>CM035153.1:106318672-107518672 GCA_020205615.1 Panax quinquefolius
AATAACATCTTTTATCGTCAGAATCACTTCACTTGCACATGTGCATGCTTGACGGCCTCCGATTGCTTCGAATTCATATCAGTCCCAAAGATGGCCATTTTGACCCTTGTTCCCAATCTCAAATCAAATAACTTAAAGAATGAATGTTTTAGGTCTACTCGTTAACTTTCGAAATCATTATGAATTGCCTCAATCAAAGTTCGTATGAAAACGTTATGGTTGTTTTACCAAAGGAGGTCAAAACAGTCACACCTGACACTCCATGAGCGCAACTGCGCCAAACTAAGCCTTGGAAATAGCATAGCTACGCCTATGAGAGAAGCTACGCCCCAATAAACTTAGGGCACAACACAACTGCGCTTATTAACAGAACCAGAATTAACAGTTTACTGTTTTTGCGATTTTTGACCTTTGTTTCTTCTTCTAATCTTCATAACTCAAGCTATACACATCCAAATTAGTCCATTTTTGATTCTATGGTTTCTTAATTCATAGAAATACAATGTACCAAAGAATCAACAATTTACAGAAACATTAACTAACCCAAATCTTGACCCAAAACTCAAGTTTATACTAATTTTTCATGTTTTAACATGTTTAGCGAATTCATTCACTAAGAATTCATTTCTTAACCAAATTGATTCATACCACATGCATTTTTTCGTATCTAAAGATTTTATCATAAATAACTCTTAATTTTCAGATTTATACACGATTGAATCACCAATTTTTGACTCTAAAACAAGCTAAAACGAATATTTTCCATAAGAACGTAAATTCTTCATTTAAAACTTCTTTTATGATAATTTAATTTTTGAAAATCGTTTATAGCATACATACAACATATTATAATCATCTACCACCATATATAACAATTATCCAACAAAGTCAACCTCTAAAACTCTAATTTTCATGAAAAACCAAAAACATAAAGAATTAAGAACAAAGAGTTGAATTACTACCTTAATCCTTGATTATGCTCTGTTAGATGATGATTAGAGAGGCTTTGAATTACTATTTCTTCCCTTGATTCTTCTTTTCTTGATAAACTATAGAGAACTCACAATTTCCTCTCCTAAGCTTTCTCTTCACTCTATGTTTTCTCTAACTCTCTACTTTGTTCTTTCAACTTAGGCTTAGAAAATACTTAACGTAAACACATAAACTGACAATCATTATTATACGTATAATTATATCATTAGTTATAAAATCATCAGTTATAAAAATTTTGAAAATCAACAGTCGTAAGGCTTTGTTTGGCAAAATAAAATAAAATAAGAATTTAAAAAGCCTTAAGCCTTGTTTGGTAAAACCAAATTTAAACTCCTTTTAATTTATTTTAATAACTCACTCGCTTATATAGTTTAATTGTCACACCCTATTTAATTAAATTCTCATATTCAAATTTAATTAAAGTAAAGCTAACAACAACTTATTAAATCAAAATGCCACATAATCAAATTATTACAAAATTATAATTTTCATTATAATTTTATTTAATAAATTAGTACATCACTTTTAATTACTAAATTAAATCAAAACAACATTATAACAATTCATTTCATCCTTATCAACTCTCTAATTTAATTATTAAAATAAATTAAAATATTATCACATAATAATTAATATAACACTTTTTTAATTTAATTAAGTTCAAAATACAAAATTACCAAATACCAACTTAATTAATATATTACACTTAATTAAGTTAATCCTTCCCTCCTTACAAGGATTCTATCCCTAGAATCACAACTCAAATAATTCATTCGTCACATTCTTCCATTCTTATAAGGATTTTGTCCCCAGAATCAAAGACGTAGATTAAACAAATAACTCAGGATAATTTTTCGTCATCTTATTTTTGAGTTCCCACGTAGCTTCTTCAGCATTGTGGTCCCTCCACATTACCTTAACAAAAGGTATCACTTTATTCCTGAGAACTTATTCTTTTCTGTCAATTTATCTGAATAAAACTTTCCTAGTAGGATAAATCTTTATCAAACTATAACGGTTCGTACTCAATCACATGATTGTAGTCGGGCTTGTTCAATCATATCATCGAAACATGAAAAACATTGCGAATGCACTCTAACTGTAGAGGTAAGGCTACCTCATAACCATCTCTTCCCTCTCTTTGCAGTACATAAAAACTAAGAACCTCGGTTTCAACTTTCCCTTTTTACTAAATTTTATATTTCCCTTCCAAGGAGATACTTTTAGGAAAAAAAAATTTCCCATGTCAAATTCGCGATTTTGTCAGTGTTGATCAGCATATTTCTTCTGTCTGTCTTGAGCATCTACCAACCTTGCTCTTCTATACAATGCTTCTTATGGTAACATACCCATGTTTTGCGTGATAGACGTTGTTGTAGACGAACTAAATTAAAAGTAAATGTCTGGTAACTATCTTCCAATGTCTGGCTTGTCCTTTCATCCTGCTCATCGATTTGTAAATTGTATAATGTGCTCATTCTCAACTGCATCCCCATGCATTCTTACAACTCTTCTGGAAATTCGTTGTTAATCGTGGATCTCTGTCATACATGATTGATACTGGAACACCGTGCCTTGAAACAATTTCTTTGATATATAACTTCGCTCACTGATCGTTAGGAAATATACTTAATTTGACATACCATGAAATCTATGGCCATATCTTACCACCAAAAATATTGTCGAAGGCATAATATAAATTTTCGTGCTCCCTAGTTCATTCAACATAAATTTTTTTCTGCAATACTTCATCTTCAATTCCCGATACTAGCGAAACCTAGTTTCTTCTTTCAACATTCAGCCACCTTTCAATATCGATCTTGAATTGACACCTTCATCTTGGAGTTACTCTTCCTTTAATTTGTCCAGCAAAGTTGTACGGTTTTCCATCTGAATAGCTTGCCCTCCGACTTCTTCAGATATCTTACCTCTCACCACAACTTAACCATTTCTATTAGGAACCCATCTTGCGCAGTTAACAAAAATAACTCCTACCTTTTGCTTTAAGATGTCGGCAACCATATTCATTTAGGATTTTGCAGTCACAATCCTTGATCAACTTAAATTATCACTTCAAATGCATGCTTAAATATCTATGTGCGAGGATATATTTTAGACACTTATGGTCTATTTATATCTCACACTACTTCCTAAAAATAATACCTCCAAAACCTCAGGGCTACCACTACTACCACTAACTTTGAATCATAAGTCGAATATCCCTTCTCGGAATATTTCAACTGTCGTGAGGCATACGTAATGACTTTGTCGTATTGCATAAGCACGCAACCTAGTCCTTAATGCGTGGCGTCACTATACAACGCAAAATTTCTTGTATTATCTGGTAAAGACAACACATGTGCCATACCTAACTTCTTCTTCAATTCTTGAAAATTCGCTTCATAATTTCCTACCTATATAAATTCCACCGATTTCCTCATCAATTTAGCTAACGAAGTGGCTATCTTGAACTTCGCATATCCCACAAACTATTTTCTTAACAACTTCTTGACTTAAAACATCGATACATAACTTTACCATACAGGAGACATGCAACTAGAAAAATGTGACAACCCGAGAATTTATAGGATTTATAAAATCTTACATGATTGAATAAAGCTTAGATAATAAGACCGAGACATAAAATAAGATATGGATTTCAATTTTTTTGACGGATTTGTAAAAATTACAAACTGTAAGTGAATATCTGATAGCGAGGTATAGGGTTTTGTGTATTGTGTATTGTGAATATGTGAGTATATTATGTGGTTAAGGGTCAAGTGTTGAATCAGACAAGTGCATCATGGGTAAACCCTAATGTTATGATAAGAACTTTGATATTCAGTTAAGAAACCCTAACGATTGGTTAGAAACCCTAATTCCAGCTTTGGAAACCCTAATTTCATTTCTAGAAACCCTAAACCCTAAATGAGAATTTTAAAACCCTAATTTGGGAACCCTAATGCTAAGTATTAAAACTTAAGGGTTAGAAGTTAAGGGAAATATGTGAAAAGACCAAATTATCCTTCAAATTATAGGGGAAATGACCAAAATACCATTAGTAGGTGCGTAATTACCAAAATGCCCTTTTTCTTATGTTTTAAGCAAAAGATATGTAAATCTTGGTGAGTCACCCTTTGAGATTATCCCATGTGCTCTAAATGGACACAAATCAGCCAACATGTGCCACCTAGCAACATCCAAGTTCATTGAATTAAAAAGTTCAAATATTAAAGTAAGAAAAGTCTTACTTTTATGTTCATTTAGCCAACACTTTCTCTCTCTCCAATTTTCAAAATGTTGAGAGGAAATTAGTGATAAGTTAAGACCATATCACCCCAAACACTATCCATGATCAGATAATAAGGGTAAAATCAAAGATTGGAACTAAAAAGGTATAAACCCTAATCCATGCTAGATCCTTATGATTTATGTGAACTATGTGTTTTGTTGTTTAGATTAGTGTTTTAAGATGTTATTTAGTGATCTATACATCATAGATCCATAACATCTAAGTGCAGGAAAATAGAAATTTTTGAAAACAGTCAAGAACCCTAATTTGAGGTCTGATAGTCAAATGTTAGAACCTCTATATCTTAATCTATTAGATGTTAGGAAGGCTAAGTGTATAATTGATATTCTATGCCATGAGGAGAGTAAACTTGAAGTGGAATCAAGTCCATACCATGTCTATATCTCAAGTTATTCATGGTCAAACTTGGTTGACTAGTCACAGAATATGGAATCTGGAAAACCAAGATTTCTAGAAACTGTGTGACAACATTTTTCAAGCCTCTGATCTTCCAGTTGTTAAGGTTTTAGGCTATGAGAGTGTATCATTGATATACTCTAACATATGGACTACCAAACCATGACACTAGAACACCTAGATCATGTCAGAATCAAAGATATTATTGGTCAAATATGGGTTGACCAACTGCCTGGGAAAGATTTCAGGAAAGCCCAAAATCTTCAAGAACAAGTTTCTGACACCATTTTAACTGGCCTAGATCTTTCAGTTGTGATGTTTTTAAGCTACTAAAGTATATTACTTTTATACCTTGACATACCTACTACATAAGTGTGACGCTTAAACACACAATCAAAGCCTAGAATCCAAGTTATAAAGGCTAGAAAATGGACCCTTGACATTATTCTTATTTTCTAGGTAACTCAGAAAATGAAAAACAGCTCCGATAGTCATTTTGAAGGCTTATATCTTCAAGATGTGATGTAATTTAACCCTGAACTATGTTTGTGCTTATAGTATTACATCAATAATACATAGCTAGTACACCTACATGACAAGAAACATCAAGATCAAAGATCTATAAGTGGTCAGACTAGGCTACTAAGACACTAACTATGAATGTTCTTGAGGGCTCAAGAACACCTATAGCGACAATTTTGTCACGATAGGCCACTTTAGCGACGGTTTTATTAAAAATAAATTATTTAATTTAAATAATTGGAACAAAAAGGAAAATAATTATGAAAAATTCATAATTAATTTATAAAAATTATTTGAAGGTATAAAAATTGACTTTTAATAATTTGAGATATATTTCATTAATATTTTAATTTATTTAAATATTAATGATATTTAATTATTTAATAATTATATTAAATAAATTACTTAAAATGATTTTAATATTTTAAAAATCATTTGAAAATATATTAAAGTGTTAGAAAATATTTTAAGTTATTTTGAATGACTTTTAATATTTTGGTATGAATTTCATTAATATTTAATATTAATGATAATAAATTTATTTAATAATTGTATTAAATAAATTATGGAAAAATAGTTTTAATGTTTTAAAAATCATTTCAAAATGATTTAAAGGTTTTAAAAATGTTTTAAGTTATAAAACATAACTTTTAATATTTTGTCATGAAATATATTAATATTTTAATATTAATGGTTTTAAATACTTTAAAATCATTTAGGTGATATTACTATTATTAAAAATATTACGAGTTATAATAAATAACTTTTAATATTGGGTTATGTATTTCATTAATATTTAAAATTAATTAAATATTAATGATAATGGAATTAATGTGGTATTTAAGTCATTTAAAAATTATATTAATGATTGAAAAATCATTATAAATGATAATTTTATCTAAAAATTATTATGAGCTTTCGAAAAATGTTATGATTAATAATTAAATTATTTAAAATAATATTGAAGCATTTCAATAGAGTCTTATTGAAATTAGGCTTGATAATTATTCAATTAGGCAACCAGGACGTTGAAATAGTGTCGAACTCAACTCAAACTGTAATAGTTTGACTTAATATAAGGTCTTATGTATTTTATTGACTGTTAGGAATATGTGCTTATGTGTTTAAGTTATATTATAACTGTATATAACAGTAGTATATGTGATAATATTATTCTAATTGGGAGATCGATATTATCAATAATAGGTTTTTCAACAGAAGCTTAAATTAGCTTTGCGTAGCAGTAGTCGACGGTACATACAAGTTTTCTAACTCGAACTCGAGTTGTTATTGTAAAGTATGTTCTTGGTTAATCGTTGTTGATTATACCACATCTTTGATTATTGATTCGCACGTTGTGCATGTTGTATATGTTCATCAGGTATGAAAGGATGATCACCTTCATTACCATTTGGTTCAATTAAATTTGTTCATGTTTATTGTTGGCCATTTATCATTATTGTCTCGGTCGTTCAGTTATGAAAATTGATTCATGTTCTTTCATAATTATTATATTCCTGAAAATTTGTCAGCTTATTATTCATTCTTTTCCATCATGATATATCTTTCTTTGAACTTAAACTTGCTGGGAAAACTTGTTGCTCACCCTTGCTATATCATGATAATCATTTCAGATTAAGATGAATACTTCAGACACAAGCAAAGACAAAGACAAGTTACAAGATTGGATTAATGCACAGGTAAATTTGTAATAGTAGTGTATGATAATGACATTATTTGTCAAGTAGGATTTTGAATTCAGGTATTAAGTTAAGGTTATCGACTTTGGGAATTATGTGTAAAGGTATTTGCATAAAAAATTTATGTTTATATCTTCCGCAATAGTTATAGAATTAGTGTACCAGGTTCTTGGTGATTAGTACTCGGATTTGGGAGCGCTACAAAAAATAAATACTACATTTGATTTTCTCAGAGTCATAAGGTTTATTCACTTTCTTTGGAAATCACTTATCGCCTCATGGTTCAACAACCCATCCAATCCTAGGAGAACCTCAAAATCCCAAGTTCGTTTGGAATTAAATCCACCGACATCACATGAATTTACACGACAAATTCTATCTATAACCTAACAGAAATTAGTATTTGTAATTTTTATATTTAAGGAATAGTATAACTCCTCCTGAACCAAATCTAATTTCCTAGCAAATTCGTCAGACATAAATTAACAAGTGGCACTTGAATTAAATAGCACGAAAACGTTTAGATAACTGATCAGAACCATACCTTGCATTGCGTCCTGCATCGTCATGTTGGATGAATGTTCGGTTGGTTGACTCGGCGGAGCTGATTCTATAATAACCAGTTTGTCATTACTGCTGCCTCCCTTGTTTTTGCATGCTTTTCTAGCCACTTTCTTTGGGCAACCTCGAGCCAAGTGCTCTTTCGATCCACACATGAAGCACGTTCCCTTCCTCGAACTTTGACATTTTGGTGCAATGTGGCCCTTCAAGCCACAATTAAAGCACACCCTCTTTCCCTTCAAATAAACACCCATGTGTTTCTTTCCGCAGTTGCTAGACGCCACAACTTTCTTCTTCTCATTCTTTTGCTAATTTTAAGCAGTAATACTATTGTTCCACTTTCTTTTCTGAGCATTACCGGTATGACTACCACCCGCCTTATCATCTTCACTCTTCTTTTCCCTATGTTCTTGATTGTACGTCGGTATATTTCTTCTTCCTTCTACAACAATCGTCCTATCCAGCCCTGTTTTAAACGAATTCAGTTGAAACATCGAGATTTAACTATACAGCCAGGAATTAAGTTGATTTAGAAGTACTCCCACCAGCAAATTCACTAACTGTGACACTAGGTTAGCATCAGCCTTATTATTGTATGTATATTCCTCGGGGGTCTGCTGATGCTTCTGTCTTCTTCTAGGCAGAATCTTACTATTTAAACTTTGCACTATTAGATCATCAGTCATTCACATATTTAAACTTTTAAGCTTATCTCAAGCACTTTTAAGCAACACATGATATATCTTAATAAACTATGGTATTTTTATTCATTTATTACTCCACGACATAACAAAATAGCCTCACTGCTATTTATATCATTTATCCTGTAATAATAAAATTCCAGGATTACTTCATCATATCCCACTATCTATTTAAAAAGTCAGGATTTACATCTTATTAATTTTCATCATGATTTATATATCATTTTAATGTTTTTTCTCGCAATCTACAATAACATTCCACGTTGTACAGCTTCATTGCGCTCTTGCTACATGATACGAATCATTGCCCTACGATCCATTGTATACCAAAGATAAACCTCAACCTACACAGGAAAGTAGAAGACTTAATTTTAAGTTCCATCATTCGCTTGACACTCTTTGACTTGTCTTCAACACGATCTAAGCATTTAGAAGCCTTCACCCACGCGTCTTGAGCTCTCACCCGCTTTGTTGACTCCTTTCCCAAGTCATTCTTGAGCAATCTCGTTAATAACTATCCTCTTTAATACTCTAACTGAGATAATCTTTGCTCTACACCTCCCAGTCATGCGGTAAGGTCTTGAATCATAACATTCTCTTGTGCTAGCGTGGCTTGGTGCTCTATAGCTTGACCTTTTAACTTCTCGACCTTAACTTAAAACTCTTTGTTATGATTATACACTTCATCGATCAGTTCAGCTCTAATAAAATTAAGAAATTACCACTCAGGATCTTCCT
The DNA here is from genome assembly GCA_020205615.1 of Panax quinquefolius. Classification (NCBI taxonomy): domain Eukaryota; kingdom Viridiplantae; phylum Streptophyta; class Magnoliopsida; order Apiales; family Araliaceae; genus Panax; species Panax quinquefolius. The sequence goes on from CM035153.1 coordinate 106,327,597, forward strand.
CGTCTTTCTCATCTTTTATCATTACCTTTACCTCCTCAAAATCATTCCCACGATCAAACTCAAGCTCAATGCTCAAGTCCTACAACAAAGTTTTGATGTTTTATTTACTACTCATACCACTCATTACGCATAATACATGTGACAATCCGAATTTTCATAAGTTATTAAAATAAGAATTTAATAATTAAAATTCTTATTATGAGGTTTATATATTTTGAATTATGTGATTTGGTATGAAGAGAATTATATATTCATATGTTGGAGAATGTGAGATTTAATAGTTAATTAAACTATTACGAAATTAAATAATATTAGTTAATTGAATTAAGTTGAAATTATGTTATGAGATAATATAATTTTAATTGTTATGCCTTAATGGGCAATGAAATTATTATGAGTTAAGTTTCATAAATAGTGTGAATAATTCACTTAATTAAAATAGTGAATTAATACAAGTATAATTGATTTAATAAAGTGAGAAGGTAATATATTGCATGAAAATGTAAATGTTAGTATAATGCGAGTAAAATATTTATTAAGTACATTAAATATTTTAATTGGAAACTTTATGGAATAAAATAAATATTTATGGTATTAAATAAATATTTGATGAAAATTATTATGGGATAGTTTATTTAAGTGTGATAAAATAGATGTGATTTATACGTATTTTTTTATTATGCGAGTATAATGGTGATATTTTAATTTAATTAAATAATTAAATTAAAGGAGTGAGAATTTGTTAAATAATGTTATGATTATAATGGTTGAATAGAAATTATAACTTTACTGATAAGGTTAATTTTATTTCTTAAGGAATTAAAGGTACATAATCTAGTTTATATTTTTAGTTTATGTGTTTTTGAGTTTCTTTTAAACTTGGGGTTTTGGTTAATGAATTTTAGGGTTATGATGTTATATATGTTATTAGATCTTATAATCTCATAATGATCATCTAAAAACGATTTTTCAGAAATCAAATTCATGTATTTATTCTAAAGAAGAGGAATTTGGGTTTTGATGGTAATGTGTGTTTTGGTGTACTTTGAGACTAAAATTGATGATGAATTCGTGATTGAAACTTTAAATTGATGGATGATTGGTGTTCTCCTCTATAAAACGAAAACAACATAACTTGAACAAATCGAATTGGTTAAGAAACGAATTCGTGATGAATGAATACACTTAGCATGTTAAAAATATGAAAAATTAGTATAAACCAATTAGAATTAGTATAACCAAGTCCTACATCGACTAAATTGAGAACTTTACCCCTTTTCTAAACCTATAAATAGAAGGGCTTGGCCCTTTGTTTCATTCACTAATAATAAGGCCTACAATTTTAAGAAAGACTTTGTTGTGGGAGAACTTTTTATAAAGATCTCCTTAGTTAAATCTTGGTCGAGTACGTATTTAGTTTGTGGAATTCGTATTTTCGGGTATGTTTCTTATTTAATTTGTGGTAATGTTATTATTTTAAATATTATATTTAGTTTGTTAGTTAAAGTTTGAATTTTGGAAGTTTAGTTAGTTTTGTTAGTAAACTAGTTAGTTTACTATGTTTATTTTGGCTTGAAATTGATTATATAAATGAGTTCTAATGATTGTAATTAGAGATATGGAGCCGAGACTTTAAACGAGTCTGATTATGTTAAATAAGACTTATTTGTAAAGAAATTTGGGTTGGAACGAGTCGAGGCGAGTTTTGGATGCCAAAACAAGAAGTCCGAAAAACTAGTGAACTGCTGATCCAAAAATAAATATTCGGGGTTAGCTAGATTGTTTAGAAACTTCTGGGCTTTTGGTATGCTATAGTACACTGAATAAGCTTTCCATAAACTCTGGAACGGACTAATTCCGACTTCGGAACAAAGAGTTATGACCATTCAAAGTAGTCACGTCAAAACTGTCTAACCAACTCGGGGCAGTCACCTTGAACTAATTTTTTGGAATTCTGTGTTTAGAATTTGGAAAAGGTCAAAGAATAAAAGTTGTAGTCCCAGAAGTTCGCTTCGCGTGGGCTTAAGAATTGCTCAAAAATATTTTGAAACGGAAAAGTTATGACTATTTTATCAAGAGAGAGTAAAGTTGGAAAAGAATGAAAAACAGTTTTGAATGCCCCTTTTTGAACACTATTTTGGACTGTCTATCTTATCCGAAATTGGTGTCCAATAACTTTTAAAAATAGGTTAATATGATATTTACAGCATATCCAAAGTTGGATGTCATCAGACTTATGAGATATAGAGTAAAATTTACATTATAACTACTATGTGACTAATAGTTGATGTGTATGATTATATAATTGTGTAGGGCACGTGAAGTGCAGATAACTGTCAAGTGTTAAACTGTTATTGGTAAACAACAATCAAGGAAAGTCTTTCGGTTCCTATTTTCTACGTGGACTTGATGAACTGTTTTAAATTGCATGATATGATATATGTGTTGTAAGCGAGCATGATATGTTATACATATTGTAATCATGAAATGTTAAAGTCAATTTTGACTACATTATTTTGGTTAAATAATGATGATTGAGTAAGGAACTCAATCTTTATATTTGCTATGTGAATTAAAGCATGTATGCCATGTTACTTTAATTATTAGGATATGTATGTTGAGCATATTGTTATATGTTATGTGATGCATGAAAACTGTTAGAACTTGCTGAGCTATCGAGCTCACTCTTGCAAATAATAATTTTTGTAGGTCAAGATTTCAAGGTAAGGATATGTGCTAGGTGAATTATAGAGATCCATATTCACGAAGATTACTTATATTTTATGAGAAATGTATTTAATATTTTGAATGTAACATGTTGTTGAATTGTAAGTTGGGCTATCCGGTGTATATGGATATCTATTTATGATGTAAGACTTTGTATAGTCATTTTGTTGTAACGATTCATGATATAAATTTGAATCGAAGAGATGTAATGTAAAGGTTGCGATTTAGGGCAATACAGAAGGAAATGTATAAAAGTTTTAAATATTCCGTATTCTTAGTGATTTTAATATCGAATAATGATGTAAAGATAGATTAAAATTGTATTGTTGACGATCAAGAAGGAGAATATTATTGTATGAATTTTTGGGGTCGTTACAGTTGGTATCAAAGCTATAGGTTATAAACCTTGGGTAAGAGTACCCTAGGCTATAACCTTAGAGAATAAAGGAGAAGATGATAAAGAATAAGCTCAGATGGAGTTTGAACAATAAGAAGTAATTTATGAAATTTATAAAGAATGGATTAAAACATGCGTGAGAGGATTCAAAGAAGAATCTCGTAGAGTTATAAGGAATATGAATGTTGGGTTACCCAACTCCAATAATAAGGATGTAAGATGATAATAAATAGACAATGTCTATAAGAAGAGAATGATAAAGAAGTTAAGAATAAAAAGTTAGGTACAATTGTACTCTTTAATAGTTGATAAATGGTATCTGGGCTAAACGATTCCTTCATAGAGCGAAGGTATATACGAACTAGCAACTCGGAACCTAGTTTGTTGGTTGTTTGTGGGAAACCACTCAGTGTACTATATTGAAACTATTAGAGACTCGATGTGTACCAAGTGTAAAAAATGGATACGTATGATGAAAATGTGTAACCCGAATGAAATGTTGAGCAATGTAAATGAAGTTGGAAATTCTTAAAGGAAGAATTGTTATATAAACAAGAAGATTCAAAGAAGAATCTTGAAGAGATATAAAGATAAGAAATGGGAGTTACCTAACTCCAATAGCCAAGATAATGAATAATGATGAATAGACAAAATCTGTAAGATTAAAAGCATAAATGAAATTGTAAATGTTGAAAAAGGAAAGAAAGAGGATCGTAAAAAAAATGATCACGAGTGAAGAAAAGAATTTTAAGGGAGATGCTTATAGAATAAGATCACGACGTGATCTGTTTAAGTTATAAAAGAAAGATGGTCTATAATGTTTGAATAATTATAGCTTGATGCTTTGAAGATAATGTACTATGAAATAGTACGTGATAAACTCACGAGGAGTTATAAATGATGAGGTACGAAAAATTCGTATCAAGCAAAGAGAAAGTTATATGTAAGATAGAGTTAGGTGTGATTTCAATTGAGGACTCATGTGATGGCTGAGTTGTATAAACCTTTGTATGGGCGAGGGTTTTGTGCTTGCACTCAGTTTATCACATTGATAATCATTAGAATGTTGGTGTCGCACTATCAATGTATATGTGGCAAAAAGGTGATTCTTTTTTCATGTGTATATTTGATAGTTAGAAACTATTAAGATTGGTCAGATATTATTAGGATTAGGTGCGGTTCTTAAAACTAATACATATGGTAAGTTCGTAACTCATAATAATATGGTATGTTTTGAACCCCTCAGTGAATGTACGCCTATGGTCTGACTAGGATAAGTTCATAAACTCATATTATTGTGGCAAGTTCCTGAACTTCCAATGTACGATAAGTTTGATGAACTATATTGGGGGTATAGGAAGATTGTAAGTTGAAATACAAGAATATTTAGTATAAGAGCATTAATGGTGCTAGAAATAAAAAGAATTAGTCAGTAATGAGGTAATGAAGTAAAGATTGAAATTAATGGAGAAAATTAGATATTCCAAATCTTCTAGCTTTGCTAGATTTTCGAAATTTATTGACTTCGTGCCGATGGTTGTACTTTTAATTTTTGAAAAATGTTGGATCACACTAGTGAACCAAAGAATTTTTAAAACAGTGTTATTATTCGTGTATCTATGTTGTTTGTTTCGGCTAGATAAAAAAATATATGATTTTTAAATTTTCAAAATATATTTTAATTATATGTATCGGGTGATATGATAAACGATGGAGTCATCAATGCAATGGAACCTGGTGTTGGATGTGATCATATGATCGTCAGCCCACTATGGTGAGATGTAGTATGACAACGTCATAATCATGACATATAAAAGGATTTTGAGATTTCTTTAAGATGAGAATATATATATATATATATGTATGTTTTGATTGATGTCCAGAGTTGTTGTAGAAGTACATGCTATTTGATTGACTAGAGGCGAATATTGAAAGATGTTCATGAAATTCAAGCGTTCTTTGTCAAACTATACCAAACCAAATTGTTTTGGTGCGGATTCAGATATTAAGAAGATGAGGTGAACAACCCTATAAAAGGGGACATGTTATCGGAGACAATGGTTTCGAAAGTAACGCATATAGTCGTTATGATGTTAAGATGTAATACGTTGTGCATGAAATAGTGGTACGATAGGTTGATCACCTAGAGTACTTGTAGAGGGTGTTTTTCAGTCTTTGTGATTGATAAACATTCTGTTAAAAGGGTTTAAAGTTTGAAGAACCGGGGGTGAAGCACTATTAAACCTAGAGATGAGTTCATGGTCTTGTGACCCCTCAGCATGATTAGATAATCTTTTAAAATCCTGAGTTATTCATATACTGCTTCCCAATTATTAAGCAATTGTGGAGGATTCATGTTATTCTAAAGTGAATATAGTAAGGATGATATTCCTTAGAAAGAAGTAAGTCGTAGAATGCGACACTGAATGATGAATATATTGAATAAGTGAGAATAGAAATTTTGAAATGAGAACAAGATGAGTTATTAAAAAAATAATGTAAAACTTTTAATAGAAAAGTTTAATAATTGTAGAAAGATCTTTGTGGAAAGAAGTGGTTATAGAACCCAATGAATAAATTAAGCATTAACGTAAAATCTATTTTGATAGATTGATTGAATGAATATTAATAAATAAAATTTCGAGGACGAAATTCTTAGAAGAGTGGTTGAATGTAATATTCCGAATGTTTGTGATAACGATCCTTAGAGAAAGAAATGAATGGGTTAAAGAATATATAATACTCAAAATATAATTGAGTTCAAGTGAAAGTTATGAAATAAAACCTAGAATTTGTTGAAGTAACGAATGTGACAACCCGAGAAATTAGACAATTAATTAAAATCTTAAATGATGGATTTAAGGTCAAAGAATAGACCTAGACAGAAAATAAGTGTATGCGTTTGATATTTTGGAAAGGAATTTTAAGTATTTCAAAATTCTGTGGAGGATTTAGGTGAATTATTCAAGATTAAGTGTATACGTGAATATGTTCTGTGTATATGGTCATTTATGTGTTCAGAATGTGGTTAAGGGTCAAGGTTTGACCAGATAAAGTTTATCAGTGTCAAACTCTAAGTATATATTAAGAACGTCAACGTTCAGTTAGAAAACCCTAGCAATGGATAAGAAACCCTAGAAACCGATTTTGGAAACCCTAATTTCAGTTCTGGTTATCCGAAACCCTAATTCAGAAATTGATAACCCTAATCTGGGAACTTAAAGGATAATTATAATGCTTAAGTGCTATTAATTATAATATTAGTTAGGGTAAAACTTAATTAATTAGCAAAACCTAATTTCAAAATTTTAAACCCTAATTGTTCCGTCAGAAACCCTAATGTACAATTCTGGATTAAATTGTTAAATTAGCAATTTTAATTAGAAAATATTAATCCTAATTAGCAAATTTGAATTATGATTAGGAAATCTAAGTATAATTAGAGAATCCTAATTATAATTTGGAAAATCTTAATTTTTTTCCATTTTTAAAACCTAATTTAGAAATCCTAAATGTGATTTTTGTAAACCTTAGGTTTTAACCCTAAGGGTCAAACCCTAAGGGTCAAACACCAAGGGTCCCCAAGGGTCAAACCCCAAGGGTTGGATCAAATGAAAACTTTAGAATTAAAATTGGAAGCAAAATGACTAGAATGTCCTTGTCACATTTTTTTATTACTTAGCTTGCAAATCTTGCCATGATTTTGAGTTGGTAAACTACCCTAACTCTAGACCTAGCTATGTGTCAAATATCAGCATTGAAATTGCCAGCAAATACATTGAACCATATCAATTATATAGATCAAAGAGAGAGAAAAGTTTCACTCTACTTTTCATTTTTGCCAACCTCTATTCTCTCTCCAAATTTAGAGATTGAATGAGGAAGAGAGTCAAAAGTTAAGACATAATAACCTCTTAGCATAAAAAGACCAGGATCATGGATCAAAAATAAAGTATGGAAGCATAATAGAGGTATAAACCCTAAACATAGAAATCCTTATGATTCATGTTAATCTTTGTGTTTAGATGTTTAAAGATATGTTAGAGGGTGTCATTTGATGATATGGGTTGCTAAAACTTGGATCCATATCATTTAGATTCTCGAAATTGAAGTTTATAAAAATCTGGAAAAGTGGAAAAATAAGGACTGACAACCTAATTTCAAGGCCTCTAGATCTTTATATGTTAGTGGTTTTGTGTGTTTTATGTTACAGATATGTAGTATGACATGTAGACTAGTATCTGGGACTGAAATCAGGTTTAGATCATATTTAAATCTCAAGTTGTGAACGGTCAAACCTAGTTGACCGATCACGAAACTGCTTTCTGGGCAGCCCAGAAATTTCTAGAAACTCTGACAAACATGTTCTAAGCTTCTGATCTTGCTGTATGTTAATGTTTAGGCTAAGTTGTTGCTTGATATTTGTAACCTGTCATGATTACTACATATCCATACTTTTAGATCACCCAGATCTTTAACATAATCGTTTATAATTATGGTCAAACTACGTTGACCGATCTGCCTGAAGAACAATCTAGAAAACCCAGATTCTTCAAAACCCATTTTCTCTGACAATGTTTGACCGGCCTGAATCTTGAGATTGTGTTGATAATGTACTGATATTATGTTATAGGATTGCTCTTTTACATGCTTACTATAAGTATTAACATTTACAACACACTAAGCAAACTCAGTATGCAATTTATGGAGATCAAAAGTGGTCAACTCAAGACTGTTCTTCATTTCTGGAAAACCCAGAAATGAAGAACAGCTTTTGACATATTTTTCTGTAGATTAGATCTTATTGTGATGATGTAGTTTGGGTATGAAATTGATTTATAATAGTAGTATTGCATGTATACTACAATATTAATACAATATACAACCCTGATAACATCCAGAACAAGAAAATTTATGTGGTCAAAGTAGTAACCTCGAGCACTATCTTGAAGCTTCTGGGTTTGCTGAAGAACATCATTAGCGACGGTTTTGTTGCCCATGATACCTTTAGCTACAGTTAATTATGAAAATGAATTAATTTATTAAATAAAAAAAAATTATTTTTTAATTATTAAAAATTAGAAATACAAGATAAATTCTAAAAATTATTTTAAAGTCAGAAAATTAGTTTTTAATTATTTTGAGTATATTTCAAAAATATATAATATTTTGGAATATAAAAGGTATTTAATTTATTTAATTATATTATTAAATAAATTATTTAAAAATGATTTTAATACATGAAAAATTATATTATGGTATAAGAAAATATTTTAAGTTATTTCTAATAACTTTTGATATTTTGTGATGAATTTCATTAATAAATTAATATTAATGGTAATTGAATTATTTAATGAATATATTAAATAAATTTTGGGAAAATAAAATTAATGATTTAAAAATCATATAAAAATTATTTAAGTGCTATATAAAATATTTTAAGTTATAAAATATAAATTTTGATATTTTGTCATGAAAATATTAATATTTTAATATTAAAAGCAATTATCGGATAATGGATTTAAGTGTTTAAAATCATATAAATAAGATTTTAAGGTATTAAAAATACGTTTATATAATATAAATATATTATAATATTATGTTATGATTTTCATTAATATTTAATATTAAATAAATATTAATGATAAGAGAATAATGTGGTATTTATATTATATAAATATGATATTAATGATTGAAAAATGATGATAAACGGTAATAATTATCTGAAAATTATTACGAGCTTATAAAAAATATTTTTGACTGATCATATAATTATCTATGATAATTGTTAAGTGTTTAGACAGAGTTTAATTGAACTTAGACTCAAGATTTGTCCGACTAGACCGTCGGGATGTTAGAATTTTAATCAAGCTCAAGTCAGACTAAAATAGTTTGACCTGATACTATGTCTTATGTGTATTGTAGACTGGTAGGGTTATGTGTTAATGTGTTTAGGTTATTTTAAACTTGTGATGATATTATTCTAATTTGCATATCGATATTATTTATACATTATGTCTTCAGACAAAGATTATTAAAATGCGTAACGATAATCAACGAAACAGGCAAGTTTTTCTTCACTCTACTTAGAGTTGTTTCATTCAGATATGCTTATGGTTAATCATTGTTGATTGCCATATTTAAGAATTGTAGAATTGTACTCTGTACATATTGCGTGTATATAGTCAGGTATGAAAGGTTGATCACCTTCATTACCATTCAGTCCAGATATATTTGTTCATGTTCAATACTTGTTCAGTCAAAAGTTTGTTCGTGATAATTCACAACTATATTGTTGAATTATAGCCAGCTTAATATTCAAACTCTTTTAATCATGATATGTCCTCGAATAAATTATACTTGCTGGGCAAACTAATGCTCACCCTTACTATATCATGATAAACATTGCAGATTAAGGCAAATACGTCGGATACAAGGAAATGTTAAAGACAGTTCCAGCTTTAAGTTTATGTGCGCGGCTTAATTTGTAACAGTATATTATGATAATATCTTTGTACGTCAGATAGGATAATGAATTGTGTATAAGTTAAGGTTACTCGACCTTGGGAAAATAGTGTGTAATGTTTATTGTATAAACAATTTATGTTTATATATTCCGCAATAGTTATAGAATGATTGTACCAGATCCGTGATGATTTAGGACCCGAATTTGGGGCAGTCATAATGAATGTAGTAGGAAATATAAACCCTATATTAAGGAAATGTGTTGAAGATATTCAACAATAAATTTTGAAAAGAGATTTTGTGAAAATTGAGTAAGGGAGGTTTCTTTAATTTCGAGGACAGAATCCTTATAAGTTGGGAAGGATGTGACAACCCGAATTTTCATAAGTTATTAAAATAAGAATTTAATAATTAAAATTCTTATTATGAGGTGTATATATTTTGAATTATGTGATTTGGTGTGAAGAAAATTATATATTCATATGTTGGAGAATGTGAGATTTAATAGTTAATTAAACTATTAAAGAAATTAAATAATATTAATTAATTGAATTAAGTTAAAATTATGTTATGAGATAATATAATTTTAATTGTTATGCCTTAATGGGCAATGGAAATTATTATGAGTTAAGTTTCATAAATAGTGTGAATAATTCACTTAATTAAAATAGTGAATTAACACAAGTATAATTGATTTAATAAAATGAGAATATAATATATTGCATGGAAATATAAATGTTAGTATAATGCGAGTAAAATATTTAGTAAGTACATTAAATATTTTAGTAGGAAACTATATGGAATAAAATGAATATTTATGGTGTTAAATAAATATTTAATGAAAATTGTTACGGGATAGTTTATTTAAGTGTGATAAAATAGATGGAATTTATACGTATTTTATTACGCGAGTATAATGTTGATATTCTAATTTAATTAAATAATTAAATTAGAGGAGTGAGAATTTGTTAAATAATGTTATGATTATAATGGTTGAATAAAATTTTAATTTTCTTGATTAGGTTAATTTTATTTCTTAAGGAATTAAAGGTATATAATCTAGTTTATATTTCTAGTTTATGTGTTCTTGAGTTTCTTTTAAAATTGGGGTTTTGGTTAATGAATTTGTGGGTTATGATGTTATATATGTTATTAGATTTTATAATTTCATAATGGTCATCTAAAAATGATTTTTCAGAAATCAAATTCATGTATTTATGCTAAAGAAGAGGAATTTGGGTTTTTATGGTAATGTGTGCTTTGGTGTACTTTGAGACTAAAATTGACGATGAATTCGTGATTGAAACTTTAAATTGATGGATGATTGTTGTTCTCCTCTATAAAACGAAAACAACACAACTTGAACGGATCGAATTGGTTAAGAAACGAATTCGTGATGAATGAATACACTTAGCATGTTAAAAATATGAAAAATTAGTATAAACCAATTAGAATTAGTATAAACCAAGTCCCACAATGACTAAATTGAGAACTTTACCCCTTTTCTAAACCTATAAATAGAAGGGATTTGCCCTTTGTTTCATTCACTAACAATAAGGCCTCTAATTTTGAGAAAGGCTTTGTTGTGGGAGGACTTTTTATAAAGATCTCCCTAGTTAAATCTTGGTCGAGTATGATAAGTAGGTTTTATACCTACTTATTGGATATCAATTCATGAGAATTATGCTCATCTCGAGTAGATTTTAGTATGTTTTTATGCATTTTATGTTTGTTTAGCATTTCTTGTAGTTGAACTCCTAAAGCAAGGAAAGACGTGGATTGGCATGGTGACATGAGCTGACAAGGACTACGCATGATGGACATGGGTAGATGATGAACTAAAGAAGTGGATGAGCGTTATGCAGAAAGGCAAGATGAAGGACAAACAACAGAACAACAAGCAGCAGCAGAACATCAGAGTGCAGGGCACAGAAGCAGCGCGGCCGTGCTGCTAAACAAGCCAATTCTCGCGCGCCCGAGCTATCTGCCTGCAGAAGCTAAAATCTCAAACACGCGTGGCCGCGCCTAAAACAAGAAGGCACATCCTGCACCCGCACTAGAGACTCGGCAGACATTTATATCACGCGTCCGCGCCTGTTTTGTCTTGAGATCACGCGCGACCGCGCGAGTCATCTGATGTTGTTTGTTGACTTAATTTTTAAATTTAAAATGTGAGCGTTTGGTCTTATCTAAACTATTCTGGTTGGCACCAGACGAATGTTGTTGGTTTTTTTTTAAATCAATTTTCATCTAAGCTATTAGGGTTCTTAGCTTTTGAACTAGTGCCAGAGAGATTTTGATAAAACTTGAGATTATTCCATATCTTATCTAGCATTTTGTTATTGAATAATTAATTATTTTATTTTCCAGGAGATTAGTGATAAGTAGGTTTTATACCTACTTATTAGATATCAATTCACGAGAATTATGCTCATCTTAAGTAGATTTTAGTATGTTTTTAGTTGCATTTTATGTTTATTTTGCAATACTCGTAATTAGAACTCCTATGGTATGGAAATGCAGGAAATGGCATAGTTCGGCATTGGCAAGGTGGTATGAGACTAGCAAAGGCATGGCAAGTGGAACGTGTGTAGACATGGAACTGAGCATTGATGAAGGACAAACAACAAGCAACAGAACAACAAACAAGCAAACAAACAGAACATCAAGATGTCAATACGAATACGTCAAGCCATGGTGAAAAAGCTAATTTTTTACGCGCGCCATATCGACATCGCAAGAAGCTAAAATCGTATACACGCGTGCCCACGCCAGTTTTGTACTGGGATCTCGCATGGCCGCGCGATTCCTCTGAAGCTGTTTGTTGACTTATTTTTAAATTTGAAATTTGAGCGCTTGGTCTTATCTAAAACTATTTTGGTTGGTACTAGACGTGGATTATGATTGTTTTGATCAGTTTTCATTAGAGTAATTAGAGAGCTTAATCTTTTGAACTAGTTCTAGAGAGGGTTTGAGCATAGTTTCAAGATTTTCTACATCTTCTCTTGAATTTAGTCATTGAATAATTAATCATTTCATTTTCTTGGAAATTATTGGCGATTTGAACATCACTTTGGAACGAATTTTGCAATTGGGTTTGATCAATTCTATATTCTCTCTCAATTATGGTATTTACTTTCCATGTGATACTATAATCCCATAATTGTTTTCAATTCAGAAATGAACTAAAACTCCATTATGGGATTCTAACAGATTTTGATATGTAGTCTATAATTATGTGCCTAATTGTTTGATTATACGTTTATCTTTAGATTATCTATTATGATTGAGCGTATTGTATGAATGTTTGATCATCATTCACCATGTGTACTTATATGGAATTAAAAAATGACATATGAGTATGATTATAATCATGATAGCATGCGTTTATGAGGCTGAAATGTTTAGCTTTATATTTCGTGAACCAGATAGAAATATATTGTTTCACCGTGTGTAGTAATATAAGAGGTTGTGCTTCAATTCATTATTGTTGCAATTTCACATAGAAATATAGTGATTTTGGTAATATTGTTGATTACATGATTTCTATCACATGTGGAGGTTATGTAAACAGGTCATAATTCATTGAAAAATTGTTATGTCTACTTTTTTGCTCTTGGCTAATTTTCCATGATAAATGTATAATTCTGCATGATGGTAATATTTAGATGAAGTATGAAATGAAGTTAGAATCTCATTCTTTCCAAATTTGATTCATTATTCTAGTATTATTCTTTTATTCATTATTTGAGTTTAGATTAATTTAAAATTGTGAGTATTTGTTTAAGCATATAAAGATAGTGATACGATTAATGTATAACAATTTAATTTTAAAACCTTTCTCCGTGGATCGATACTTTTCTTACTCTGTACTACTTGTTGACCCATGTATTCTTGCATGAGTTAGAGTCCTTTTATTAAGACTGAAAAGGAGGCAACAAGTTTTTGGCGTCGTTGTCGGGGAAAGGCGTTTAATTTTATTATTATTATCATCAATTTTAAGCTACATTGTATGACTTAGACAAATCTAATCTTATCTCGTTTCTATTTTTGTTTTTGTTTGTATTTCAAGTACTTGTATATATTTTTATGCACACGCGGTCATCCAATTCCGAGTTGACACCTACTCAGGATAATATTAACAGAAGAGGTTGGAAAAAAAGAGTGCGTAGAAATTTACAAGCAACTTTAGAGACCACAACATCCAACATGGCGGCAGAAGAGCAAAGAGAGTAGCACATGGCTTTGAGAAATTATTCGATGCCGAATATTAATGGATTGCAGTCAAATATAGTCAGACCAACAATAGCAGCTAACACCTTCAAGATAAAGCCGAGCACTATTCAAATAGTGCAGAATTCGGTACAATTTGGGGGTGTTACTACAGATGATCCTAATGAGCATCTATTGAGCTTCATTGAAATATTTGACACCTTCAGATACAACGGGGTGACAGAGGATGCAATCTGACTTAGACTATTTCCATTTTCATTGTGGGATAAAGCAAGAAGTTAGCTTCAATCTTTACCTTTGGGATCTATCACCACATGGGAGGACCTAGCACAGAAATTCTTAGCCAAGTTTTTCCCAATGGCTAAGACTGAAAAGATGAGGACAACAATTTCCTAGTTTGAGTAGCAACATGGTGAATCACTATATGAAGCCTGGGAGAGATATAAGGAAATGCTAAGGAAGTGTCCACACCATGGCATACCGGATTGGATGGTTATTAACACATTTTATAATGGATTGGGATTGCAGTCAAGGCCTATTGTAGATGCAGATACAGGAGGAGCTCTATGGGCAAAGAGCTATGAAGAGGCCTATAATCTCATTGAGATGATGGCAGCTAATGATTTCCAAAATCCTACAGTCAGGATGCCACAGCCCAAAGTTGCAAGTTTGTTAGAGGTGGATGCTATCACTCAATTGTCAGCACAGATGGCATCCATGGCGAAGAAAATTAATTCATTGGCAGAGACTAAGGCAAAGACAGTTGCTTTTGTGTGTGAAATATGTGCAGGGTCACATTCAACTGACCAATGTGCTATCAGTTCAAAGTCTGTACAATATCTGAGCAACTATTAAAAGGATCAAGGTCAATTTCAAAACACATATAACTCCAACAACCGCAACCATCCAAATTTCAGTTGGTCAAATAACCAAAGCAATCAACAAAGTCAGTTTCAACCACATAATTAATTTTAGTCACAATCAGCTCAGCAACAGTTTGCACCAAGACCACCTTATCCACCTGGATTTTCTCAACAACAACATCATACACCACCTGCACCTCAGCAAGAAAAGAAGTCAAAGATGGAGGAGATGATGATGAAGTACATGGAAAATACGGAAGTGATGATTAAAAGCCAAGCAGTGGTTATGAAAAATCTGGAAACTCAAATGGGTCAGATGGCTGGCATGCTTAACAATAGACCACAGGGTTCATTGCCAAGTACCACAGAGGCCATTCCAAGAAGAGAAGGGAAGGAATAATGTCAAGAAATTACACTTAGGTCTGGGAAATAGGTTGCAGAAAATCATCATGGCGCGCCCTCGCCACTTTTGCAAAGGGAGGACGCGTGGCCACGCGATCAAGAAATTTTGTCTGATGAGAAATTAAATAATGAAGGTTTTGAACAACATCAAGAAGAGAAGAATAAAGAAGGTTCATTTGAAAAGCCTGTGAATAAAATACCAATATTTCACCCTCCTATTCCTTGTCCACAAAGATTGCATAAGTAGAGGAAAGACAAGTAATTTAGTAAGTTCTTGGAGGTATTCAAAAAGCTGCAGATTAACATACCCTTCGCTGAGGCATTGGAACAGATGTCTAGTTAAGCAAAGTTTATGAAGGGTATCTTGCCAAGGAAGAAGAGATTAGAAGATTTTGAGAAAATGGCCTTGACGGAGGAATGCAGTGTCACGCTTTAATGCAAGTTACCTCCAAAACTGAAGGACCCGAGCAGTTTCACAATACATGCATAATTGGAAAGATGAGTTTCAGCAAATGTTTGTGTGATCTTGGGGCAAGTATCAATTTGATGCCCTTGTCAGTATTCAATCAGTTGGGATTGTTGGCTCCAAGGCCAACAAATGTTTCTTTACAGCTAACTGACAGTCTATCACTTATCCACGGGGAATTATTGAAGATGTTTTGGTAAAAGTGGATAAATTCATCTTTTCGACTGATTTCATCATACTAGACTATGAAGAAGACAGAGGTATACCAATCATACTTGGAAGACCATTCCTAGCTACAGGAAGAACCTTGATAGACATTCAGAAAGGGGAACTCACAATGCGAGATCATGATCAAGAAGTTACTTTCAACGTATTCAAGGCAATGAAATTTCTGAAAGATGATAAGGAATGCTTTAGGGTTGATTTGGTGGAAAAGGTCTTAAGTGATGAAGTACAGAGCTTGGTGAATCAAGAACCATTAAGAAGTGTTATTGCTGGAAATTCAGAATTAGATGATCAAGAGACTGAAGAACTTATGAATTTTCTTGATACAACTCTATAATTCAGAAAATTCAAAACTCTTGTTGAGCCATTAAAGAAAGCTGGAGAGTCATCAGTGAAATTGAAACCATCTCTTGAGACACCTCCAGAACTTGATTTAAAACCACTTTCAGACCATTTGAGGCATGCGTTTTTAAATGAAAATTTAAAATTACCTGTTATTATTTCTTCTACACTAACATCTTTTCAGGAAGAAAAACTGCTAAGAGTTCTCAGAGAATTCAAGTCAGCAATTGGATGGACTATAACAGATATAAAAGGGATTAACCAATCTTTCTGTATGCATAGGATCCTATTGGAAGATGATAGCAAGCCTTCGGTGGAACAACAAAGAAGACTTAATCCAATCATGAAGGAAGTGGTCAAGAAGGAAGTATTAAAATGGCTGGATGTAGGCATTATTTATCCTATTTTAGATAGTTCATGGGTGAGCCTAGTACAATGTGTATCGAAGAAGGGTGGTATGATCGTTGTCTCTAATGAGAACAATGAGTTGATTCCAACAAGAACAGTAACGGGGTGGAGAGTCTGCATGGACTACTGCAGGCTTAACAAAGCTACAACGAAAGATCACTTCCCACTTCCATTTATTGATCAGATGTTAGATAAACTAGCAGGTCATGAGTTTTATTTCCTTCTGGACGGATATTCAGGCTACAATCAGATTGTTATAGCTCCAGAGGACCAAGAAAAGACAACCTTTACATGTCCGTATGATACTTTTGCTTTCAGAAAAATGTCTTTTAGGTTATGCAATGCCCCAGCCACCTTTCAGAGATGTATGATGGATATTTTTTTGAATATGGTGGAGCAAGATGTGGAGGTATTTATGGATGATTTTTCAGTATTTGGGGATTCTTTTGATTTATGTCTTGATAAATTGGTGATGGTTTTGAGAAGATGTGTTGAGACGAACTTGGTATTGAATTGGGAAAAGTGTCATTTTATGGTACAAGAAGGAATAATTTTGGGACATAAGGTGTCAAAGAGGGACTTGAGGTGGACAGAGCTAAATTAGAGACTATTGAAAATTTGCCACCACTAAATTCAGTAAAAAGTGTTCGAAGTTTTCTAGGACATGCAGGCTTTTACCGCAGATTTATAAAAGACTTCTCCAAGAGAACTAAACCACTTTGCAATTTATTGGAGAAGGATGCATAGTTCAAGTTTGATGAGAATTACGTGTCTGCATTTGAGCATTTGAAGAGAAGGTTAACTTCAGCACCAGTAGTTACAGCACCGGATTAGGACCTGCCGTTCGAATTGATGTGTGATGACAGTGATTATGATGTGGGGGCTATTTTGGGTCAGCAAAAGGAAAAGATTTTTCATGTGATATATTATGCAAGCAAAACCCTTACTGATGCGCAGTTGAATTATGCCACCACAGAGAAGGAATTATTGGCAGTTGTGTATGCTTTTGATAAGTTCGGAGCGTATCTGATTGGTATGAGGGTGATATTGTACAGGGATCATGCGGCAATTTGACACTTAGTGGCAAAGAAGGATGCAAAGCCTCGTTTGATCAGATGGATACTTTTATTGCAAGAATTTGATTTAGAGATTAAGGACATAAAGGGAACTGAGAACCATGTGGCGGACCACTTATCTCGACTAGAGAATCCAGGAAGGAAGGTAGATGACAAGATTATGATTAATAAATCCTTTCCAGATGAACAGTTGTTTGTGGTAAAAGGGGAAGTGCAATGGTTTGCAGACTATGCGAACTACTTGGTGAGTAGGATGATCCCTTTTGACTTAGGTGGTCATCAAAAGAAGAAATTCTTACATGATGTTAAGTGGTTTATATGGGATGAACCATATTTGTTCAAACAATATGCTGATTAGATGATAAGGAGATGTATCCCATATAGTGAGACAAAGGGAATTTTTGAGGATTGTCATGCGTCTTTATATGGTGGTCACTACGGTGGAGAGCGAATAGTGGCTAGAGTGTTACAAGTAGGATTTTACTAGCCGATAATTTTTAAGGATGCTTACAGTTTCGTCCAAAGATGTGACAAATGTCAAAGAGTTGGGAATATTTCGAAAAGGAATGAAATGCCATTGAATACGATCCTCGAGGTGAAATTTTTTGATGTTTGGGAGATAGATTTCATGGGCCCTTTTATTTCTTCATGTGGAAATCTATGCATCTGGTTAACAGTTGATTATGTGCCAAAGTGGGTGGAAGTGGAAGCTCTTCCAGTGATGATGCCAAAGTGGTCCTAAGATTTTTATAGAGGAGTATTTTCACAAGGTTTGGGACTCCAAGGGATATCATTAGTGATGAAGGCAGTCATTTTTGTAATAGGCAGTTCATAGCTCTGTTGGCTAAGTATGAGGTAAATCATCGCATTGCTACAGTTTATCATCCTCAAACTAATGGCCAAGCAGAGGTTTCAAATCGTGAAGTTAAGAGAATTCTGGAGAAAGTTGTGAACCCCACAAGAAAGGATTGGTCATTAAAGCTTGATGATGCTATATGGGCATATAAGATTGCTTATAAAACTCCGTTGGGCATGTTACCTTTTCAGTTGGTTTATGGGAAAGCATGTCACCTTCCTATGGAGCTTGAACATAAGGCATATTGGGCTATTAGGAAGCTCAATTTTGATTTGAATGCTGCAGGAGAAAAATGCCTACTCCAACTCAATGAGTTGAACGAATTCAGCTTACAGGCGTATGAAAACTCAGAGCTATACAAGGAAAAGGTGAAGAAATGGCATGATTGCAAGATCATAGAGAGATTATTTGAGCCGGGACAAAATTTTTTGCTGTTTAATTCAAGACTGAAACTTTTTCCTGGGAAGCTCAAATCAAGGTTGTCAGGGCCATTCACAGTGAAGACAGTTTTTCCATATGGTGCTATGGTAGTGTTCGATAAATTCCTGGACAAGCCATTCAAAATGAATGGACAGCGGCTAAAGCATTATTTTGGAGGCGAGGTTGATACACAAAAAGTAACCTCAATTCTTTCTTCAACATGAAATGTTATAGATAGTCAAGCTAATTGACTAGAACTTAGCACTTGATGGGAGGCAACCAATTATTTCTATCTTTATCTCTTGTTTATTCTGTTTAGATTGTCTTTGTTAGTTCATTTTCATACTTAGTTGTGATAGTTTGATTAGTTTTGCATAAGTATTATGGGAGCTGAATTTGCATATGATTATGTTCGAGCATAACATAGAAAGTATGGTGTTAAGATAGTCATTCTTGCTTATTCAGCAGTTCATGCTTTGATATTGTTAATTGGTGTTTGTGCAGGTGTATTGGAATGAATTCATCACTATTTTGGTGTATTAAGAATGCATAATGGCAGTGCAGAATGCAAGGATGCCCGGTCGCACCATAAAAGCCTTGAAAAATCGCGCGCCCGCACTACAAGTCTGTGCAGAAAGAGCAGTCGCGCACCCGCGCCATGTCTCCATTCAGAACACGTGCGGTCGCGCCCGACACCGGGGTTTGAAAATTTTTTAGGATTTTAAAGACGTGTCTTGCCCCATATCTCATATCATTTGAAATAGCAGAGTGCGTATCTCATTCTTCTCCACAACACGCACGACTCTTCCTTCCCAAACCGTTCCAATTCAAAAGTGTAATGTCTCATCCCACTACGTGTATTTTGCATCAGTTCTCCTACCCACGGAAAACTTCTTCACTGATAAAACTAGGGTTTTTTCGGTGGGTGTGTGCAATACAAGTTTGGGGGTTCTCTGTTCAGCAGATATTTCACTCACGATTCCATCAAGCAAGTTTCTATTCTTCTTCATCAAATATAAATGGGTCCAAAGCGTGCTCGCTCTCGCACTCATAAATCATCATCTGACAGTAGCCAAAGCGGTGATAATGTTGATTTTTCTAAGTTTGTCAACTTGGATGCTCAGATAGAGTACTATCGCATTGTGGGAAAGTCAGTTATTCGCGAGTGAGGATTCAAACCAGATGCGTAAGATGGACAGTTAGTGCAGATGATTAAGGAAAAGTGTTGGCATAGCGTGTGCTCTACACCACTGTTGCACCTATGGCCATTGTACGGGAGTTTTATGCAAATACACGGGAGACGATGAATGGATTTTCTTTCGTTCGGGGGATTCAAGTGGATTATAGACCGATAGTGATTCGTTGAGTGTTCAATTTACCCGACTCTCCTGCTCGACGAACAAATTGGGTGGAGGCAGAACGCATGGAGACAGACTCGGATGTTGTTATTACTGATTTATATATTCCAGGGATTCAGTGGACATGCACTTCGGGCACTAATCAACCCAAGACCTTTCCGGCTTCAACTCTCAACCGCTATGCAAAGGCTTGGAATCTCTTTATGTGTGCCAAACTTATGCCATCATCACATTAGCATGATGTTACAGTTGAAAGAGCAATTATATTATGTGGGATTATTATGGGAAAAGATATTGATGTTGGTCACTTAATTAATCAGAATATGATAAGATACATGCGTACTACGGGAAGTATACCACACGCATCAATCGTTACTCATTCGTGTGCTAAAGAAGGCATTAGGTGAACAGACGAACAGTTGCAGTACCCAAATAAGGACATTACTCATGCCACAATAACGAAATTCAAAGATTTGCAAGGGGGTACTCCGCACCCAAGAGGAAAAGGTTTCATCCTTCGTCCCGCATCGTCTACACCATCAGCGCAGCCCTTCAAGATGGATGATGCAGGAACGTTAACTCAAGCCACTGCTGCTACTGGAGATCGACAGCTCCGAAGGTTGGAGCGGAAGGTCGACGCTATGTACGACAACTTTGCAGCATTTTCTACGAGTTTGACAAGATCGCTAGTGGAGGCGTTTACGCAGCAGGGGACTATGCTCGAGTGGCCACAATTTCGGATAGCCAATGTTTCAATAAATGTTTGTGTGATCTTAGGGCAAGTATAAATTTGATGACCTTGTTAGTATTCAATCAGTTGGGGTTGCCGGTTCCAAGGCCGACAAATATTTCTTTACAACTAGCTGACAGGTCTATCACTTATCCACGGGGAATTGTTGAAGATGTACTGGTTAAAGTGGATAAATTCATCTTTCCGACTGATTTTATCATACTAGATTATGAAGAAGATAGAATTATACCGATTATCTTTAGAAGACCATTCCTAGCTACAAGAAGAACCTTGATAGCCGTTCAAAAAGGGGAACTAACAATGCGAGTTCATGATCAAGAAGTCACTTTCAATGTATTCAAGGCAATGAAATTTTTGACAGAAGATGAGGAATGCTTCAGGGTTGATTTGGTGGAAAAGATTATAAATGATGAAGTAGAGAGCTTGGTGAATCAAGAACCATTGAGAAATGCTATTGTGGGAAATTTGGAGATAGATGATGAGGAGATTGAAGAACTTGTTCATTTTCTTGACACAAGTCCACAATTCAAAAAATTCAAAACTCTTGTTGAGCCATTAAAGAAAGCTGGAGAGTTATCAGTGAAATTGAAGCCATCTCTTGAGATACCTCCAGAACTTGAGTTGAAACCACTTCCAGATCATTTGAGGTATGCGTTTTTAAATGAAAATTCAAAATTACATGAGATTATTTCTTCTACACTAACATCTTTTCAGGAAGAAAAATTGCTAAGAGTTCTCAGATAATTCAAGTCAGTAATTGGATGGACTATAGCAGCTATAAAAGGGATCAGCCCATCTTTCTGTATGCACAAGATCCTACTGGAAGATGATAGCAAGCCTTTGGTGGAACAACAAAGAAGACTTAATCCAATAATGAAGGAAGTGGTCAAGAAGCAAGTATTAAAATGGCTGGATACAAGCATTATATATACAATTTCAGATCGTTCATGGGTGAGCCCGGTACAATGTGTACCGAAGAAGGGTGGTATAACCATCGTCTCTAATGAGAACAATAAGTTGATTCTGACAAGAATAGTGACGGGGTGGAGAGTCTGCATGGACTACCGCAGACTTAACAAAGCTACAAGGAAAGATCACTTCCCACTACCGTGTATCGATCAGATGTTGGATAGACTAGCAGGTCATGAGTTTTATTTCCTTCTGGATGGGTATTCAGGCTACAATCAGATTGTTATAGCTCTAGAAGACCAAGAAAAGACAACCTTTACATGTCTATATGTTATTTTCGCTTTCAGAAGGATGTCTTTTGGTCTGTGCAATGCCCCAACTACTTTTCAGAGATGTATGATGGCTATCTTTTCGGATATGGTGGAGCATAATGTGGAGGTATTTATGGATGATTTTTTAGTATTTGGGGATTCTTTTGATTTACGTCTTGAAAATTTAGTGATGGTTTTGAGAAGATGCGTTGAGATGAACTTGGTATTGAATTGGAAAAAGTGCCATTTTATGGTACAAGAACGCATAATTCTGGGACATAAGGTGTCGAAGAAGGGACTTGAGGTTGACAGAGCTAAATTAGAGACTATTGAGAATTTGCCGCCACCAACTTCAGTAAAAGGTGTTCGAAGTTTTCTAGGACATGTAGGCTTTTACCGCAGATTTATTAAAGACTTCTCCAAGAAACAAAAACCACTTTCTAGTTTATTGGATAAGGAGGCACAATTCAAGTTTGATGAGGATTGCGTGTCTGCATTTGAGCATTTGAAGAGGAGGTTAACTTCAGCACCAGTAATTATAGCACCGGATTGGGACCTGCCGTTCGAATTGATGTATGATGCCAGTGATTATGCTGTGGGGGCTATTTTGGGTCAGCGAAAGGAAAATATTTTTCATGTCATATATTATGCAAGCAAAACCCTTACTGATGCGTAGTTGAATTATACCACCACGGAGAAGGAATTATTGGCAGTTGTGTATGCTTTTGATAAGTTCGGAGCGTATCTGATTGGTATGAGGGTGATAGTGTACAGGGATCATGCGGCAATTTGACACTTAGTGGCAAAGAAGGATGCAAAGCCTCGTTTGATCAGATGGATACTTCTATTGCAAGAATTTGATTTAGAGATTAAGGACATAAAGGGAATTGAGAACCATGTGGCGGATTACTTATCTCGACTGGAAAAATCCAGGAAGGGAGATAGATGACAAGACTATGATTAATGAGTCCTTCCCAGATGAACAGTTGTTTGTTGTACAAGGGGAAGTGCAATGGTTTGCAGATTATGCGAACTACTTGGTGAGCAAAATGATCCCTTCTTACTTAGTTGGTCATCAAAAGAAGAAATTCTTGCATGATGTGAAGTGGTTTATATGGGATGAACCATATTTGTTCAAACAATGTGCTGATCAGTTGATAAGGAGATGTATCCCATATAGTGAGACAGAGGGGATTTTGCAGGATTGACATGCTTCATTATATGGTGGTCACTACGGTGGAGAGCGAACATCGGCTAGAGTGTTACAAGCAGTATTCTACTGGCCGACGATTTTCAAGGATGCTTACAGTTTTGTCCAGAGATATGACAGATGTCAAAGAGTTGGGAATATTTTGAAAAGGAATGAAATGCCATTGAACACGATCCTCGAGGTGGAAATTTTTGATGTTTGGGGGATTGATTTCATGGGCGCTTTCATTTATTTATGTGGAAATATATACATCTTGTTAGCAATTGATTATGTGTTAAAGTGGGTGGAAGTGGTAGCTCTTCCAACGAATGATGCCAAAGTGGTCCTAAGATTTTTACACAAGAGTATTTTTACAAGGTTTGGGACTCCACGGGCTATCATTAGTGATGAAGGCAGTCATTTTTGTAATAGGCAATTCACAGCACTGCTGGCTAAGTATTGGGTAAATTATCGCATTGCTATAGCTTATCATTCTCAAACTAATGGCCAAGCAGAGGTTTTAAATCGTGAAGTCAAGAGAATTTTGGAGAAAGTGGTGAACCCCACAAGAAAGGATTGGTCATTAAAGTTTGGTGATGTTGTTTGGGCATATAGGATTGCTTATAAGACTCCATTGGGCATGTCACCTTCTTATGGAACTTGAGCATAAGGCATATTGGGCAATTCATAAGCTAAATTTGTATTTGAAGTCTGCAGGAGAAAAACCCCTACTTCAACTCAATGAGTTGGACGAATTCAAATTACAGGCGTATTAAAACTCAAAGCTGTATAAGGAAAAGGTGAAGAAATGGCATGATCGCAAGATTAGAGATAGAGTATTTGAGTCGGGACTAAGAGTTCTGCTATTTAATTCAAGACTTAAAATTTTTCCTGGGAAGCTCAAATCAAGGTGGTCAGGGCCATTCATCGTGAAGACTATTTTTCCACATGGTGCAGTAGAAGTGTTTGACAAATTCCCAGACAAGCCGTTCGAAGTAAATGGACAGCGGCTAAAGCATTATTTTGGTGGCGAGGTTGACAGACATAAAGTAACCTCCATTCTTTCTTCAACGTGATTGATTCAGAGATAGTCAAACTAATTGACTATAACTTAGTGCTTAATGGGAGGCACCCAATTATTTCTATCTTTATCTCTGGTTTATTTTGTTTAGATTGTGTTTGTTATTTCATTTTCATACTTAGTTGTTATAGTTTGTTAAGGGTTACATAAGTATTATGGGAGCTGAATTTGCCTATAATGATGTTTGAGCACAGCAAAGATAGTATGGTTTTAAGATAGTCATTCTTGCTTATTCAGTAGTTCATGCTTGGATATTGATAATTGTTGTTTGTGTAGGTGTATTGGAGTGGATTCATCACTGTTTTGGTAAATTTGAGATGCAAATTGATATTGCAGAATGTAGGGTCACGCGGCCGCGCCATGATAGCTATACAAAACCGCGCGCCCGCGCTACAAGTCTGTGCAGTAAGGGTAATCACGCGCCCGCGCCATGTTCCCATTCAAAACACACGCGGCCGCGCATGAGACCGGGTTTTGAAAAATTTTAAAGATTTTAAAGATGTGTCTTGCCCCATCTTTTATATCATTTGAAATAGCAGAGTGCGTATCTCATTCCTCTCCACAACGTGCACGACTCTTCTTTCCCAACCCGTTCTAATTCAAAAGTTGTAACGTCTCATCCCACTTCGCGTATATCGCATCCGTTTCCTACCCATGTTCAAAGTCTTCACTGATAAAGCTAGGGTTTTTCGATGGGTGTGTGAAATACAAGTTTGGGGGTTCTTTGTTCATCAAATATTACACCCATAATTCCATCAATCAGGTTTTTCTTCTTCTTCAACAAAACAAATTGGATCAAGGCATGCTCTCTCTCTCACTCCTGAATCATCGTCTGACAGTAGCCAAAGTGGTGATAATGTTGATTTCTCTAAGTTTGTCAACTTGGATGAACAGATAGAGTACTATCGCATTGTAGGAAAATCATTTGCTCGAGAGCGAGGATTCAAGCCAGATGCGCAAGATGGGCAGTTAGTGCAGATGATCAAGGAAAAGTGTTGGCATGGCGTGTGCTCTAAGCCACTGGCTGCACCTATGGCCATTGTGCGGGAGTTTTATGAAAATGCATGGGAGACGATGAATGGTTTTTCTTTCGTTTAGGGGATTCAAGTGGATTGTAGACCAAGAGCGATTCGTGGAGTATTCAATTTACCCGACCCTCCGGCTAGACGAACAAATTGGGTGGAGACAAAATGCATGGAGACTCATTGGACAAGCACTCCTGGCACTAATCAACCCAAGACTTTTCTGGCTTCAACTCTTAACCGCTATGTAAAGGCTTGGAATCTCTTTATGTGTGCAAAACTCATGCCATCATCCCATCATCATGACGTTACAGTTGAACGAGCAATCATATTATGGGGGATTATTGCGGGAAAAGATATCGACGTTGGTCACCTTATTAATCAGAATATGATGCGATACGTGCGGGGAAGTACTACGGGAAGTATACCACATGCATCAACCGTGACTCATTTGTGTGCTAAAGCAGGCATTAGGTGGACGGATAAACAGTTGCAGTACCCAAGCCAGGACATTACTCATGTCATAATAGCGAGATTCAAAGATTGGCAAGGAGGTACTCCGCACCCAAGAGGAAAGGTTTCATCCTTCGTCCCACATCGTCTACGCCATCATCGCAACCATCAAAGACGAATGAAGCAGGAACGTCAACTCAAGCCACTGTTGCTGAGGATCGACAGCTCCGAAGGTTGGAGCGGAAGGTAGACTGTAATAACCCGATATTTTCTATATAAATAAATAAGAAATTTTGCATATAAATTTTTTAAAAAAAGTAAATGTGGGAAATATGTATAAGTCAATGCGTATGTATTTATGTGATAAATAAAAATATATTTATTACCTGAATAATTATTTTAGAATTAATGGTCATTATAAATTATAATCTTAAAATAAATTAAATTGGTAATACAAATATTTTCTTAATTATTTTCTATGAAAATATGAATATATATTATTTAAATAATATATGAAATTATTATTAGGATTATTATAATAAATATTTTATTATATGAATTTGTTTGATTATTTAAGTTAATTATTTTTAACTTAATTAATAATGCTATTTATGCAAGGTAAATCAGATATGGAATCCAAACCCTAATTTTGGATTTTGCACGAGGAATGAGAATATTAATATTATATTATTTATATTTCAGTTCTATAAATATGTACTGTGTGTATAGATTGTTAATGGTTGGTCAATTATGGAGAATAATGTCAAAACCCTAGCATTATTTTGTGAAACCATTATTTAAAACTCAAATTATAGTTCAAGATTTATTTTTGTAATTGCATTAAGGTAATTAATGATATATATTATAAATATTAATCTAATTAACGAAACCCTAATTATTGGAAAACCCTAATTGACAAATTAGTAACCATAATTTGCTATGTATGAACCCTAATTGTTAAATTAACAAGATTAATTATAATTAGTGAACTTTAAATCCTAATGTTCCTGTATAATGTAATTAGATAACGTAATGTAATTAGGAAACCTAAATCAATTTAGAAACCCTATTTTATAATTTAGAAACTAAAATGTTTATTTTTAACCCAAAATAGAAATCCTAGAAACTAAAATTCTAAAGCCTTAGGGTTAAACCCTAAGGGTTGGATTAGTTTGTCAAGAATGCCATTAAATTTCTATAAAATTGACAAAAATGCCCTTTTGTATTCTTTATTAAGCTTGCTTGCGTATATTACCAAAATATAGAGTTGTTTACCAACTCTAACCAACCCCATGTGATTAAATCTTCAGCAAATCAAGCAACATTAGCCAATTCATGTATTTAAGAATTATATAAATAGATTGGAAGAGAGAGAAATTATAATTGTTAGCTCATTTGATCACAATACCCATCCAAGTCCCTCTCTCTCCCTAACCTACGAAATATAGTAGTATATCAACTCACAATTCAAGACCCACGAATTCCTTAATCCAATTAGAAGCTTAGAATCCAAATTTTTCAAAGCAAGGTATAAAAGCTAACCCTAGAATCTGACCTTTGATATGTTGTTAGATGTGAGTTTTTTTGTGTTAAACATGTTATATGTAGATTATAATGATGATCTGGGTTGGCACATGTTAGATCCATAACATCTAAGTGCACAAATTTGAAGTTTTTAAAAATTTGGAAAAAAAATTAAACTGTGGTCTGACAATGAATGTCAGTGGCTCTAGATTCTTGCCTGATTATGCTTTTTGTTGTTTTATGTTTTAGATATGTAGTCTGATATGGGCTCTTTGATCTGGATCGAGAACCAGGCTTATATCCGGTCTAGGTTACAAGTTATTCGTGGTCAAACCACGTTGGTATCGATGAAGTATCAAATCTGGCAAACCTGAACTTGCCCGTAAAAGCTCGACAAACAAGTTCATGGGCCCAGATCTTTCTGTTGTTAGTTGTTTTGTTCCTGTTGATGTAATAAGGTTGTAATCTGGTATATTGACTACATATTTATGCCTTAAAATCTCCTTAACATTAAACGAGTTGATTGTAGTGGTTGGTCAAAGTGGTACAAAAGTTCACGAAAACGTTTTCTGGAAATTCTAGAAAAACTTAAGGACATGGTTCTGACATGGTTTGACCAGCTTATACCTGTTTGAACTGTTGTTGTTTTGTTGATGTTTTGTAATAGATCTCTTCTTTTGCATGTTGTCTACACACTGGAAGCATTAAATCACAAAAACATAACACCGAAAGCAAGTTATGGAAGCCCAAAAGTAATCAGTCGAGCTGTTCTATTACCCAGAAAACAAAGAATAGGTCTAACAGATAGTTTGAGCTTCCATATCTTGCTTGTATGTTGTAATCTGACCTAAAACTTGATTGATAGTTGTAGTGCTTCACTAACACTAAAAGATTTGATCAATAGCTAGCCCAGAAACACAATACACAGTGAATTAATCTTGGTCAAAGTAGGCCACTCGGCAACTGACATGAATGTTCTGTCTTTGGCAAAGAACATGAAGAACACCTATATGACAGTTACATGCTCTGCTGCTATAAAGATCTTTAATAACAGTTTCTTTATAAAATTATTATTTTTATTAAATAAGTAAAAAAAATTAGTTTTTAATTATAAAAAATACATAATAAATTCCTAAAAATTATTTTAAAGTATGAAAATTAGTTTTTAATAATTTTTAATATATTTTATAAATACTTAATATTTTGAAATATTAAAGGTATTTAATTATTATATTAAATAAATTATTTAAAAATGATTTTAATACTTGAAAAATCATTTAAAATTATATTATGATATAAGAAAATATTTTAAGTTATTTTTAATAACTTTTAATATTTTGTGACAAATTTCATTAATAAATTAATATTAATGATAATTAAGTTATTTAATAAATGCATTAAATAAATTAATTAAAAATGATTTTATTATATTAAAAAAATCATTTTAAATAATAATAAGGTATGTAAAAATATTTTAAGTTATAAATATAACTTTCAATATTTAAAGATAAATTTCATTAATAATGATATTAGAATTATTTAATAATAATATTAAATAATTTATTTTAAAAATGATTTTAAATATTATAAAAATCATTTTAAATGAAAATAAAGTGTTTAAATTTATTTTAAGTTATAAAATATAACTTTTAATATTTAAAGGATGATTTCATTAATAATTTAATATTAATGATATTAAATTTATTTAATAATTTTATTAAATAATTACTCGATAATATGTAGAGTCTTAGACTCGATAATATGTAGAGTCTTAGAATCGATAATTACCCGATAAAGTTATCGATACACCGACATGTTTCAAAAATTGATCTGGACTTAGATATTTTGATTAGATATGTGGTTGTTTGCGATCTAGTGACTGTTAAACATGTGTGACAATTTGATTAGGTTATGTGCTGACTGCAATAAGTAGTATTATGTGTTACGATATGTTATTCTAATCATTAAAATGATCTTATTACTGATAGGTTGTTATATAAAAGATAAAATTAAGTTACGTATTGTAAGCAACAGACCAGGAAAGTATCCTACCTTTGCATTTACTTTATGCAATGGACATAAGTAAAAAAGTTTCAAAATTATATTATTATTGTGCCAGATTATTAACCCTATTGTTATATATATTATATCCGATCATTGTTTATCAACATGGTATTATAATATAATTCAAATATTTATTCTGTTCGTTAATTTCTATATATGGTTATACAAGTGTCCTCACTTGGATAATCATTGTATTTAATCACATGTTGATACACATTTATAAATTTTCAGTATGTATATGTTAGCTTAAAAGCCGTCTAAGCTAATTGATTTGGCTAGACACAAACTTATAGATTATTGTTGAACAAGATAAAACCTTACTATTATCCAACCGAATTATTTTGGTTTGGAATCCCGACTAAGTATGAACATCCCGTACATGGGAAAACTTTTTGTGCACCAAAGGCGAATAGATGAACGATAATATCGTTCTTGCATGTAGTATTGATCAATACAAGGCATAACAGGCTGATCAACCCCCGTGCCCGTAAGTTATGACAGTTTACAGATGAA
Organism: Panax quinquefolius; assembly: GCA_020205615.1. Classification (NCBI taxonomy): domain Eukaryota; kingdom Viridiplantae; phylum Streptophyta; class Magnoliopsida; order Apiales; family Araliaceae; genus Panax; species Panax quinquefolius. The sequence goes on from CM035153.1 coordinate 106,357,652, forward strand.
GTTCTATTTAACCTTTTCAAAAATAGAAAACAATGTTCATAGTTTGTCGACTAATCCCCAGATATTGTCAGTTCGTAGTTTCAAAAATTTGATATAGAATTAATATATTAGTATTGATTCAGTTTACTTCACAACTATTGATTCGTTGTAGACGTGTAGTACAAAGAAAACATTTCCTTTTTTCAGCTAATATTTATAATTTCTATTACTTGTTGGGCACCCAAATGCTCATCCTTGCTTAATTTAAAATGTTTTTAGCTAAGTGTGAACAACCAGAAGGCTCGGCTAAGAACAAAGGAAAAGGGAAGGTTGCAGGATAAGTTGGTGCTATTTTATGAAATTGTTTAACTTTATTAAGTTCGATATATATTATCTATCAGGTATCATGTAATGAATGTACTAAAGGTTACGTACTTGGGAATAGACTCTGATATTAATATAAATTAAGTTTGATCTTTATATTATTGTTATTATTAGTATTATTCCACTCATAGAAATGGTATCGTAAAGCACCGAGTTCGGGTTTCAAGTACCTGAATTTGGGGGTGTCACAGGATGGTATCAAAGCTTTAGGGTTAGAAACCTTAGGTGGGATAGACCTTAGGCTATAACCTTAGAACAGAGGGAAACGTTGAAAATACAAATAACTCATATAGAGTTTATAAGGTGATGAATTGAATAAGTTCATCGTCAAACAAAATAAAAGATAGCTTATGTAAAACTATTATTTGTTGTGCATATATACTATATGCTAATCAGGATAATTTATGTGTGTAGATGTCTGGTGGTAAAGGCTTGTTATATGCTTATGGCATGGAGAAGGATCAAATCCATACACCCGAGCTAATATCAAAGCCAATAGCTGAAATAGAGGCTGACAATGAAAACAACTCAAAGGAAGTAGTTATCGTGGAAAATGAAGTACTAGATCCGAAAATGGTGGAACTGACAGATAGTGATTCGGACACTATAGTTGAAGCTAATCAAGCATCAACGGAGGTGCAGAATCTAAGGAACACGGTTTCTTCTCTGGATAAGCTATGGGAAATTGAAAAGTTGCTAAATAGTCAATTGCGAAAAGCCTTAATAGAAATAATGGAAGAACAAGATAAGCTTAAAATCCAAATTAATCAGATGGGAGCCACAAACAACATATCGTGTGCAGCTCCGAGAAAGAAGGGGAAAAGAAAGATAAACGACCATGACTTAGGAAAATCTGATAAGAAGAAATGGAAAAGGATATGTTACATTTGTGGCTATGAGGGACATACCTCTCTTTATTGTCCCGACTATAAACCAAGTGCATGTTTTATTTGTGGATTGGAGGGTCATCAGGCGAAAGGTTGTCCAAGAAAAAGACGTAGTGAATAGGTAGTATAGGTTCTGTTGTGTAGGTTTGTTTAATGTAATATGTATGAATAGTATGCATGTGTAATGTAATATTCTAAAACTTTTGTACAAGTGGTGTAGCAAATCCCGACTTTTGTAGTCACAAAGGTATAGTTGATGTTTAAAGTAGTATGTGCTATGTTATGAAAAGTATTTTGAAATTGTTGAATGAATATGAATCTATGTTTGAGACAAGTTTAATATATTAAACTTATACGATAAGGTTTAAAATGTAAGTTAATAAAGAATAAATTATGTTTTATTTAATCAGATAATGCCGCCAAGACGACAAACTCAAAATCAAAGGGCAGAAGAATCTGTCAACAACGCTGAGGGACAACAACAAGCAGACCCGATGCGACACTTTGCAAACATGGTAGCATAGGTTATGCAACAAAGAATGCCAACCCAGCAGGAACCAATTAGGATAATCGCAGCAAACTTTAAAGATTTCAAGGTCAGAGGACCATTCAATTCAAAGGGACAACTGACCCTGTTGAAGCCCAAACTTGGGTTAAAGAAATTGAAAAGGCGTTTTGTAATAGCTAGGGTAGCTCAGGGGCAAAAGACCGCTTTTGCCACCTATATGTTGAAAGGTGAGGAAAACTTTTTGTTGGAAGCAAATCAAGCGAGGGCAGGAGAAGGTCTGATAACTTGGGCTAGGTTTAAAACCTTATTTTTTGAGAATTATTTTTCGTCTAGTATGCAGGCTAGGATGTAGGTGAAATTTTTGAAGTTGAAGCAAGGGGATATGTCAGTTGCGGAATATGCCACAAAGTTCAATGAGTTGGCTAGGTTCGATCCGTATCAAGTTGATACGTGGGCTAGGAAGGCAAGGAGATTTGAGCTGGGATTAAAATTCTGGCTCTACAATAAGGTGGAGGTGTTGCAGATCCCTACATTTGCAGCACTCATGGAGAAAGCCATTGTTGTTGAGAAGGGGAGTGAGGCTATGAGCCTCTACAACAAGGAGAAAAGGAACAAGGGTAAGGTCGAAGTAGCTGGGAAGGTAGAAATTAATAGTGGGAGCAGGAGTGGAAATGGAAAGAGGAAGGTGAACAATGTTGGGAATGTTCAGGTGAAGCAGGAAGGTGTGAAGAAGCAAGTTCTGCAGTGTGGAAACTGTGGAAAGAACCATTCTGGTGAATGTTTAAAAGGAAAGTTTATATGCTATAAGTGCGGACAGGAGGGTCATATCTCTCCCAACTGCCCCAATCCAAGGATGAACACTGGTTGTTTTATATACGGGTCAATGGAGCAGAAGGTGAAAGATTGCCCGAAAAGGAGAATAGAGGCAAGGAGTGTGACTACTGGCAAGGGCAGCGGGACTCTTGCGATCACGGGACCAACGTCATCAAACAAGCCAACAAAATCAACCGTGAGAGTCTTCAACATGGTGGTCCAGGATACCATGGCAGCTGGTGATGGAACTCCAGGTATTATTCGTATAACTTTTATTTTTTATATATGATTTTCCTATATATAGTAAATTATTTTATAAAGAAATTTTGAAGGAGGAATTTGAGTTCTTTTAGAAATCAAATTTTCGTTTAATCAAATAGACAAGTTTTATGCTGAATAGTTAAAAATCAGTTTGATCGAATTTGATCAAGATCTATTAGCAATGATTGTGTATGCTATGTACCCTTGTATGTATGAGTTTTAAAATGGTGATTCCGGGGATGGAATTTTTATAAGGGAGGGTGAATGTAATAACCCAATATTTTCTATATAAATAAATTAGAAATTTTGCGTATAAATTTTTTTTAAAAAAATAAATGTGGGGAATAGGTATAAGTCAATGCGTATGTGTTTATGTGATAAATAAAAATATATTTATTACATGAATAATTATTTTAGAATTAATGATCATTATAAATTATAATCTTATAATAAATTAAATTGGTAATACAAATATTTTCCTAATTATTTTCGATGAAAATATGAATATATATTATTTAAATAATATATGAAATTATTATTAGAATTATTATAATAAATATTTTATTATATGAATTTGTTGATTATTTAAGTTAATTATTTTAACTTAATTAATAATGCTATTTTATGCAAGGTAAACCAGATATGGAATCCAAACCCTAATTTTGAATTTTGACTAAGGAATGAGAATAATAATATTATATTACTTATATTTTAGTGCTATAAATATGTACTGTGTGAATAGATTGTTAATGGTTGGTTAATTATGGAGAATAATGTCAAAACCCTAGCATTATTTTGTGAAACCCTAATTTAAAACTCAAATTAGAGTTCAAGATTTTTTTTGTAATTGCATTAAGGTAATTAATGATATATATTATGTAAGACCCCGAATTTTATGAAATGAAAGTATTCAATTTTCTTATAATTATTATTTTATTTCGTAAATGGTTAAATTGATAAAGGGTTAAAGTTAAGAGTGATATGTAAAATTTTTTGCAAAGTATGCAAGTTGTTATAAAATATTTGTTTGGTCGGAGAATATTCTTTTTGTTAGGGAATACCCGTATGACGGCACAATCATTGGTGGACCCCACAATAGAAGTATTATCGTAGTAAGTAAAAAGCCATGTAATTATCTTTTATAAAAATAACTACGGAAGGAAGTATTGTTTCGTTAAAACCGTTGAACTACCCTAAGTAGTAAAAGTACGAAGAATCTGGCGTGGTTGCATAGTAGTACACCAGTATTGGTTATTAATGCTTACGTGAGAAGTCACCGGTTATACTCAATTATTGCTACAAAGAATTGATGCATCATATCTCTCATATTATTGATTCGATTATTATCACAGTATCGTCTGTATATAATATGATATATTATTAAATCAATAATTGACACGACAAAGTTATTCATATTATTAAATTGCAATATTTACAATGTCTAGAAATTTTGTCAAGTAGAGGTTTGGTCACCTAATTGCGCGCCAATAGGGAGAAATCCTTATTGGAAAGCCCCCTCTTTCCTGGGAACGACCTGGTTGTTAAATATTGTGAGTTATAATATTAATGATGAATGTTATTAATAATTGAAGTTGAGTTCAGAGTTAAATTTGGAGACACGGACGTGATATTTGAGTCCAGAACGATGAAATTAGTCCAAAATAGACTATAAACACAAATTTTGCTGGGGTTAACTTTTTGGTCAAAAAAGTCCACAGTTGACTCTTTCGAAAAAAGATAAACTTCGAAATTTCAAAAATGAAATTTTTGAGAAAAATATTTCCATTGTGTTGGGATTGTTAGTGTTAGTGGAAATCGATATTTATTTCGATAATAATTGATGTCTGAGGTTATATTGACCAATCGGGTAATTAATCGAATAAATGAGCAAGTAATTGCTATTAATTCACATAATTATAACTATTTGTTCACATGTGTACTATTGATTCGCATTCATTTACTATTAGGAGAGTTGGTGCAAGATTGATAATACTTGTATGACTAAGTTAAAAATGGAGGTATAGATGGAGGTACTATACTGTAATTCATATTTTCACATGATTATAACTATTGATTCACATGATTGAACTATTGATTCACATTATTTACTATTAGGGGAGGTGGTGAAAGTTTGATAATACTTGTAGGACTAAATTAAAAATGAAAGAAAAGTTAAGAGGTTCAGATCGCAATTTTTCGAGCCCCAAAACGTGCAATTATCAAAACTATATTTTTCTATAAATAGAAGCTCATTCTTCCTTCATTTCTCACCAATTCACTAAAGTTATAGAGCAATTATTATAGAGAGAAATTATAGAGAGAAAGAAGAAGAGAAGTCGGCTACCTCTCTATTCCAGTATCCAGCTTTATTCTAAGGTAAGGGGTATTATTTCTTTCACTTTCATGAAGAGAGCTATTGTTATTCCATTCCTTATTATTATGTTAGAATAACCTGTCTATGCGAAGTACCACATACATGGTGAAATTCTTCTATTATTCCATTCTTTATTATTCTGTTGGAATATCCTGTCTGTGCATATTACGCATGACCTGGTTACACTATTTATTATTATGTTGGAATAACATGTCTATGCGAAGTACCGCATACATGGTGAAATTCTTCTGTTATTCCATTCTTTATTATTCTGTTGGAATATCCTGTCTGTACGTATTACGCATGTCCTGGTTCCATTTTCTATTATTTTGTTGGAATAACCTGTCTGTGCGGTCTATTGCATGCCTGGTGAATTCTGTTGTTATTCCATTTTTTATTATTCTGTTCGAATAACCTGTCTGTGCGGTCTATCGTATGCATGGTGAATTCTTTATTATTCCATTCTTTATTATTCTGTTGGAATATCCTGTCTGTGCGCATTACGCTAGACCTGGTTCCATTCTTTATTATTCTGTTAGAATAACCTGTCTGTGCGATTTATCGCATGCATGGTGAATTCTTCTGTTATTCCATTCTTTATTATTCTATTGGAATATCCATGCCATGCGGATTATTACGATGACCGGTTCCATTCTTTATTATTCTCGTTGGAATAACTCGCCTATGTGAATTATCACATGCATGGTGAATGATCCTTCGTATTCATTCCTTATTAAATTGTGGAAATGATCTGTCTACGTGGATTACCGTATGGCAGGTGAAAATTGATTTGTAGTTTAATATATTCTATGATACTCAGTTGGTTAATGTTTTGGCTTCTATACTCCATGAAATTAGTAGAATATCCTGGATATTTGTGCTTCATCCAGTATCTTTTCATGGAAATATTCTTCTGAGCATTCTTGAATTTTACTCCACAAAGCAGTATCATGTTGACGATTTGGACGTTTTTGAGTTCACGAGAAATTAACTTATAAATCTTTAAAATTTAATTCTTGAACTTGTTTTATTGAATTATTATGTCATTTTCATCATCCTCATGTTTATATTATGTTGAAAGTCATTTGTGCCCTATACTGCATAGATGGACTTGGTATGATTATGACCAGTGATTATTCGGTATAGTCATGACCATAATGTTACAAATGATGTGGTAAAAGTCCTTATTAGCCCGTAATGCAATGATGGACAGTTGTTGGCATGATCATGACCATTGATGAAAACACGAATATCCTTGGCCCGTAGTGCATGGATAATTTGTGGTCGTGATACTAATGAATATCCTTAGCCGTAGTGCAGGGATGACGTGGTATATTTAATAAGCTGAGTCTCAGCGATAAAAGTGATGAAAAACCTTTTAAATCATAGAAGATAGTAGATTTTATTCTCTACTTGACTCTTCTAATGGATTGCTTGTTCCGCTGCAGTTAAACTTGATGTTTATTATATTGTATCAGTTTAACATTGTTGAAGGCTAACGATAATTGATTCTGCATTATCTTAGCCATGATATTTCTTACTGGGCTAGTTGAGCTCACCCTTTTGCTTTCATTGTTCTCTTCAGGAAATGAGAACGTAGCAGGGACTAGTTAGGGAACGGAGTGACGGTCCAGATGATAGCATTAGTAGTCCTCACTATTCTATGAAATAGTGTGATAATAAGTGTATTGAGGACTTATTTTGACTTTAAATACTGTTTAGAAGACAATATTTATATTAAAACTCATAGCTCATGTTGTATATTTAAGATTATATTTGTATTCTGTACCATGTATTTGGCGACTCAGAATAGGTGATGTATACCTATTTTCGGGGTGTCACAGTGGGTATCAAAGCTTAGGGATATGATCTCTGGCTGAGATGTGAGACAAGAACTAGGAGGAGAGAGATGGGAAATTCCTTCGCTAGTATGACCTACCTAAGTTTACTTGGTATTTAATTAGTCGGTCAGAGTATATAGATAATATGTGATATGTTAATTAACCCTTGTTTTGTTGCAGTATTTGAAAATGACATCCGAGAATGTTGAAAATAGCAATGGAGCACAGGAGACCGTTGAGTCTCCACAGATCAATAATCAGGATAATGTGCATCAGGAAGGTGACAATCCTCATGCAAACGAATGATGAACGATGGAATGTTCAGAGGCTTTATGCAATTCATGCAACATCAGGCGAGAGCGGCTCCTATCCAAAATGCAGGTGGAAACACTAGCAACTCTCGGACGGTCACTGCTAAACAGTTCAAGGAGCTAGGACCACCGGAGTTATTTGGAGAGCCAAAACCACTTAAAGCGGAGACGTGGATAAAGCAGATCAACAAGATATTTTATTTCTTGGGATGCTCCGAGGAGCAAAAGGTTCCCTTTGCCACCTTCATGTTGCGGACAAAAGCAGATTACTGGTGGAAATCTATAAAGCGTACTCAACCTGCAGCACTGAAGATGTCTTGGGAGAAGTTCCAAGAACTGTTCAACGACAAGTACTTTCCCAAAAGTATTCGTCACATGAAAGAGGTAAAGTTTCATTAAACTGGAGCAAAACAACATGACCGTGTCGCAGTATAAATCTAAGTTTGCCGAGTTGTCCTGGTTTGCATCCCATTTGGTTGATAATGAGGAGAGAATGACGCGAATGTTTCTAAGAGGTTTGAAACCCGAGATACGTCAATATCTTATCTCTCATAAACTGTGTGTGACGCCCCCAAAATAGGTCCATTCCATCCAACCCATTCTGAGTCGCCAAATACATGGTACAGAAATAACTACAACTTTATTAATACATTTGTCGTGCAAAATACGACAACATATATACTGTGAGTTTAAATACAATTATTGCCATCTAGACAATATCCACACGCAAATAAATCCCCATCATAATTATTGATACATTATTTTACAAAAATGGTGAGGACTACTAAACAACTCTCTCTATAACTATCATTCCATACCCCGACTCGTACTCATTACATTCTCGCCTCCTGAGAAGAAAAATGGAACAAAAAGGAAAAGGGTGAGCTCAACTAGCCCAATAAAGAATATTATGACTAAGATAATATACAACAAATTATCGTTAGTCTTCAACAGGAAAAATCTAATAAGAATACATTAGACAACCAGTTTTAAATCAATCTTCGTAGCGGAAATAATAATTCATTAGAAGAGTTAAGTAGAGAATGCAAACTACTATCTTCTATATATGAATTTAAAAGTTCATCGTCGATATTTTATCCCTGTAACATCGATCAATATATATATGGAATCAAATATTCATCTTTGCACTACAGGCCAAAGATATTCATCAGTTGGTCATGTTCATCTAAACACCTGTTCATCTTTGTACTACGGGCCAAAGATATTAATCAGTAGGTCATGTTCATCTCAACACCTGTTTATCTTTGCACTACGGGCCAAAGATATTCATCAACAAATCATTCATCTTTGCACTACAGGCCAAAGATATTCAGTAATATCATCATTTAGGACTGAGGATGATGAAAAATATTTTAAAGGAAACGAATCCAGTGAAACAAAAGAACAAATATTAAGGATTCGTATTTTAAACAATGCAAGTTCAAAAATACTTCATAAGTAATTAGAGTGGAGTGAAATTCAAGAATGATCAAAACATGGATACAATCAAAGCTAGTATCCATAGTAGATATTTTGGACAAAAAGAAGAAATTTTATTTTTTGGTGAATAGTTCCGTATTCGTGAATAGTGCCGTATACGTGAATAGTGCCGTATACGCGAATAGTAACTCCGACACCAAAAGATAGAAATTTCACAAAAAACATCTTCACGCTTCGTGAATAGTACTCATGAATAGTAACTCGTGAATAGTAACTCATGAATAGTAACTCGTGAATAGTAACTCGTGAATAGTAACTCATGAATAGTAACCCCGACATGAAAAAGTTCCAAATTTGATAAAAATTTCCAACCAATATTTCGGCATAATGATATTGAAGAAATAATATCATTTTCGAATAAAATAACATCCCTTACCTCGAAAAGACAAGACTTAGTTGAAACAGGATATAGGCTATGACTTGAACTTGCACCGTATAGCAATACTCAAAGTATACTCAAAATACTCACAAGAATACGCTCGATAATATAGAGAGAGAAAACTTCAATTTTTGGTTTGATTTTCAATTCTAACCTAAGCACCCTATTTATAAGAAAATGCTTAGAACACCAAAGTAGAAAATTTAATATAATATTAATATATAAATAAATTTTCTTATGCCCACTTTGAATCCTCTAGCTTCAGCACTTTGCACATGTTTCATGAGGCCCACAAGTGTAAAAAAAACGTTTTTCCTATTTTAAATATTTTAAACTTCCAAATATCAATTATTTCGGAGCTTCGAAACTTCAATAATTCATAATAAATAGCCCTTTTATCGAAAAATTGAATCTCATGCAATTGTTATAGGAAATTCAATTCTCTACAACTTTACGTAAGAAAGTTTTTCCAAATTCCAAAAAGTAAATTGGACCGAAATCCATAAAGCCAAGCGATTTTAGAAGGCTATAATCAAATTTCAAATCAAGAAATGTATCTACCAACACACAAAATATGTGTTAAACATTTAATGCCACAAAATACTTTTCCTCATCATATACTCATATATCCCACATTCATTATAAAAATATCACCGTTAATATATTATTAAAATAATATATTTAAATGAATTATTTTATCAGAAAAAGATAAAATATTAATTTTCAACAATTGTCATTTTAAAAATTTTCTCCATCTATATCCACATAAAATCAATATTTTCTCATCATATAAATCAATAATTAATTATTCACAAATAATATTACAGAATCACAGTACTGGCAACCAGGCCGTTCCCAGGAAAGAGGGGGCTTTCCAATAAGAATTTCTCCTTACTGGCGCGCAATTAGGTGACCAAACCTCTCCTTAGACAGAACTTTCTAGACATTGCCAATAATGTTATCTAATAATATTATTCAGATAATATGAATTATTGCTCGATAATGAAAAATACTGTGTAATGACAATTATTGAAACAATAGCAATATAAAATATCAACGCAAACAATTATTAAATCAATAAAATAAAATATCGAAGCGAAGAATTATCAGTAACAATTATCGAGTAGTGCCTTTCACGTAAGAATCAATAATTGGTGCAATACCGTGTTCTACTATTCAACAACGCGTATTAGTGTGTTTTAACCACCGGGTATTCCAACAGTATTAACGGTAACAACTACGCCGTTATTTATAAACAACTTATATTTGTCATTTTCTTCATCCAATCTTTTTTCAAGTTATGGGGCCCACAAAAGATCGCATACGACGCACGAATATTCCCGACAAAGATTTAATATTCCATGACCAAATGAATATTCTCCGACAATAATGAATATTTTATAACCACTTGCTTATTCGAAATATTTGCGTATTTTACCCATAACTATCCACATTAATCAAATCAACCCTTACTATTTCAAAATAATAAATAGAGGAAAATAAATTTCATTTATTAATAATTTGGGGTCTTACACTGTGTGTCTATTCAGTTGTTGTTAATAGGGCTCAATTATTGGAGCGCGATAATGAGTTAGCCCAACCAAAAGAGAGCTGTCGACAAAATAATAATACCAGTGATAGCAGTCATCGAAGCGGTAACAATAAGTGTGGAGGGAATCAACATGCCAGAAATGGTAACCACTACGGTGGTAATCATGGCCAAAACAATAAGAATGGACATTTCAAGAAGAGGAGATTCAACAATGATGGAAAGACATTAGCATCAGCACCCGTTGTTAAGGAAGGAGAACGACCACCTATTATATGCTTCAAATGCGGAGGGGAGGGACATATCAGTCCAAACTGTACGCAGTAGTCCAAAACCTGTTACAATTGTGGAAGAGAAGGTCACCTAGCCCGATTTTGTCATGCACCAAAGTCAAGTCCAGCTTGGACAGTGGCACCAAAGGCGGATACGGACAAAACAAAGTCGATGGTTTCAGGAAGAGTATTTTTTGTGACTTCTCAAAAAGCGAGTAACCCGAACGAAGTTAGCACGAGCTAGTTAATTATAAGTTCTTGCGAAGTTTATACCTTATTAGATACCGGTTCTACCCATTCTTTTATCTCTCTTGCTTGGACTCAACATTTAAATTTGACCCTAGAGAAGTTAGACTTTGACTTATTGGTTGAAACTTCGTTAGTAGAAACCTTCTTTACACCCACTATTTATAAATCTTGTTGATTCAAATCGACACTTTCATGTTACTTGTCGATCTTATCTCTTTGAAAATACTTGCCTTTGATGTGATTTTAAGAATTGATTGGTTAACTACTCATCATGCTTTTCGTAAGGTTGTTAGCTTTCATATTCCTAACCAAGCTTTTATGCGAATTCAAGCAACCAAACCACTAAAGTCAATCATTGTCATGTCAAGCCATAAGTAAAGAGCCCTGAGCCTTTATCTGGTGACTTCCTTGTGTGGAATGCACCGAAGCCAGACTTTCTGTAGGCGACGTCGTGAATGGCGATGGCAAGTTGATAGGTATCAATGTGACGAACTATCCAAGTCTTGGATGAGGGTCACAATTTTGAATGATATTTCTATTGTTAATAAATTTCCTGACGTATTCTTGAAGACTTCTTAGCCTACCCCTAGAGCGTGAAATCAAATTTTTTATTGACCCTAGTACAAAACCCATTTCTAAAACCCTCAAATATTTGTTTACTTAAAATGAACGCATCATGAGCCAAAGACGTTGGCTCGAGCTGTTGAAGATTACGATCGTACCATTCAATACCATCGTGGGAAAGGGAACGTGGTAGCTGATGTGTTGAGTAGAAGATCGTATGCGATTACGAGTGTGACGTTGTTAACACAAAAACCCATTTCGTATAACTTACAAATGTTGAAGATAGAGTTAAAGACTCTAGGGACCCACGTGAAGATAACGAATATACGAGTAGAATTGACTTTAATCGATAAAGTTAAAGCCGCTCAAGCTACACACTCGGAGCTGGTGAATGTGAAGAAGAAGGTTTAAGAGGGCGTTATTTTAGAAGCAAAACTCGATGAATAGAAGAAATCTCAACCCTCGATTTAATTGGCCCATTTGAAATCCTCGATCGAGTAGGAATTGTGTCCTGTAGACTCGTTTTACCACCAAGTATGTCACATGTTCATAACATTTTTCACGTATCGATGTTACGTAATTATGTGAATGACCCGAAGCACATTGTTGAATTAGAACTAGACAAGATAGCAGAACATTTAACGTATGATGAGATACGTGTTAAAATCTTGGATAAGAAGGATTATATTCGACACTCAAAGGTTATACCTCAAGAGTTAGAATCTGAAATGAAGTCAAGGTATCCTCATCATACCAGGTACGTACGTAAATTTCGAGGGCAAAATTTCATAAGGAGGGGAGATTGTAAGACCCCGAATTTTATGAAAAGAAAGTATTCAATTTTCTTATAATTTTTATTTTATTTCGTAAATGGTTAAATTGATAAAGGGTTAAAGTTAAGGGTTATATGTGAAAATTTTTGCAAAGTATGCAAGTTGTTATGAAATATTCACTTGGTCAGGGAATATTCTTTTTGTCAGAGAATATTCGTACGACGACACAATCATTGGTAGACCCCACAATAGAAGTATTGTCGTATTAAGAAAATGACAAAATTATCTTTTTATAAAAAATAATGGTGGAAGTGTTACCATTAAAACTGTTGAACTACCCGGTAGTAAAAGTACAGTAATACGCGTGGTTGCATAGTAGCACGCAATATTGGTTATTGGTGCTTACATGAGAAGTCACTCAGTTATACTCAATTATTGCTATAGTAATTTCTGCATCATATCTCCCATATTATTGATTTGATTATTATCACAATATCATCTGTATAATATGATATATTATTAAATCAATAATTGAGACGACAAAGTTATTCATATTATTAAATTGCAATATTTACAATAACTAGAAGTTCTGTCAATGAGAGGTTTGGTCACCTAATTGCGCACCAATAGGGAGAAATCCTTATTGAAAAGCCCCCTCTTTTCTTGGGAACAACTTGGTTGTTAAATATTGTGAGTTATAATATTAATGATGAATGTTATTATTAATCGAAGTTGAGTTCAGAGTTAAATTTGGAGACGCGGATGTAATATTTGAGTCCAGAACGATGAAATTAGTAAAAATAGACTATAAACACAAAATTTGTTGGGGTTGACTTTTTGGTCAAAAAAGTCAACAGTTGACTTTTTAGGAAAAAGTCAAACTTCGAAATTTCAAAAATGAAATTTTTGAGAAAAATATTTCCATTGTGTTGGGATTGTTAGTGTTAGTGAAAATCAACATTTATTTCGATAATAATTGATGTCTGATGTTATATTGACAAATCGGGTAATTAATCGAATAAATAAGTAAGTAATTACTATTAATTCACATAATTATAACTATTTGTTCACATGTGTGTACTATTGATTTACATTCATTTACTATTAGGGGAGTTAGTGCAAGATTGATAATACTTGCATGACCAAGTTAAAAATGGAGGTACTATACTGTAATTCGTATTTTCACATGATTATAACTATTGATTCACATGATTGAACTATTGATTCACATTATTTACTATTAGGGGAGGTGGTGCAAGTTTGATAATACTTGCAGGACTAAATTAAAAATGAAAGAAAAGTTGGAGGTATTGTACTGTAATTTTTCGAGCCCCAAAACGTGCAATTATCAAAATATGGTGAAATTATTATAGAGCAATTATTATAGAGAGAAATTATAGAGAGAAAGAAGAAGAGAAGTCTGCTACCTCTCTATTCTAGTATCCAGCTTTATTCTAAGGTAAGGGTTATTATTTCTTTCACTTTCATGAAGAGAGCTATTGTTATTCAATTCCTTATTATTATGTTGGAATAACCTGTCTATGCGAAGTACCGCATACATGGTGAAATTCTTCTATTATTCTATTCTTTATTACTCTGTTGGAATATCCTGTCTGGGCGTATTACGTATGACCTGGTCCCACTATTTATTATTCTGTTGGAATAACCTGTCTATGCGAAGTACTGTATACATGGTGAAATTCTTTTATTATTCCATTCTTTAATATTCTGTTGGAATATCATGTCTGTGCGTATTACATATGACATGGTTCCATTATTTATTTTTCTGTTGGAATAACATGTCTCTGCGGTCTATCGCATGCCTTGTGAATTCTTTTGTTATTCCATTCTTTATTATTCTATTGGAATAACCTGTCTGTGCGGTCTATTGCATGCATGGTGAATTCTTTGTTATTACATTCTTTATTATTACTCGTTGGAATATCTTATGCATGCATAGTGATTACGCTAGACACTGGTTCCATTCTTTATTATTCTCGTCGAGAATAACTTTGTTTGTGCGATCTATCGCATGCATGGTGAATTCTTCGTTATTCCATTCTTTATTATTCGTTGAATATATCGTCTGCATGCGGATTACACGTGCATGGTGAATGATCCTTCGATTCATTCCTTATTAAATTGTGGAAATGATCATCTCACGTGGATTACCGCATGGCGGGTGAAAATTCATTTGCAGTTTCATATATTCTATGATACTCATTTGGTTAAAGTTTTAGCTTTTATACTCCATGAAATTAGTAGAATATCCTGGATATTTGTGCTTCATCCAGTATCTTTTCATGGAAATATTCTTCTGAGCATTCTTGAATTTTACTCCACAAAGCAGTATCATGTTGACGATTTGGACGTTTTTAAGTTGAGGAGAAATTAACTTATAAATCTTTAAAATTTAATTCTTGAACTTGTTTTATTGAATTATTATGTCATTGTCATCATCCTCATGTTTATATTATGTTGAAAGTCATCTGTGGCCGTAGTTCATAGATGGACTTGGTATGATTATGACCAGTGATTATTCGGTATAGTCATGACCGTAATGTTATAAATGATGTGGTAAAAGTCCTCATTGGCCCGTAATGCATTGATGGACAGTTATTGGCATGATCATGACCATTGATGAAAACACGAATATCCTTGGCCCGTAGTGCATGGATAATTTGTGGTCGTGATGCTAATGAATATCTTTGGTCAGTAGTGTGGGGGACGCGTGGTCTATTTAATGTCGAGTCTCGTGATAAAAGTGATGAAAAACCTTTTAAATCATAGAAGATAGTAGATTTTATTCTCTACTTGACTCTTCTAATGGATTGCTTGTTCCGCTGCAGCTAAACTTTATGTTTGTTATGTTGTATTAGTTTAACACTGTTGAAGGCTAACGATAATTTATTTTACATTATCTTAGCCATAAAATTTCTTACTGGGCTAGTTGAGCTCACCCTTTTGCTTTCATTGTTTCTTCTTGAAATGAGAACGTAGCGAGGACTAGTCGGGGAGCGGAGTGACTGGTCCGATGATGATAGCATTAGTAGTCCTCACTATTCTATGAAATAGTGTGATAATAAATGTATTGAGAACTTATTTTGAGTTTGAATCATGCCAGAAGACAATATTTGTATTAAAACTCACACATTTCATATTGTATATTTAAGATTGTATTTGTATTATGTACCATGTATTTGGCGACTCAGAATAGGTGATGTATACCTATTTTGGGGGTGTCTTATATTATAAATATTAATCTAATTAACAAAACCCTAAATATTGGAAAACCCTAATTAACAAATTAGTAACCCTAGTTTGCTATGTATGAACCCTAATTGCTAAATTAGAAAGGTTAATTATAATTAGTGGAGTTTAAACCCTAATGTACATGTATAATGTAATTAGATAACGTAATGTAATTAGGAAACCTAAATCAATTTAGAAACCCTAATTTATAATTTAGAAACTAAAATATTTATTTTTAACCCTAAATAAAAATCCTAGAAACTAAAATTCTAAAGCCTTAGGGTTAAACCCTAAGGGTTGGATTAGTTTGTCAAGAATGCCATTAAAATTTCTATGAAATTGACAAAAATGCCCTTTTGTATTCTTTATTAAGCTTGCTTGTGTATCTTGCCAAAATATAGAGTTGTTTACCAACTCTAAACAACCCCATGTGATTAAATCTTCAGCAAATCAAGCAACATCAGCCAATTCATGTATTTAAGAATTATATAAATAGATTGGAAGAGAGAGAAATTATAATTGTTAGCTCATTTGATCACAATACCCATCCAAGTCCCTCTCTCTCTCTCTAACCTACGAAAATAGTAGTATATCAGCTCACAATTCAAGCCCCATGAATTCCTTAATCAAATCAGAAGCTTAGAATCCAAATTTTTCATAGCAAGGTATAAAAGCTAACCCTAGAATCTGACCTTTGATATGTTGTTGGATGTGAGTTTTTTTGTGTTAAACATGTTATATATAGTGTATAATGATGATCTAGGTTGGCACATGTTAGATCCATAACATCTAAGTGCACGAATTTGAAGTTTTTAAAAATCTGGAAAAAATTAAACTGTGGTCTGACAATGAATGTCAGTGGCTCTAGATTTTTGCCTGATTATGCTTTTTGTTGTTTTATGTTTTAGATATGTACTCTGATATTTGCTCTTTAATCTGGATCAAGAAGCAGGCTTTGATCAGGTCTAGGTTGTAAGTTATTCGTGGTCAAACCATGTTGACCGGCATTGACCGTATGAAATCTGGGCAGCCATGAACTTGCCCAAAAAGCTGACAGCAAGTTCATGGGCCCATATCTTTCTGTTGTTAGTTGTTTTGTTCCTGTTGATGTAATAAGGTTGTAATATAGTATATGGACTACATATTTATGCCTTAAAATCTCCTTAACATTAAACGAGTCGATTGTAGTGGCTGGTCAAAGTGGTACAAAAGTTCACCAAAACGTTTTCTGGAAATTCCAGAAAAACTTAAGAATATGGTTCTAACATGGTTTGACCAGCTTATACATGTTTGATCTGTTGTTGTTTTGTTGATGTTTTGCAATAGATCTCTTCTTTTGTATGTTGTATACACACTGGAAGCATTAAATCACTAAAACATAACACCGAAAACAAGTTGTGGAAGCCCAAAAGTGATCAGTTGAGCTATTCTTGTTTTCTGGGTAACCCAGAAAACGAAGAACAGGTCTGACAGATAGTTTGAGCTTCCATATCTTGCTTGTATGTTGTAATCTGACCCAGAACTTGATTGATACTTATAGTGCTTCACTAACACTACAAGATCTGATCAATAGCTAGCCCAGAAACACAATACACAGTGAATTAATCTTTGTCAAAGTAGGCCACTCGGCAACTGACATGAATGTTCTGTCTTTGGCCAAGAACATGCAGAACACCTATAGTGACGGTTCTGTCGCTATAGACAGTCTTTAGCGACAGTTTCTTTATAAAATTATTATTTTTATTAAATAATTAAAAAAAATGTTTTTAATTATGAAAAATACATAATAAATTCCTAAAAAGTATTTTAAAGTCTGAAAAATTAGTTTTTAATATTTTTTAATATATTTTATAAATACTTAATATTTTAAAATATTAAAGATATTTAATTTATTTAATTATTATATTAAATAAATTATTTAAAAATTATTTTAATACTTGAAAATCATTTAAAATTATATTATAATATAAGAAAATATTTTAAGTTTTTTAATGACTTTTAATATTTTGTGACCAATTTCATTAATAAATTAATATTAATGATAATTAAGTTATTTAATAAATTTATTAAATAAATTAATTAAAAATGATTTTATTATATTAAAAAATCATTTTAAATAATAATAAGGTATTTAAAAATATTTTAAGTTATAAAATATAACTTTCAATATTTAAAGGTAAATTTCATTAATAATGATATTAGAATTATTTAATAATAATATTAAATAATTTAGTTTTAAAATGATTTAAATATTATAAAAATCATTTTAAATGAAAATAAAGTGTTTAAATATATTTTAAGTTATAAAATATAACTTTTAATATTTAAAGAATGATTTCATTAATAATTTAATATTAATGATATTCAATTTATTTAATAATTTTTAAAATGGTTTTATTAATTTAAAAAACATTTAAAAAGGATATAAATATTTTCAGCTAAGTGTGAACAACCAGAAGGCTTGGCTAAGAACAAAGAAAAAGGGAAGGTTGCAGGATAAGTTGGTGTTATTTTATATAATAGTTTAACTTTATTAAGGATGATATATATTATCTATCAGGTATTATGTAATAAATGTACTAAAGGTTACGTACTTGGGAATAGACTCTAATATTTATGTAAATTAAGTTTGATCTTTATATTATTGTTATTATTATTAGTATTATTTCGCTCATAAAAATAGTATCTTGAAGCTAATCGAGTTCGGGTTTCAAGTACACGAATTCAGAAAGCGCCACATCGACGCTTATACGACGATAATTTTGCAAAGATTTGCTACGGGTTTGACGAGGTTGTTATGAGGAGGCGTTTACATGTTAGGGACTATGCTCGAGTGGCCACAATTGGGGATGTAGTGCCATTTCCTTATCGGATTCACCACCAAGAGGGTGGTGCGGTGATCAAGAGAGGAGTTCTTCTAACCCTATACCTTCATTCATTGGGACAATGAATATATTAAGTTTGGGGGTATTGGGTAGTAGGGTAGTTGGACGTAGTTTTTGCATTTTTCGTTTAAATTTTGCATGTTTGCATGTTTATGTGGTAGTTAATAATTGCATAAATTTGTTAGTAGTTATTATATGTGTGTCGACGTCGGGATTTTTGAATCTCCCTTTTCGTTACTTGTTCTTTGGTGTTCTCATGTTAATGTGAGATTTGTTTGAAAAAACAAGTGAAAAAGGTTCGACATGTATAATGTCGACGATTTGACTTTAAGAGTCGCCAGTTGGTGTATTTAACTGGTTGCACCAACGCAACTGAAAAGGTTTGCACATTGACCCAGTGATTTGACACTGCTAGATGGGTCTGTGAAACCGAGATTCATTTTGGGTCCGGGGGCTTGATTTATGCGGAGGGAAGGTGTTAGGCACCCCCCGATATCCGTGTTACCACAGTGACCGCCACTTTTCAAAGAAACTGTTATATGAATGTGTGTGTGTGGATCATTGTGCAATTATTTGGAAGTAGTGTAGTACATCATTCGTACCTATATACATAGGGTTTGAATTTATAGAAAAATTCAGTTTTAAACAAGATATAGCAATGTCGTTTTTGTAAAAGATGTTTTTCAAACCCTGTGCTCAATAGTAATTGATGCCTTTGATGCTTCCATTTTATTATTAAATGTTCGGCTTGTTTGCTTTTATTTTTGAGATGCGAAGCATTCTCGAGAAAATAATATACATCGATCTTCGAACTCCCTCGGGGGCATAATGACCATCCAAGCAAATTCGCACTTCGTAAAAATAATGTACAAGTTGCTTTACAATTTGAAAAATGTCCATCATGGGAACTGAACCTAGATTCAGTAGACTGAATCTGTGATCACATGATTCCTAGGCTCACATGATACTGCAATTTGTATGGAAAGTAGTAAGCAATTATATATATAAAAGCTGTAAATATATGTATATATATATATAGACATGATCAACCACCACGAAGCAACTCCATGGGGGATCGAAAATATAAATATATAAAAGTGGTAAATATATATATATATATATATATATATATATATATATATATGTACATGATCAACCACCACGAAGTAAACTCCAGGTGGGACGAAATGTAAATAAAGCTGTAAAAGCGATCAACTGCCACAAAGTAAACTCCAGACAGGACGAAAATGTTAATAAAGCTGTAAAAAGGCCACGAAGTAAACTCCAGGACTGATAGAAATGTATATATATATATATATATATATAAAAGTAGTAAATGCACTGGATGTGAATCCAGGCTCATCGGATATGTCCGACAACAGTTATATATATATAAGCGAGTAAATGCACCGGATGTAAAATCCAGGCTCATCAGATATGTCTGACAACAAGTATATATATAAGTATATATATATAAAAGCAATAAACGCTCCAGACCAAAGTCTAGGCTCAATCGTGGTATAACTCGATAATGTTAGTCCATATATAAAATATATACGTATATATAAGTATATATATACAGACAAAAATGAAAACCACGGACCGAAGTCCGGGCAAACGCACACAACACGACTCTCAATGTGTATAACAATGTATGATAATATGAGAAGAAGGCTTTATATAATGTAAGAAGGCTTACAGTGGGCTGCCAATGTAGACTTTTATGACTTTAAATGGATACACACTCACCTCCCGTCGGATAAAAGATAGCTATATGTGAGCTAACAAGTGTTTAAAGATGAGGAAACATTCAAAAGATATGTATGCAGAGTAAAATGGACAGGGCTTCCTCGCCTTTTTCTTTTCTCTCTCCCTCCGAAATGGTTGACCCCAAGGTCTATATATAAGCTGTAAATATATATATACAAACATGATCAACCACCACGAAGCAACTCCATGGGGGATCGGAAATATAAATATATAAAAGAGGTAAATATATATATATATATATATATATATATATATATATGGACATGATCAACCACCACGAAGTAAACTCCAGGTCTGATAGAAATATAAATATATATATATATATAAAAGCAGTAAATGCACTGGATGTGAATCCAGGCTCATCGGATATGTCCGACAACAGTTATATATATATATATATATATATATATATATATAAAAGCGAGTAAATATTCCGGATGTAAAGTCCAGGCTCATCAGATATGTCTGACAACAATTATATATAAGTATATATATATATATACAAAAGCAGATAAACGCTCCAGACCGAAGTCTAGGCTCAATCGAGGCATAACTCGATAATGTTAGTTTGTATAAAAATATATACATATATATAAGTATATATATACAGACAGAAATGAAAGCCATGGACCGAAGTCCGGGCATACGTACACAACACGACTCTCAATGTGTAAAATAGTGTGTGCCAATATGAAGAGAGAGGCTTTATAGAGTGTAAGAAGGCTTATAGTGGGCTGCCAATGCAGACTTCTATGACTCTAAATGGATAAACACTCAGCTCTCGCTGGTAAATATATGATTGTATATGGGCTAACAGGTGTTTAAAAAGAGCAAGCACTCAATATAGGGTGTGTATAAAGCCAATTAGACAGAGCTTCCTCGCCTTTTCTCTCTCTAAAATGGTTGGCCCAAGGTCTATATTTGTAGACTGATGGCTGCAGGTGTACCTACGGCAGCCTCTGATACACCTGCAGTTGGTCGTGGTGCATCCAGGCCTCGCGGGTCCCGTCGTCTCGAAGTACATGTACTCGTGCAATGTAATGTCCTCTCGAACTTGCAGAACTTCAATCCGAGCATCCGAACGAGGTGTACAAGACCATCTTTGGACTTCTTTTGTCGAGAGTTATGCAATGACATGGGATTTGCCCTTTTTGATTCCAGGAAGATGGGTCCATGACCGAAATAGCATTCCCGGGTTCCCGTCCAGCAATTCGGTAAGCTGTTTCACGTAGTTTTTGCTCCGAAGTTAAGATATGAGTCTTATGGGACTAATTTTGAATCAATATGAGTTGACATGAGTGTATTTGATTTGAAGTGAAGTTGAGTTGGTAAAATGACCATTTTTCCCCTCCCGAGGTTATGTCCGGTTTTCGCACAGTTGTAGCAAGTTTTTCCCAGTGTTATCTCTGAGATGGTCATGATGTTGACTCTGGATGTACTCACGGTTATCTCTGAGGTTGGAATTTATGTTGTGGTCCTCCAGGATTACCTTTGGAGTGTGAAAAAGACATTTTTGCCCTCCTACACAGTTAGTAACAGGAAAAGAAAATTTTGAGTGTCTATAGATGCCCCTCTTTATCATGTTCATGCAATGCAATGGAATGGACATGATAAAGATTAGTAGACACTTAAAACATGACAATCTATTTTTAATGATACAGATCGCAATGTAGTGAATAAGATGATGAATGTTAAAAATGTTTTCGTAAATCGCATTTCACACTTCGCATTTCTCTTTTGGCCAATCGCACTTCGCAACTCGCACATCGCATTTCACATATCGTAAATCATAAATCGCAAATCACAAATCACAATGTAATGAATGTTATGATGCATGTTAAAAAAAAATTTGCAAATCGCTTTACCTTTACCGATCATTGCTGATGCCTATGCTGGTGTTGACTCCAATGGTTTGGCATTTAATCACTGACACTTGTTTGATAAAGATAAGTTGAGATGTTTTCCACATCTTTGATGGGGATGACGTTCTGAAATCACGAGATAAATGGTTTGAGAAGTGTTTGTTTGAGAAGTGTTTGTTTGAGTTTTGGGGTTTTTTTTTGGTTTGACCGCACCATAAATGGCTGCCTACGTACTCCCATTGAAGAGGGGAGATTAGGTCTTTCGTAGTTCAGGCTTGATGAGTTGAAACTTGAATGACTTGATTTTTTATTTTTTTTTATTTCTTTTTCTTTTTTTTTTCTTTTTTTTTCTTTTTTTTTGTTTTGTTTTCTTTACATGCATGGAAAATAAAAAGCGTACTGCAAAGGAAGTGATACCGTCCCAACATCTTCTGGAACTCGTAACTTTATCCCCTGGACCTACATCTTTTTGGCTAGTTGAGGCCTGATAGTCCAGTTGTCCGAGGTTGTGTTGCCTTCAAGGCTCGCGATAGAGGTTACTTCTTGGTTTTGAATGTCTTCACTTATGGCCATAACTTGATCGCTTCCTGGTTCAATACATTCCTCAGGGATGCTTGAACTGGACCCATCGCAAAAAGGTATAAAATCTTGATTCTTTGATGGGTTGGTTTCCCCGACAACCTCGCCACCTTTTCCTCCATCTGTTCCTTCACGCTTTTCCTGGGCTTGAGAGGATTCAATCATGAAATCTCCCTCGAACTGCTGTTGCATTTCTTGCAAGAAAATTTCCTTTTTTTCTATTTCCTCCTTGGAAAGGATTAGTATTTCCTCCGAATCATCCAAGGTTATAAGATCTGGACTGTGGTTGTCATCTTTTTACCATAGGATGTCGGATGTTGGCAGAAGAATCTCCTTTGTCATTTCCTGCGTTAGGATCATTCCATCTTGGGTTCTGCCAGGATTATCGCCCATAGCCTTCATCTCATCTGAGATGTCTGTCTCAAGTGGACATCTTAAGCTTTTTATTGCCTTTTCGCCTTTTTTGGTCATGGGAATTTCTATCTCTAGCTCTCCATTTTCAATGAAATACTGGATTTTATGTCGCAAAGCCCAACATTCCTCAGTCGTATGTCCAAGTGAGTTAGAATGGTAAAGACATATCTTGGTGGAATCATAACTCTTCATCTTGGGATTTATAGGAGGCAACAGCTTAGTAATCCTTCCTTCGCTTATCAGAAGGTGTGGCATTTCTTCATTGGATTTGTTTAGAGGGGTGAATTTTCGAACTCTTGTGGAGGTTGTTTGATCTTTCTTCTTTGAGAGTTTGCATTCCCAAAGCAATTTTTCCGTTGGCGAGGTTTGCTAGCAATTTTATCATCCCCCTTTTCTTGGCCTTCTGATAGTTTAGTGAAGAAATGCCTCGTATCCTGATGTTGGCGCACTATCAGCTTAGCTAGCAGATTTACTTGGTTCTGGATTGTCTCTAATTTTTGCATTACTATGATACATTCCTCCCAGTTTTCCCACTTTAGGACATTTGTTCTGTGCCTTTGGGGGTAGTCCTCTATCCTTCGTATGCACTTACGAATTGGATACATTTCAGCGCTTCCTGACCCGATCATATTTACTTCTTCCGTATCATGCTACAACGGAAGGTTGGTGTTGACATTTTGTTAGTCAGGTTGTTGGACAACAATACTGCCACTTTCAATCAGATTTTGAATTTTTTGCTTTAAGGACCAACAATTTTGTGTATCGTGTCCTGGAGATCCTGAGTGGTAAGCACATCTCTCTGGCTTGGATTGTATCATTTTTTCCCTGGTTCCAGAGGTGGAGCCAGTTCGGTAATTTGCTTATGATCCATCAATATCGCCAAAACATTTTCAAGAGAATCGCCTAAAGGAGTGAACACCCGATTTTCTGTTCTCTCAAATTTTCTTTTCTTGTCCTGGAATTGGTTAAATGCAGCTTGTTGTTGAAATGGCAGATTGTCTCGCTTTTTCCAAATGGGGGGACTGTAGGTTGGTCTACTAGATTGCCCCTGTACAACAAGGGATACATCTTCAGTGTCTTTATCAGGTACACCCTTAGGATAGCTCGCATACTTGCTAGTCTGTATATGTTTGGCAACAGCTTCCAAGGCTGTGAAGTCTTTAATCTTGCCGGCCTTCGGGCCCATCTCTGCCATTTCGCCATGTTTGATCATTTTCGAGAGTGGCTTTCCTATGCCTGCTAGGATCCTCTCGTAGTACGGAGCCTCTTCCATATCAATAAACGTCATTACCATCTCAGTTTCTGTCATTGATGGAATGACTTGCACTGCGAGATGTCTCCACCTTTGGGCATATTCTCAGAAAGATTCCGTACTTTGCTTTTTGACTTTAGTCACTTGGTATCGATCTGACGCCATTTGTTACTGAAAACTGTACTGATTTAGAAAGGCGTGGGCCAATTCTTCCCAGTTGTGGATTTTGGCATTGTCAAGTCGGGCATACCAGGCTTTAGCCTCTCCGGTGAGACTCTTTTGAAAAAGTTGCATTCTGAGGCTTTCATCTTCAGCATAAGACCCCAGTTTGCCAATGTACACTTTTACATGCGTATAGGGATCGTCTGCCCCATTGTACTTTTCAAACTCCGGGACTTTGAATTTGGTAGGATATCGAGACCCTGGGAATATGCAGAGATCTGAATAGGTGACACTCCCATAATTTCCAGTCCCTTTGATTGACCGGATGGTCTCCTCCATTTGTTGGATTTTTTTTCTTAGATCCCCAGTTTCTTGATCATCCTTGGGATTTGTGATTTCTTTATTGGAATGAGGTTTAGGTATCTGGGTTTCCATCTTTTTGCCAATACCGTGACTGCCCCCTGGTATGAATGACTCGAATTGAGTAGGCATTGTTTGCCCTGGGTTCTTCCATGTGCAGGGGATTCTGTGTGGATGGGTATTTGTGGATCCTGAGTAGATTGGTGTAGTTCCTTGAACATAACAGCCAACTCTGTAATTTGATAGCTTAATCTTTCGAACTCCTCGCAAGAGACAGGGGTAGGATCAAGCTGGGCACTTTTATTCATGTCTGACTGTGGGCTTAATGCCCTTTTGGACTTTGAACGGGAAATAGGATCAATTGCTTCCCTACAAAAACTTATGTAGTTTAGTCTTTGAAAAATGTATACAAATTTTACATGCTATCATAATGTGTCCATTTTAGGAATATTATCCTGCAAAATGGGTTGTTAATTGATAATATGTCATGCATGTACAAATATTCTTCATATTTTCCATTAAATATGGATGAACATGGAATAAATTACAAGTAAATGCTTTTACAAGTAATTGAAAATGGAAAGTATGAAGAGACTTTCCTTCGCGTTTGGTTTATCAGAGGCTGACTTATCTTGGGGTTACTCTCGCGGATTTTTGGCATGAAGGTTCCCAGATCATCGCAATCTACTTGACGGGAAGTTAATCCGGTCGTTCAACTGGAGTGAATCTGAGTGGTGCCTTTCCTGAGCCCCGGGGAATTATTCTTCCCACGAGTCCAGTAATCAAACACCGATAGGATAGGCTCCTGGTGGAGGGACCACACAACATACATTCACATACAACGTGTCTCACCGTTTATGCAAAATGATAACATGTGCGAAGCACTAATATCACAGATAGATATTTAGCAGTGCAGTAATTAAGATGCATTTGTACACATTCATCATAAATGTAAATGCAACATTCACAACCAAACATATAACAATTTTGAAAAGCTTGTAATATCGGCTTAAGCCCTCTTACTGGAGTCCCCAGCAGAGTCGCCACCTGTCGACGTCGGGATTTTTGAATGTCCCTTTTCGTTACTTGTTCTTTGGTGTTCTCATGTTAATGTGAGATTTGTTTGAAAAAACAAGTGAAAAAGGTCTGACATGTATAATGTCAACAATTTGACTTTAAGAGTCACCAGTTGATGTATTTAACTGGTTGCACCAACGCAACCGAAAGGGTTTGCACATTGACCTAGTGATTTGACACTGCTAGACGGGTGTGTGAAACCGAGATTCATTTTGGGTCCGGGGGCTTGATTATGCGAAGGGTAGGTGTTAGGCACCCCCCAACATCCGTGTTACCACGGTGACCACCACTTTTCAAAGAAACTGTTATATGAATGTGTGTGTGTGTGTCGATCAATGTGCAATTATTTGGAAGTAGTGCAGTACCTCATTCGTACTTATATACATATGGTTTGAATTTATAGAAAAATTCAGTTTTAAACAAGATATAGTAATGTCGTTTTTGTAAAAGAGGTTTTTCAAACCCTGTGCTCAATAGTAATTGAGGCCTTTGATGCTTCCATTTTATTATTAAATGTTCTATTGTTTGCTTTTATTTTCGAGATGCTGAAGCATTCTAGAAAATAATTACATCGATCTTAGAACTCCTCATGGGCATGATGACCATCCAAGGAAATTCGCATAATCGTAAAAATAATGTACAAGTCGCCATAATTTGAAAAATGTCCATCATGGGAACCGAATCTAGATTGAAGAGATCAATCTGTGATCACATGATTCCTAGGCTCACATGATACGCAAGTTGTATGGAAAGTATAAAAGGCAGTAAATATATATATATATATATATATATATATATATATATATATATATATATATATATATATATATATCTGTACATAATCAACCACCACGAAGCAACTCCATGGGGGATCAGAAATATAAATATATAAAAGCGATAAATATATATATATGGACATGATCAACCACCACGAAGTAAACTCCAGGTGGGATGAAATTTAAATAAAGTTGTAAAAGCGATCAACTACCACTTAAGAAAACTCAAAGTGAGACGAAAAATATAAATAAAGTCGTAAAAAGGCGCCAAGTAAACTCCAAGCCCCATGTGAAATGTAAAATATATATATATATATATATATATATATACAAATATATATATATATAAAAGCAAAGAAACACACTAAATGTGAATCCGTGCTCATCTGATATGTCCGATAATTATATATATATATATATATATATATATATATATATATATATATAAAAGTGAGTAAATGCAATTTAGGATGTAAAATTCGAGCTCTTGAGATATGTTTGACAACAATTATATATATATATATATATATATATATATAAAAGCGAGTAAATATTCCGGATGTAAAGTCCAGGCTCATCAGATATGTCTGACAACAATTATATATAAGTATATATATATATATATATACAAAAGCAGATAAACGCTCCAGACCGAAGTCTAGGCTCAATCGAGGCATAACTCGATAATGTTAGTCCATATAAAATATATACATATATATAAGTATATATATCTGCATGTAAATGAAAGCCATGCATCGAATTAGGGCATACACACACAACACGACTCTCAATGTGTAGAATAGTGTGTGCCAATATGAAGAGAGAGGCTTTATAGAGTGTAAGAAGGCATACAGTGGGATGCCAATGTTGACTTCTATGACTCTAAATGGATAAACACAGCTCCCACCGGTAAATATATGACTGTATATGGGCTAACAAGTGTTTAAAAAGAGCAAGCACTCAATATAGGGTGTGTATAAAGCCAATTGGACAGGGCTTCCTCGCCTTTTTTCTCTCTAAAATGGCTGGCCCAATGTCTATATTTATAGACTAATGGCCGCAGGTGTACCTGCGGTAGCCTCTGATACACCTGCGGCTGGTCATGGTGCATCTGGACCTCGCGGGTCCCGTCGTCTCGAAGTACATGCACTCGTGCAATGTAATGTCCGCTCGAACTTGCAGAACTTCAATTCGAGAATCCGAATGAGGTGTACAAGACCATCTTTGGACTGCTTTTGTCGAGAGTTAAACAATGACATGGGATTTGCCCTTTTGATTCCAGGAAGATGGGTCCATGACCGAAATAGCATTCCCGGGTTCCCGTCAGGCAATCCTGTGAGCTGTTTCGCATAGTTTTTGCTCCGAAGATAAGATATGAGTCTTATGGGACTAATTTTGAATCAATTTGAGTTGACATGAGTGTATTTGATTTGAAGTGAAGTTAAGTTGGCAAAATGACCATTTTGCCCCTCCCGGGGTTATCTTCGGTTTTTGCACAGTTGTTGCAGGTTTTTCCTAGAGTTATCTTTGAGATGGTCATGATGCTGACTCTAAATGTATTCAGGGTTATCTCTGAGGTTGGAATTTATGTTGTGGTCCTCCAGGATTACCTCTAGAGTGTGAAAAAGACATTTTTGCCCTCCTGTACAGTTAGTAACAGGAAAAGAAAATTTCGTGTGTCTACAATGTGTTAGTTATATGTTTAGTTGCATGTTCCGAATTTCTAGCTTTGTGGAGTTTAAGTCTAGTTAATGATGAAACTGAATTTTGAAGGATTGTTGAATTTAATGGATAACATGAGCTTTAGATATAATGTTTTACATGATTAGATGCTTTCGGTTTGCACTTACGTGCTCACAAATGCTTGTAGGTATAAGAGTTATGTGTTTTTATTGCTTAATAGGAAATGTGGTTTTTAAAAATAGAATTATGTGGAAAATGAACTTAGGCTATGAAAACATTGATAATCAAACTTTGGGAACACATGGGTATGCTTATTGTATTAAAAAACAGGAAAATCTATCTTGAAACCTTCTTGAGCTGAAATTTGGGAGGGGCGAGATGGAGCGTAAAACGCACTCGCTGAATAAAAAAATAGCAATAAACATCGCGGGAAAGAGCAAAAATCGCCCTCGTGAGTAAAAATAAAGCAGTTTAAACCCATTGTTGAACCTTAGTTTGTATTGATGTGTTAGAGTAGTTTTTGTTGCATTAGTATACATGGATCTTGATTTAGACTGCAATTTTTCTGTTTTGAGCAGTTTAACATGTGTATTCTTTGCCTTAGTCAAGTTTTGGTGAACACACACACACACACACACAACATCTTTATAGCAAATATGGGTTATTTGATTGTATGATATTATGTTTATAGTTTAGTTTGAAATTTTATTCTTGAATCTAGATAATTCACTGAGGCACATTGGATTAGAATTTTAACTTAGCTGGAAAGACTTGGGACGCATTTGCATCGTAATTTAGTTGCATAGAATGTAGATGCATTTCATTGTTTAATGTCGTATGCATTGCTTGAGGGCAAACAATAGTTCAAGTTTGGGGGTATTTGATAAGTAGGTTTTATACCTACTTATTGGATATCAATTCAGGAGAATTATGCTCATCTCAAGTAGATTTTAGTATGTTTTTATGCATTTTATGTTTGTTTAGCATTTCTTGTAGTTGAACTCCTAAAGCAAGGAAAGACGTCGATTGGCTTGGTGACACGTGCTAACAAGGACTATGCATGATGGACATGGGTAGATGATGAACTAAAGCAGTGGATGAGCGTTATGCAGAAAGGCAAGATGAAGGACAAACAACAGAACAACAAGCAGCAGCAGAATATCAAAGTGCAGGGAACAGAAGTAGCACGACCGCGCTGCTAAACAAGCCAATTCTCGCGCACCCGCGCTATCTGCATGTAGAAGCTAAAATCCCAAACACGTACGGCCGCGCTTAAAACAAGAAGGCACATCGCGCGCCCCACGCTAGAGAATCGGTAGACATTTACATCGCGCGCCCGCGCCCGTTTTATACTGAGATCACGCGCGGCCACGCGAGTCATCTGATGTTGTTTGTTGACCTAATTTTTAAATTTGAAATGTGAATATTTGGTCTTATCTAAACTATTCTGGTTGGCACCAGACGGATGTTGTTGGTTTTTTTTATCAATTTTCATCTAAGCTATTAGGGTTCTTAGCTTTTGAACTAGTGCTAGAGAGATTTTGATAAAACTTGAGATTATTCCATATCTTCTGTGGCATTTAGTTATTGAATAATTAATCATTTTATTTTCCTGGAGATTAGTGGTGATTTGGAACAGCACTTTGGAATAAATTCTACAATTGGGTTTAATCAATTCTCTCTTCCCTCTCAATTGTGCTATTTAATTTCCATGTGTTATTACAATCCCATAATGGTTTTCAGTTCAAAAATGAACTAAACTCGATTATGGGATTCTAATAAATTTTGATATGTAGTCTATAATTAATTGCTTGATTGTTTGATTGTATGCTTATCATGGGATTATCTATTATGATTGAGCGTAATGAATGAATGTTTGATCACCATTCACCTGTATACTTATATGGAATTGAAAAATGATATATGAGTATGGTTATAATCATAATAGAATACGTTTATGAGGCTGAGATGTTTAGCTTTGTACTTCATGAACCAAATAGAAATATACTGTTTCACCGTATGTAGTAATGTAAGAGCCTGAACTTTAATTCGTTATTGCTACAATTTCACGTAGAAATATAGTGGTTTTGGTAATATTGTCGATTACATGATTTCTATTACATGTGGAGGTTATGTAAATAGGTCATAATTCATTGAAAAATGGTTATGTCTACTTTTGTGCTATTGGCTAATTTTCCATAATGATTATATAAGCTTACATGATGGTAATATTTAGATGAAGTATGAAATGAAGTTAGAATCCCATTCTTTCCAAATTTGATTCATTATCATAGTATTATTCTTTTATTTATTATTTGAGTTTAGATTAATTTAAAATTGAGAGTATTCGTTTAAGCATATGAAAATAGTGATACGGTTGGTGTATGATAATTTATAT
Source organism: Panax quinquefolius (assembly GCA_020205615.1). Lineage (NCBI taxonomy): Eukaryota > Viridiplantae > Streptophyta > Magnoliopsida > Apiales > Araliaceae > Panax > Panax quinquefolius. The sequence goes on from CM035153.1 coordinate 106,388,766, forward strand.
TTAAAACCTTTCTCCGTGGATCGATACTGTTCTTACTCTGTACTACTTGTTGACCCGTGTATACTTGCATGAGTTAGAGTCCTTTTATTTAGACTAAAAAGGAGGCAACAGAGTACGTATTCAGTTTGTGGAATTCGTATTTTCGGGTATGTTTCTTATTTAATTTTTGGTAATGTTATTATTTTAAATATTGTCTTTAGTTTGTTAGTTAAAGTTTAAATTTTGGAAGTTTAGTTAGTTTTGTTAGTAAACTAGTTAGTTTACTATGTTTATTTTGGATTGCAATTGATTATGTAAATGAGTTCTAATGATTGTAATTAGAGATATGGAGCCGAGACCTTAGACAAGTCTGATTATGTTAAATAAGACTTATTTGTAAAGAAAGTTGGGTTGGAACGAGTCGAGGCGAGTTTTGGATGCCAAAACGAGAAGTCCGAAAAACTAGTGGACTATTGATCCAAAAATAAAAATTCGGGGTTAGCTAGATTATTTAGAAAATTCTGGGCTTTTGGTATGTTATAGTACACTGAATAAGCATTCCATAGACTCTAGAATAGACTAATTCTGACTTCAGAGAAAAGAGTTATGCCCATTCAAAGTAGTCGCGTTGAAACTGTCTAACCAACTCGGGGCAGTCACCTTGAACTAATTTTCTGGAATTCTGTGTTTAGAATTTGGAAAAGGTCAAAGAATAAAAGTTGTAGTCCCAGAATTTAGCTTCACGTCGACTAAAGAATCGCTCAAAAATGTTTTGAAACGGAAAAGTTATGACTGTTTTAGCTAGAGAGGGTAAAGCTGGTAAAGAATGAAAAATAGTTTTGAACGCCCCTTTTTGAACACTGTTTTGGACTGTCTATCTTATCCGAAATGGGTGTCCAATAACTTTTAAAAATAGTTTAATATGATGTTTACAGCATATCCAAAGTTGGATGTCATCAGACTTATGAGATATAGAGTAAAGTTTACATTACAACTATTATACATTTCTATTTGACTAATAGTTGATGTGTATGATTATATAATTGTGTAGGGCACGTGAAGTGCTGATAACTGTAAGCTGTTAAACTGTTGTTGGTAAACAATGATCAAGGCAAGTCTTTCGGTTCCTATTTTCTACGTGGACTTGATGAACTATTTTAAATTGCATGATATAATATATGTGTTGTAAGCGAGCATGATATGTTATACATGTTGTAATCATGAAATGTTAAAGTCAATTTATGACTACATTGTTTTGGTTAAATAATGATGATTGAGTAAGGAACTCAATCTTTATATTTGTTATGTGAATTAAAGCATGTATGTCATGTTACTTTAATTATTAGGATATATATGTTGAGCATATTGTTATGTGCTATGTGATGCATGAAAACTGTTAGAACTTGCTGAGCTGTCGAGCTCACTCTTGCAAATAATAATTTTTGTCGGTCAAGATTTCAAGGTAAGGATATATGCTAAGTGAATTATAGAGATCCATATTCACAAAGATTACTTATATTTTATGAGAAATGTATTTAATATTTTGAATGTAACATGTTGTTGAATTGTAAGTTGGGCTATCCGGTGTATATAGATATCTATTTATGATGTAAGACTTTGTATAGTCATTTTGTTGTAACGATTCATGATATAAATTTGAATCGAAGAGATGTAATGTAAAGGTTGAAATTTAGGGCAATACAGAAGGAAATGTATAAAAGTTTTAAATATTCTATATTTTTAGTGATTTTAATATCGAATAATGATGTAAAGATAGATTAAAGTTGTATTGTTAACGATCGAGAAGGAGAATATTATTGTATTAATTTTTGTGGTCGTTACAATACACGCGAGCACATAGGTTATTACCACATAAATACATAAAGCCTTTTATCATTTTATCTTCAATGAATTTCCTTAATTCATTCCTTTAGAACTCAATAAGAGTTTGTCATCACTATGTTTGTGATCTCCTAGAAGGTTATAGCCTAAAGTTTCCCCACCTAAGGTTCATAACCTAAAGCTTTGATACCAACTTGTGACACCCCCAAATCCAAGTACATCAATCCCGCAGACTTGGTGTTTACTGTCCAATTAAACCATAACTTAGTACCCATAAACAAAGGATATAAACTTGCAAGCTTAAACAATAAATCTCCTATTAAATGATTACACAATCTCAAAATAAATCCCAGGTCATCTAACCTTTATTATTACAATTATCAGCGGAATATTATTAAAACATAATCATAATCAAGTCTATTACATAAGCTTCATAAATAGAAATTAAATGTCGTCTAATCCAGCAATTTTCCCTTGCCCTTGCTTGTAGAAAGCTCTTCAAACTTCTTAACTTCATTTTCATTATTTTGTGTAAGAGTGAGCAAACAATTGCCCAAAAGAAGGATAGTATACAATAACATTCTATGAATGACAATTAACTGAGCTTTCAATGGTAAAGTATTTTTATCGAAAATAATAAGTTCTAGTTTGAATACTATGAGTTCAAGGAATAATGAACTTTAAAATCAAATAACAGATATAAATATCAAAGGAATACACTGAGGGTCACAAGACCACGAACTATATTATAGGTTGTCAAGTATTTCTACTTTAACCTTTAATGGTCTAAAAGACCATAATCATCATCTATGTCCTACATTTACAAGTGTTTCTATTGTAACCTTTAATAGTCTAAACGACTATATGGACCATCGTCTCGTACTCCAGGTGATCAGCCCTTTGTACTATGTACTGCGCAAATATTTTAACACTATTGCGTAGCTCTAAAATAATCCCCTTTAATAGGGTTGTTTATTTCAGTTTTAATAATTAGGTTCTGTACCAAAGAAGGTTTGGATTGGAATTAGTTTCAAAGGAATTCTAGATCTTTAGAACATTCATCAACCAAGTATTGGTTGAAGCAACTAGGGATCAATAACTATTCAAGAGTTTGATTACAATATCTTCATGAATAATGTTTATCGATGAATCAATAAGAGATAGAGTATCAACAATTTCTAAATTGAACAAGTGTTAATCATCGATTACATGCTTTCAAAACTGTGAGGGTACACATAAGCAACCCAAAGGAAGTTTGGTTTGGATTTACTTCAAGGGTAATTTAGTTTATAGAACATTCATCAACTAATGATTTGTTGAATTAATAGAACGGCCGCTAGTCAACTAAAAGTTCGGTACAACAATGTAGGAATGTACAATGACATTGGTGATCAGAGATCAAACAACAATTATTTGTAGCTGAGTAAACACTTTGCTTACAATAAAATTACAGACTTTGAATAACCAAAGCAATCTCATTTGGGATGAAGAAAGAAAGATTAATTAACTTGCTCAACAATAAATTAGGGTTAAAGAACTTGCATAACAATAAAAAGTTAAGAATAGGAACTTGCATAATGAAATATTAGGGTTAGAGAACTTGCTTAATTGAATAATAGATTCAAGAAACTTGCATAACGTAAAAGTAAGGTTAGGAGACTTGCATAAGTATAACAAAATAATGGTGAAAAGAAAACCTTGCTGAATAATAAAGTAGCAAAGGTTAGGGAACTTGCCTCTTGCGTAAGCTATACAATTACAACTCACGTACTCCAATATCCTACACATACCATTAGGATTATCACATAAATTAGCTACATACACATTATCCTCATAGATTCAATTCTCATCTTTGTTAAGTTATAACCTTTAGCTTAAGGTTTAACCATATTAATCAACCACACAACACGAATATGAAAACTCACTAAACTATTTTGATGCCCCAAAAATAGGTATACGCAACCCATTCCAAGTCGCCAAATACATGGTACATAACTCAAATAAAACCTTAATTTATACAATTATCAATTGTGGTGTAAAATACGACAAAACGTAAGTTGAGAGTTTTAACACGAATATTGTCTCATAGACAATATCCAAACTCAAATGAAGTCATCATTACAATTATTATAACACTATTTTATAAAATAGTGAGGACTACTATAGCAACCATCTTGGACCGTCACTCCATTCCCCGACTAGTCCCAACTATATTCTCATTTCCTGAAGAGAATAATGAAAGAAAAGGGTGAGCTCAACTAGCCCAGTAAAGAATATTATGACTAAGATAATACAAAATAAATTATCCTTAGCCTTCAACAGTGTAAAACTGATAGAATACAACATACAACAAGTTTAACTGCAGTGGAACAAGCAATCCATTAGAAGAGTCAAGTAGAGAATGATGTCTACTAACTTCTATGATTTAAAAGTTCATCATCAATATTTTATCTCTATAACACATTTCAATAAATAATCCACATCACCGAATTATCCATGCACTATGGGCCAAAGATATTTGTTATTATCACCAGTGGTCATGATCATGTCAAATAACTGTCCATCAATACACTACGAGCCAATTAGGACTTTTACCACATCATTTGCAGCATTATAGGTCATGATTATACCGATACATAATTTCTGGTCATAATAATACCAATCAACAGTCCATCTATACACTACGGGCCAAAGATGACTTTCATCACAATATAAGTATAAGGATGATGACAATGATATAAGAATTCAATTAAGTGAGATCAATGATAAATTTTTAAAGATTTATAATTCAATTCATCCAGAGTTTAAGAATGTCCAAATTATCAACATGATAACTGCTTTGTGGAGTAAAATTCAAGAATAATATTCATGTATCAAAAATAATTTGGACATAAAAGAAATAAATTTTTATCATGAATAATACCCCGACATGAAAAGATTAAAGTTTAACAAGAATATTCAAAAAAATATTTTTGTAAAACGATACTAGATGAAGCGCAAATTTTAAGGATATTCTACTAATTTCAAGGAGTATAGAAGTAATACATATCAAAATAAGTGTAGAATTAGGAATACGAAACAAAATAATATTAGTTACATACTACAGAGTATGAAAGAAAATATTATATCTTACGAATATTGAAAAAAAATAATACGTGACGCCCCTAAAATAGGTCCACACAACCCATTTTGAGTCGTCAAATACATGGTACAGAAACTAAATACAAACTTCATTAATCAAACTGTCGTGCAAAATACGACAACACATATAATGTGAGTTTTAATACAAATATATGTAACTTTCATGGTGCCTCGACTATAGCACCTTACAATGGTACCTTAAATAAAGGTACAGTCAATAACTATTTCAGAAATTAAAATCTTTGGAAAATGCTCAAAGAAAGGTTCGTACATGAGAAGCCATGCATCTAAATTATAATAGATATCATGTGACTCGAGAATTATCCTTGGTTGACCCAATAGACCCCAAAGAAAAATGAGAAGATTGCTATCATGTTCTTTCCAATGGTGAGTCTTCTCTTGCCATATAATTATATCCATTGTCTCCAATTGAGAATTATATTTCAACCAAACTCCAAGATTATATAGGTAGTGCTCATAGATATAATAAGCAAGTGGATGTTCACAACCCTGTCTTATGATAACACGAGGTCGTATGTCATTAGACATCTTATATGATAGTAGAAAAATACCCTTCCAAAGTTGGGTTCACCTCACCCTATTCGATTCACCAAAATCAATGGTTAAATGACGTATAAAATACGACACACTTATCTAAATTTCTCAATAAAATTATTTCCATAATGTTTTAAGTAAAACCTCAACAGCTATAGACCACCGTTCTATTCCCCCTATTACCCCTGCTCGACCCAGCTACACTCTTATTAATTGAAAGGAATTGTAAAGCAGAAGGGTGAGCACAACTAGCTCAATAAAGAATATCATGACTAAAGATAATTAAATTATCAATAGCCTTCGTCAGTAATAAATCAGAGATTTAGAACATATGGTAGAGGATAAAACTTTTTAACCATAGTTGTCGCAGAACGAACAATCCATTAGAAGAGTCAAATAGACCATAAAGTCTATTATCTTCTCCATGTTTAAAGTCCACCAATAATGTTTTATCCATGTAACATCAATCAACAGTTCCTGTTCACAATCATGTGAATAACTCATAATCCTAATTGTGGTTCTAAATTCCTCTTTGCGCCCAAGACGAAGATAATTTTCATCACATGTCTTTACCTGAAACATCAAAGATCATGGTTATACCGAATCACGGTTCCTGTTCATAATCATACTAATAAATTCATCTTTGTACTACGGGCCAAAGATATTCATCAACAGTTCATCTTTGCACTACAAGTCAAAGATATTCAACAACAGGTCATCTTTGTACTACGGACCAAAGATATTCAACAATAGGTCATCTTTGCACTACAGGTCAAAGGTATTCAACAACAGGTCATCTTTGCACTACATGCCAAAGATATTCAACAACAGATCATCTTTTCACTACAGACCAAAGATATTCAACAATAGGTCATCTTTGCACTACATGCCAAAGATAACTTTCAGTACAATATAAGCATGAGGATGATGGCAATGATATAAAGATTCAATCAAGTGAGATTAAGGATAAATATTAGAGAATTATAATTCAATTTATCCAGAGTTCAAAAATGTCCAAATTGTCAACATGATAACTTCTTTGTAGAATAAAATTCAAGAATAATATTCATGTATCGAAAATAATTTGGACAGAAAAGAAATTAATTTTTGTCATGAGTAGTACCCCAGGTGAATAGTACCCAAGTGAATAGTATCTTGTGAATAGTATTCATGAATAGTAACCCGACATAAAAATATGGAAATTTATCAAGAAAGTCCAGATCAATATTCCCGTGAAATGATATTAGACGAAGCACAAAACTTAAGGAATTTCTAATCATTTCAGGAATTATAGAAGCAATACTTATCATAGTAAGTTTAAATTTAGGAAAATAGAATAAAATAATATCCCTTTCATAATATGGAGTATGAAAGAAAATAATATTTCTTACGAGTATTGCAAAAAAAAATCCTTTATCATCCCTTACTTTAAAAAGAATAGCATTTCTGACTAGAATATCGGATATAATACTAAAGGAAACTTGCACTGTATTGTAACACTTAAATACTCACAAAAATACACTCGATATTATAGAGAAAGAAACTTCTGATTTTGGTGTGATTTTCAATTCTAACCTAAGCATCCTATTTATAAGAAAATGCTTAGAACACCAAAGCAGAAAATTTAATAAAATATTATTATTTATTAAAAATTTCACGCCCACTTTGAAAATCAGTTTTCAGCATTTACAATAAGTAAAAGGACAAGTGTGGGGCCCACCTTCTAGAAATCTCCACCAAAAATATTTTAAAACATTTATAAATAAAACTTCAATAATTCATAATAAATAACTCATTTATTAGAAAATTATGAATTATATATCCATTTCATAGTAAATTTTTAATTCTCTACAACTTTGTAGAAGAAAGTTTTTCCAAATTCCGAACGAAAAATGACCCAAATTTACATACGGATGAAATCTCATAGCATTCCATCCTTGAAAATTTACTTACGGATCAAATCCACCGAACACCCACTTTGGCCAGCAAAAATCAGCATATTTCATACTCAAGTGGGGGCCCCTCAATTAGAAAAATCCTCCACCAAATATTTTACACGTTTTAATCCTCAAAAATACCATTCAGACCCAATTTGCACTCTTCCTCCTCATTTTATTCATATACCATGAATTTAGTGTAAAAATATCACCATTATTATATTATTATATTATCACATTATACATGTATAATGTAATATAATAATATATTTGAATGAATTATTTTATCAGAAAAGATAAAATATCAATTTTCAACAATTGTCACTTTTCTAAAAATTCCTCCATTTATATCCACATTAAATAAATATCATATAAATTAAAAAGTAATTATTAACAAATAATATTACAGAATTACAATACTAACAACTAGATCATTCCCAAGAAAGTGGGGGCTTTCTGATAAGGATTTCTCCTTACTGGCGCGCAATTAAATAACCTAACCCCTTTCCTCGATAGAATTTTCTAGACATTGTCAATAATGTTATCTAATAATATTATTCAAATAATATGAATTATTGGTTTGATAATGTAAAATATTATGCAGTGTCAATTATTGAAACAACAATAATATAAAATAATGTGCAATACCGTGTGCTACTGTGCAACAACGTGTATTACTTTACTTTAACCACCGGGTATTTCAACAGTGTTAACGGTAACAACTACGCCGTTATTTTTAGAAAACTCATTCTTGTTGTTTTCTTCATCCGATAATTTTCCGTTACGGGGCCCATAAATGGTTGGGCCGTCGTACGAATATTCCCCGACAACAAAAATATTCCACTACCAAACGAATAATCCCCGACAACAATGAATATGTTATAACCACTTGCTTATTTTTTAAACATTACATATATATCACCCTTAACTTTAATTTTTTATCAATTTAACCATTTACTGAATAATAATTATAAGAAAAATTAAATACTTTTATTTCATAAAATTCGGGGTCTTACATAATATCCCTTACCTTAGTACGAGAGTAATTCTGACTGGTATAGTGGAGATATTCTTGAAGAAAACTTGCATTGTTTTCTACACTCAAAGTTTTCTTAAACTCTAAAGAAATACGCTCAATATTATAGAAGAAGAATTCCCCGATTCTGGTGTGATTTTCATTTTTAAACTAAGCATCCTATTTATAGGAGAATGGAAGGGCACAATTTGAATAAAATCACGGGTGAAATAGGATGAAGTTCATGAAAGTAGTATGCATACAAGCCAATCATGTTTGATGATAAAGCATATACTTTGTAACAATCTTATTCATTTATTAATAAAAAAAAATTATTAATTTATTAAAGGCTTTTAATTATCTACATGATGCTGTTTTATAATATGTGATAAAGCTATAGTTTTAAGCAATGCTTTTAGAATAATGATGATGATCATTCTAATGAGATCTACATTCTTAGAAAGCTTAAAACTAAAATAGTTCCCAATCATTGGATTACTAAATTGGGGATTAGTGAATCCGGATAGATTGGTACATACGTTGCTTGCTCATTGGATTAGGATGATTGATCTCATAATCATTTGTGTGGAGACACTAAAGCAAGTATGTAGGTGCTTATTAGAGAATAAGTTCACTTTGAAGCGTGGCTCGCTAAGGAATACCTAATGGAGTTTTACTTGCCTGTCAATAGGAATTCCTATAGTGATAGTAGTACAAGTGATCCTTGGACTTGAGATCATCATAGTATCTTGTGTATGATGAGTTATACTTTGACTTATTTCTTAAGACCCTTAGGGTATATCAAAGGGTATGCTTGGGTATAATAAGTTGTACATGGAGATAATGTATGATCAATAAAGAATCTACCACTTCTATTAAAAGAAGAGAAATGTCCTATGTGATTCGATAAATGACAACCCAGTAGTCCTTGGCCAAGGCAGAATGAAATTAGAAAGGAGTTTCTAATTTGCATTATTTGGTGTTGTGCATTTGAGAGTCGAAATACATATAATTAAATAAAATAAGACTTGATGAAATTCCATGTCTTATATTTAATTGGGACATTGTATGGTGGAAGGATTGAATTTGTGACGGTAACTATTTACTCAAAGGTTCTTTTATGATTAATGTTGAAATCTATATTATCTGGAAAGTCGTTGATCGCTAGGGAGGCTTATCCCTATTGTAGAATAAATATTATTTATTTAAATAAATTAATTATTTAATTTATTTATTTAAATAAGATCGAGTTGTTCTAATTGATTTATTCACAAGGTTTAATATGGAGAACCTAAAGGGTCACACCATAAAAGGAAGAATAATTATTTAAGAAGTTAATGGCATAATCATAATAATATGTTATGTATATTTAATTTAATCTATGGTGATAGAATAAATTAAATAGCTTAATATTTATTATTTAATATTTTAGAAATATTAAATATAAATTAATAAGAGAGTCTTATTAATATTATTATAATTATTATTATTATTTTAATTTCTAAAAGAGTTTAGGAATTAATTTAATATAAGTACTCTCATTTATTCCTAATTGGATTAGGAAGGAAAATTAGTTAAAGGAGTTTAATTAATTATCCCTAATAAGATTAGGGAGCCCCTTTAATTAAAAATGTTTAATTAAATAATACCTTATTTTAATAGGGTTACTTGATATCTTTATAAGAGGAGTCTTATATAAGATATCAAGACTACGTTATAATTCCAATGGTTGGAGAGTACGCTCTTTTTCTATAGAGATAGAAAAACTAGGGTTTAGCCAACCACCCATCTTCTTGAATTCTTCTTCTTCCTTGGTGGATCACCTCTAGAGGCCAAACACTTGAGTGGCTAACGTTGATCAAAGGAAGAAACCAAACCCGGTGGATTCAAGTTGAACGCGAAAAGGATTGGAGGTGAACTTGTACCTGAGGAAGCTCGGATCTTCAAGGGTATGTTTCTTATTCATCCTTTTCGTTTAATTAATAATTGTGCATAAAGGGTGATCCGGGTATATGGTTTATAAAAATTTTAAACTCTGATTTTTACACGTTTCCGCTTATTTATGCAATTTGATTGCGCACATGAATATTACAAACCTAACAGTGGCATCAGAGCCAAACCTTTATGTGAATTATTAATTATTTTAATTTGATATGTATATTGATATGTGTTTAGAAAAATTTAATTGGGCATAAATTTGTTGTATAAAATTTATTAAAAAAAAAATACCATTCGCGGAACCTGTTTTTTGAAAACGGTACTGTGATCGCATGTATGAGCTGCGCTCGCTGGCTTTATTTGGAGGCACACGTGAATCACTAAGTTATTAACAAGCCTGCATGGGCGAATTGGCTTAAAGGTGATATCAGTCACTTTTATGATTACAGGATCATAATTCATGTTATGTTATGTTAATAGTTTTTTTTTTAAAAGAATTCTTGAAATCATGTTATGTAATCATATCCACAGGATTTTGAATACTTGACTTCGCTTTATATATATATATGGTATATATATATAAACCATACGGTTTTATTATATTATATATATATAATATTCTCAATTATTTTATAATTAAAATAAAAATTTATTTTAATAGTAAAATAAAAGGTTTATTTTAATATTAAAATTAAAGGATTTATTTTAATTTTAAAATTAAATTTCATGCTAACTAATTAGAGTTGGAATTGGATTCCATGATAACTAATTGGAGTTGAAATTGGATTATATGTTTCCTTAAATAAAGGAGTTTATTTAGATATGAAATAAGATTTCATATTATTCAAAATAAAAGAGTTTATTTGTGAATAGGAAAGAGAATCCTAATTTCCTTAAATAAAGGAGTTTATTTAGATATGAAATAAGATTTCATATTATTCAAAATAAAGGAGTTTATTTGTGAATAGGAAAGAGAATCTGTGTTTCCTTTAATAAAGGAGTTTTTTTTACTTGGAATTTGATTCCATAATTAATTAAAATAAAGGAGTTTATTTTAATTAAAGATTTTGATTAAAATAAAATAGTTTATTTTATTCAAAATTAGATAAATTAAAATAAAATAGTTTTATTTTGATTTAAATTTGGATTAAAATAAAGGAGTTTATTTTGATTCAAAATTAGATTTTATACTAACTAAATTTGCCCATTAAATGATATCAATATATATATTGAATGTTTATTATTCATGAGATGAATTTTATTTATTGATGCATATGGTGATGTGTATGATAATAAATGGGATTGATTATGGATTATTGACCAATGTGATTGGATTTTATTTTAGTTGGATGCATGAATGTATGAGTTTTATTAAATGGGGTCTGCGTACTCGCCTTCTCTAATTTTTCTTAATGTAAATTATATCTCTCTCTACGTACTTCCCCTCGATGGCGATCAAGGTTTCTATTTATTTTAAATAGTTTTGTAATAGGAATATTTAGAATTAATTTTGAAGAATTAGAGATCAAGGGAAAGGAGCGCTTCAAGACCGTTTGTAATGGAGCCCGGAATTAAATGTAATAGTTATATTTAAATATTAATTCTTGCACCCCCTAGGTTTGACCTTTTGGTTCACTTGGTGGCTCTAGTGAACCAAACTAGAATAAAGTCCATAATCAATCCAGGTAGAATATAGTATTCTATATGTGCATGCTTATACTATATATATTATATATTATGCAAACATGCTCAGCATGTTCATTAATACGACGCGTATTTATATATATATATATATAAATGCATGTATAAACAAGATGAGATAAATTAATAACAAACCCTCAAATTTTTATATTAAGTCCTAAGCGTTCAAAAATATTTGGAATATCGAACGTCGCCTTCTAGCATGATAAAATTAATAGAGTATTAAATATTTAATATGAGTTTGTTGTGTCACCACAAGGCAAGTATTAAGTATTTAAGATGTTAATTTATCACATTTGATGCTTATAAAGAAAATTGAACAATATTGTTTTGTTGTGTCACCACAAGGATGATATTTTTCTTTTTTGAATATATGGAGTGCTAGGTCGGACTTAACTTGGATAATTTTGATTCGGATGTACCACCACTTGATCAAAATAATCTCATATGCAAAAGAAAAGGAGTTGCATAGTTGATGTAATTGACAAAAGTTGTCTACCTATTTATTTATATATAGTTTGTTGTGTCACCACAATGCTATATACATTTGAAATGGGATCCTTATTCTCACTAGCAAATCTTTAATTAGATTTTTCTTAGAACTATATAAGTGAGGGTAATATAGTTTGAAGAAAATAGTGGGAGATACCAATTTAAAACAAGACCTAAATTATTTTGGTAATTAATAAAAGAATGTATGCTAAAATGTTGTTAATTACAAATTCATCTATAGAATTTTACAATGTCTAAGTTACTATCATGCGAAGCATATTAGATGCTAAATTAACTTGCACCAAAATTAAGCGGATTGGTTAAGGAATTTGAGAATAGTTCTCATAGTGAAAAGCTATCTTATGTCCTTAATATCGCCTATCCCCGCAATGGTTGCGCATAATGCCTCGAGGAAGAGATTTCTACTTTTAGAAAGTGGCAAGATGATGCATGATTGGCTCAATGCATCATGCTCGCATCCATGAGTAACGAGCTTGCCACAAGATGAAACTATGGATGCTCCTACTATATTCCCGCACATCAAGTAGTTGATGGTGACGAAAGTAGGACCGATAGATATCGGATATCTAAGGAGCTCTTCCGATCTAGAATGGCCAATGGCACTATAGTATGGATAAAAAGTTCTTAACATAATCAATTTGATTGATCAATTAGGACATTTGGTTTTTTCATGGATGGAGAGTTGAGCCAAGATTTGATCTTGCACTCACTCCGGGACTCCTTTCACAATTGTTGTGAATTTTCATATAAACAAGCTAGATATAAACCGTTGATTTTCTTAACATGTTGAAAAATGATGAGAGTCACTTTCCAACCAAGAAAGACCATGTCTTCTTGGTAGGGGCCAAAGGATCTTTCGAAAAGAAGAACGATTCAAAGAAGGTATATAGAAAGGCATAAACAAAGGATAATAAGAACAAAACCGCGTCACGGATAGCAAAGGAGCTTGCTTCCTTTGCAATAAGCTGGACTTTGGAAAGAAAGCTGCGAGAAGCATCTTGAGAGGCTAACCAAAGAAGCTTAGTGAAGTTTCGGACATAATCTGCTTTTTGTTCATGATTGAAATAAATTTTTCTTTAAGTCAAGGTTCTACTTGGGTATTAGATATCGACTTTGGTTATCATAAATATAGATTTATGAAGGACCAGCAGTGAGTAGAAAGCTAAACAAATATAAGTAATCCTATGTATGGAAATATAACAAAGGTTGCCATATTAGCCATAGAAACTTATAGTTTAGCAATGCCTACTGGGCAAATCTATTAAGTCAATAAGTTGTTATTGTAATCCAGTTCTTGTTAAAATATTATTTCCATTTTATTGTTGGACAATGAAATCTTTGGTATTATAATTAAGAACAATTGTTGTTCTATTTATAATAATAATGTTTTGTATAGAAGCGTAATATTACTTAATAAATTTTGTATACTTGACTTACATGAAAATAATTTTGCATATTGAACAAATTAGTATAAGAAAAGGAGATGATCATTCAAAGAGTTGAATGTGTGTATTTGCCAAAATACAAGTGTGAATTTTTTGAAAGGTTCAAAAAATTCAGAAGTGAAACAAATTGGCAATGTATTAAGATTCTTTGATTAGATCAAGGAATAAATACTTGTGTAATAAGTTTCTAGATCATCTCAAATGGTTTTCTCATAATGGACACATCGTCTGTAATAATTGATTGATGTATCTGAATGAAAAATCGTACCTTGTTGGACATGATGCGGTCCATAATGATTTTACCGACATTCCAGTATCCTTCTGGGATAATGTCTTAGAAATGGCTACATATCTACGAAAATGGTAACCTCAAAATCCAGCCCCAAGACTCCATAAAAGTTATGGACAGGGAGGATTCCTAATCTTAAGTATGTTAAGATAAAGGGTTGTCCAACTTATGTGAAAAGGTTTCAAAGGATAAGCTTGGCACAAGATTTTATAAGTGTCGATTTGTGGGACATCCTAAAGTAAGTTTAGGGTATATGTTCTATAATCTTAGTTAGCAAAAGGTGTTTGTTGCAAAATACGCTGCCTTCTAAGATAAAGATGTTTATCATTGAAGGGGCTAGTGGGAGGATTATAGATCTTGAAGAGTTCATGATCCACAAAACACTATAAGTCAAATAAGAGGAACCTGTAGATAGACCTATTGTACCACAACCGAATCATAAATCTGGAATAGTACCGAAGATACCTAGGAGGTATGGATTCATCATGGATGATGATGATGAGGTAAGCATCATAGAAGATGATGATCCAGAGTTACATACGATGAGGTAAGAGTTCAAGTGTGTAGAAAAGGGTCAGTGGGAGCGTCGTGAAATTTCTAGTATTATATGTTGATATACTACGGATGAGGAATTACATAACAATGCTACAATCAGTAAAGATAAAGTTGTCTAAACAATCCTCCATGAATGATTTGGGAAGAGTATCATTATTGGGGATGCAAATCTATATAGATAGATTTAAAAGGATGCTCAACTTAACCCAAGGAACGTATATTCATTTGATGCTAAAGTTGTTTAGCATGGCAAACTCCAAGAGATGTCTCATATCGATGAGCTATGGAGTGTATCTCTCTTAATAGTCCCCACAGACTCCTGAAAAGAGAGGTCGCATGAGTGACAATCATGAATGCAATTAAATGTACGAGACCTGATGTTGATTAGTCATATTATGGAGAAGTTCACTATGAGTCAGTGAAAAACATCTTAAAGTGCTTAACCGGCACTAAGGATGTGATCATATTCATGGTGGGTCTAAATTAAAACTAGAGGGCTTAACAGACTCAAGTTTTTAGGATGACTAAGATGATGAAAAATCCACTTTAAGGTAAAGCGTTATCTTGAAGCAATTGGTGCGTTGAATTGGAAAGGTTCCAAGCAATGAAAGAGTTGCTTGTTTAGTGATAAAGACAAAGTATATAGCTATAAATGAAGCTGCAAGTTGATTGTTTGGATTAAAAGTTCATTACAGAACCAAGAATAGTTCCTAAGTCTCATCTTGGATCTAAACATGTGTTGTAGCACTTTCATTTGATTATAGGAATCATTGAAAGATGGGAAATCACTATAGAGATAGTGAACTCTCAAAAACAACATTACATATCCATTAACTAAAGCTTATCCAACAGCAGGATAATCATCACTTAGAGAAGAAGAGTATGAGATACCATGACGATTAACTTTAGTGCAAGTGGGAGATTGAAAGTAGTATGCATACAAGCCAATCATGTTTGATGATAAAGCATATACTTTGTAACAATCTTATTCATTTATTAATAAATTTTTTTTATTAATTTATTAAAGGCTTTTAATTATCTACATGATGCTGTTTTATAATATGTGATAAACTCATAGTTTTAAGCAATGCTTTTAGAATAATGATGATGATCATTCTAATGAGATCTAAATTCTTAGAAAGCTTAAAACTAAAGTAGTTCCCAATCATTGGATTACTAAATTGGGGATTAGTGAATCCGGATAGATTGGTACATACGTTGCTTGCTCATTGGATGCGGATGATTGATCTCATGATCATTTGTGTGGAGACACTAAAGCAAGTATGTAGGTGCTTATTAGAGAATAAGTTCACTGAACGTGGCTCGCTAAGGAATACCTAATGGAGTTTTACTTGCCTATCAATAGGAATTCCTATAGTGATAGTAGTACAAGTGATCCTTGAACTTGAGATCATCATAGTATCTTGTGTATGATGAGTTATACTTTGACTTATTCCCTAAGACCCTTAGGGTATATCAAAGGGTATGCTTGGGTATAATAAGTTATACATGGAGATAATGTATGATCAATAAAGAATCTACCACTTCTATTAAAAGAAGAGAAATGTCCTATGTGATTCGATAAATGACAACCCGGTAGTCCTTGGTTAAGGCGAGAATGAAATTAGAAAGGAGTTTCTAATTTGCATTATTTGGTGTTGTGCATTTAAGAGTCGAAATACATATAATTAAATAAAATAAGACTTGATGAAATTCCATGTCTTATATTTAATTGGGACATTGTATGGTGGAAGGATTGAATTATGCGGTAACTATTTACTCAAAGGTTCTTTTATGATTAATGTTGAAATCTATATTATCCGGAAAGTCGTTGATCGCTAGGAGGCTTATCCCTATTGTAGAATAAATATTATTTATTTAAATAAATTATTTATTTAATTTATTTATTTAAATAAGATTAGAATTTTCTAATTGATTTATTCACAATAGGTTTAATATGGAGAACCTAAAAGGTCACACCATAAAAGGAAGAATAATTATTTAAGAAGTTAATGACATAATCGTAATAACATGTTATGTATATTTAATTTAATCTATGGTGATAGAATAAATTAAATAGCTTAATATTTATTATTTAATATTTTAGAAATATTAAATATAAATTAATAAGAGGAGTCTTATTAATATTATTACAATTATTATTATTATTTTAATTTCTAAAAGAGTTTAGGAATTAATTTAATATAAGTACTCTCATTTATTCCTAATTGGATTAGGAAGGAAAATTAGTTAAAGAAGTTTAATTAATTATCCCTAATAAGATTAGGAGCCCTTTAATTAAAAGGGTTTAATTAAATAATACCTTATTTTAATAGGGTTACTTGATATCTTTATAAGAGGAGTCTTATATCAGATATCAAGACTACGTTATAATTCCAATGGTTGGAGAGTACGCTCTTTTTCTATAGAGATAGAAAAACTAGGATTTAGCCAACCACCCATCTTCTTGAATTCTTCTTCTTCCTTGGTGGATCACCTCTAGAGGCCAAACACTTGGGTGGCTAACGTTGATCAAAGGAAGGAACCAAACCCGGTGGATTCAAGTTGAACGCGAAAAGGATTGGAGGAGAACTTGTACCTGAGGAAGCTCAGATCTTCAAGGGTATGTTTCTTATTCATCCTTTTTGTTTAATTAATAATTGTGCATAAAGGGTGATCCGAGTATATGGTTTGTAAAAATTTTAAACTCTGATTTTTACCTGTTTCCGCTTATTTATGCAATTTGATTGCGCACATGAATATTACAAACCTAACAGATAATGTATGATCAATAAAGAATCTACCACTTTGAGTAAAAGAAAAGAAATGTCCTATGTGATTTGATAAATAAAAACCCAGTAGTCCTTGTCCAAGGCAGAATAAAATTAGAAAGGAGTTTCTAATTTGCATTATTTGTAATTGTGCATTTAAGAGTCGAAATACATATAATTAAATAAAATAAGACTTGACAGTAATTCCATGTCTTATATTTAATTGGGACATTATATGGTGGAAGGATTGAATTGTACGGTAACTATTTACTCAATAGTTCTTTTATGATTAATGTTGAAATCTATATTATCTGGAAAGTCGTTGATCGCTAGGGAGGCTTATCTCTATTGTAGAATAAATATTATTTATTTAAATAAATTAATAGTTTAATTTATTTATTTAAATAAGATTAGAATTGTTCTAATTGATTTATTCACAACCAGTTTAATATGGAGAACCTAAAGGGTCACACCATAAAAGGAAGAATAATTATTTAAGAAGTTAATGGCATAATTGTAAGAATAAGTTATGTATATTTAATTTAATCTATGGTGATAGAATAAATTAAATAACTTAATATTTATTATTTAATATTTCCCAACATTTATGAATAAAGATGAATTTTCTATAATTATCATTTTGAATATTATGGAATGAATTTTATATAATGTTATAGTTGTGGGTAATATTCATATATTTTGCAAAAGTATGCAAGTTGTTATATAATTTTCGATTGGGTGGGAATATTCGTTTTAACAGGGTAATATTAAATGCAACAACACAATCATTGGTGGACCCTACAGCGGAATTATTGTTGGATTGAGAAAGCGACAAAAATATTTTATGAAAATAACGACGGAATTTTTATTGTTAACTGTTGAACTACTACTGGTAGTAAAAAATGCTGATGTCTGGCGTGGTTGCATAGTAGCACACGGTATTGATTATTGATACTTACGTGAGAAGTCACTTAGTTTTATTCAATTATTGTCAATATTTTATATATTATTAAATCAATAATTGAGACGACGAAATTATTAGTATTATTATTTGCAATATTAACGATGTCTAAAAGTTCTGTCAATGAGATGTTTGGTCACCTAATTGCGCGCCAATAGAGAGAAATCCTTAATGAAAAGCCCCCTCTTTCTTGGGAACGACTTGGTCGATTAATATTGTGAATTATAATAATGATGATAAATGTTGTTAAAAATATTGAGATGATTTTTTTTAGGAAGTATTTAATATAAATTTTACTTATTTTATGGACCCTATTTACCCATTTTTCAAAATAGTCAAGAGAAGTTATAATATATATATATATATATATATATATATATATATATATATATAAATATTAAATATTGAATATGGGTGGATTGTATGGGAAGGGGGGAACACGAGAGTACTATTATTTATTATAATATATATGTATATATATATGTTTATATATGAAAAGCATGATAAGGGAAGGGCGGTGGTTCACGGGGTTGATAACCCGTGAACTTATATATATATATATATATATATATATATAATATAATATAATATATAATATATATTATATTTTATTTAAAAAAAATTTGTTTTACATCTGGACCATCCGTTTAAAGTAAATCAATCTGGACCGTTCATGAATTAGTTACTATGCAGTCCATTCTTCTATAAATAGAAGCTCATTCCTTCATTATTTCTTACGAATTCACTGAAACTCTAGAGAGATAAACAATAGAGAGAAAAAAGAAAAGTATTCTGCTACTTCACTACTAATATATCCAGTACTCTTCTTCTAAAGGTAAAGGGTATTATTCTTTTGTATTCATGAAGAGAACTTCTGTTATTCCATTCTTTATTATTACATTGGAATAACTTTTCAGATATCTGGCTACTACCTATACTTGGTGAAATTCTTACGTTATTCAATTCGTTATTATTACATTTGGAATATCTTGTCTTAAGCGTTTCTGTGGGACCTAGTTAAAATCTTTATTATTACATTAGAGAATATAATATCATGCGTTTCTGTAGAACACGGGTTCCGTCTTTATTATTACATTGAATATCTCGCTCAGATGCATGCATTTTACGTCGGATTGGTTCCGAATCTTTTTATTATTTCATCTTTATTTTGGAACATCACATCGGTGCGAATATTACTTTGACTGGTTCCGTTATTTATTATTCATTGGAATAACACATCATGCGCGGAAACCGCATGCATGGTGATTTCTTTTGTTATTCCATTCTTTATTATACTCAGTTGGTTAAAGTTTTGACTTCTATACTCCATGAAATTAGTGGAATATCCTTGATATTTGCGCTTCATCGAGTATCTTTTCATGGAAATATTCTTTTGAGCATTCTTGAATTTTACTCTACAAAGAAGTATCATGTTGACAATTTGGACGTTATTAGTTCCTGAATAAATTAATTCTTGAACTTATTTTATTGAATTCTTATATCATTGTCATCATCCTCATGTTTATATTTTTTTGAAAGTCATATGTGGCATGTAGTGCATAGATGGACTTGGTATGATTATGACTAGGGATTATTCGATATAATCATGACCGTAATGTTACAAATGATGTGGTAAAAGTCCTCATTGGCCCATAGTGCATTGATGGACAGTTGTTGGCATGATCATGACCATTGATGAATACACGAATATCCTTGGCCCATAGTGCATGGATAATTTGTGGTTGTGATACTAATGAATATCCTTGGCCGTAGTGCAGGGATGATGTGGATTATTTATTAAAGCTGAGTCCCAGCGATAAAAGTGGTGAAAAACCTTTTAAATCATAAAAGATAGTAGATTTTATTCTCTATTTAACTCTTTAATGGATTACTTGTTCCGCTGCAGCTAAACTTGATGTTTGTTATATTTTATCAGTTTAACATTGTTGAAGGCTAATGATAATTTATTCTGTATTATCTTAGTCATAATAATATTTCTTCTTGGGCTAGTTGAGCTCACCTTTCTTTCTTTTTTGTTCTCTTGAAATGAGAACGTAGCAAGGGACTAGTCGGGGAGCGGGTGACAGTCTAGAAGATAGTATTAGTAGTCCTCACTATTCTGTTAAATAGTGTGAAAATAAATGTAATGAGGACTCTTTTGAGTGTGGATATTGTCTAGATGACAATATTCTTATTAAAACTCTCAGTTTGTATTTTGTCGTATTTTACACGACAGTTGTATTATTAAGTTGTATTTGAATTTTGTACCATATATTTGGCGACTCAGGATGGGTGATGTATACCTATTTTGGGGGCATAACAGTTGGTATCAAAGCTTAGGGATATGATCCCTGGCTAAGATGTGAGAGAAGAACTAGGAGGGGAGAGACGGGGAATTCCTTCGCTAGTATGACCTACCTAAGTTTATTTGGTATTTAATTGGTCGGTCAGAGTATAGGGATAAAATGTGATATGTTAATTAACCCTTGTTTTGTGGCAATATTTGAAAATGGCATCCGAGAATGTTGAGAACATTAATGGAGCACAGGAGACCGTTGAGTCTCCACAGATCAATAACCAGGACAATGTGCATCAGGAAGGCGACAATCCTCATGCAAACAATAACATTAACCAAATGATGAACGATGGAATGTTTTGAGGCTTCATGCAATTCATGCAACATCAGGCGAGAGCGGCTCCTATCCAAAATGCAGGTGGAAACACTGGTAACTCTTGGACGGTCACCGCCAAATAGTTCAAGGAGCTGGGACCACTGGAGTTTTTTGGAGAGCTAAAACCACTTAAGGCGGAGATGTGGATAAAGCATATCAACAAGATATTTGATGTCTTGGGATGCTCCAAGGAGCAAAAGGTTCCCTTTGCCACATTCATGTTGCGGGCAGAGGCAGATTACTGGTGGGAATCTATAAAGCGTACTCAACCTGCCGCACTGAAGATGTCTTGGGAGAAGTTCCAAGAACTATTCAACGACAAGTACTTTCCTGAAAGTATTCGTCACATGAAAGAGGTAGAGTTTATCAAGCTGGAACAAAACAACATGACCGTGTCGCAGTACGAAGCCAAGTTTGCCGAGTTGTCCCGGTTTGCATCCCATTTGGTTGATAATGAGGAGAGAATGACGCGAATGTTTCTGAGAGGTTTGAAACCCGAGATACGTCAATATCTTATCTCTTATAAATTGTGTTTGTATTCAGATGTTGTTAATAGGGCTCAGTTATTGGAGTGCGATAATGAGTTAACCAACCAAAGAGCGCAAATTGACAAAATTATAATACCGGTGATACTTGATCGTGAGCGGTGATAATAACTGTGGAGGGAATCAACATGCTAGAAATGGTAACCACTTCGGTGGTAATCATGGCCAAAATAATAAGAATGAACATTTCAAGAAGAGGAGATTCAACAATGATGGAAAGACGTCAACACCAACACCCGTGGTTAAGGAAGGAGAACGACCACCTATCATATGCTTCAAATGCGGAGGGGAAGGACATATCAGTCTAAACTGCGTGATGCCGTCCAAAGCATGTTATAATTGTGGAAGAGAATGTCACCTAGCCCATTTTTGTCGTTCACCGAAGACAAGTTCAGCTAGGATAGAGGCACCAAGGGACGTCCCAGAAAAGTCAAAGCCAGTAGTGCAAGGGAGAGCATTTGTCATGACCTCCCAGAAAGCAAGGAACCCGAACGAGGTCATCACGGGTAAGCTTATCACAAACTCTAGTGAAGTATATACCTTATTTGATACCGGGTCTACCCATTCTTTTATTTCTCCTACTTGTGCTCAACGTTTAAATTTGACTCCGGAGAAATTAGACTTTGACTTATCTGTTGAAACTCCATTGGGAGAAACCTTCATTACATCCACTGTTTATAAGTCTTGTTTGGTTCAAATCGGTACCCTCACATTACCTGTCGATCTTATTTCATTGAAAATACTTGCATTTGATGTAATTCTAGGGATTGATTGGTTAACTACTCATCATACAAAAATTGATTATTTTCATAAGGTTATTAGCTTTCATATTCCTAACCAACCTATTATGCGAATTCAAATAACCAAACCATTAAAATCAATCACTGTCATCTCAAGCCATAAAGCTATTCGTTTATTGAAAAACGGATGTCAAGCTTTCTTAGCTCATGTCACGGATCTAAACAAAAATACGTCAGTTTTGAATGATATTTCTATTGTTAATGAATTTCCTGACGTATTCCCTGAAGAACTTTATGGCTTACCCCCAGAGCGTGAAATTGAATTTTGTATCGACCTTGAACCTGGTATAAAACCTATTTCCAAAGCCCTATATCGAATGGCTCTTATTGAACTTCAGGAGTTAACGACCCAACTGTAGGAATTGTTAGACATTGGCTTTATTCGTCCTAGTACTTCTTCTTTGGGTGCTCCTGTTCTATTCGTGAAAAAGAAAGATGGGAGTATGCGACTTTGTATTGATTATCGGGAGTTAAATCATGTCACCGTAAAAAATAAGTACCCATTGCCACGTATTGATGACCTGTTTGACCGGAAGGAGCCAAATTCTTTTCAATGATTGATCTTCGTTCCGGATATCACCAATTGAATATTAGAACCGATGACATTCCAAAGACGGCTTTCAAAACTTGGTACGGGCATTATGAATTCCTAGTTATGTCTTTTGGATTGACCAATGCTCCTGTTGCCTTCATGGATATGATGAACCGAGTATTCAAGGAATATTTGGATCACTTTGTGGTCGTCTTTATTGATGACATCCTTATTTATTCCAAAAGCCGTGAAGATCATGAGCAACACTTGAGGCTGATACTTCAAAAGCTTCGTGAATATAAGCTTTATGCCAAGTTGAAAAAATGAGAGTTCTGGCTTGAGGAAGTAACATTCCTTGGACACGTGCTATCAAGTCATGGAATATCTGTTGACCCAGCAAAGATTGAAGCTATTCAAAGCTGGGAGCAACCTAAATCAGTGACCGAAGTACGCAGCTTTCTCTGTTTAGCCGGTTATTATTGGAGGTTCGTGGAAGAATTTTCTCGAATCGCTACTCCACTAACTCAGCTGACTCAAAAAGATACAAAATTTGGTTGGAACGAGGAATGTGAGAAGAGTTTTCAAGAACTAAAGAGGAGACTTATTTTAAAGACTGTTACGATAATACCATCCGCTCGGAGGATTTGTCATCTACTGGTGATACTTCAGGCAAAGGGTTAGGATGTGTTCTCATGCAACATGGGAAAGTCATAGCCTATGCCTCTCGGCAACTCAAAGAATATGAGAGGAATTATCCTACTCATGATCTAGAGTTGGCAGATGTTGTCTTTGCACTTAAAATTTGGAGGCATTACTTGTATGGGGAGAAAGTGGAGATCTTTACGGATCATAAAAGCTTTAAATATTTCTTCACTCAAAAGGAACTCAACATGCGACAGAGAAATTGGCTTGAACTGTTGAAAGATTATGATCATACCATCCAATACCATCCCAAAAAAGCGAACGTGGTAGCTGACGCATTAAGTAGAAGATCATATGCGGGTACGAGTGCTATATTGTCAATGCAAAGGCCCATTTTGTATGACTTGCAAAGGATGGAGATAGAGATAAAGACTCCAGGGACCCACGTGATGATGACGAATATACGAGTAGAACCAACTTTAATCGATAAAGTTTAATCTGCTCAAGCTACAGACCTGGAGCTGATCTGTATGAGGAAGAAAGTACAAGAAGGTGCTATGCCGGAAGCAAGAATCGATGAAGAATGAATACTTCGAATCAACTCCAGACTTTGTGTTCTAATGACCCTGATTTAAAGTATAAAATCATGATGGAGGCACACAACACACCGTTTGTAATCCATCCTAGGAGTACCAAAATGTATCGTGATCTTCGTCATACATTTTGATAGAGCAATATGAAGAGAGAGATAACATTGTTTATCTCAAGGTGTTTAATATGTCAACGAGTTAAGGCAGAGCATCAAGTACCAAACGGTCCATTGCAACCACTGGAAATTCCAGAATGGAAGTAGGAGCACATTACCATGGATTTCGTTACTGGTCTTCCCACGGTTTCTTAAGGAATAGATGCAATTTGGGTCATTGTTGATAGATTGACAAAGTCTGCTCACTTTTTACCAATACGAGAAACTTATACACTTGAACGTCTTGCTCGTATGTACATCAACGAGATTGTAAGACTGCATGGTATGCCAGTATCCATAGTTTCTGATCGAGACCCAAGATTCACTTCACGATTTTGGGTTAGTTTTCAAAAAGCTATGGGCACGAATTTACGATTTAGTTCGGCATATCATCCTTAGACGAACGGACAATCAGAGAGGACTATTCAAACTCTGGAAGATTTATTAAGACTCTGTGTCCTTGACTTCAAGGGAAGTTGGGATAAGTTCTTACCATTGGTGGAGTTTTCCTACAATAACAGTTATCAAACGAGTATTGGCATGGCTCCATTTGAGGCTTTGTATGGAAGAAAGTGTCGTTCTCCAGTATGCTGGGATGAGGTGGGTGAAGCAACGTTGCTGGGACTGGAGTTGGTACGTATGACTACGGAAAAGATTCAAACGATCCGACAACGTATAAAGACCTCACAAGATTGACAAAATTGTTATGCTGATCTTCATCGAAAAGACGTGGAATTCGATATTGGAGATCATGTGTTGTTACGTGTTGCTCCATGAAAAGGAGTTACAAGATTTGAAAAGAGAGGAAAGCTCAATCCTCGATTCATTGGCCCATTTTTAATCCTCGATCGAGTAGGAACTATGGCATATAGACTCGCTTTACCGCCAAGTATGTCTCATGTTCATAACATTTTTCACATATCCATGTTACGTAAATATGTGAAAGACCTTAACCACATTATTGAGTTAGAACCAGATGAAATAGCGGAAGATTTGACGTATGAAGAGGTTACTGTTCAAATCTTGGATAAGAAAGAACATATTCTACGCTCCAAGGTTATACCTCAAGTCAAAGTCTTGTGGAGAAACCACGATGTTGAGGAAATGAGCTGGGAGTTAGAATCTAAAATGAAATCAAGGTATCCTTACCTCTTCGATATACCAGGTACGTACCCTAATTTCGAGGGCGAAATTTCATAAGGGGAGATTGTAAGACCCCAACTTTTATGAATAAAGATGAATTTTCTATAATTATCATTTTTGAATATTATGGAATGAATTTGATATAATGTTATAGTTGTGGATAATATTCATAAATTTTACAAAGTACGCAAGTTGTTATATAATTTTCGATTGGTCGGGGAATATTCGTTTTAACATGGAATATTCGTACGACGGCACAATCATTGGTGGACCCCACAACAGGATTATTGTTGGATTGAGAAAATGACAAAAATATTTTATAAAAATAACGGCGGAAGTTTTATTGTTAACTGTTGAACTACTCGGTAATAAAAGTACAGTAATACGCGTAGTTACATAGTAGCACACGGTATTGATTATTGATGCTTACGTGAGAAGTCACTTAGTTTTATTCAATTATTGTCAATATTTTATATATTATTAAATCAATAATTGAGACGATGAAATTATTAATATTATTATTTGTAATATTAACGATATCTAGAAGTTCAGTCAAGGAGAGGTTTGGTCAGCTAATTGCGCGCCAATAGGGAGAAATCCTTATTAAAAATCTCCCTCTTTCCTGGGAACGACCTGGTCGATTTATATTGTGAATTATAATAATGATGATAAATGTTGTTAAAAATATTGAGAGGATTTTTTTATGAAGTATTTAATATAAATTTTACTTATTTTATGGACCACTATTTACACATTTTTTAAAATAGTCAAGAGAAGTTATATATAAAATGTATATATATTAAATATTGAATATGGGTGGATTGTCTGGGAAAGGGGGGGGGGGGAAACACGGGAGTACTATTATTTATTATAGTATATATGTATTATATATGTTTATATATGAAAAGCATGATAAGGGGAAGGGACGGTGGTTCACGGGGTTTATAACCCGTGAACTTATATATATATATATATTATATTTTATTTAAAAGATTTTATTTTAAATCTGGACCGTCCGTTTAAAGTAAATTAATCTGGACCGTTCATGAATTAGTTACTATGCAATCCATTCTTCTATAAATATTAACTCATTCCTTCATTATTTCTTACGAATTCACTGAAACTCTAGAGTGATAAACTGTAGAGAGAAAAAAGAAAAGTATTCTGCTACTTCACCACTCATATATCCAATACTCTTCTTCTTAAGGTAAGGGGTATTATTCTTTTGTATTCATGAAGATAACTTCTGTTATTCCATTCTTTATTATTCTGTTAGAATAACCTGTATACGCGGGCTGCCCTATACTTTGTAAAATTCTTCTGTTATTCCATTCGTTATTATTTTGTTGGAATATCCGTCTAAATCGCTTTTACATGGACTGGTTAAAATCTTTATTATTACATTGGAATATCACATGCATGCGCTTTCACGCCGTAACCCGGTTCCTTCTTTATTATTCATTGGAACATCCTATCGGCATAATTTCACTTTGACACAGTTCTCATTATTTATTATTCTATTGGAATAACTTGTCTATCATCAAGTACCGCATGCATGGTGATTTCTTTTGTTATTCCATTCTTTATTATACTCAGTTGGTTAAAGTTTTGACTTCTATACTCCATGAAATTAGTGGAATATCCTTGATATTTGTATTTCATCCAGTATATCTTTTCATGGAAATATTAGTCTGAGCATTCTTGAATTTTACTCTACAAAGAAGTATCATGTTGACAATTTGGACGTTATTAGTTCTTGAATAAATTAATTCTTGAACTTGTTTTATTTAATTCTTATATCATTGTCATCATCCTCATGTTTATATTTTTTTGAAAGTCATATGTTGGCCTGTAGTGCATAGATGGACTTGGTATGATTATGACCAGGGATTATTCGGTATAATCATGACCGTAATGTTACAAATGATGTGGTAAAAGTCTTCATTGGCCCGTAGTGCATTGATGGACAGTTGTTGGCATGATCATGACCATTGATGAATACACGAATATCCTTGGCCCGTAGTGCATGGATAATTTGTGGTTGTGATACTAATGAATATCCTTGGCCGTAGTGCAGGGATGATGTGGATTATTTATTAAAGCTGAGTCCCAACGATAAAAGTGGTGAAAAACCTTTTAAATCATAAAAGATAGTAGATTTTATTCTCTACTTGACTCTTTTAATGGATTACTTGTTCCGCTGCAATTAAACTTGATGTTTATTATATTTTATCAATTTAACATTGTTGAAGGCTAATGATAATTTATTCTATATTATCTTAGTCATAATATTTCTTACTTGGCAAGTTGAGCTCACCCTTTCTTTCACTGTTCTCTTCAGGAAATGAGAACGTAGCCGGGACTAGTCGAGGAACGGAGTGATGGTCCAGAAGATAGTTTTAGTAGTCTTCACTATTCTGTTAAATAGTGTAAAAATAAATATAATGAGGACTCTTTTGAGTGTGAATATTTTCTAGATGACAATATTCTTATTAAAACTCTCAGTTTGTATTTTGTCATATTTTACACGACAATTATATTATTAAGTTGTATTTTAATTTTGTACCATGTATTTGGCGATTCAGGATGGGTGATGTATACCTATTTTGGGAGCGTCACATAATATTTTAGAAATATTAAATATAAATTAATAAGATGAGTCTTATTATTATTATTATTACTATTATTATTATTTAATTTCTAAAGCAGTTTGGGAATTAATTAATAAAAGTACTCTCATTTATTCCTAATAAGATTAGGAGGCTAATTAATTAAAAGTTTAATTAATTATTCCTAATAAGATTAGGAGCCTAATTAATTAAAGGAGTTTAATTAATTAAAATAAAACACAATTCCTTAATGGTTAAGGAGGGTTGCCTACATCTATAAATAAGAGGAGTCTTATTATGGGTGTAGAGTTGTTGCTGACTTTTTCACAACATATGTTATTCCAATTGTTGGAGAGTATGCTCCTTTTCTATGAGAGATAGAAACTAGGGTTTTGCCAAACACCTATCTTCTTGAATCTTTCTTCTTCCTTGGTGGATTACCTCTAGAGGCCAAACACTTGGGTGGCTAACGTTGATCAAAGGAAAGAACCAAATCTGGTGGATTCAAGTTGAACGCAAAAAGGATTGGAGGTGAACTTGTACCTCAGGAAGCTCGAATCTTCAAGGGTATGATTCTTGTTCTTCATATCTTTTCGTTTAATTAATAATTGTGCATAAAGGATGATCCGGGTATATGGTTTGTAAAATTTTAAACTCTGATTTTTACACGTTTTCGCTTATTTTATGCAATTTAATTGCGTCCAAGAATATTACAAACCTAACAGTGGCATCAGAGCCAAATCTTTATGCAAATTATTAATTATTTTAATTTGAAATATATATATTGATATGTGTTTAGAATAATTTAATTGGGTATAATTTTGTTGTATAAAATTTATAAATAAAAAAAAAATCGCGAAAATGTTTTTTGAAAATTGGATTTTCGCTGATTACATGATACTGGTGATTCAGGATGTTTTTTTTTTTTTTTGGTTAAAGAAGAATGTTACTTATATATATAATACTATATTATATATATAAGTAATCTTACATGGGTATTACCTGATCATATTCACGCTGGTATACTATCATGTTTATAATTTGTTGCCCACATTATTTGTTAACAGAAGTTTGTTACTTCCGTGATATATATATTATATTCTATATATATATTCAGTTTTTGGAACATGCTTCATGAATATTATATTCTATATATATATATATAATTTTAATAATTGTATAATTAAAATAAATAGTTTATTTTAATCTTAAAATAAAAAGTTTATTGTAATATTAAAATTAGATTTCATGATAACTAAATAGTTGAGTTGGAATTGGATTTCATGATAACTAATTGGACTTGAAATTGGATTTCATGTTAATTTCCTTAAATAAATGAGTTTATTTAGATATGAAATAAGATTTTATATTATTCAAAATAAAGGAGTTTATTTGTGAATAGAAAAGAAATTATGTGTTTCCTTTAATAAAGGATTTTTTTTTTACTTGGAATTGAATTTCATAATTAATTAAAATAAATGAATTTATTATGATTAAAGATTTTGATTAAAATAAAATATTTTATTTTATTCAAAATTGGATAAATTAAAATAAAAGAAGTTTATTTTGATTTAAATTTGGATTAAAATAAATGAGTTTATTTTGATTCAAAAATATATTTTATGCTAACTAAATTTGCCCATTAAATGATATCAATATATATATTGAATGTTTATTATTCATGAGATGAATGTTATTTATTGATGCATATGGTGATGTGTATGACAATAAATGAGATTGAATATGGACTATTGACCAATGCGATTGGATTTTATTTTAGTTGAATGCATGAATGTATGAGTTTTATTAAATGGGATCTGCGTACCTCGTTTTCTCTAATTTTTCTTAATGTAAATTCTATTTCCCTCCTATGTACTTTCCATTGACTGCTGATCAAGGTTTCTATTTATTTTAAATAGTTTTGTAATAGGAATAGTTAGAATTAATTTTGAAGAATTGAAGATCAAAAAACAAGGAGCAATTGAAGACCCGTTTGTAATGGAGCCCGAGTTTAAATGTAATAGTTATATTTAAATATTGATTCTTGCACCCCTAGGGTTTGACCTTTTGGTACACTTGGTGGCTCTAATGAACTAAACTAGAATAAAGTCCATAATCAATCCGGGTAGAATATAGTATTCTATATGTGCATGCTTATGCTATATATATTATATTATATTATGCAAACATGCTTCGCATGTTAATTAATATGACGCGTATTTTATATATATATGTGCATGCGTGCTAAACAAGATGAGACAAATTAATAACAAACCCCTCAAATTTTTTATATTAAGTCCTAAGCGTTCAAAGATATTTGGAATATCGAACGTCGCCTTCTAGCATGATAAAAATAATAGAGTATCAATTAATTATTATAAGTTTGTTGTGTCACCACAAGGCATATCTTAATTCTTTGAGATGTTAATTTTATCACATTTGATGCTTATAAAGAAAATTGAACAATGTTGTTTTGTTGTGTCATCATAAGGACAATATTTTTCTTTTTTGAATATATGGAGTGCTAGGTCAGACTTAAGTTAGAGAATTTTGATTCGGATGTGCCACCACTTGATCAAAATAATCTAAGATGCAAAATACAAGGAGTTGCATAGTTGATGTAATTGTCAATAGTTGTCTACCTATTTAT
The DNA here is from genome assembly GCA_020205615.1 of Panax quinquefolius. NCBI lineage: Eukaryota > Viridiplantae > Streptophyta > Magnoliopsida > Apiales > Araliaceae > Panax > Panax quinquefolius. The sequence continues at coordinate 106,419,746 of CM035153.1, forward strand.
TTATATATAGTTTGTTGTGTCACCACAAGGCTATATACATATGAAATGAGATCCTTATTCTCACTAGCAAATTTTTAATTAGATTTTGCCGAACTATATAAGTGAGGGTAATATAGTTTAAAGAAAATAGTGGGAGATACCAATTTAAAATAAGACCTAATTTATTTTGGTAATTAATAAAAGAATGTATGCTAAAATATTGTTAATTACAATTTTATTTACAGAATTTTACAATGTCTAAATTACTATCATTGCGAAGAATATTATATGCTATTTAACCGGACTGAATTAAACGGATTGGTTAAGGAAATTGAGAATAGTTCTCACGGCTGAAAAGCTATCTTATGTCCTTAATACGCCTATCCCTGCAATAGTTGTAGACAATGTCTTTGAGGAAGAGATTGCTACTTTTAGAAAGTGACAAAATGATGCACAGTTGACTCAATGCATCATTCTCGCATCCATGAGTAACGTACTTCAGCGTCAGGAAGAAACTATGGATGCTCCTACTTCCTGCACATCAAGTAGTTGATGGTGAGGAAAGTAGGGCTGATAAATATCAAATATCTAAGGAGCTCTTCCGATCTAGAGTGATCGATGACACTACAGTACAGATAAAATTCCTTAACATAATCAATTTGATTGATCAATTAGGACAACGAGTTTTTATCATGGATGGATAATTAAGCCAAGATTTGATCTTGCACTCACTCCCGGACTCCTTTCACAATTATTGTGAATTTTTCATATGAACAAGCTAGATATCAGCCTCGCTGATTTGCTTAACATGTTGAAAAATGTTGAGAGTCACTTTCCAACAAAGAAAGACCATGTCTTACTGGTAGGGGTCAAAGAATCTTCTGAATAGAAGAACGATTCAAAGAAGGTAAATAGGAAGGCATAAACAAAGGATAATAAGAACAAAACTGATATGGATATCAGAGGAGTTTGCTTCCACTGCAATAAGCCTGGACACTAGAAAGAAACTGCAAGAAGAATCTTACAGAGGCTAACAAGAAGAAACTTAATGAAGTTTCAGTTATAAATACAATTTTGTTCATGATTTAAAATAAAATTTTCTTTATGTCAAGATTCTACTTGGGTATTGGATACCGGCTATGATTATCATAAATATAGATTTATGAAGGGACCAAGCAGAAGTAGAAAGCTAAATAAAGATAGGTAATCTTATGTGTGGGAAATTAAGCAAAGGTTGCTACATTAGTCATAGAAACTTATAGTTTAGCAATGCCTACAGACAAGTCTATTAAGTCAATAAGTTGTTATTGTATTCTAGTTCTCGTTAGAAACATTATTTTCATTTTGTTGTTGGACAATGAACTTTGGTATTATATTTAAGAACATTTGGTGTTCTATTTATAATAATAATGTTTTGTATAGAACTGGAATATTACTTAATAGATTTTGTATACTTGGCTTACGTGAAAATAATTTTACATATTGAGCAAATTAGTATAAGAAAAGGAGATGACATTCAAAGAGTTGAATGTGTGTATTTGCTGAAATACAAGTGTAAATTATTTGAAATGTTCAAAGAATTCATAAGTGAAACAAATTGGCAAAGTATTAGGATTCTTTGATCGGATCAAGGAATGAATACCTGTGCGATGAGTTTCTAGATCATTTCAAATAGTTTTCTCATAATGGACGCTTTCTGATACGCAATAATTGATTGACGTGTCTGAAAGGAAAAATCATACCTTGTTGGACATGGTGCGGTCCATAATGATTTTACCGACATTCCAGTATCCCTCTAGGATCATGTCCTAGAAATGGCTATATATCTATAAAAAAGGTAACCTCAAAATCCGGCCCCAAGACTCTATAAGAGTTATGGACAGGGAGGATTCCTAATCTTAAGTATGTTAAGATAAGGGGTTGTCCAACTTATGTGAAAAGGTTTCAAAGGATAAGATTGGGACAAGATTTGACAAGTGTAGATTTGTGGGATATCCTAAAGTAAGTTTAGGGTATATGTTCTATAATCCTACTTAGCAAAAAGTGTTTGTTGCGAAACACGCTACCTTCTAAGATAAAGGTGTTTATCATTGAAGGGGCTAATGGGAAGAGAATGCATCTTGAAGAGTTCAAGAACCACAAAAAACTATAAGTCAAATAAGAGGAACCTGTAGATAGACCTATTATACCACAACCGAATTGTAAATCTGGAATAGTACCGGAGATACCTAGGAGGTATGGATTCATCATAGATGATGATGATGAGGTACACATCATAGAAGATGATGATCCAGTTACATACGATGAGGTAAGAGTTGTAACACTCAGAGAAATGGATTGAAGCAAACTTCTCAAAAATGGAACATTCATTTTGATGAAACAAATCAAAAGAGTTTGATTTTATCATAAATAAGAATGAACCTAGTGTGTACAAAAGGGTCAGTGGGAGCGTCGTGACATTCTTAATATTATCTGTTGATATACTATGGATAAGGAATGACGTATTAATGCTACAATCAGTAAAGATAAAGTTGTCTAAACATCCCTCCATGAATGATTTGGGAAGAGTATCTTAATTAGGGATAAAATCTATATAGATAGATTCAAGAGGATGCTCGACTTAACCCAAGGAACGTATATTCATTTGATGCTAAAGTCGTTTAGCATGGCAAACTCCAAGAGTTGTCTCATGTTGATGAGTCATGGAGTGTATCTCTCTTAATATTCCCCATAGACTCCTGAAAAGAGAGATCGTATGAGTGACAATCATGAATACAATGAAATATACGAGACCTGATATTGATCGATCATATTCAAGAGAAGATCATTGTAAGACAGTGAAAACATCTTAAAGTACTTAATCGACACTAAGGATGTGATTAAAATTTATGGTGGGTCTAAATTAAAACTAGAGGGCTTAACAGACTCAAGTTCTTTTTAGACAGACCATGACGATAGAAAAATCCACTGTAAGGTAAAGCGTTACCTTGAACAGTGGTGCAGTGAATTGGAAAGGTTCCAAATAGCAAAAAGTTGCTAGTTTAGTGATAAAGTCAAAGTATATAGCTGTAAATGAAGCTGCAAGTTGATTGTTTGGATGAAAAGTTCATTACAGAACTAGGAACAGTTCCTAAGTCTCATCTCGGATCTAAACATGTGTTGTGGCACTTTCACTTGATTATAGGAATCATTGAAAGATGGGAAATCACTATAGAGATAGTGGACTCTCAAGAACAACATTACATATCCATTAACTAAAGCTTATCCAACAGCAGAATAATCGTCACTTAGAGAAGAAAGGTATGAGATACCATGACGATTAGCTTTAGTGCAAGTGGGAGATTGAAAGTAGTATGCACACAAGACAATCATGTTTGATGATAAAGCATATACTTTGTAACAATCTTATTCATTTATTAATAAAAAAGTATTAATTTATTAAAGGCTTTTAATTATCTACATGATGTTGTTTTATAATATGTGATAAAGCTATTGTTTTAAGCAATGTTTTTTGAATAATGATGATGATCATTCTAATGAGATCTAAATTCTTAGAAAGCTTAAAACTAAAATAGTTCCCAATCGTTGAATTACTAAATTGGCGATTAGTGAATCCGGATAGATTGGTACATACATTGCTTGCTCATTGGATGAGAATGATTGATCTCATGATCATTTGTGTGGAGACACTAAAGCAAGTATGTAGGTGCTTATTAGAGAATAATTACACTGAACGTGGCTTGCTAAGGAGTACATAATAGAGTTTTACTTACCTGCCAATAGGAATTCCTGTAGTGATAGTAGTACAAGTGATCCTTGGACTTGAGATCATCATAGTATCTTGTGTATGATGAGTTATACTTTGACTTATTCCTTAAGACCCTTAGTGTATATCAAAGGGTATGCTTGGGTATAATAAGTTGTACATGGAGATAATGTATGATCAATAAAGAATCTATCACTTCTAGTAAAAGAAGAGAAATGTCCTATGTGATTCGATAAATGACAACCCAGTAGTCCTTAGCCAAGGAAGAATGAAATTAGAAAGGAGTTTCTAATTTGCATTATTTGGAGTTGTACATTTAAGAGTCGAAATACATATAATTAAATAAAATAAGACTTGACAGTAATTCCATGTCTTATATTTAATTGGGACAATGTATGGTTGAAGGATTGAATTGTACGGTAACTATTTCCTCAAAGGTTCTTTTATGATTAATGTTGAAATCTATATTATCTAGAAAGTCGTTGATCGCTAGGGAGGCTTATCCCTATTGTAGAATAAATATTATTTATTTAAATAAAATAATAGTTTAATTTATTTATTTAAATAAGATTAGAATTGTTCTAATTGATTTATTCATAATCAGTTTAATATGGAGAACCTAAAGAGTCACACCATAAAAGGAAGAATAATTATTTAAGAAGTTAATGGCATAATTGTAATAATAAGTTATGTATATTTAATTTAATCTATGGTGATAGAATAAATTAAATAACTTAATATTTATTATTTAATATTTGAGAAATATTAAATATAAATTAAGAAGAGGAGTCTTATTATTATTATTACTATTATTATTATTTAATTCCTAAAGGAGTTTAGAAATTAATTAATAAAAGTAATCTCATTTATTCCTAATGAGATTAGGAGGCTAATTAATTAAAAATTTAATTAATTATTCCTAATAAGATTATGAGGCTAATTAATTAAAGGAGTTTAATTAAATAAAATAAAGCCCAATTCCTTAATGGTTAAGGAGGGTTGCCTACATCTATAAATAAGAGGAGTCTTATTATGGGTGTAGAGTTGTTTCTGACTTTTTCACAACATACGTTATTCCAATTGTTGGAGAGTATGCTCCTTTTCTATGAGAGATAGAAACTAGGGTTTTGTCAAACACCTATCTTCTTGAATCTTTCTTCTTCCTTGGTGGATTACCTCTAGAGGCCAAACACTTGGGTGGCTAACGTTGATCAAAGGAAGGAACCAAATCTGGTGGATTCAAGTTGAACGCGAAAAGGATTGGAGGTGAACTTGTACCTCAGGAAGCTCGAATCTTCAAGGGTATGATTCTTGTTCTTCATAACTTTTCGTTTAATTAATAATTGTGTATAAAGGATGATCCGGGTATATGGATTGTAAACTTTTAAACTCTGATTTTTACTCGTTTTCGCTTATTTTTTACAATTTAATTGCGTCCAATAATATTACAAACCTAACAGTTCATGGGCGTTCGGCTGAATTTTTTTGATTTTACTATGCAGCACTATGCAAACACTATGCAGTACTATGCAATAAAATAAAATAAAATATATTCTATTTATAAAAAATATTTTATTTTATATAAAAAGTTTTCTATTTTATTACTATTATAATAATAATAAAACAAAAATTGAGATAACTTTCTACTGACGATTTTGAAAAATGAGTAAGTGGGGGTCCATGTAATAAGCCAAACTTACAACAAATACTTCATAGAAAAACCTCTCTATTTATCACAAATCTTTTGTCTTCAATAAACACATTTTTAATTATTCATCATTAATAATATAACTCACAATATTAACAACCAGATCGTTCTCAAGAAAGAGAGGGCTTTTCGATAAGTACTTCTTCTTCTTGGCGCACAATTAGATGAGCAAACCCTTTTCCTAGACAGAACCTTCTAGACATTGTCAATAATATAAATAATAATATGAATAACTGTGTTGTCTCAATTATTGATTTAATAATATAAAATATTGTGCAGATGATACTGTGACAATAATTAAATCAATAATATGAGATACTATGCATTAACTATTGTTGCAATAATTTAACAATATTGAGTGACTTCTTACGTAAGCATCAATAATCAAAGATATTGTACAATACCATGTGTTACTACGCAACCACGCGTATTACTATACTTTTATCACCGCGTATTTGAATAGTTAACTATAAAAGTTTTGCCGTTATTTTATAAAAATGTTCTTTCTGTCGCTTTCTATATTCGACAGTAATTTTGTTGTGGAGTCCACCAATGATTGTACCATCGTACGGATATTCCCTGATAAAACGAATATTCCCCAACCAAACGAATATTTTATGACAACTTCCTTACTTTGAAAAATTTTAAACATTACCCACAACTATAACATTATATCAAATCCACACCTTATTACTCAAAATGATATTTAGAGAAAATTTAATCTTTATTCATAAAAGTTGAGGTCTTACAACCTCCCCTTCTTATGAAATTTCATCCTCAAAATTGGTGTACGTACCTAGTATGTCAAAGAGGCGAGGATACCTTGTTTTCATTTCAGATTCTAACTCCCAGGTCATTTCCTCAATATCGTGGTTTCTCCACAAAACTTAAACTTGAGGTATAACCTTTGAGCGTAGAATATGTTCCTTCTTATCCAAGATTTTAACAAGTACCTCTTCATACGTTAAATCCTCCGCTATCTCGTCTGCTTCTAATTCAATAATGTGGTTTGGGTCTTCCACATATTTACGTAACATAGATATGTAAAAAACATTATGAACACGAGACATACTTGGCGGTAAAGTGAGTCTATAGGCCATAGTTTCTACTCGATCGAGGATTTCAAATGGACCAATGAATGGAGGGTTGAGTTTTCCTATCTTTCCAAATCTCGTAACTCCTTTCCATGGAGTAACACGTAATAATACATGATCTCCAACATTGAATTTCACGTCTCTTCGATGAAGATCAACATAACTTTTTTGTCGATCTTGTGAGGTTTGTATACGTTGCCGGATCATTTGAATCTTTTTCATTGTCATGCATACCAATTCTGGTCCCAACAACGTTGCTTCACCCACCTTATCCCAGTATACTGGAGAATGACACTTTCGTCCATACAACGCCTCAAATGGAGCCATGCCTATACTTGCTTGATAACTGTTGCTGTAGGAGAATTCCACTAATGGCAAGAACTTGTCCCAACTTCATTTGAAGTCTTTGACATAGAGTCTTAATACATCTTCAAGAGTTTCAATAGTCCTCTTCGAATGCCCGTCCATCTGAGGATGATATACAGAACTGAATCATAAATCCGTGCCCGTAACTTTCTACAAACTAACCCAAAACTGTGAAGTGAATCTTGGGTCTCGATCAGAAACTATGGATACTGGCATACCATGCAGTCTTACAATCTCATTTATGTATATACGAGCAATACGTTTAAGTTAATATGTTTCTCATATCGGTAAAAAATTATCAGACTTGGATAATTGATCGACAATAACCCAAATTGTATAGGCTTTGAGAAACCTTGGGAAGACCAGTAACAAAATCCATGTTAATGTGCTCCCACTTCCATTCTGGAATTTCAAGTGGTTGCAATGGACCTTTTGGTACTTGATGCTCTGCCTTGACACATTGACAAGATAAACACCTTGAGATAATCTCTGCTATCTCTCTAATCATGTTTCTCCACCAAAATGTATGCCGAAGATCACGATACATTTTGGTACTCCCAGGATGAACTGCAAACGGTGTGTTGTACGCCTCCATCAAGATTTTATACTTCAAATCAGAATCGTTAGGAACACAAAGTCTGGAGTTGACTCGAAGTATTCCTTCTTCATCGATTCTTGCTTCCGAAATAGCACCTTCTTGTACTTTCTTCCCCATACGCATCAGCTCCAGGTCTGTAGCTTGAGCAACTTTAACTTTATCAATTAAATTCGGTTCTACTCGTATATTTAACATCATCACGTGGGTCCCTGAAGTCTTTAACTCTATCTTCATCCTTTGCAAGTCATACAAAATGGGCCTTTGGGTTGACAATATCTCACTCGTACCCGCATACAATCTTTTACTTAACGCGTCAGCTACCACGTTCGATTTTCCAGGATGGTATTGAATGGTATGATCGTAATCTTTCAACAGCTTAAGCCAACGTCATTGCCGCTTGTTGAGTTCCTTTTGGGTGAAGAAATATTTGAGGCTTTTATGATCTATATAGATCTCCACTTTCTCCCCATACAGGTAATGTCTCAAGATCTTTATCGCAAAAATGACTGCTGCCAACTCTAGATCATGAGTAGGATAATTCTTCTCATTTTCTTTGAGTTTTTGTGAGGTATAGGCTATGACTTTCCCATATTGAATGAGAAGACATCCTAAACCTTTTGCCTAAAGCATCGCTATAGATGACAAATCCCTCTGAACTAGATAGTATTATCAAAACAGGTGCTTAAATGAGTCTCATCTTGAGTTCTTAAAAACTCTTCTCACATTCCTCACTCCATCTAAATTTTGTATCTTTTTGAGTCAGCTGAGTTAATGGATTAGCAATTCGAGAAAATCCTTCCACGAATCTCCGATAATAACCTGTTAAGCCCAGAAAACTACGTACTTTGGTTACTGACTTGGGTTGCTCCCAGCTTTGTATTGCTTTAATCTTCGTCAGGGTCAACTAATATTCCGTGATTTGATATCACATGCCAAAGAAATGCTACTTCCTCAAGCCAGAACTCACATTTCTTTAACTTGGCGTATAACTTGTTTTCACAAAACCTTTGGAGTATCCGCCTCAAGTGTTTCTCATGATCTTTATGACTTTTGGAGTAAATGAGGAAGTCATCAATAAAGACAACCACAAAATGATCCAGATATTCCTTTAATACTCGGTTCATCATATCCATAAAGGCAGCAGGAGCATTAATCAATCCAAAAAACATGACTAGTTATTCGTAATGCCCGTACCGAGTTCTAAAAGCAGTCTTTGGAATGTCATCAGTTTTAACTTTTAACTGATGATATTCGGAACGAAGATCGATCTTTGAAAAGAATTTGGCACCTTGCAACTGATCAAACAGGTCATCAATGCGAGGCAACGGGTACCTATTTTTGACAGTGACATGATTCAACTCCCAATAGTCAATGCAAAGTCGCATACTCCCATATTTCTTCTTTACGAATAGAACAGGAGCACCCCAAGGAGACGTACTAGGAAGAATGAAATCAATGTCTAACAATTCCTGTAGTTGGGTTTTTAACTCCTGAAGTTTAATAGGAGCCATTCGATATGGGGTTTTAAAAATGGGTTTTGTACTGGGTTCAAGGTCAATACAAAATTTAATTTCACGCTCTGGGGGTAGGCCAGGAAGTTCTTCAGGGAATACCTCAGGAAATTTATTAACAATAGAAATATCATTCAAATCTGACGTATTTTTGTTTAAATCCGTGACATGGGATAAGAAAGCTTAACATTCGTTTTTCAATAAACGAATGACTTTATGGCTTGATATGACAGTGATTAACTTTAGTGGTTTGGTTGCTTGAATTCACATAATAGGTTGGTTAGGAATATGAAAACTAACAACCTTATGAAAATAATAAATTTTAGCATGATGAGTAGTTAACCAACCAATCCCTAAAATCACATCAAATGCAAGTATTTTGAAAGAGATAAGATCAACAAATAATGTGAGGGTGCTGATTTTAATCAAACAAGATTTATAAATAGTGGATGTAATGAAGGTTTCTCCCAATGGAGTTTCAACAGATAAGTCAAAGTCTAATTTCTCTGCAGTCAAATTTAAACGTTGAGCACAAATAGGTGAAATAAAAGAATAGGTAGAACTAGTATCAAATAAGGTATAGACTTCGCAAGAGTTTATGATTATCTTACCCGTGATAACTTCATCCGGGTTCCTCGCTTTTTGGGAGGTTACGACAACGTTCTCCCTTGAACTACCGGCTTTGACTTGTCTGGGACAGTCTTTGGTGTCTCCGTCCCAGCTAGACTTGACTTCACTACATGATAAAATTGAGCTAGATGACCTTCTCTTCCACAATTAAAACATGCTTTGGGTTGCTGCGTACAGTTTGGACAGATGTGTCCCTCCTCTCCACATTTTTAGCATACGACCGGTGGTCGTTCTGCTTCCTTAAAAATGGGTGCTGGAGCTACTGTCTTTCCATCATTATTAAATCTCCTCTTTTTGAAATTTGAACTTCTATTATCTTAGCCAGGATTACCACCAAAGTGGTTACCATTTCTGGCATGATGATTTCCTCCACGTTTGTTGTCACCGCTTCGATGACCGCTACCACTGGTATGACTATTATCATTTTGCCGGCTGCTATCTTTTGGTTGGGCTGATTCATTATCGCGCTCCAATAACTGAGCCCTATTCACAACATCTGAATACAAGCGAAGTTTGTGAGAAATAAGGTATTGACGTACTTTGGATTTCAAACCTCCCAGAAACATTTGTGTCATACGCTCCTCATTATCTACCAAATAAGATGCAAACTGTGATAACTCCGCAAATTTAGCCTCATATTGCGATATGGTTATACTGTTTTGTCCCAGCTTGATAAATTCTACCTCCTTCATGTGACGAATACTTTCAGGAAAGTACTTGTCGTTGAACAATTCTTAGAATTTCTCCTAAGACATCTTTATTGCGGAAGGTTGAGTACGTTTTACAGATTCCGACTAATAATCTGCCTTTTCTTGCAACATGAAACTGGCAAAGGGAACCTTTTGCTCTTCGGAGCGTCCCAATACATCAAATATCTTGGTGATCTGCTTAATTCATGTCTTTGCCGTAAGTGGTTCTGGCTTTCCCAAAAACTCTGGTGGACCCAGCTCCTTGAATGGCTTAGTGGTGACCAGCCGTGAGTTGCCATTGATTCCACCTTCATTTTGAACAGGAGTCTCTCTCGTTTGGTGTTGCATGAATTGTAAAAAGATCCTAAACATCCCATCGTTCATCAGTTGGTCGGTGTTGTTGTTTACATGAGAATTATTGCCTTCCTGATGCACATTATCCTGGTTATTGATCAGCGGTGACTCAACGGTCTCATGTGCTCCACTATTTATCTCAATTTTTCAGATGCCATTCTCAAACACTGCCACAAAACAACGGTTGATTGACATGCCACATATTATCCCTATATTCTGACCGACCAATTAAATAACAAATAAACTTAGGTAGGTCATACTAGCGAATGATTTACCCGTCTCTCCCCTCCTAGTTCTAGCCTTAAATCTCAGCCAAGGATCATATCCCTAAGCTTTGATACCAACTGTGATGCCCACAAAATAGGTATAAACAACCCATTCTAAGTCGCCAAATACATGGTACATAACTCAAATACAAACTTAATTTATACAATTATCAACTGTCGTGTAAAATACGACAAAACATAAGCTGAGAGTTCTAACACAAATATTGTCTCGTACACAATATACAAACTCAAATGAAGTCCTCATTACAATTATTATCACACTATTTTATAAAATAGTGAGGACTATTATAACAACCATCTTGGACCGTCACTCCATTCCCCAACTAATCCCAACTATATTCTCATTTCCTGAAGAGAACAATGAAAGAAAAGGGTGAGCTCAACTAGCCCAGTAAAGAATATTATGACTAAGATAATGTAGAATAAATTATCCTTAACCTTCAACAGTGTAAAATTGATAGAATACAATAGAAAACATGTTTAACTACAGCGGAACAAGCAATCCATTAGAAGAGTCAAGTAGAGCATGATGTCTACTATCTTCTATGATTTAAAAATTCATCATCAATATTTTATCTTTGTAACACATTTTAATAAATAATCCACATCACCGAATTATCCATGCACTATGGGCCAATGATATTTGTTAGTATCATATCCACGAATTATCCATGCACTACGGGCCAAGGATATTCGTTATTATCAGCAGTGGTCATGATCATGCCAAACAACTGTCCATCAATGCACTACGGGCCAATAAGGACTTTTACCACATCATTTGTAACATTACAGGTCATTATTATACTGATACATAATTCCTGGTCTTAATCATACCAATCAACAGTCCATCTATGCACTACGGGCCAAAGATGACTTTCATCACAATATAAGCATGATGATTATGACAATGATATAAGAATTCAATTAAGTGAGATCAATGATAAATTTTTAAAGATTTATAACTCAATTCATCCATAGTTTAAGAATGTCCAAATTGTCAACATGATAACTACTTTGTGGATTAAAATTCAAGAATAATATTCATGTATCAAAAATAATCTGGACAAAAAAGAAATCAATTTTTATCGTGAATAATACCCCAGGTGAATAGTACCCGAGTGAATAGTACCCCGTAAATAGTACCCCAACATGAAAAGATTAAAATTTAACAAGAAAGTTCAGAAAAATATCTCTGTGAAACGATACTAGATGACTTACAAATTTCAAGGATATTCTACTAATTTCAAGGAGTACAGAAGCAATACTTATCAAAATAAGTGTAGAATTAGGAATATGAAATGAAAGAATATTACTTACACACTATAGAGCATGAAAGAAAATATTATTTCTTACAAATATTGGACAAAAATAATATCCCTTACCTTAATAGGAGACTAATTCCGACTGGTATAAAGGAGATATTCTTGAAGAAAACTTGCACTATTTTCTACACTCAAAGTTTCTTTAAACTCTAAAGAAATACGCTAAATATTATAGAAGAAGAATTCTCCGATTATGGTGTGATTTTCATTTTTAAACTAAGAATCCTATTTATAGGATAATGGCAGGGCACTATTTGAATAAAATCATGGGTGAACAGGACGAAGTTCACTGGCGTTCGGCTGAAATTTTTGTTTTTACTATGTAAATACTTTGCAGTACTATGCAAACACTATGCAGTACTATGCAATAAAATAAAATAAAATATATTCTATTTATAAAAAGTATTCTGTTTTATATAAAAAGTTTTCTATTTTATTACTATTATAATAATAATAAAACAAAAACTGAGATAACTTTCTACTGACGATTTTGAAAAATGAGTAAGTGGGGGTCCATGTAATAAGTCAAACTTACAACAAATACTTCATAGAAAAACCCTCTATTTATCATAAATCAATTGTCTTCAATAAACACATTTTTAATTATTCCTCATTAATATTATAACTCACAATATTAACAACCAGATCATTTTCAAGAAAGAGTGGGCATTCCGATAAAGAATTCTCCTTATTGGCACAAAATTAGATGACCAAACCCCTTTCCTCGACAGAACTTTCTAAACATTGTCAATAATGCAAATAATAACATGAATAACTGCGTTGTCTCAATTATTAATTTAATAATATAAAATATTGTGCAGATGATACTCTGACAATAATTGAATCAATAATATAAGATACTATGCATAAATTACTGTTGCAATAATTTAACAAAACTGAGTGACTTCCTATGTGACGCCCCCAAAACAGGTATACATTGTGACGCCCCCAAAATAGGTATGCATCACCTATTTTGAGTCGCCAAATATATGGTACAGAATAAAAATTCAATCTTTAATATACAACAAGGGAGCTGAGAGGTTTAATAAAATATTGTCTTTTAGACAATATCCACTCTCAGAATAAGTCCTCATTACATTTATTGTCACACTATTTAACAGAATAGTGAGGACTACTAATACTATAATCTGGACCGTCACTCCGTTCCCCGACTAGTCCCGACTACGTTCTCATTTCCTGAAGAGAACAGTGAAAGAAAGGGTGAGCTCAACTAGCCCAGTAAGAAATATTATGACTAAGATAATGCAGAATAAATTATCATTAGTCTTCAACAGTGTTAAACTAATAAAATACAATAGACATCAAGTTTAACTGCAGCGGAACATGCAATCCATTAAAAGAGTCAAGTAGAGAATAAAATCTACTATCTTTTATGATTTAAAAAGGATTTTTTTCCATAACTTTTATCGCTGGGACTCAGCTTAATAAATAATCCACATCATCCCTGCACTATGGCCAAGGATATTCATTAGTATCACAACCACAAATTATCCATGCACTACGGACCAAGAATATTCGTGTATTCATCAATTGTCATGATCATGCCAACAACTGTCCATCAATGCACTATGGGCCAATGAGGACTTTTACCACATCATTTGTAACATTACGATTACCATGATTACACAAGAATAATCCACGGTCATAATCATACCAAGTCCATCTATGCACTACAGGCCACAGATGACTTTCAAAAAATATAAACATGAGGATGATGACAATGATATAAGAATTCAATAAAACAAGTTCAAGAATTAATTTATTCAGGAACTAATAACATCCAAATTGTCAACATGCTACTTCTTTGTAGAGTAAAATTCAAGAATGCTCAGAAGAATATTTCCATGAAAAGATACTGGATGAAGCACAAATATCAAGGATATTCCAGTAATTTCATGGAGTATAGAAGTCAAAACTTTAACCACCTGAGTATACAAAAGAATGGAATAACAAGAGAAATCACCATGCATGCGGTACTTCGCATAGATAGGTTATTCCAACAGAATAATAAATAACGGAATTCAGTCGGAACGAAATTACATGCAAGCGGGATGTTCCAATGAGAAAAAATAAAAAGCGGAACCAGTCGCGCGAAACGTATAAATATGATATTTCAATAGAATATTAAAGACAGAACCAGGTCCTGCGTAAAACGCACAGACAAGATATTCCAACTGAATAATAAAGACGAAACCAGGTCCGGCGTAAAACGCACATACAAGATATTCCAACAGAATAATAAAGAAGGGAATAACAGAAGAATTTCACCAAGTATAGGGTAGCCCACGATACAAAAGTTATTCCAATGTAATAATAAAGAATGGAATAATAGAAGTTCTCTTCATGAATACAAAAGGAATAATACCCTTACCTTATAAAGAAGAGTACTTTACGGTAGAGGCGGGAATATACTTGAAGAAACTCAGACTACGCTCAAAGCTTTCTTAAACGCTAAAGAAATACGCTCAAGATTATAGAAGAAGAATTCTCTCTACAGTTTCTCTCTCTAGAGTTTCAGTGAATTTGTAAGAAATAATGAAGGAATGAGCTTCTATTTATAGAAGAATGGACTGAATAGTAACTAATTCATGGACGATCCAAATTGATTTACTTTTAATCGGACGGTCCATAAAATATTCTAATAAAATAAAACTTTTAAATAAAATATATATATATATATATTATATGAATGCATGGTTTGAAAAATTTGCCAAAGGTATACAATATATATATATATATTGTATATATATATAATCATACATATTATTTGCCATGGTTTAAAATATATATTATATATTATATATATATATATATATATATATATATATATAATAATCATACATATATTCCCTCCGTAACCTTCATTTCTCCCCCCCCCCCTCAAGGCAATTCATATGTCAAACGTGGGCCCCACATGTGGCCCACCCTTATAAAATAATTCTCTACCAATTATTTGAAAAATGGGTAAATGGGGGTCTATCAAATAAGCAATATTTACATCAAATACTTCATAAAAATCCTCTCAATATTTTTAACAACATTTATCATCATTATTATAATTCACAATATTAATCGACCAGGTCGTTTCCAGGAAAGAGGGGACTTTCCGATAAGGATTTCTCCTATCATGCCGCAATTAGGTGACCAAACCTCTCTTTGGCAGAACTTCTAGACATCGTTAATATTGCAAATAATAATATTAATAACTTTGTCATCTCAATTATTGATTTAATAATATATAAAATATCGACAATAATTGAATCAAAACTGAGTGACTTCTCACGTAAGCATCAATAATCAATACCGTGTGCTACTATGCAACCACGACCAGACATCGTATTCTTTATTTTTAACTGCAAGGGTGTTTCAACAGTTAACGACAAAACTTCCGCCGTTATTTTCATAAAATATTTTTGTCGTTTTCTCAATCCGACAATAATTCCGTTGTGGGGTCCACCAATGATTGTGCCGTCGTACGAATATTCGCTGACCAATCGAATATTATATAACAACTTGCCTACTTTGCAAAATTTATAAATATTACCCACAACTATAACATTATATCAAATTCATTCCATAATATTCAAAAATGATAATTATAGAAAATTCATTTTTATTCATAAAAAGTTAGGGTCTTACATACATCACCCATCTTGAGTCGCCAGATACATGGTACAAAATTCAAATACAACTTAATTATACATCAGTCGTGTAAAATAGGACAAAACATAATATAAGAGTTTTAATATGTATATTGTCATCTAGTCAGTATACAAACTCAATGAAGTCCTCATTACATTTATTGTCACACTATTTAATAGAATAGTGAGGACTACTAATGCGATCATCGGACCAGTCACTCCGGTTCCCAGGCGTCTCCCAGCTATATTCTCATTTCCTGAAGAGAAGAATGAAAGAAAGGGTGAGCTCAACTAGCCCAGTAAGAAATATTATGACTAAGACAATGCAGGATAAATTATCATTAGTCTTCAACAATGTTAAACTTATAAAATACAATAGACATCAAGTTTAACTGCAGCGGAACAAGCAATCCATTAGAAAAATAAAATAGAGAATAAAATCTACTATCTTCTATGATTTAAAAAGGTTTTCATCAACTTAATCGCTGAGACTCAGCTTAATAAATAAAATTGAATCATCCCTGCATCACGACCAAGGATATTCCTGTAATCATCAATGGTCATGACTATACCGAATAATATCTGGTCATACTCATACCAACAACTGTCCATCAATGCACTACAGGCCACTGAGAATTTTTATCACATCATTTGTCACATTACGGTCATGACTATACTGAATAATCCCTGGTCATAATCATACCAAGTCCATCTATGCACGTAAGCCAAAGATGACTTTCATCACAATATAAGCATGAGAATGATGACAATGATATAAACATTAATCAAAAGAAAACAAGGATAAATATTAAAGACTTTAAATTTATCCAAATATTATCAATCACATAATAAATTCATAATCTAATATTGTTAATATCATAACAATATTTTAATCACTTCTTAAACTTATAAACAATTTATTTCAATTGTTTACACTTTACCAAATAATGCATTTAATCATTCAAAAATGCCATACTCATAAGATTTCATCAACAATGATCAAATCCCTCATCAAAAATCTGCATATACCTTATATAGGATTCCCAAGCCATAAAATCCTATTTACCAATTTTGCAACTTCACATAACATATTTAATTCATATGTTCGTAACTAAACCATTTTCATGAAAAATACCAAATCAACTTATTATTCGTTTATCCTTTGTCCAAACATATATACATATATTTCATACACAACAAGTTTTTTTTTTATAATTTTTCAACTCCCATAGGTATTTTTCAAAAATCAATTTCTAATTAATTCTTTAAGAAATTAGCTATCTCAAGTTTAACTCTAGAAATTCCCAAAGCTTAGAAGAATCTTACACATGTTAACGTGAGCCTCCAGTTTAAATTTTATTGTCATAGGAGTTATAGAGTTTTTCGTCGGAAAAACCTAAATATTGAAATAATCATAACTTGCTCATTTTAAGTCGGAAGGAGCTCATTTTTGGACAAGAGGTACTTTATACCATATATTTCCATGTCCCATAAGGCCAGAATTTTTCTCACAAATTAAGTGGCCGAAACAGCCCTTTTTAATTTTTGGGCAGTAGCTTTTTGGTATTTTGCAGTTTTTGACTCCTTTGCTAAAATCAGTCCACACGAAAATCTACAACACCTTTTCCAGTGATTCCACTTGGATAAGTTAGAAAACTCATAGATCTAACTCTAGAATTTGACCACACTCAAAAATTCAAAATATAATAGGAGATATGGTCAATTGAATTTCATGTTCCATTTTCACCAAAATCTGATTTTCAAACCTTTGTGATTTCTAAGAAACTTTCATGTTTTCACATAATAACCAACATAACTCATCATGACAATGACATAATAATTCAATAAAACAAGTTCAAGAATAAATTTTAAAAATTTCTATGTTAATTTATCCTGAACTCAATTATGTCCAAATTGTCAACATGATACTGCTTTGTGGAGTAAAATTCAAGAATGCTCAGAAAAATATTTCCATGAAAAGATACTGGATGAAACGCAAATATCCAGGATATTCAACTAATTTCATGGAGTATAGAAGCCAAAACTTTAACCAACTGAGTATAATAGAATATATGAAACTGCAAATGGATTTTTTTACGCGATGCAGTAATCCACGATATCTGAGATCATTTCCACAATTTAATAAGGAATGAATACAAAGGATCATTCACCATGCATGTGGTAATCCACATAGACATGTTATTCCAACAGAATAACAAAGAATGGAATAACAGAAGGATTCACCAAGCGTGCGATAGACTGCACAGACAAGTTATTCCCAACAGAATAATAAATAATGGAACCAGGTCCGGCGTAAACGCACAGACAGGATATTCTGATAGAATAATAAATAATGGAACCAGGTCCGGCGTAAACGCATAGACAGGATATTCCGACAGAATAACAAATAATGAAATAATAGAAGAATTTCACCATGTATGCGGTACTTTGCATAAATAGGTTATTCCAACATAATAATAAAGAATGGAATAACAAAAGAATTTCACCATGTATACGGTACTTTGCATAAATAGGTTATTCCAACATAATAATAAAGAATGGAATAACAGAAGAATTTCACCATGTATGCGGTACTTCGCATAAACAGGTTATTCCAACATAATAATGAAGAATGGAATAACAACTCTTATGAGTATTAAAAGAAAATAATTCTCTTCGTGAATACGAAAGAATAATACCCCTTACCTTAGAAGAAACTGGATATCGGAAAAGTGAAGTAGCAGAATACTTTTCTTCTTTCTCTCTCTAGAGTTTTAGTGAATTCGTAAGAAATAATGACGGAATGAGCTTCTATTTATAGAAGAACTGAAAGTGGCTCTTGGTCTTAACGAAGGGTCAAAATAACTCTTGGTAATATTGAAGAGACAACTACTATTTGCGAAGGGGCAATTAACTCTTGGAACACTAAAGAGGAAAATAACTCTTGGAAAACTGAAGGGACAAGTTACTATTAAAACTTTAAATCAACGATCCATATTGATTTACTATTATAACTTCAATCAACGGTCTGAAAAATTAGCACATCTCCTCATGGAATAA
Organism: Panax quinquefolius; assembly: GCA_020205615.1. Classification (NCBI taxonomy): domain Eukaryota; kingdom Viridiplantae; phylum Streptophyta; class Magnoliopsida; order Apiales; family Araliaceae; genus Panax; species Panax quinquefolius. The sequence continues at coordinate 106,438,772 of CM035153.1, forward strand.
TATTGTACCCAAAAATGATTTGGACCAAAAAGAAATATATATTTTTCGGGTGAATAGTAACCCATAAATAGTAACTCATGAATAGTACTCCGACACAAAAAGTGCCCTGAATACCCGATTGAACAATATAACCTCCATACATCAATTATTATCAAAATAAATATCGATTTCTACTAACACTAATAATTCCCACACAATGGAACTATCAATTTCATCTTTAATCAACACAAACTTATTCATCATTAATAAATATTTAACAACAAGGTCGTTCTCAAGAAAGAGGGGGCTTTCCAATAAGGATTTCTCCCTATTGGCGAGCAATTAGGTGACCAAACCTCTCCTTGACAGAACTTCTAGCCATTGTAAATATTGTAATTTAATAATATGAACAACTTTGTCATCTCAATTATTGATTTAATAATATATCATATTATGCAGATGATACTGTGACAATAATCAAATCAATAATATGAGAGATATGATGTAGCAATTACTATAGCAATAATTGATTATAACTGAGTGACTTCTTACATAAGCATCAATAACTAATACTGGTGTGCTCTACTATGTAACCACACGTATACATCGTACTTTTACTAAGGGTAGTTCAACGGTTTTAACGGTAACACTTCCGTCGTTATTTTTTATAAAAGATAATTACATCGTTTTCTAAATACGACAATACTTCCATTAATGGGTTCGCTTAATGATTGTGTCGTAAAGCACGGATATTCCCGACAAAAAGAATATTTCCCGACTAAACGAATATTTTATAACAACTTGCATACTTTGCAAAATTTATAATTACCACCCACAACTATAACATTATATCAAATCCACACCATAATATTAAAAAAATATTTTGAGAAAATTAAATCTTTATTCATAAAATTTGGGGTCTCACAATCTCCCCTCCTTATGAAATTTTGCCCTCAAAATTTACGTACGTACCTTGTATGTCGAAGAGATGAGGATACCTTGACTTCATTTCAGATTCTAACTCTTAAGGTATAACCTTTGAGTGTTGAATACGATCCTTCTTATCCAAGATTTTAACACGTATCTCCTCATACATTAAATCTTTTTCTATATCGTCTAGTTCTAATTCAATAATGTGGTTCGGGTCGTCCACATAATTACGTAACATCGATACGTGAAAAACATTATGAACACGTGACATACTTGGCGGTAAAACGAGTCTATAGGCCACAGTTCCTACTCAATCGAGGATTTCAAATGTGCCAATAAAATCGAGGGTTGAGATTTCCTGTCATCATCGATTCTTGCTTCTAGAATAACGCCCTTTTGAACCTTCTTCTTCACATTCATCAGATTCGGGTGTGTAGCTTGAGCAGCTTTAACTTTATAGATTAAAGTCGATTCTACTCGTATATTCGCTATCTTCACGTGGGTCTCTAGAGTCTTTAACTCTATCTTCATCATTTGTAAGTTATACAAAATAGGCCTTTGCGTTGACAATATCGCACTCGTATCCGCATATGATCTTCTACTCAATGCGTCAGCTACCACGTTCGTTCTTCCACAATGATATTGAATGGTATGATCGTAATCTTCAACAGCTCGAGCCAACATCTTTGGTGCATTATACGATCGTTTTGGTTGAAGAAATATTTAAGGGTTTTATACTAGGGTCAATACAAAATTCGATTTCACGCTCTGGGGTAGGTCAAGAAGTCTACAGGGAATACGTCAGGAAATTTATTAACAATAGAAATATCATTCAAAATTGTGACTCTCATCCAAGACTTGGATAACAAGTCACATTGATACCTATCATCTTGCCATCATCATTCACGGTGTCCGCTACGGATAGTCGGGCTTCGGTATATTCCAAGACTTGGAACTCACCAGTGAAAGGATCGGGGCTCTTTACTTATGGCTTGATATGACAATGATTGACTTTAGTGGTTTGGTTGCTTGAATTCGCATAACAGGTTGGTTAGAAATATGAAAGCTAACAAATTTACAAAAATAATCATTTTTAGCATGATGAGTAGTTAACCAGACGAATCCTAAAATCACATCAAAGGCAAGTACTTTCAAAGAGATAAGATTGACAGGTAACGTAAAAGTGTTGATTTGAATCAAACAAGAATTATAAATAGTGGAGGTAACGAAGGTTTCTCCCAACGGAGTTTCAACAGATAAATCACAGTCTGATTTCTCTGGAATTAAATTTAAATATTGAGCGCAAGTAAGAGAAATAAAGGAATGAGTAGAACTGGTATCGAATAAGGTATAGACTTCGCAAGAGTTTATAATTTACTTACCCGTAATAACTTCATTCGGGTTTCTTGACAAACGCTCTCACTTAAACTACTAGATTTGACTTTGCTATAGGGTACATTCCACCCTTATGTGTTTCATCACATTCCTGATCCATGATTTGAATCATTATTCTCCGATCTATATTGAATTGGGGTTGACCGCTCTGCACATGGTAATTTCGCATTTGATGTTGGATTCTCCCAATTGTTGTCCAAAAAGCAAAATCCATTTCATCTATTTTTGTCTTATTGGATCGAACGTCTTTTTTCTACAATATCTACGTGTCATGCGGCTTTTAACCATGCATCATCTATTCTCCTTCGTTCAGTTGTTTCTGCTTTCATCAGAAATTTGATCATAGCATTCTCAGATTCCAGCTCTAATATCTTATACTCTGCCAAAGAGTGCTTCTGTTCATGCATCGCACATCGGATAACACAATTTTGAATTGTTACATCTCTTTGCTCCACAACTGTCTTCCGTTCTTCAGTCTGCTCTTCTAACTCATGAATACGATTTTGTAATTCTAAATTTTGATTATAAAATTCTTCTAATAAATTCTCCTCAGGTTCCTCTTCTTCCTTGCTCTCAGCTGCTACCTCTGCAACTAGCTCGGGTGCAACTATTAGTTCTTCACTCACCACGTAGATATCTCAAATTTCTTCTTCGTCTGACATCACATTAACCTGGTTAGTGATTAAAGGTGTCTCAACGGTCTCATGTGCTTCATTGCTTATCTCAACATTTTTGGATGCCATTTGAAATACTGCCACAAAACAAGTGTTAATTACAATATCACATATTATCCCTATACTCTGACCGACCAATTAAATACCAAATAAACTTAGGTAAGTCATACTAGCGAAGAAATTCCCCGTCTCTCCCCTCCTAGTTATTATCTTATATCTCAGCCAGGGATCATATCCCTAAGCTTTGATACCAACTGTGATGCCCCCAAAACAGGTATACATCACCCATCTTGAGTCGTCGGATACATGGTACAAAATTCAAATACAACTTTGTTATACATCAGTCGTGTAAAATACGACAAAACATAATCTAAGAGTTTTAATACGTATATTGTCATCTAGACAGTATACAAACTCAATGAAGTCCTCATTACAATTATTGTCACACTATTTAACAGAATAGTGAGGACTACTAATGCTATCATCTGGACCGTCACTACGTTCCCTGACTCGTCCCAGCTATATTCTCATTTCCTGAAGAGAACAGTGGAAGAAAGGGTGAGCTCAACTAGCCCAGTAAGAAATATTATGACTAAGATAATGTAGGATAAATTATCATTAGCCTTCAACAATGTTAAACTGATAAAATACAATATACATCAAGTTTAACAGCAGCGGAACAAGCAATCCATTAGAAAAATCAAGTAGAGAATATAATCTACTATCTTCTATGATTTAAAAAGTTTTTCATCAACTTAATCGCTGAGACTCGGCTTAATAAATAAAATCGAATCATCCCTGCATCACGACCAAGGATATTCCTGTAATCATCAATGGTCATGACTATATCGAATAATACCTGGTCATACTCATACCAACAACTGTCCATCAATGCACTACAGGCCACTGAGGATTTTTACCACATCATTTGTCACATTACGGTCACGACTATACCGAATAATCCCTGGTCATAATCATACCAAGTCCATCTATGCACGTAAGCCAAAGATGACTTTCATCACAATATAAGCATGAGAATGATGACAATGATATAAACATTAATCAAACGAAAACAAGGATAAATATTAAAGACTTTAAATTTATCCAAATATTATCAATCACATAATAAATTCATAATCTAATATTATTAATATCATAACAATATTTTAATCACTTCTTAAACTTATAAATAATTTATTTCAATTTTTTACACTTTACCAAATAATGTATTTAATCATTCAAAAATGCCATACTCATAAGATTTCATCACCAATGATCAAATCCCTCATCAAAAATCTGCAAACACCTTATATAGGATTCCCAAGCCATAAAATCATATTTACCAATTTTCCAACTTCACATAACATATTTAATTCATATGTTCGTAACTAAATCATTTTCATGAAAAATACCAAATCAACTTATTATTCGTCTATCCTTTGTCCAAACATATATACATATATTTCATACATAACAAGTATTTTTTTATAATTTTTCAACTCCCTTAGGTATTTTTCAAAAATCAATTTCTAATTAATTCCTTAAGAAATTAGCTACCTCAAGTTTAACTCCAGAAATTCCCAAATCTTGGCAGGATCTTACACATGTTAACGTGAGCCTCCAGTTTAAAATTCATTATCATCGGAGTTATAGAACTCCGGTTATAGAGTTTTTTGTCGGAAAAATCTAAATATTGAAATAGTCATAACTTGCTCATTTTAAGTCGGAATGAGCTCATTTTTGGACAAGAGGTACTTTATACCATATATTTCCATGTCCCAAAAGGCCTGATTTTTTCTCACAAATTAAGTGACCGAAACAGCCCTTTTAAATTTCTGGGCAGTAGCTTTTTGGTATTTTGCAGTTTTTGACTCCTTTGCTAAAATCAGTTCACACGAAAATCTACAACACCTTTTCCAGTGATTCCACTTGGATAAGTTAGAAAACTTATATATCTAACTCTAGAACTTGACAACACTCAAAAATTTGAAATATAATAGGAGATATGATCAATTGAATTTCATGTTATATTTTCACCAAAATCTGATTTTCAACCCTTTGTGATTTCTAATAAACTTTCATGTTTTCACATAATAACCAACAAAAATCATCATGAAAATGACATAATAATTCAATAAAACAAGTTCAAGAATAAATTTTAAAGATTTATAAGTTAATTTATCCTGAACTCAATAGCGTCCAAATTGTCAACATGATACTGCTTTGTGGAGTAAAATTTAAGAATGCTCAGAAGAATATTTCCATGAAAAGATATTGGATGAAGCGCAAATATCCCGGATATTCTACTAATTTAATGGAGTATAGAAGCTAAAACTTTAACCAACTGAGTAAAATAGAATATATGAAACTGCAAATGGATTTTGACCCGCCATGTGGTAATCCACGTATACAAATCATTTCCATAATTTAATAAGGAATGAATACAAAGGATCATTCACCATACATGTGGTAATCCACATAGACAGGTTATTCCAACAGAATAACAAAGAATGGAATAACAGAAGGATTCACCATGCGTGCGATAGACTGCACAGACAAGTTATTCCCAAAAGAATAATAAATAATTGAACGGTCGGTACAGAACTTACGCACAGTGATATTAAGCACGAATAATAAATAATGGAACCAGTCCGATTGTAAATGCACGCAGACGAGGATATTACGGCGAGAATAATAAATAATGGAACTGAGGTTAGTAAAGAACGCATTTGCAGACGAGGATATTCGACGAATAATAAATAATGGAATAATAGAAGAATTTCACCATGTATGCGGTACTTTGCATAAATAGGTTATTCCAACATAATAATAAAGAATGGAATAACAAAAGAATTTCACCATGTATACGGTACTTCGCATAAATAGGTTATTCCAACATAATAATAAAGAATGGAATAACAGAAGAATTTCACAATGTATGCGGTACTTCGCATAAACAGGTTATTCCAACATAATAATGAAGAATGGAATAACAACTCTTATGAGTATTAAAAGAAAATAATTCTCTTCGTGAATACGAAAGAATAATACTTTAAATCAACAATCCATATTGATTTACTATTATAATTTCAATCAACGGTCTGAAAAATTAGCACATCTCCTCATGGAGTAATATTGTACCCAAAAATGATTTGGACCGAAAAGAAATATATTTTTTTCGTGTGAATAGTACCTCGTGAATAGTAACTCATGAATAGTAACTCATGAATAGTAACTCGTGAATAGTACTCCGACACGGAAAGTGCCCCGAATACCCGATTGAACAATATAACCACCAGACATCAATTATTATCGAAATAAATATCAATTTCTACTAACACTAATAATTCCCATACAATGGAACTATCAATTTCATCTTTAATCAACACTAACTTATTCATCATTAATATTATAACTCACAATATTTAACAACCAGGTCATTCATAGGAAAGAGGGGGCTTTCCAATAATGATTTCTCCCTATTGGCGCAAAATTAGGTGACCAAACCTCTCCTTGACAAAACTTCTAGACATTGTAAATATTGCAATTTAATAATAGGAACAACTTTGTCGTCTCACTTATTCATTTAATAATATATCATATTATACAGATGATACTGTGACAATAATCGAATCAATAATATGAGAGATATGATGCAACAATTATTATAGCAATAATTTATTATAACTGAGTGACTTCTTACGTAAGCATCAATAATCAATACCGTGTGCTACTATGCAACCACGCGTATTACTGTACTTTTACTACCGGGTAGTTCAATAGTTTTAACGGTAACACTTCCGTCGTTATTTTTATAAAAAGATAATTCTATCATTTTCTAAATACGACAATACTTCCGTTGTGGGTTCACCAATGATTGTTCCGTCGTAAGGATATTCCCGACAAAAAGAATATTCCCCGACCAAACGAATATTTTATAACAACTTGCATACTTTGCAAAATTTATAAATACTAACCACAACTATAACATTATATCAAATCCACACCATATTATTAAAAAAAATATTTCGAGAAAATTAAATCTTTATTCATAAAATTTGGGGTCTCACATCCTACGTACGCATCAATAATCCAAGATACTGTACAATACTGTGTGCTACTATGTAACCACGCGTATTACTGTACTTTTATCACCGGGTATTTCAACAGTTAACGATAAAAAATTTGTCGTTATTTTATAAAAAGGTTATTTCTGTCTCTTTCTATATCCGATAGTAATTCAATTATGGGGTCCACCAATGATTGTGTCGTCTTACGAATATTCCCTGATAAAATGAATATTTCCTGACCAAACGAATATTTTATGACAACTTGCTTACTTTGCAAAATTCGTAAACATTACCCACAACTATAACATTATATCAAATCCACACCTTATTACTCAAAATGATATTTAGAGAAAATTAAATATTTATTCACAAAATTTGGGGTGTTACAAATATAACATAATACTTTTAGCATCCAAATCACATTCTCAACTCTTACAACGTTGACTTTCAATCTAATATAACTTATTAATCAATACTATATTTGTTCTTAGTCGTATTCAAAATTCATTCAAGTGTTTAAGTCTTATGAGGACTCCTTATTAGTTTTATATTAAACCCATTCCATATCTTATGATTTTCATTTCAATAGAATTGAAACACTTTTTATGTGCATTAACACTTGTCACGGCGTTTCGACGTTCATTCGCCACACGCCCGATTCGTCTCTCTTGTGTATGCTTAGAATACTTATAAGACTTATCTAATACATCATTTATTAATGTTAAACATCATTATACTTCATAATATTCATGTTTTATAACTTAGAACAACATCATTTTTTATTAGAAGCACTACACTTGGACACGTGCATGCTCGACGTCCTCCGATTGCCTCTGAATTCATATCAGTCCCAAATATGGTCATTTTGACCCCTATTACCAACCTCAAATCGAAAACTTTAAAGAATAAAGGTTGTAGGTCTACTTGTTATCTTTTCGAATCATCCTGAATTGCCTCAATCAGAGTTTGTATGAAAATGTTATGGTCGTTTTACCAAAGAAGGTCAAAACAGTCACATCTTACACTCCATGAGCGCAGCTGCGCCCAAATAAGCCTTGGAAACAGTGCAACTACCCCCAAGAGATTAGTGACGCCCTAATAGACTTAGGGCACAACGCAATTGCGCCTGAATTAGCAGTTTAATGTTCTTGCGATTTTTAACCTTTTTTCTCCTTCTAATCTTCATAACTCAAGCTATACACATCCAAATTAGTCAGTTTTTGATTCTATGGATTCGTAATTCATAGAAATACAACATAAAAAAGAATCAACAATTTGCAGAAAAATTAACTAACCCAAATCTTGACCCAAAACTCATGTTTGTACTAAATTTTCATGTTTTAACATGTTTAGCGAATTCATTCACTCCGAATTCTTTTCTTAACCAAATTGATTCATACCACATGCATTTTTTTCCTATCTAAAATTGGTATCATAAACAACTCTTAATTTGCAGATTTATACATGATTGAATCACCAATTTTTAACTCTAAAATAAGCTAAAACATATATTTTCCACAAGAATGCAAATTCTTAATTTAAAACTTCTTTCATGATAATTTAATTTCTGAAAATCACTTATAGCATACATACAACATATCATAATCATCTACCACCATATATAACAATTATCCAACAAATTCAACTTCTAAAACTCCAATTTTCATGTAAAACCAAGAACACAAAGAATTAAGAACAAATAGTTGAATTACTACCTTAATCCTTGATTATGCTATGATAGATGATGATTAGAGAGTCTTTGAATAACTATTTCTTCCCTTGATTCTTCTTCTCTTGACAAACTATAGAGAACTCACAATTTCTTCTCCTAAGCTTTCTTTTCACTTTATGTTTTCTCTAACTCTCTACTCTGTTCTTTCAACTTAAGCTTAGAAAATACTTAACGTAAAAACATAAACTGACTTGCTATATTTGGTAAAAGCCTTAAGCCTTATTTGGTAAAACCAAATTTAAACTCCTTTTAATTTATTTTAATAACTCACTTGCTATATAGTTTAATTGTCACACCCTATTTAATTAAATTCTCATATTCAAATTTAATTAAATTAAATCTAACAACAACTTATTAAATCAAAATGCCACATAATCAAATTGTCACAAAATTATAATTTTCATTATTATTTTATTTATTAAATTAGTACATCACTTTTAATTACTAAATTAAATTAAAACAACATTATAATAATTCATTTAATCATTATCAACTCTCTAATTTAATTATTAAATTAAATTAGAATATTATCACATAATAATTAATTCATCACTCTTTTAATTTAATTAACTTCAAGATATAAAATTACCAAATACCAACTTAATTAATATATTACACTTAATTAAGTTAATTCCCCACAACTCATGAATTATTTATTTAACTAATAAATAATCAAATTAATCAAATATTTATTTAACAATAACCACATCAACTAAAATATTTATTTAATTCACTAAATATTTTAAATTACATACAAAATTTTTGGATCGTTACATCTTTCCCTCCTTACAAGGATCCTGTCTCCAAAATCACAACTCAAACAATTCATTCGTCATATTTTCCCCTTATTACAAGGATTCTGTCCCTAGAATCAAAGACATAGATTAAACAAATAACTCAAGATAACTTTTCATCATCTTATTTTTGAGTTTCCACGTAGCTTCTTTACCATTGTGGTCCCTCCGCGTTACCTTAACAAAATGTATCACTTTATTCCGGAGAACCTATTCTTTTCTGTCAATTTATCTGAATAGAAATTTCCTAGTATGACAAATCTTTATCAAACTGTAACGGTTCATACTCGATCACATGATTGTAGTCGAGCTTGTTCGATCATATCACCGAAATATGAAAAACATTACGAATGCACTCTAACTGTAGAGGTAAGGCTACCTTATAACCATCTCTTCCCTCTCTTCACAGTACATAAAAACTAAGAACCTTGGTTTCAGCTTTCCCTTTTTACTAAATTTTATATTTCCCTTCCAAGTAGAAACTTCTAGGAAAACGAAATTTCCCACGTTAAATTCGCAATTTTTTCGGTGTTGATTAGCATATTTCTTCTGTCTGTCTTGAGCAGCTACCAACCTTGCTCTTCCATACAACGCTTCTTACGGTAACATACCCATGTTTTTTGTGATAGATGTTGTTGTAGACAAAGTAGACTAAAAGTAAATGTCTGGTAACTGTCTTCTAATGTCCAGCTTGTCCTTTCATCCGACTCATTGGTTTGTAAATTGTATAATGTGCTCATTCTCAACTGCATCCCCATGAATTCTTACAACTTTTCTGGAAATTCATTGTTAATCATGGATCTCTGTCATACACGATTGATACCGGAACACCGTGCCTTGAAACAATTTCTTTGACATATAACTTCGCTCACTGATCGTTAGGAAATATACTAACTTTGACATACCATGAAATCTATCACCATATCTTACCACCAAAAATATTGTCGAAGGCGTAATATACATTTTCGTGCTCCCTAGTTGATTAAACATAATTTTTTTCGCAATACTTCATCTTCAATTCCCAATACTGGCGAAACATAGTTTCTTCCTTCAACATTCAGCCACCCTTCAATATTGATCTTGATTTGACACCTTCATATTGGAGTTACTCTTCCTTTACTCTGTCCAACAAAGTTGTACGGTTTTTGTGACATCCCCAAATCCGGTACTTCCGTTTCCACAGGATTTGGTGTTCACTGTACAAGCATCATCTATCTATCTACCCATAAATAAATTTCAAACCTTGCAATAGGTAAAATAAATAATAAATCTCTCCCCTTATGGGGTTACATCAACTGAGTAATAAATAAATCCCAGGTTACTCTAACCTTAAAACATTTGTGCGGAAAACATAAACAAATAAGTCTTAGTAACATCAATTCTAATTACATCACATAATCACATTAATAAAACAGTCTTCATTACTTGCTAAGCTTGCCCTTGCCCTTACTAGTGGAAGGTTAAATTCGCTCTTTTCGTTCTTAAGCGCAATGTTATTATTACGTTAAGAGTGAGCATGATTTCCACAAGTATAATAATATAACAATGAATAATAACATGTGAGAGAAATAATAACCCGGATATAAAAGCTCAACTTTTGAATCAAGAATGAATAACAAGAATCAAAAGAATTTTCGAGGGTCATAAGACCTTGAACTATGTCCTAGGTTGTCAAGTATTTTTACTTGAAACCTTTAATGATCATAAGACTATGGACTCTCCTTCTCGTACTTAGGGGGGATCAGCCCTTAGTACCATCTTTTGTGCATTAATATCTTAACGCTAAAGCGTAAATAATCCCTATCTGAGGTTGTTCATCTCAGTTTTGACATTCGAGTCCGCACCAAAGGAAGTTTGGTTTGGATAATTCATCAAGGGGTTCTGAAATTTAGAATACTCATTAACTATGGACTAGTCGAATCAATAAGGGTTTGCTAGTCTAACAAGGTTTAACAGTGAATGAATATTTAACTTGAATAACATCTAAAAAGGTATACAATAGAATAATTATTGTATAACAACATCATGCTTGAAGATTAATAAGCTTTAATATATAAGACATGCTTGATCAATAATAATGAGAACTTGCTCAATATCGAAAGATGAATTAATCAACTTATATAACAATAACAAGTAGGATTAGGAAACTTGCTCAACGAAAGTTTAGGGTAAGAAACTTGCTCAACGTAAATGTAGAGTTGGAAAACTTACTCAATGTAACAAGATAAGGTTTAGAAACTTGCCTCGTGCGTAGATTACACTTAAACAAACTCGTTCTTTGAATTAAATCCTACATATCAATTACGTTCACAATACCAGTCACTAATAACATACTAAATATCATAAGTTATTCTTTGTCTAAACTCGACTTTATGACCATACTTAGTCAAATTACCATACTTGTTTTCACATAATATAATATTACACGAACAACAAGTTAATTACATAATCAACGATTCAAATAACATGTAATTGTCTTCTTGACTTGGTAAAAACTCATTTTAATATCTCATTATATGTCTAACAAGTTTTTATGTTCATTAGACTAGGTCACTAACTCATTTCTATAATTGAACATTAAAATTTGGATTTTTCGGACAATCGCTAAGAAAGTAATATTCATATTTCCTTTAATACTAACTCTTGGTATTTGCATTGTTGCCATGTATATTATGACATTTGATACTTAGTTACTGCACAAGACTGATTGGTGCTAGAAATGAAGCAAGGCGTTGGCATGGCAAACCCAGACTCGAATTTCGATTCGCGAAGAACACAGAATTCAACGAAATCAACACATAGGCTCATTAAATATTTCTTTTAATTCAATAAGCTCACATAATCACATACTTAGAATAATAAAAATTCTCCACATTAAATTAATAAATGTAACACATAAAAATTAAATTAATCTATCACCACTTCATCAATTAATTAATTAATCTAATAATTAATTCATCGAAAAATATTTATTTAATCAAATAAATATTTAAAAAATTTAGATTACAAAATTACGGTTGTTACAGTTTTCCATCTAAACAGCTTCCCCTCTGACTTCTTCGAATATCTTACCTCTCACCACAACTTAACCATTTCTATTATGAACCCATCTTGCGCAGTTAACAAAAATAACTCCTACCTTTTGCTTAAGATGTCGGCAACCGTATTCATTTATGATTTTGCAGTCACAATCCTTGATCAACTTCAATTATCACTTCAAATGCATGCTTAAATATCTCTATGCAAGGATATACTTTAGACACTTATGGTCTATTTATATCTCACACTACTTCCCAAAAATAATACATCCAAATCCTCAAGGCAACCACTACTACCGCTAACTTTGAATCATGAGTCGAATATCATTTCTCATAATATTTCAATTATCGTGAGGCATACGCAATGACTTTGCCATTTTGAATAAGCACACAACCTAGTCCTTTATGCGAGGTGTCACTATACAATGCAAAATTTCCTGTATTATTTGGTATAGACAACACAGGTGCCATACCTAACTTCTTCTTCAATTCTTGAAAATTCACTTCATAATTTCTTACCCATATAAATTCCACTGATTTCCTCATCAAGTTAGCTAACAAAGTGGCTATCTTGAACTTCGCCTATCCCACACACTATTTTCTTAACAACTTCTTTACTTACAACATCGATAGAAATCTCTATCGTACATGCGACCTGTAATTAGAAAAATAAATACTACCTTTGACTTTCTCGAAGTCATAAGGTTTATGCAGTTTCTTTGGCAATCACTTATCGCCTCATGGTTCAACAACCCATCCAATCCTAGGAGAACCTCAAATTTCAAAGTTTGTTTGGAATTAAATCCACCAACATCACATGAATTTACACGATAAATTCTATGTATAACCTAACAGAAATCAGTATCCGCAATTTCTATATTTAAGGAATAGTCTAAATCCTCCTGAAGTAAATATAATTTCCTAGCAAATTCGTTGGACATAAATTAACAAGTGGCACTTGAATTAAATAACATGCACATGTTTAGATAACTGATCAGAACCATACCTTGCATTGCGACCTGCATCGTCATGTTGGATGAATGTTTGATTAGTCGACTTGGCAGAGCTGATTCTACAATATCCAGCTTGCCATTACTGTTGCCTCCCTTGCTTCTGCTTGCTTTTCTAGCCACTTTCTTTGGGCAACCTTGAGCCAAGTTCTCTTTCGATTCACACGTGAAGCACGCTCCCTTCCTCGGGCTTGGACATTTTGGTGCAATGTAGCCCTTCAAGCCATAATAAAAGCACACCCTCTTTCCCTTCAAACAAACACCCGCGCGTCTCTTTCCGTAGTTGCTAGACGCCACCACTTTCTTCTTCTCATTCTCTTGCTGATTTTCAGTGGTAATACTATTATTCCACTTTCTTTTCTGAGCATTACCGGTATGACTACCACCCGCCTTATCATCTTCTCTCTTCTTTCCCTTATACTCTTGATTGTATGTTAGTATATTTCTTCATCCCTCTACAACAATCGTCCTCTCCATCCCTGTTGTAAACGAATTTTGTTGAAACACCGAGATTTGACTATACAACTAGAAATTTATTTAATTTGCAAGTGCTCCCACCAGTAAATTCACTAACTGCGGCACTGGGTTAGCATCAGCCTTATTATTGTATGTATATTCCTCGGTGGTCTACTGACGCTGCTATTTTCTTCTAGGCGGCATCTTACTATTTAAAATTTGCACTATTAGATCATCAGTCATTCATATATTAAAACTTTTAAGCTTATCTCAACCACTTTTAAACAACACATGATATATCTTAATATATAATGGTATTTTTATTCATTTATTACTTCACCACATAACAAAATAGCCTCACTGCTATTTATATCATTTATCCTATAATAATAAAATTCCATGATTACTTCATCATATCCCACGATCTATTTCAAAAGTCGGGATTTACATCTTATTAATTTTCATCATGATTTATATATCATCTTAATGTTTTTTTCTCGCAATCTACAAGAACATTCCACATTGTATAACTTCATTGCGTTCTTGCTCCATTATACGAATCATCGTCCTACGATCCATTGTATACCAAAGATAAACCTCAACCTACACAGGATAGTGAAAGACTAAATTCTAAGTTCCATCATTCCCTTGGCACTCTTTGACTTTTCTTCAACACGATCTATGCGTTTAGAAGCCTTCACCCATGCGTTTTCAGCTCTCGCCCACATTGCTGACTCTTTTCCTAAATCATTCCCGTGCAATCTCATTAATAACTATCTTCTTTAATACTCTAACTGAGATAATCTCTGGTCTACACCTCCCAGTCATGCGGTAAGGTCTTGAATTATAACATTCTCTTGCGCTAGCGTGGCTTGGTGCTCTACAGCTTGACCTTTTAACTTCTCGACCTTAACTTATAACTCTTTGTTATTATTATACACTTCATCGATCAATTCAGCTCTGATAAAATTAAGAAATTACCACTCATGATCCTCATCGTCTTTTTCATCTTTTATCTTTACCTTTACCTCCTCAAACTCATTCCCACGATCAAACTCAAGCCCATGCCCAGGTCCTACAACAAATTTTTTAAGTTTTATTTACTACTTATACCACTCATTATGCATAATACATGCGAGCACATAGGTTATTAACATATAAACACATAAAGCATTTTTATCATTTTATCTTCAATGAATTTCCTTAATTCATTCCTTTAGAACTCAATGAGAGTATGCCACCACTATGTTTGCGATCTCCTAGAGGGTTATAACTTATGGTTTCCCAACTAAGGTTTATAACCTAAAGCCTTGATACCAACTTGTGACACCCCCAAATCTAGGTATTTCAGTCCCACAGATTTGGTGTTCACTGTCCAATTAAATCATAACTAACTTCCTATAAACAAAGGATATAAACTGGCAAGCTTAAACAATAAAACTCCCATTAAAGGGTTACACAATCTCAAAATAAATCCTAGGTCATCTAACCTTTAGTATTAGAGTTATTAGCGGAATATTATTAAAACATAATCATAATCAAGTCTATTACAGAAGCTTCATAAATAGAATGTAAATTAAATGTCGTCTAATAAAGCACTTTTCCCTTGCCCTTTCTTGTAGAAAGCTCTTCAAACTTCTTAACTTCATTTGCATTGTTTTGTTCAAGAGTGAGAAAACAATTGCCCACAAGAAGGATAGTATACAATAATATTCTATGAATGATAATTAACTAAGCTTTCAATTGTAAGTTATTTTTAACGAAAATAATAAGTTCTAGTTTGAATATTGTGAGTTCAAGGAATAACGAACTTTAAAATCAAATAACAGATATCAATATCAAAGGAATACACTGAGGGTCACAAGACCACGAACTATGTTATAGGTTGTCAAGTATTTCTACTTTAACCTTTAACGGTCTAAAAGACCATAATCATCATCTATGTCCTAGGTTAACAAGTGTTTCTATTGTAACCTTTAACGGTCTAAACGACTATATGGACCATCATCTCGTACTTCAGGTGATCAACCCTTTGTACTATATACTGCGCAAACATTTTAACGTTATTGCGTAGCTCTAAAATAATCTTCTTTAATAAGGTTGTTCTTCTCAGCTTTAATCATTAGGTTCCGTACGAAAGGAGGTTTGGATTGGAATTAGTTTCAAAGGAATTCTAGATCTTTAGAACACTCATCAGCCAAGTACTGGTTGAATCAAATAGGGATGAATAACTATTCAAGAGTTTGATTATAATATCTTCATGAACAAGGTTTATCGATGAATCAATAAGAGATAAAGTATCAATGATTTCTAAATTGAACAAGTATTAATCGTCGATTACATGCTTTCAAAACTGTGTGGGTACACATAAGCAAACCAAATGAAGTTTGGTTTGGATTGACTTCAAGGGTAATTTAATTTATAGAACATTCATCAACTAAGGATTATTTGAATACAAAGAATGATCGCTAGTCAACTAAAATTTCAGTACAATAATGTAAGATTGTACAATGACATTGGTGATCAGAGATCAAACAACAATTATTCGTTGCTGAGTAAACACCTTGCTTACAATAAAATTATAGACTTTGAATAACCAAAGCAATCTCATTTGGGATAAAGAAACAAAGATTAATTAACTTGCTCAATAATAAATTAGGGTTAAAGAACTTGCATAACAATAACAAGTTAGGAATATGAACTTGCATAATGAAAGATTAGGTTTAGAGAACTTGCTCAATTGAATAATAGATTCAAGAAACTTGCATAACGTAAAAGTAACGTTATGAGACTTGCATAAGTATAACAAAATAACGATGAAAAGAAACCCTTGCTGAATAATAAAGTAGTAAAGGTTAGGGAACTTGCCTCTTGCGTAAGCTATACAATTACAACTCACGAACTTCAATATCCTACAAATACTATTAGGATTATCACATCAATTAGCTACATACACATTATCTTCATAGATTCAATTTTCATCTTAGTTAAGTTATAACCTTTAGCTTAAGGTTTAACCATATTAATCAACCACGTAACACGAATATGAAAACTCACTAAAATATAACATACGACTTTTAGCATCCAGATCACATTCTCAACTTTTACAGCGTTGAGTTTTAATCTAATATAACTTATTAATCAATACTATATTTCTTCTTAGTCATACTCGAAATTCATTCAAGTGTTTAAGTCTTATGAGGACTCATTATTAGTTTTATATTAACCCCATTCCATATCTTATAATGTTCATTTTAATGGAATTGAAACACTTTTTACGTTCGTTAACAATTGTCACGATGTTTCGACGTTCATTCGTCACACGCCCGATTCGTCTTTCATGTGTATGCTTAGTATACTTATACGACTTATCTAATACATCATTTATTAATGTTAAGCATCATTATACTTCATAATATTTATGTTTTATAAGTTAGAACAACATCTTTTATTATCAAAAGCACTTCACTTGCACATGTACATGCTCAACTCCCTCTGATTGCCTTCGAATTCACATCAGTCCCAAAGATGGTCATTTTGACCCCTTTTTCCAACCTCAAATCGAAACAATTAAAGAATGAAAGTTGTAGGTTTACTCGTTATCTTTTTGAATCATCCTAAATCGGCTCAATCAGAGTTTTCATGAAAATGTTATGGTCGTTTTACCAAAAGAAGTCAAAATAGTCACACCTGACACTCCACGAGTGCAGCTACGCCCAAATAAGCCTTGGAAATAGCACAGATACACCCAAGAGAGTAGTTACACCCCCAATAGACTTAGGGCAAAATGCAGCTGCGCCTATTAGCAGAGCCAGAATTAGCAGTTTACTGTTCTTGCGAATTTTGACCTTTTTTCGCCTTCTTTTCTTCATAACTCAAGCTATACACATCGAAATTAGCCCGTTTTAAATTCTATGGATTTATAATTAATAAAACTACAACATAACAAAGAATCAACAATTTACAGAAAAATTAACTAACCCAAATCTTGACCCAAAACAGATGTTTATACTTAATTTTTATGTTTTAACATGTTTAGCAAAATCATTCACTACAAATTCATTTCTTAACCAAATTTATTCATACCACATGCATTGTTTTTGTATCTAAAGATATTATCATAAACAACTCTTAATTTGCAGATTTATACATGATTGAATCACTAATTTTTTACTCTAAAACAAGCTAAAACATATATTTTCCACAAGAACACAAATTCTTCATTTAAAACTTCTTACATGATAATTTAATTTTTGAAAATCGTTTATAGCATACATACAACATATTATAATCATCTACCACCATATGTAACAATTATCCAACAAATTCAACCACTAAAACTCTAATTTTCATGAAAAAACAAGAACACATAGAATTAAGAACAAAGAGTTGAATTACTAGCTTATTACTTGATTATGCTCTGTTAGATGATGATTAGAGAGGCTTTGAATGACTATTTCTTCCCTTGATTCTTCTTTTCTTGACAAACTATAGAGAACACACAATTTCCTCTCCTAAGCTTTCTCTTCACTCTATGTTTTCTCTAACTCTCTACTATGTTCTTTCAACTTAGGCTTAGAAAATACTTAACGTAAAAACATAAACTGACAATCATTATTATACGTATAATTATATCATTAGTTATAAAATCATCAGTTATAAAAATTTTGAAAAGCAAAAGCTATAAGGCTTTGTTTGGAAAAATAAAATAAAATAAGAATTTAAAAAGCCTTAAGCCTTTTTTGGTAAACCCAAATTTAAACTCCTTTTAATTTATTTTAATAACTCACTTGCTATATACTTTAATTGTCACACCCTATTTAATTAAATTATCATATTCAAATTTAATTAAATTAAAGCTAACAACAACTTATGTGACGCCCCCAAATCCGGGTTACCTAACCTTGTGTTTGGTGCTCACGATCCATCATATAAATAACATCTAGCTACCCATTTATTTATGAATATCATCATACATACTGTGATGCCCCCCAAATCCAGGTATCTTCCAACTCGACAGATGGTGCTACACGGTACTCATAACTGTACATTCATTCTATTGAAACGACATCAAAATGTGTGTATCAACGACATTCTTATTACATTAATAATATTACATCCCGATCCCAGGTTCTAAAACCATTACATTCTTTGATCGTCATACTATGATATACACAACTTACTAGTTTATTACAAGGTAAACTAATCGTTCATCTTCGTCTTGCCTTTATCCTTGTCAGATCCCTCGATTCGTTCGGTCTTAGCTGCATTCATATGGTTCAAGGAAGAGTGAGCATAACAAGCTCAGCAAGTACAACAATTTCTTTTAAACGACATGCTTGAAACATAGGAATTATATATCTTCAATAACTGGATAATAGTTATGAAGTACTATCAATAATTTAAAATAGCACTTCTTTTCCTTCAAAATGTTTTACAATGACAATATTCAGCAAAACGTCAATTATGGTCCAAGAACATGAGCATTTCATAATTTCTTTGAAAAGGACAACCCTTCACTAAGTCCGTATGTCCTGTATATCTTACGAGCACTTCTGGGTGATCAACCCATAGTACTCTATGTTGATCAACACTACATCCTGTTAAACGTATGTACGTTTAAGTTTTGGCAACCTCGCGTGCCCATCGAATAATCGATGAAAAATACATTTATTTATTCATACTCAGGCTTACCTTGAATCCATACCAAACAATTGGCGTATGATAGCGTTAACAATTCTATATTGAAAGACTTATAAATAATTCAATTAACTCTTCAAGATTAGTCTAGCCGAGGTAAAACTGGCATCGACCCTTTAGTAAAACAGTACATGAATCTCATAACATGAATCACAGAAAACTTAGCTAACACGAAGGTTAGACAAGCGTTTAAGAAAACTTTCCTTCAGCGTCTGCTACAGTATAATAACTTTTCCTTTGAGTCTTTATAGTCTCTACAACACATAACCACATAACATACCACATTAGAACATGAATGAACATACATGGTTCCTAATGAATCTTACCCTTCTTCTAAATCTAATCATATATTAGATTTGTTATTATTGGTTCCGGCTTGCTGTCGTTCTTTACATCGTTCTTACCAACTTCTTTCTCTTAACTGAAATTGTTTCATTAGTACAACTCGTTTCAAGTTAATCATCCTGCCCCACGGCTTACTACCGTTACTACGTTTACTATCCGAGACGCGATCATCATTGGTTAAGTATACTTATTGCATATCGTTTATGTTCACGTATTACTCAACAACTTTTAGTTGTAACTCTCAATGTTATAGTCATTATCATCATTGAATACATTTCACTTTCTTATAATTTATATTCTTCGTTTAATTATTCATTAAACAACATTAAATTCCTAAAGTCATCACTATAAAGGTTATTTAGGAAAGGTCTAATTATGTTCAATAACCAATTATATGATCCATACTTGTCTTGCAACACATTGGGTTCACAAACAACTTGGTCAACAAAAATCCACTGTCGGCGTTGCGGCGCGACATCCCTTTGTACTAGTGGTGGCTGTATTTCACTTTCCAAAGATATAACATCCGGCCTTGGATTTGCGGCCATGACGCGAGACTTATGCCTACGAGTGGCGCCATAGCCGTATGATTCTGCGATGGCCAACCTCTTCGCGCTCGTGGCTGCGGTATGGTTCATATAACTTCATCAGTCTGCTGGCTGCAGACTTCAATCGAGAAAAATTTTGATGACATAAATTTTTTTATGTGAGATTCCCGGGCTCATAACTTCTTCATTATAAGTCCAAATTGTCTCGTTCAAAAGCCTACGGTTCATAAATTACATACTCTACGCGTTCATGCAAGAATTTTTTCTATTTGACTTTGTTTGCTAAAAATTAACCTATTAGTCCATTTTAACAAAAATGATAAACGTTCAACGCTCGTTTCTTCGTTCTAAGTCAAAATTCGGTCATTCTCGAGTCCACAACTCTATAATGCCCGATAAGACTTGTCTCCATTGAAAACCAATGTTTCTAAGCTCAATATCAAAATTTGACTTCCATTCCGAGAATTTCACAGATTCGACGATTATCGTCCAAACTCGTAAATTTTACTTTAACTTCATTTCTTATGATTTGTTCATCGTTTCAAATGGATTCAATCAATCATACTAACATCTTGACATACATACTTCATTAACTTATAAACATGATAAGTTATTACTTTTTCTTTGTGTGTTTATAACTTATAAAAGTATAAACTACTTATGACTTTCTTTCTCATAACTTATTATAGATTAAGTCTTTTAACCACCATTCTTGCTTCTTATTATCATACAATCTTATTAAAGTAAACATATGAGTAATTCATATAAGCTCTTCATAAATTCATAACTTAATTAAGTTTGAATTACTTATTCATGACTTATACGTCTTATGTCCATTGATTAATCATTCTTATAATTCCTTAGCATACATGTTCTACCACTACCCACTTCTCTAACAATGGAAGAGAAAGAGATTAATGGTTTAAGTTCTTACCCTTGATAATCACTTGGTTAATCTTTGATCTCCTTCTTGCTTGTTGAATTCTCAAAGACTAACTTGTTCTAGCTTTTGTAGCTTATTCTCACTTATTCTCTCTAACAAATAAGCTATAAGTTATTGGATGAAAATCTAACAACTAACAAATGAGGTAGCAAGCTTCATATTTATAGGACTTCCTAATTGAGGGCTTAATGGTCATTAAGCCATTCCACCTCCTTAATAAACCTCCATACTATTCATTATTTAAACCCTAAGTTTACTTGCTCACCAAATAAGTTACTTGGCCATCACAACACTTAGCCATTAAGTTAACTTGGTTACCACACATAAGCACTTTACTTAGCCTTTAAGTTACTTAACTTATCCTTTGCTTAACAATTAAGTCTACTTACTCAACTCACTTAATTATTGGTGTCCAATTCACCAATGGGTTGCCCCATGGATCAAACTTTACCCATTGGATTAATATTTTGGGCTTAAGGTTTAATTAACCTAACTTATACATTGGGATTGCAATTAAACAAACACTTGGGCTTGTTCATTAAATTACATTGGACTTAACCATTCCTATATTTGAGCTTTAACATTAATTAGTATTGGGCTTTATTATTATCCCAATTGGTCATTACAATTTCCTACACAATTCAACAAATCCATTACATATGGCTTAAAGCTTTATAACATATAATTTACGTATTAATCTCGTACTCTAACTCGTATACTTATTTATGTACGTCATACCATCATTCATGCATACTCGTATGATACTTCGTATCACACTCGTATCCATCACGTCATACAATACCTACGTATTATACGATCATTGCTTTAATTCATTATATGCTTTTAAATTCCTTCTCGGAACTCACTTTTCCTAACCGTTAGGTTTTAAGTCCGCAGTCAAAAAACTGTGTTTGCCATAACTGAAAAATTATTGGATATTCTATCTCTCCTCGATATTCTATCATTATGTATTTCTCGGAAGTTCAAAAATAATTTCGGAGCAGAAATGAGTGAATAGTGTTTTTCAAACAATTTCCCGAAAAGTTTTTATTTTCATCCTGGAAATTCAAAATCTTTAATTCTACCACGTAACCAAATACTACGACATTCCGATATGTCTAGGTCATAGAACGACCTTCAATTAGCTTACTCCCATATATAATTAATTAAATTTATTTTAATCCACATAATCAAATAAAAATTTAATTCTCAAAAATCCAAATTTTCTGGGGTGTTACATTCTTCCCCGCTTATAAGGATTCTGTCCCCAGAATCTCGCTAACAATACATCCACCATTGAGGAAAAATTTTCCATCATTTTAATTTTGAGTTCCCACAATGCTTCTACAATATTGAGGTTCTTTCATTTCACCTTCACCGAAGGTGTTATGTTAATTCATATGACTTGTCACTTCCTATCAATACTCTGAGTTGGAAGCTAAACATTTACTCACACATTACACTATCTTCCTTTTATTAGTCCTTCTTTTAACTCAAAATTATCTGAAACTCAAATTCCTCCTTCAAAACGAGATGATACTTGATCGTCTCTTTATCTTATATCTTCATCTTCATTCGCTTGCACTTTTCGTTACCTAGTTGTACTTAATTAACTCGTTCCATTATCGTGGATTGAGTCTATGTCGATAATAACATTTCTACCACTTCATTCCGTAATTCAACTTCTAGCTCCGTTCTTGCCATCTCCGTTAGTAACTCATTCTGAGTCGTTAACATCGATAGCTTTTCCCTACCCTTCCTACTTAATGCATCAGCTTCTACGTTTACCTTCCATGTATGATATAAGATATCATAGTTGTGATCCTTTATCCATTCTCATTATCTTCTCTACTTCATATTCAACTCCCTCTGTGTGGAGATATATTTTAGACTCTTACAGTCCGTGTATATCTCACACTTCTCCCCATATAAATACTATCTTCCAATTTTTAATTCTAAAACTACTGCTGCCAATTATAGATCATAAGTAGGATAAACCTCCTTATAATTCTTTAACTGGCGTGATGCATACACAATGACCTTGCCATGCTACATGAGCACGCAACCCCGTCATCTATGTGAAACATCGAGATACACTAAAAAATTCCCCGTATCATCTGATAAAGACAATATAAGTGTGTTACTAAACTTTCTTTTTAGTTCCTGAAAACTATTTTCTCACTTCTCATTCCCAACATACTTCTCAATAACAAATCTGTCTATCTCTCAAGCTACAATTCACACGTATTGAATTCCATATCCAGCTTCTCTCTCCATAGTGTTTCACACACTATCTTCAAATGTTCAACGTGATCTTCTGACGTCTTAAAGTAGACTAACATATCACCAATGATCATTACGACACCCTCGACCAAATAATATTTGAACACTCTGTGACGCTAATGGTATTTTCAACCATAGCACCTGACAAAAGTACCTATCAATTTGCCACCGACTTGCTCGGTACCCATTATGGAAAGTCTAACTTCCGCACATTAGTTAACCCAAACGATATAACCAGAAACTCGTAATAACCCTAACAAGTCCTGAACGTCGTCTTAGGTACCTCCTCCTTCTTCCTTACTTTCAACCGACTATCCCCCGTACACAAATCTATCTTCGAAAAATTCTTTGCCCTCTTTAACTGATCAAATAGATCATCGATCCTGGGCCATGGGTAATTACTCTCAACCGCTAACTTACTCCCCTTATAATAGTCGATACGCAAATGTAACAACTCATTCTCTTCCTTAACTTCCTTCTAACTTGCGTCATCAGTAGACAACAAGAGCGTCGCGGTATTTTATTACCGCAAATTACTACCTTGGGTTACTTAGAAAATCGAAGATTCATACTTTTATTCTAACAATTTATTAAAGTTCTATGGTTAATCAACTCATTCATACCGAGAATTACTTCAAATTCTCTCAACTTTATCGGTACTTATCTACCGATACTTGCTTACATTCTTTATTCATGAAGCCATTTCCACGAATATAATTAACGAAAGTTATTTCCCCATTCTCTACTTTAACGTATAAAGGTATTTATAATCCATTCCGAGAATGAACTTAATAACTTAGCAAACTCTCATGCTATAAAAGAGTAGCACTCCAATCAAACAACACGTAAGCATTCATTGTATTGACCGGAATGATACCTGCTACTAAATCCGTTGATGCAACCGCATCATGGCTAACATACCACTACTAACACCTTTACTTTCCTCCGACCCCTTCTTTGGGCAATTTCTTGCCATGTGGTCCAACGACCCACATACAAAACAACCATGGTTTTTCATAGGATTAGGACAATTGGGTAATATATGAACATCCTGTCCATAGTTATAATAAACTGATTTCCCTTTTAGATAGACTACTAGATGAGTCTTTCCACATGTCTTACATACCTCGATCCTACTCTCAGGATCCCCTTGTTCCCCCTCCAATATTCTCAGAATTAAAATTCTTTCTTTTTGGCATACTATTACTACCACTGGCACTCTCTGCCTTGGTTCCTCCCTCTCCCTTGCTCTTATTCTTCTTCTCTTTGTGGTATTGAATCAACGCCTCACTACCACTCTCAGCTATAATCATCTTCTCCAGAATGGTCCCACAGGAAACACTCTAGAACACATAAATCCTACTATAGAGCCAGGGTTTTAGGCCCTGCTCAAACCTACGAGCCTTCTTCTCCTTAGTGTCCACTTGATGTGGAGCAAACTTTGCCAATTCATTGAATCTGGCCGCGTACTAGGCAACCATCCTGTCCCTTTGCTTAAGTTCTAAGATATTAATCTCCATCCTCCCTTGCATGTTGGTAGGGAAATAATTCTCAAAGAAAACCTTCTTCAATTATTCCCACGTTACCGCATCTGTTATAGCCCCACCCTGGTGAGCCTCCCACCAAAATTTGACTTCCCCTTTCATCATGTAAGTCACAAAAGAAGTCTTTTGTGCCTCACCTACATTTTGTAATAACAAACGCCTTCTCTATTTCCTTTACCCATGTCCGGGCTGCTAATGGGTCCGTCGTTCCTTTGAACTCCGGCGGACCTACGCTTTTAAATTCTTTAAGGATAGTCATTCTAGCTAACCTAAGTTTGGCAGGTACTCTACCCCCGGTTTAGTTAAATGCAGCCGTTAATAAATTAACGAACTCTTGTATAGGGTTGTTTTGACCCCCTTGATTTTCATTACGTGATTCCGCTTCCTGATTACCTTGTCTTTTTTGTGGCGGCATTTTCTGATTAAATATAATTTCATTATTATCTATTTACTTATTTCGTTATTATTCGTCTCATAACAACTCATACCATAACAAAGCATACTAAATGAAAACTTCATTATATTCATACGCTTCTTCATAGTCAAAACTATTTACAATTTGTTTACATAGCCCAAGGCTATTACATTTCTATCCCGCAATTGAACTTCTCAAAAGTTAGGATTTACAAAGAGACTACCCTTTTTATAAAAAAGAGGGTTTTACGTCACTACACACATATTTATAACTCTAGAATTCCAATAATGCATAACAACGTCCTCGTGTTTCTCATTTGCAATCATTTCTACAGTATCCCAACTAATAGTATGTCGAGTCTGTCCCGACTCAGTGGAATAACAAGCAACTTTCATTTTGAAATTCTCATGAGCACTCTTATGGATGTAAGACATCCCTGCTATCTTTCGGTCTCTCTTAATCAGTTTCTTACGAAGCTCATCGACCTCTTCCTTATAGACCCTAGCCTGCTCTGTCATAAGCACCTGCCTATCGTGCTCTGACTCAAAATCTGCTTCTGCACACACCTTAGCTTCATGGAGATAATTAATCTCTTCATTCTGATTCTGCACAACTGTACTCATTGCACATTCATGTCATGCACTGCCAGATACAATGATCTCATTGCATCTGGAGGTGATGACTCTAGTGTAGGTACCACTGTATCAACCGATGTTACCTCCATCCCTTCCTCCACATCGTTCATCATACTAAGGTATGACGCTATATCCATATCTCCCTCAGAGTAGTCTTCCTCAGAAAAGTACTCCTCTATCTCGGACTCCTCTAGAATCACTAATGGTACCTCCGCCACTGGCATTGGTACAGGCTCTACCCTGTTCACAGTTTCTTTGCTCACCGCGTGTATATCTCTATACATCAAGCTATCGATCGTCATTCTATAATAACACATATGTTGATTAGTACATAACACATAATAGTATAAGCATAATTCACATTTAATTTATTTAGGGTTACTTTCCATCTTTTAAATCTTTTGGTACTGAGTTTACTCAATACCTTATTGACTCATTCAACTTAAGTAAAGCTCGAGTTTACTTCCTTCGAAATTTTCCTCCTTAACGAGGTTATTAACCTAAGGTTCTTCCCCCCTTAAGTTTTATAACCTAATGATTTGATACCAAAACCTGTGGACGCCCCAAATCGGGTATCTTCCAACCCGACATGATGATGGTGCTACACGGCACTTTCATAATCTGTACATTCATTCTATTGAAACGACATCAAAATGTGTGTATCAACGACATTCTTATTACATTAATAATATTACATCCTGATCCCAGGTTCTAAAACCATTACATTTTTTGTTCGTCATACTATGATATACACAACTTACTAGTTTATTACAAGGTAAACTAATCGTTCATCTTTATATTGCTTTTATCCTTGTTGGATCCCTCAGTTTGTTCGGTCTTAGCTTCATTCATATGGTTCAAGGAAGAGTGAGCATAACAAGCTCAGCAAGTACAATAATTTTTTTAAACGACATGCTTGAAACATAGGAATTGTATATCTTCAATAACTGGATAATAGTTAATAAGTACTATCAATAATTTAAAATAGCACTTCTTTTCCTTCAAAACGTTTTACAATGACAATATTCAGCAAAACGTCAATTCTGGTCCAAGAACATGAGCTTTTCATAATTTCTTTGAAAAGGACAAGCCTGCACTAAGTCCGTAAGTCTGGTATATCTTACGAGCACTTCTGGGTGATCAACCCATAGTACTCTATGTTGATCAACATTACATCCTGTTAAACGTATGTACGTTTAAGTTTTGGCAACCTCGCGTGCCCATCGAATAATCGATGAAAAATACATTTGTTTATTCATACTCAGGCTTACCTTGAATCTGTACCAAATAATTGGCGTAGGATAGAGTTAACAATTCTATATTGAAAGACTTGTAAATAAATCAATCAACTCTTCAACATTAGTCTAGCCGAGGTAAAACTGGCATCAACCCTTTAGTAAAACAGTTCATGCATCTCATAACATGAATCACAGAAAACTTGGTTAACACAAAGGTTAGACAAGCGTTTAAGAAAAACTTGCCTTCAACGTCTGCTACAGTATAATAACTTTTCCTTTGAGTCTTTATAGTCTATACAACACACAGCCACATAACATACCACATTAGGACATGAATGAACATACATGGTTCCTAATGAATCTTACCCTTCTTCTAAATCTAATCATATATTAGAATTGTTATTATTGGTTCCGGCTTGCTGTCGTTCTTTACATCGTTCTTTCCAATTTCTTTCTCTTAACTAAAATTGTTTCATTAGTACAACTCATTTCGAGTTAATCATCCTCCCTCACGGCTTACTACCGTTACTACGTTTACTATCCGAGACGTGATCATCATTAGTTAAGTATACTTATTGCATATCGTTCATGTTCACGTATTACTCAACAACTTTTAGTTGTAACTCTCAACTTTATAGTCATTATCATCATTGAATACATTTCACTTTCTTATACTTTACGTTCTTCGTTTAATTATTCATTAAACAACATTAAATTCCTAAAGTCATCACTATAAAAGTGATTTAGGAAAGGTCTTATTATGTTGATTAACCAATTATATTATCCATACTTGTCTTGCAACCCATTGGGTTCACAAACAACTTCAAGTCAACAAAAATCCACTATATAAATGCCATTGTGGGCTGGCATCCCTTTGTACTACTAGTGGCGCATGACGCCACTTTTCGATACCAACATCCAGTCTCGGTGCTGTGGCGCGAGACTTATGCCTATGAGTGGCGCTGCAACGGGGTTCATATAGCTCTGTCTGGTGCTACGGCGCCAGACTTCAGTCCTAGAAAAATTTGACACATAAATTTTTATGTGAGATTCCCGGGCTCATAACTTCTTCGTTATAAGTCTGAATTGGCTCGTTCAAAAGCCTACGGTTCACAAATTACATACTCTACGCGTTCATGCAATAATTTTACATATTTGACTTTGTTTGCTAAAAATTCACCTATTAGTCCATTTTAACGAAAACGATAAATGTTCGTAAACGTTCAACGCTCGTTTCTTCGTTCTAAGTCAGAATTCGGTCATTCTCGAGTCCGCAACTCTTTAATGCCCAATAAGAATTATCTCCATTGTAAACCAATGTTTACAAGCTCAATATCAAAATTCGACTTCCATTCTGAGAATTTCACGGATTCGACGATTATGGTCCAAACTCGTAAATTTTGCCTTAACTTCATTTCTTATGATTTGTTCATCATTTCAAATGGATTCAATCTATCATACTAACATCTTGACATACATGCTTCATTAACATATAAACATGATAAGTTATTACTTGTTCTTTGTGAGTTTATAACTTATAAAATTATAAACTACTTATGACTTCCTTTCTCTTGACTTATTATAGATTAAGTCTTTTAACCACCATTCTTGCTTCTTATTATCATACAATCTTATTAAAGTAAACATATGAGTAGTTCATATAAGCTCTTCATAAATTCATAACTTAATTAAGTTTAAATTACTTATTCATGACTTATACGACTTATGTCCTTTGATTAATCATTCTTATCATTCCTTAGCATACATGTTCTACCACTACCCACTTCTCTAACAATGGAAGAGAAAGATATTAATGGTTTAAGTTCTTACCCTTGATAATCACTTGATTAATCTTTGATTTCCTTCTTGCTTCTTGAATTCTCAAAGACTAACTTGTTCTAGCTTTTGTAGCTTATTCTCACTTATTCTCTCTAACCAATAAGCTATAAGTTATTGGATGAAAATCTAACAACTAACAAATGAGCTAGCAAGCTTCCTATTTATAGGACTTCCTAATTGAGGGTTTAATGGTCATTAAGCCATTCCACCTCCTTAATAAACCTCCATACTATTCATTACTTAAACCCTAAGTTTACTTGCTCACCAAATAAGTTACTTGGCCATCACAACACTTAGCCATTAAGTTAACTTGGTTACCACACATAAGCACTTTACTTGCTCATCACTCATAAGCACTTTACTTAGCCTTTAAGTTACTTAACTTATCCTTTGCTTAACACTTAAGTCTACTTGCTCAACACACTTAATTCTTGATCACCAATTCACCCATGGGCTGCCCCATGGATCAAACTTTACCCATTGGATTAATATTTTGGGCTTAAGGTTTAATTAACCTAACTTATACATTGGGCTTGCAATTAAACAAACACTTGGGCTTGTTCATTAAATTACATTGGACTTAAGCATTCCGATATTTGGGCATTAACATTAATTTGTATTGGGCTTTATTATTATCCCAATTGGTCATTACAAATTCCTACACAATTTAACAAATCCATTACATATGGCTTAAAGCCTTATAACGTATAATTTATGAATTAATCTCATACTCTAACTCGTATACTTATTTATGTACGTCATACCATCATTCATGCATACTCGTGTGATACTTCGTATCACACTCGTATCCATTACGTCATACAATACCTACGTATTATACGATCATTGCTTTAATTCATTATATGCTTTTAAATTCCTTCTCGGAACTCACTTTTCCTAACCGTTAGGTTTTAAGTCCGCAGGTGAAAAATTGTGTTTGCCATAACTGAAATATTATTGGATATTCTATCTCACCTCGATATTCTATCATTACATATTTCTCGAAAGTTCAAAAATAATTTCTGAGCAGAAATGAATGAATAGTGTATTTCGCAAAATTTCTCGAAAAGTTTTTATTTTCGTCCTAGAAATTCAAACACTTTAATTCTACCACGTAGCCAAAATACTACGACATTCCGATATGTCTAGGTCATAGAACGACCTTCAATTAGCTTACTCCTATATATAATTAATTAAATTCATTTTAATCCACATAATCAAATAAAAATTTAATTCTCAAAAATACAAATTTTCTGGGGTGTTACACATACCATTAATTAATATAATTAATACAATATCCCAGGTTGTTTAACCTTAACATAACATACATACCCTCAGTTATACAAAAAGGTTAACACATAATAGCACAATAAGTAAAGTTTATAATAACTACCCATGCCCTTTGCCCTTGCCCCTCTCTTTCTTTTACCCTCCTACTACTTCGTTCTTAGCTGAAATGTTAAATTAAAGCAAGGGTGAGCAACGACTTTGCTCCAAAAGTTCAAATATACAAAAAGAGATATTAATCAAGAATATAAGACTCTAGATTCGATAGAACTTCAATAAAGTTCAAAGGACTATGAAGTAGCTGAATAAATCATTTATCAATAACAAGGGTTTATTGAATTACAGACTAAACAACAATTCAATGATGAAAGAGTAAAACTATTTTGAAATTTCAATAATGTATAATTGATTATCAAGAGATAATACTACTACAATAATAAAGTGGAATAGTTTCAGATTTCAGACTGAGTGATCACAATGGATCATGAACAAATTGAGGAATTATCAGATATTTAATGCTGAATTACCTCAGGCGTATCAAATAACCATAAAGATTAAATCATACACCTCCGCAAGTACATAAAGTGATTAGCTTCATTGTACCCTATATGATGCATAATACTCAAAAATAGCGCAATAGCCGAATATTCGACCACAAAGTCCCCTTTATATAAGGGTTGTTCATCTCAGTCTTACATCAAAAGTTCGTACCACAACAATATGGTTTGGATTGCTATCAAAGAAATACTATAATTTCAACATATAATATCTATATCGATCTAGCCAAAATAATTGGCATTGATCTTTCAATAACAACTTAGTTCAAATACTAAAACGTATCAAGTTTTAATAAATATTAGTCTCGCCAAAACAATTAGCTGAGACATAGTTAATAAACTGTTCTATAATAGATAGAAATTAATTGCACTATGTACAAATAATAATAATCACTATAGATATGAATAACCAACAATAGTTATCCATCGATCATGCTTTTGAAATTTAAAAACTCAATTTGAGTTAATGAACTTGCAATAATTGCGAATGCTCAATAATAATTTTAGATGCGGAATAATCAGCAATAATTACCCACTATTATGCTCAAGAAATAATAATAACTCGAGATTGAGTTAAGGAAACTTGCCTTGGTCGTTGACTACTGCTAGACAATATAATTTAGCTTCGTTTGAAAGACCTATAATAAATAATATTGGTCTCGCAATTAGCATAATACATCACATTACATAATACTGTTATTTAAAGTCATTATATAACTTAGATACATAATCGTGTAGTCACAATACTGTTTAGAACCTAAAATAACACTTATTAGATCAAACTATTTCTGTGACGCCCCCAAATTCGGACCTCCACATGGTCTTTCGAATTCGGTTCATCACGTGCTCAAAGTATTACCATAATAACTAAAATCATACATTAACAACGGAAAATCTAAATTAGAATAATGTACAATTATTTATTATAATTATTCCCCCAAGTCTCGCAACCTACAGTACTTAATAGATTACATAATAGTATCGAATAATGACCTATTACATAATCCTACTTAAGTTTAAACATAGTCTGCAAATAGTCTTAACATAACATAATAGTTTTTAAACATAAAGGAACAAGCTAGTCGGTAGCCTTGACCTTGCTTTTGTCTGTTCCAAAGACACCTCCCTGTTCCTCCTTAACAGAAAGTTTTTAAATAAGCAAGGACGAGCACAAATTGCCCACCAAGTAATATACAACAAGGGTGTAGGATATAATATCACAAGGTTTGAAATATCGATGTGTCATTTCTAGGATAGTTCAAAGTGTCAGAATAACATCATAGATAAGAAATATCAACAATTCTTGGAATAAGAACGACAATTCAATATAAATCAACAGATATATATGAATTCAACGACTAACAAAGTATCCAACTGGATAAACAATTTATACTGAGCAGTCACTAAGGATCATTGAACTTCCACTAGAGTTACCAATATTAAACTGATAACCCAAAAATATCAAGTATTGTATATGATCAGTCTACAATACTTTACGTTATGCATAACACCACAATAATATTCATTCATGTGTTGGGGTTTCCAACGACATACACTCCCCTTACCAAAAGGGTTGTCCAACTCAGTTTATAAGATTTTCACACCAATCAATTGGCTTGGACAACTTTTATAAACATGCATATAGTCTAGCCGAATCAAATGGCATCGACTCTTTCACAATATTCAAGAACAATATTAAGTTCAACATGAATAATAACTTTCACAAGGGTTTAAGCATATTAACTCATTTGAACGAGAAAGTAATATAATTTGTATTCAAAGAGATAAGCTTACGGTATTCGTATAATAGAGAATGCAACTATACTTGCACAATAATAACGGGGTTCAGATACTTGCCTTATGCGTAGTTTATCCACATTAAGAAATCAACACTTTCGAATCCTATTTATAGCGTATTATAAGTATAAGGTCTTCATTAGCTAACACAGTCTTTAAACAAGCTTGACACGATTCAAGTATGCACATATGGTACAGAAATTTGATTATCAATTCATCATGAATCAAATACTTAGTTACTTCATAAGCAAATCAAGAATGCTTAGTTTAAGACCTCCTTACTCATGGACTTTCCATTACAAGGCAAAACTAACTTGTCATCTAAGCATCACACACACACACACACACACACACACACATATATATATATATACATCAATAGGTTTTAAAACATTTCTAGCATTGTAGGTACCATCCAACTTGATTGCTAAAAGTCAGAATTCACTATCTGGGATTCCAGACAAGCCTTGATTGCGCCCATGGCTAAGTTTAGGACCAAGTAAATTTGGCGTCCTCCGCCATGCCAAGACTCATTTCTTTGCCTTGTGTTTTATTGGCTTCACCAAAACAATCACACATAATATATTTGTCATGTTAAAGGTCTTTTCATGCTCCTTAAGTTAATCTAGGTTCCTTCTTTCACAATAGAATTCTAAGTTGATCATTTCAATCATTTGAGGCCATTCGAGGTCATGAACTCACAAAGTCTATCATGCTTGCTCCCTAAACATACAAGATAGTTATAAAACTCATATCAAGCATGCTTGTGAATATTCATAACACATACGTGAAACTAACACCGCTTTAGTTGAAAATATGCCTTGTTCATGCTTTATTTGAAATATGACACACAAGCATGGTATTATATATTTATACTACACGAGTGAGTCCAATAGTGACATGAAACATGATCACAAGTATCAAATTTTTATCTTCAAGGTATCTTGACCATATTCACATTCAAAGCTTACTAGTAGGTTCAACATGCTCATGTTTGATTACTAACCATATAAACACAATCTAAATGTTTATTCATGCATTTCTAAGTTATATTAACATGCTTGCAAAGTCATTACATAAACATGTTATTCATACTCATCAAGTTTGTTTCTAAGGTCATAAATCCATTTAAAACTACACACTTTTGTTATTCATGCTAATCTAGTCTAAGCATGCTTACATTAGGTTGATATATCTATATATACCCTTTACACATGCTTGCATACTAGCTTGAGCCATAACGATTAACTAACATGGATCAGATTGCAAAATAGAAGCTCAGTGAAAAGCAGTAGATGCGGTTGTCAGGTTGTGCCTTATATAAATATATGGCTTGGCAATTAAGGCCAGGTACTGATTGAGCCAAGCCAAACAGTCTGCTTTGGCAACTGTTTAGCCCAAACACAGAGATTACTCAAGAAATGGATTCTAAACATTCCTATTACAGTTGAAACATATTTATATGGTCATATAACAACTATATAACTCCTACCCAACTTCATTAACATTCAATTCCATGAATTCAAGAATTTGAATTTTAAGAGTTCAAGAACTCTGTTTACAGAAACTGAAAATAGAACCAAGGAAGAGGAGTTATACCTCTGCAAAAGTGAAAGGAACTTGCTCCAATGAACTCTTAAGCTCTAAGAATACTTGTATTCTCTCAATCTTACAGTAAGAAATTCTCAAACAACTTCAAGCAACACCAACTGATAAAACATGGCTGCTATTTATAGGAAAAGTTTGAACTAGGCATTGGTGTTACACAAGATGGAAATCCATGGTGCAATGGAGTAGAACAATGGTTGGTCAAGGGTTGGCCAACCACCCCCAAGCTCAACCATCATCTCCTACAACTAGCCTTTTGAAGAATACATATTCTAGCTTGGAGTTACTATTCAGTATACATGGCGACACTAATTATGGGACAAGAGTGAAAATCTCAGCAACAAGCTTAGTTGAATCCCATTTAGTTACTTTGTTATCCAAAAATGGTTTTAATGTCCAAGTATCACTATATTAGGAGAATTTAGGGTTATCTATATACTCACATCATATAGTCCATGTACATTAAATATACACAATAAAATAATGCAGTCAAGTATTATTGTCCGGGTAGTTCCTCAATTATTTCTACCACTCATATAACTATATTATAACCTTATTATATTAACAATTAAATTTATCCCTTCCCTTGATTAATTATCACTTAATATATTATAGTTTCATAAAACTTAATATATAGTCACACAATGTCACACTACACTATATAGTATAGTTGTATTATTGCTCATACACACATAATTGTTAATATAATATTATTATATTAATAAATTATTTATTTATGTCAAGTAAATAATTTATTTACTTCATTGATTAATTAACCTCAACATTAATTAATTCAATCATCATGTATTTATGGATTTCCATAATCATTATTTATCCAAATGATTCTTATTATACTTTTATAGTTATATTGCAAATAATAGTAATCATACATTATTAGTTAATTACTAAGAATTCAATATTCTACCACAACCATTAACAATTAACAATTAATATTACTTAATTGCGCACTTTATTTCATGGTTCATTAATGTCACACACACCACATAATTGTTCTATTTTATTTCCAAAGTAGAAAAAAATTAATTTACTCAAGTGACCCTTTGGCGCGCTCATGATTGATTTGTCTTTTTGGGACGAGGCGTAGCCAGAATTTACGTACTCAGCGATTGCAAGACTGGTTTTAGCTTCGACCCGTGTCAATTTTCAACGCTAAATTCATTTTATACGACATGAATTGATGTCCACAAAGGTGTTACTACACGTCTATGAGTGTATTGATTACTTATATGAAATCACATAATCATTCCCGATTAATCTTCCTAATTCCCGTTTCAACTCACTTAGTGAATTCTCTCGTTTCACATTATGCCACACAAGGCATTTCACAATTCTCATTGTCACTTCACACATCTTAATATGCATTGGTCTAATACGAATCAATTGAACTAACCAACTCACGAAATAATAACACTTCTATTCACAGAAATTTTATTTCCATTAATATATTCATTTAATAATACGTGGAAATTCTCGGGTATTACATCTTCCCCCCTTATAAAAATTTCATCCCGGAATTGCTACAAGGTTACACAAACAGATGGGGATAATCCCTCATCATCCTATCTTCTAACTCCCACGTTGCCTCCTCGACATCGTGGTTACGCCAAAGCACTTTTACAGAAGAAATAACTTTATTTCATAAAGTTTGCTCTTTCCTATCAAGAATTTAGACAGGAATTTCTTCATACGCTAAATTCTTCTCCACTTGAATAAGTTCATAAGAAATCATGTGTTTGTAGTCGGGCTTGTACGGGTGGTAGTGCAACACGTTATGGATGTGCTCTAACTCAGGTGGTAGTGCAACTTTGTACGCTACTTCGCCCACTCGCTTTAGTATCTCGAATGGTCCTATGAACCTTGGACTTAGTTTTCCTTTCTTGCCGAAATGGATCATTCCTTTCCACGGAGATACCTTTAGGAATACAAAACTGCCAACTTCAAAATCTCGGTCTTGCTGATGCAAGTCTGCGTACTTTTTCTGGCGATCTTGAGTTGCTACTAACCTGGCTCTTATTACTGCAACCACGTCTGCGGTTTATTGTACTAACTCTGGTCCTAGTATTTGTCATTCTCCGACTTCATCCCAATATAATGGCGTTCTTCACTTCTTTCCGTAAAGAGCTTCATACGGTGGCATGCCGATACTCACATGGTAATTATTATTATACACAAATTCGACTAAGGGTAGGTGGTCATCCCAATTTCCCTTGAAGTCCATCATGCAAGTCCTAAGCATGTCCTCTAGCGTTTGTATTGTTCACTCACTTTGTTCGTCTGTCTGAAGATGATAAGCAGTACTTAACCGTAATAGTGTTCCCATCCTCTCTTGCAAGCTTTTTTAGAATTTTGACGTGAAATGTGGGTCTCGGTCAGAAACAGTCGATACCGACACTCCATGTCGTGAAATAATTTCCTTTACGTATAGACTCGCTAATTAATTTAAACTGTAGTGGATCTTGATAGGTAGAAAATGTGCGGTCTTCGTAAGTCGGTTTACGATAACCCAAATGGCATTCAAACATTTCTGCGTGACTGGAAGTCATACCACGAAATGCATCGTGATATGCTCCCATTTTCACTCTGGTATTTCCAACGGTTGTAATAAACCACTCGGTCGTTGATGCTCTGCTTTGACTCGCTGACACGTAAGACATCTACTAACGTACTCCGCAATTTCTCATTTCAGATTTGCCCACCAAAAATGTTTGCTTCAAGTCCCGGTACATCTTTGTGCGTCCCGGATGAATAGAATATGTCGTATTGTGTGCCTCGTACAAAATCTCCTCTCTCAACTCGGCCACTACCAGTACCACACTCTCCTTTCAAATCTTAAGATACCATCTTTATCTATTCGAAATTTTTCTTCCTCTTTTTCCGTGATCCTTCTTCTGATCTTCTCACATTCTCCATCTTTCTCCTGTGCTGCCTTTACTCTATCCAACAATGTCGGACAAGCCTTCATTATAAATAACTTCTCTCCAGACCTCTCGGGTCTCTTCACTTCTATTTCCAATTTCTCCATATCCCTTATTAACTCCTCTTAGGTTGTTAGTTGAAACAATTTCTCCCTTCCTTTCCTGTTCAGAGCGTCGACAACTACGTTTGCCTTCCCCGGGTGATAAAGAATCTTACAGTCATAATCCTTGATCAATTCTAACCACCTTCTCTGACGCATATTCAACTCCTTCTGTGTGACGATATATTTCAGACTTTTGTGGTCCGTATATATCTCACATTTCTCTCCGTACAAATAATGTCTCCATATCTTCAACGCAAAAACTATGGCCGCTAACTCTAGGTCATGAGTAGGGTATCGTTTTTCGTAATCCTTTAATTGTCGTGATGCATACGCAATGACCTTACCGTGTTGCATAAGCACACAACCAAGTCCTCTATGTGACGCATCACTGTACACCACAAATCCTCCCGTATCATCTGGTAATGATAATACAGGCGCCTCGCTTAATCTCTTCTTCAACTCTTGAAAACTCTCTTCAAATTTATCGGTCCATACAAATTTCACCATCTTCCTCGTCAAATTAGTTAACGGGGTCGCTATCTTAGAAAAATCTTGGATAAATCTTCGATAGTACCCAGCTAATCCTAAGAAACTTCTCACCTCCGTCGGAGTTCTCGGTTGTTCCGAATTACTTACTGCTTCGACCTTTTCGGGGTCTACTGAGATTCCATTCTTATCCACCACGTGGCCTAAGAATTGAACATTCTTTATCCAAAATTTGCACTTAGAAAACTTCCCATACAACTTCTCCTTTCGTAGTGCCTCCAAAACAATCCTCAGATGTTCAGCGTGTTCTTCCTCTGTCTTCGAGTAAATTAAAATATCGTCGAAGAAAACTACTACGAATTTATCCAAATATTAAAACTAATATGAAAACTCAATTCATCAAGTCCATGAATGTTGCTGGAGCATTAGTTAAACTGAATAACATTACCAAAAACTCGTAATGTCCATAACGGGTTCTAAACGTAGTCTTTGGTATGTCTTCATCCCTCACTTACAGTTGGTGATATCCCGTCCGTAGGGTGATCTTCGAGAAACACTTCGCTCCCTTCAGTTGATCGAATAAGTCATCAATCCTTGGTAATGGATATCTGTTCTTGATCGTTACTCTGTTCAATTCTCGATAATCGATACAGAGCCTCATCGATCCGTCCTTTTTCTTCATAAATAACACTGGTGCTCCCCAAGGAGACACACTCGGTCGAATGTAACCTTTATCCAATAACTCCTGAAGTTGTATCAATAATTCCTTCATTTCTACTGGCGCCATACGATATGGAGCTTTTGAAAACGGTGTCGTTCCCGGTGCTAAATCTATTACGAATTCGATTTCTCTGTTTGGCGGAAGGCCAGGCAGATCGTCCGGAAATACATCCTGAAATTCACTCACTACGGGTATATCTTTAATCTCTACTCCCTTTTTTTGAGTATCCACAACATAAGCTAAATAACCTACACATCATTTCTTTAACAATTTCTTGGCATGCATCATCGTAACGCAACACAATTTCTTAAGCGATGAGTTACCATAAAACACTACCTTAGACTTACTCGGAGGCTGAAGGTTCACACATTTGTTCTAATAGTCAATTACTGCTGCATGGTTATATAATCAATCCATTCCCAGTATTATGTCAAATTCTCCTAGTCTAATAGGAATCAAGTCTACGCTTAGTTCATGTTCTCTAATGTTTGCGTGGCAATTTCAATAGAAGTATTCTACACGGATTATTTCCTTATTCGCAACTTCTATGTTCAAAGGATCTTCTAAACGTTCTCGGGGTGTACTAAGTTTATTAGCAAATTCTTTGGATACAAACGAACAGGTGGCACCCGAATGAAATAATATATAAGCATTTATATTATTGATTGGGATTATATCTGACACCATGTTCTATGCAGCTACGACGTCTTGGATGGTCATGTTAAAGGTTTAAGCGGTCGATCGGTTTGGTTGCGCAGGTCCACCAATCATTAACTTACTTCCTCCTCCACGGCTTCCGCCAGCTCCACCGCTTCCTTTCTTCGAGCAATCCTTTATCTGGTGCTTTGTTGATCCATAAGCAAAACATCCTCTGATCTTCTTCGGCTTCGGGTAATTTGGCAATATGTGCCCCTCTTGGCTGCAATTATAGTAGGTTCTTTTCCTCTTCCAGCATTCTCCCTGATGACTTCTTCCACATTTGTTGCAAGCTTCGGTCCCCTTCTTGAAGTTTCCCTAGTGACTCCCACCTTGGTTATTGTTTCTATTGTTGTTATTATTTTCCCATTTCCTTTTTCTAGAGTTACTTCCTCCACTACTTCTCCCTCCAGGATGCTCACTACCAGCATTCGTGTTCTTCTTCTCCTTATGATATAAACTTAAGGCCTCACTGCCACCTTCCGCAATGATTGCCTTCTCCAACAACGTTGTAAAGGAATCAATCTGGAAGACTGATACCTTATTATACAACCACGGCTTCAACCCTTGCTCAAAACGTCTCGCCTTCCTCTCCTCATCCACAACTTGGTGTTCTGCAAATCGCGCTAGTTCATTGAACTTAGCTGCGTATTGCGCCGCCGTCATATCACCTTGTTTCAACTCTAGGAACTTCACTTCCATCCTACTCTTCATACTCTTCGGGAGGTAGTTCTCGAATAACAACGTAGTGAACCTCTCCCACATTATCGTTCCTTCCCCCGCTCTCCACTGATTAGTTTCCCACCAATAGTTTTCTTCGCCCCTCATCATGTGTGTGGCAAATACTCTCTTCTGGTCTTCACCCACACGAGCTATAGTGAAGGCCTTCTCGATCTCCTTGATCCAGGTTTGCGCAACTATCGGGTCAGTGGTTCCCGCGAACTCTGGGGGTCCTACACTCTTAAAATCTTTGAAGGTTGTTACTAGGACAACTTGGGGAACAGGTGGTACGGGTTCATTTCTTCCCCTCAAAGTTTCTCCCAATAAATCTACCAGTCTCGATATCGGATCTACATGACCTCTCTCATCATTAACTGACTCTTCTGGGATAGTTATTCTACGTATGGGCATCATTTTTTTCATCACAAAATTTTTCACTTTATTATCTAATTATAATACTTAGACATTTCTTAATAGAAAGAACTACATGTTTATAACACATTTCTGAAATAAGATCATTTATATTCATATGTCAAATGGTTACATTACATGTTCTTTTCTAGCATACTACTATATATGATAACACATATCCCCTAATATCACAGAAGACGGGGATATATTAACCTACTATTAACACTTTTCAGAAGTTTGGGGGTTTACCACTATCTCACATCTTACACAAAAGACTAAGATTACAGCAACCTTTTAACAACACATAAAAAAATTACTACACTACTGAGCTTTTCCCTCTAGACTCAATCTAAAAACCCACTGTTGCCTCTTCTTTGTTCTAACAAAAGAGCTCTAACTCATGCAAGTATACACGTGTCAACAAGCAATACAAAGTAAGTCGAGTATCGATCCACGGAGAAAGTTGATAAATCAAATTATTATGCATCAACTCTATCACTATTTTTATATGCTTAAACTAATAATTATGATTATGATTGAAAATTACTTTAGAATCAAATAACAACTAAAATAAGAATAATAATGAAATAAATCAAATCTTGAAATAATGGGATCCTAACTTCATTTAATAATTCATCTAATTACCACCATCACGCAAGATTGTTCACATATCACAGGAAAGTAACCAAGAGCACTCATATAGACATAACCATTTTTCAATGTATTATGACCTACTCACATAGCATCCACATGCAATAGACACCATGTAATTATCAACAAAGCCAATCTCACTATATTTCTATGTGAAATTACAGCAATATTGAATTTAAGCACAAGCCCTTATTTAACTCATACGATGAAACAATATATGTCTATCTCATTCACGAAATACAAAGCTAAGCAAAACAGCCCCATATACGCATGCTATCATCATTACAATCCATACCCGCATGTTATTTTTCAACTCCATACAAGTACCTAAAACGAATGGTAATCAATCATTCATGCATGCAAATCAACCATGATAGAAATTCCCTATGATATGCAAAACAGTCCAGCAGTCAAGCAATCAATTAAACTACATATTAAAATCCGTTAAAATCCCATAATTGAGTTTAGTTCATGACTGAACCAAAAGCCATTATGGGATCAAAGCATAACATGGATAATAAACAAACAATTGAAAGAGAAAGGATAAAATTGATCAAACCCAATTATTGATTACAATCCAATAGTAACGTTCAAATCCACACTAATATCCAGCAAAATAATAGTAGTTATCCACAATGATTGAAATCCAAAAGAAGAAGTAGAAAAATGGAGATTATGTTTGGTTCTACGTTGGAATTCTCTCAAAGTGTAAACCCTAGTTCTCAATATGAAAACACTTCAAAACTAACTGAATAATACGTCTGGTACTAACCAGAATTGTTTTAACCCACTACAACTCTTCCAAATTAAAAATTAAAATAAAAGCAGATCAATGACATCGGATGTCGTGATGCTAGCGTGCGCTTCTTCCCTTTGTATTACTTGCGTAGGCGCGCGGTCTTAAATTTCTGCTCAACTCGGGTAATCTTTGCAGTGCTTGCGTGTTTAGGCTTGTATAAGTCATGATAGCCGCTGATTTTGATTAGCTTTTGATATTCGTGTTCGCCATCTCACATCGCTTTGTCCTGCTACCATTGCTTCTTTGTCATGTCACTCTACCTTCATTCATCCTCAGTTGTATACTTCCACTTGTTCCTTGCGTCATGCGTCCATTAGACTCATGCCTTCTAACATCACCAAGCTATGCCATTTCCTGCACTTTTACACCAAAGGAGTTCTCAGTACATGCAATACAAAATATTTCGAAATGCAACTAAAAACACATTAAAATGTACTTGAGATGAGCATAGTTCGCGTAACTTGATATCCAATGTCGACGTCGGGATATTTGGTGTCCCTTTTCGTTACTTGTTCTTTGGTGTTCTCATGCTAATGTGAGATTTGTTTGAAAAAACAAGTGAAAAAGGTTCGACATGTATAATGTCCACGATTGACTTTAAGATTCGCCAGTTGGTGTATTTAACTGGTTGCACCAACGCAACCGAAAAGGTTAGCACATTGACCTATTGATTTGACACTGCTAAATGGGTCTATGAAATCGAGATTCATTAAGGGTTTGGGGGCTTGATTATGCGGAGGGAAGGTGTTAGGCACCCCCCGACATCCGTGTTACCACGGTGACCGCCACTCTTCAAAGAAATTGTTATATGAATGTGTGTG
Organism: Panax quinquefolius; assembly: GCA_020205615.1. NCBI lineage: Eukaryota > Viridiplantae > Streptophyta > Magnoliopsida > Apiales > Araliaceae > Panax > Panax quinquefolius. The sequence goes on from CM035153.1 coordinate 106,481,934, forward strand.
TGTGTGTGTGTGTGTGGATCAATGTGCAATTTATTTAAAAGTAGTGCCAGGCCTCGTTCGCACCTATATACGCAAGGTTTGAATTTTATAGAAAAATTCAGTTTTAACCAAGATATAGCAATGAAGTTTTATAAAAGAGGTTTTTTCAAACCCTGTGCTCAATGGGAATTGAGACCTTTTCATACTTCCATTATATTAAATGTTCGGCTTATTTGCTTTTATTTTCGAAATGCGAAGCATCCTCGAGAAAATAATATCTGACGATCTTAGAACTCCTTATGGGTATGATGACCATCCAAGGAAACTCGAGATAATTGTAAAATAATGTACAAACTACTTACACTAAAATGTCCATCATAGGAACCGAATCTAGATTCGATGAGATGAACTGTGATCACATGATTCCTAGGCTCACATGACATTGCTATTTGTATGGAAAGCGATAGCGAGTTATATATATAAAAAAGTCAAATATATATATATATATATATATATAGTGTTAAATAATATATATATATATATATATATATATATATATATATATATGAACATGATCAACCGCCACGAAGTAAACTCCAGAAAGTAAGCGAAATGTAAATAAAGTCGTAAAAGCAATCAAGCGCCACGTAAGTAAACTCCAAATAGGATGAGAATGTAAATAAAGTGTAAAAGGCCATAAGTAGACTCTAGGCACAGTGAAATGTAAATATATATATATATATATATATATATATATATTTATGTACAAATATACATATATAAAAGTAGTAATTATAGGATGTAAATCAAGGGCTCATCGGATATGTCTGACAACAATTATATATATGTATATATATAAAAGCCAAGAACGCACTGGATGTAAAATCCGGGCTCATTATATATGTCTCGACAAACAATATATATATATATATATATAAGCAATTAAACGCTTGAATGTAAAATCTGGGCTCATCGCATGTAGTGCAGCACAATTATATATATATATATATATATATATATATATATATATATAATCATGAGATAAACGCTTGAATCAAGTTCAGGCTCAATCGAGGTATAACTCGATAATGTTAGTCTATATATATGAAATATATACATATATTAGTATATATATACAGACAGAAATGAAAGTCACGGACCGAAGTCCGGGCAAACACACTCACACGACTATCAACGTGTACAATAGTGTGTGATATATGAGAAAGAGGCTTTATAAAATGTAAGAAGGCTTACAGTGGGCTACCAAAGTAGACTTCTTTGACTTTAAATAGATAAACACCCAGCTCCTGCAGGATAAAAAGTAGCTATATGTGAGCTAACTAGTGTTTAAAGAAGAGGAAACACTCAAAAGATGTGTATGTAGAGAAAAATGGACAGGGTTTCCTCGCCTTTTTCTTTCTCTCTCTCTCCTCAAATGGCTGACCCTAAGCCTTGTATATATAGACAGAGATGGCATAGGTACACTTGCGGCACCATGCATGATTGTACTGCGGCGATCAGCTTGTACTACTACTAACGTAATGGTGGATCCGAGCCTTGCGGGTCCTGTCGTCTCGTAGTACGTGCAGTCGTGCACTATAATGTCTGCTCGAACTTGTAGAACTTCAATCCGAGCATCCGAACGAAGTATATCTGTACTTCTTTGGATCGCTTGTGTCGAGAGTTACATAATGACATGGATTAGAGGTTGTACGAAGTCAGGAAGAGGGGTCTATGCCCATGGTCTTCAAGCTTCAAATTCTATCCAAAGTACTGCCACACGTAATAGTCACTCGGGATTGTCAATCTTCGGCTCTTGTGGGACATTGTTATATGTATGTATGTATAAAGTGTTGAGACGACGTGCCATTTGTTGAAGGAACAAGATGATGTGTGACTCCTTGCCGGGGTTATCACCAATTTAAGTTAAAAGTAGACGTTGCTCAGGGTTACGGCTGAGATTAGACCACTTGTTGGTATGCTGTGATATCATCTTGTTGAGACAGTAAGATGACGTGTTGACTCCTCACTTGGGTTATCACCGGTTTAAGCGAAAAGCAGACGTTGCTTAGGATTACAACTGAGATTGGACTGCTTGTTTGTATGCCTCATCTGGATTAAAGTTGATTGCCTGTGTTTGCAACAAGCATTTTCGGGGCTATCGCCGGAACTACAATGGCATCCCTTGGGGTTATCACCAAGGATGGGGTTGCTACTCCCAATGTTATCTCTGGGACTGAAACTGAACGTCGATGTGTTATCGCCGAGACAAGACTGTTCTCTCTAGTGTTGTTGCCGGTCTTTTGATCTGCATATCTTGGGGTTATCTCTGAGATTGGAAATGACACTCCCGGTGTGTGTTTCGGATTTGAGATGATGTTCCCGATTTGTGTTCCCAGTTGGAGCAGAACTTCTGGTAGTATCCGGCATGGATGTAAGTTGTCTTTCAGGGTTATCTCCAAAAGACAAATCTACCCTCCTGCAATGTTAGGAATAGGGGTGCAGAAAATTTCGAGTGTCTACAGATGCCCCACTTTATCATATTCATACAATGCAAGGCATGGATAGGATAAAGAATCCTATACACTTGAAATGAAAGCAAGATAAACATGATGCTATATGCAGCAACATGATGCAAATGCATGATGCATGATTGCCGTGTAATCCTGCTGGGATGACAATCAGTGATGGCTTTGACATACGATCCAAGTCTTCAAGGATGTTGACGTTGGGACTACCACCAAAATCTTGAATCCTAGACACTGGTTTATACTCCATAGAGGTACCTCTTCTGTGGAAGAGATCTGTGGGAATAAAGCTGTCTATTTTGAGGATGTGTATAACATGTTCCCTCATACTGTCAGAGTTACTGCCAACAATTTTGTTGCTGTCAGGGTTGCCTGACCTCCGTTGATATGTGTATCCCCAAATAAATCTCTACTGGGTGCATTGTCAAAGCTGCTTGTCCTTCATTGATGTGTGTATCAATGGTTGCATTGCGTTGTAATCCCCATCGGGGAGACGTAGATGTTTGAAGGATGTGCATTGTGACCCCCACCGGGGAGGTTCGATATTTCGTGGTTTCGCGTTGTAACCCCCGCCGGGGATTGTTTAGGGTTGTAACCCTGCAAATGACGGCATCGGACCTTTGTGGGGTATTGTCGAGCATGGTTTATGAAAGCTGAGCTCATTGGTATAGTATATCCCACATCCAGGCGAATACCATTGAGACGACGGGAGTTTAACTCTGACCGACAAAAAACCAGGATTTCAGATTATTCCGCTCCATCGCATAGCATTTTTATTCCTGATTTGGCCTTTTCAGCTTGTGAGACCTCCTTTGCAACTCTAATAAGAGCAAGCCGGAGGTGTGGGACCCATGTAGGGGTGCTGTAGGTGTACCTGCAGGAGCCGCAGGTTAATCTGCGGCCAACTGTGCCTATGTATAGGTGGCTGGTCGCTTTCATAAGTCATTTTCAAGTTGCGCAGCGAAGGAAATTCGAGAGCTCTTCTTCAAATCTACTGAGTTCGGGCAACTTTCTGTATATTCTGCCACCGTACAAGCTTTCTTCACTGTCCTGGTAACACATGCATGTATTTTTTTCAATTTTTGTCCGTTGGAAAATGACTTATCGTATGAAATGCATTTAGACACATAATAGTGAATATGTATGCTGATATGACTTGATAAAAAATATTCAATATAGTAATTTTTAGTATTAAACCATGCTGAACACAATGATGTGAAAAAATTTAACTTTTGAAGCAGTCAAATTGGTACCTTTTACTATCATCTCTTATCCTATCTGAGGACAAATAAGTAAAGGTAGAATAGTAAAATAATCCTGGTAATTAGATTACACTTACAGATTTTTACTATGATGTGATGAATGCATATAGGATGTATATAACTGTGTATAGGTGTGCTACTGAATGGCGACCTAGTCATGCCTATAGGCATGTGGATATTCCCATTTACAAACGGGCTATGGCAAAATTTTCCCAAAATGTAGGCATTGAGTAATTATGCATTTTTAACTCTACTGTAGATGTATGTTAAAATAATGCATGTATGCATATAATCATAGAATGCATTTTGAAAAAGATTCCAAGTACGAAATTACCACACCCTTTCTGAGGTGATTTGGAGACTTGCTATCCAGATATTATGGATCCAGATCAGTCGAGCAGTTCTCGTAGGACCACTTCTGGTGTATGGAGGAGGGCTTTTGAAGAGCCTCGGCCATTGATTACGTGAGAGCGACCTAAATCGTTTGGCGAGAGAGGCGGTGGTACGTCCTATTCGGGTTGAGGTACCGAATGTCGAAAATGAGGAGGAGGATGTATCATTCCAGGTTCCTGCTCCTGTTGTACGTGTTCCCCATAGGGAATTTCCAGGTATTCAAGTGGCGAACCCAGATCTTCTAGGTGACTTGAGTAGGCATCCTTCAGTATACCTGCATGCAAATGAGGTATGAAGTTAGATCTTTAATCTTCCTGATTTCCTATTGATGACTAGTCAAGGAGTCTGATATTGATCTACATTTGATGTAGGTTCCCGGCTTCACACAGCCTCGAGGGAACTGGTTTAGCATCCACTCTATGTATCAGGCCCTGCATGATGACTATAGAGCGATTGTCCATGGTTGGGGATTCAGGAGGTTCTTCTCCATTCTACCCCGTTGCTGTCCCTGGGGTTACCTCAGGGCATTGTCTGAGCGGTGGTTCCACCAGACTCTATCACTCCATTTCCTGGACTGTGAGGTGATGATGACGCCGATGGATTAGCGGTTTATCACAGGTATAGAGTTTGGGGGGGAGCCGGTGCCTTGCACGGCGGATATCACCCCTACTGCCATCAGATCCTTGTTGGGAGTTCCGGCGGAGTGCCTTGCAAGGTCCTTTGAGCATAGATGCTATGAGTGGGCTATTGAGTGAGCCTATACCCGATGATGTGAGAGTCAGGGATCGCATTCTTCGGCGATTGTTCCTGATGATCATTAGGGGCTGCTTCATAGCAAATAATTCCTCTATGGTGTCCTTCGCTTTGATTAACGCCACTCGACACGTGGACTGTATAGGAGAGTATGATTGGGGTTCCTACACCTTTGCCTACTTCCTCAGGGGAATGCGCATGCGATCGCAGGGCTTGACCGAGGCGTGGTTAGGATTTTACCCATTTCTACTGGTGAGTGTTTCTCTTGTCCTTTCCCATGTGTGGGTTAAGAGTGTTGACTGATAGCAGATGTTTGCCTTTGTGTTGGAAGTTTTGGGCCTATGAGAGGCTTCCTTGTTTGTGTCCTGTGAGCGTGTTAGGTTTAGATACCTATCCACAAGGACGGAGATGACATCATTCCATACTGGCAGAGGTCCTTGTTGCTGAGGGTTTCACTCATTATGCTTTATATTTGGAGTTGTTGATGTAGATGTCATCACATGGATTCCCTACTCCGGAGAGCATTTGGGAGTTGGCTTTGAGGATGGGCACCGATTTGGAGTAGAGTACATCATTTCCACCCGCAGGATTCCTCTCTTCACAGATGGAGGATGGGAGCTCTATTTAGGAGAGCGTGCTATCAGGAGCACTACAGGAGAGATTCGTATACCGATCTTGCCTCCTGTCAAGCGTTATTGGCCTGTTTCGTAGTCCCCCATCATTGACATCCCATTGATGGGGATTGACGACTTTACATTGTCAGAGGGCCCCTGTTCTTAGGAGATGTTCCAGCATTGGTGGATCCCTCGTACGATTGGAGGTCAGACCCGCGCCACACATTTTATGGGGGATATGGTTCCAGGATCCGTGATGATGACGGATTGGCTAGCCTGTGTCAGAGATTGGACTCATGTGACATAGATTGACAGATTGACGAGGTAGTTAGACCGGTCACATCTTTTCATTCGGCATTTGAGCAGAGATCCTGCAGAGGTAGATACTTTTGATCTTTCCAGCTCTGGCGCTGGTCCCTCGGATGACCCATATGGTTTTGCCAGCGCAGATCCTCCTTTGTATAGGCCTGGCATCGCTGTAGATAAAGATCCAGTGACTTAGGAAGAGTTACATCAGATGGACAGCATCGATGATGTTGACATCGACACCATTGACTTTTTCTGATGTATTTCTTTTGATAAGCCTCTGTTAGCTACTGGGTACTTTGCCCCATTCTTGCTATATCTTTTGATAGGCCTCTATTAGATGTTGGGTAGCTTCACCCCATTTCCCTGTATTTTAGTTGTATAGAGATGTATTAGATGATGATATACTTAGGAATGTATGCACAATTTTCCATTCCCTATGTAACACTCAAGAATTTTTAATTGTTTTATTAAATATTTATTGAATTATTTAAGTATTTAATGGATGTGTTTATTGTTAAATAAATAATTGTTCAAATTTTATTCAATTTGGATAGTTATTTGTTAAATAAATAATTAAGGAAATTAATTATTTTATGCTAATTTAATTTAATTATTAAGTTAGAGAGTTTTGATTAATTGAATTACTATTCTTTTTATTAGAATTTGTAATTAAAAGGTTGTGTTAGTTGATTAAATAAAGTTATAATTATATAGAAAATTATAATTTTGTGGTATTGATTTACGTGATGTAGTAATTTAATAAATTGTTATTAAGATTAATTTAATTTAGTAAATGTGTGACAAATAACCTTTTATAAAGGAGTTATTAAAATAACTTAAAGGAGTTTTAATTTAGTTTTGCCAAACAAGGCCCAATGCCTATTAAGTCTTTAATCTAATTGTGTTTTACCAAACAAGGCGTAAGGATTAATTGATTATTTTTGTTTGTGATTAGCCAAACAAGCCTTATGACTTTTGGTTTTCAAAATAAAATAACTGATGTCAGTTAAATTAGAGTTATATTATATAATTAATATATATTATATCCTATATACGTTAGATTGTTAGTACGTAGTTAGAGTTAAGAAGAAAAGAGAAAAACTTAGAGGAAGAAGAAGAAGAAAAGAAGAAAAGAAGAAAGGAAGAAAGGCTAGCAGATTGGAGAAAGAAGATTGAGAATTAAAGATATAGCCATCATCATCATCATCTTCTTCTTCAAGGTATTAACCTATTCTTTTAGTTTTAAAAAAATTTAGTTTTTCTCTTCCCAAATTCTCTGTAGAATCCTTGTGTAAGGGTAAATTAGTTGTTATGTATGTGATTTTATATGATAATCTAGTGATTTAAACTATTTTCTTAAGCTATGATTGAGAATAGTCCATGAATTTATATTATGTATATGTTTGTGAAGAAAAGTATTTTACTGAGAGAGTTTTGTGATTATATATTGTTTAGTTAAAATAAAAATTATGGGTTGTTTAGTTGTTTTATTGATAAATTGGATATTCAATTTGTTAGAGTATGTATATACTTTGATAAAATGCTTTAAATTAACTGTTTTGGTTGAAAAACAAAATCACAGTATTGATTTTCATCAAAAACATCAAAAAGTTAATTTTTATCAAAAATAGTGAAATTGGATGTTTTAAACTTGTTGTTTATGTTGTTGTATGGATAGAAACATGTTACGAATTCTTGAATTAGGTTTACATGAAGTCTTTTTATGATTTGCATGTGAATTAGGCTATTATAAAGGAACTTTTAGGCCAAAATTGGTTTTTTCTTATATTGTTGTCAAGAAAGGTTGTCCAAAATCATAGCTTTCACGCGCGCAAAGACAAACTTAGCGAGATTAATCTCGCGCCACAATGCTAGTGCCATGTGTAAGTATGCCTTTTTAGTTTTATTCTTCATGCATGAATCCGCACACCACACAAGATATAAAGCTGTGGTATTGCAATGAAGTTAGCGAAATAGTCGACGGTGTACTTTTTTGTACTCCAATGTTAAGAAATTGTTATGTGATGATAGTATGACTGTAAAATACTGATTTTACTATTTCTATACTATGAATAAGTATGTTATTAACGATTAACTTGTGTTATAACTTGATTATGTGATTAAATAATCAAACCTACATGATGAATGTAGTTAGTTAATTTTGTAAAGTGGTAGTGACTAACTATGTCATGATGACATATATATATATATATGTATATATAGGGTATTGTGATCCGAATTGATTCAGTTTAGCCTACGAGCAAGGTAAGTTTTCTAATTCTTTATCTTGTTGAACTATTTATTGTTTCAATTCGATTACCTTATAAATGATGCAAGTTTTCTAATTCTTTATCTTGTTGAACTATTTATTGTTTCAATTCGATTCCAATATAATGGTGCAAGATTTCTGAATTTTATTTTTTTATTGAGCAAGTTATTCTTGTATTTAACTTGTTGTTTAGCATGCACAATTATTTATACTAATGTCGAACAATTTTATCTTTCAAACTACTATGCATGCTTAGTACTCAATTCTAATTAAGCTTGACTTAATATTGTTCAAGCAAGGCATGTTATAGTTATTCAAAGTATATGCTATTAGATTATTCCTAAAGCATGATTTTGGTTTACCATGTTGATTCAATTATGATTATTCTATAGTACGATGTTATTAGTTTAATTCAACTAATCCTTAGTTGATGTTCATTGAATCCTAAATTACCCTGAAATGTATCCAAACCAAACTCTCTTTGGTGCGAACTTGTACTCTAAATACTGAGATGAACAACCCTATTTTTAGGGGTAACTTACGCTTAGCGTTGAAATGTTTGTGCACAATACATTGTACGAAGGGCTGATCCCCCTAAGTATGAGGAGCCCTTATAGTCTTATGACTGTTAAAGTTGGAGTTGAAAGATTACTCGCAACTGTGGACATAGTTCATGGTCTTATGACCCTCAGTTACGTTTATTCCATACTTTGGATTTTAGTTCCTGATTATCATTGTTAGAGTACTATCTAGTTTTGATGAGCCTATTCATTGGAAGTTATTATTTTTATTCTTCTGTTGATTCATTATTTTATCCAGTGAGCAATTGTTTTGCTCACTCTTGCATATTTATAAACTCATTGCAGCTAAAGTGGAGAAGGTAGACGAACCTTCAACTAGTAAAGGAAAGGGAAAATTGTACAAGTGATGCTGATTTGTACTTTTATTATTGTGATGATCTTAGATTTCTTAATAATGATGTTATGTAATAATTTTAATTCCGCATTTGAATGATTGTATTTAAAGGTTAGACAACCTGGGAGATTTTTATTATGTAACCCTTTAATGGGAAAGGTTTTCATTATTCAATTTGATTATTATTGGGTAGTTAGATATAAAGGTTTGATTAAGTGAACACCAAATCCTATGGGAATGAAGTACCTGGGTTTGGGGGTGTCACAAGTTGGTATCAGAGCCTTAGGTTATGAACCTTAGGTGGGGGAAAAGCCTTAGGAAGTAAGCTTCGAAAAGATAGTAATGATAAACTCTTATCGAGTTTTAAGGAAGAAGTAATAAAACACTTATGTGCTTATGTGTTTATAACTTATGTGCTCGTGAGAGTTGAGTAGTAATGATTAGTAATTAAAACTTAAACTTTGGTTGACAGGATGTCTAATATAGGAGGATCCAGTCAAGCTAGGGAGGAGGAGTCTCGAGATATTTAGGTAGTTTGGGAACAATTACTGCCACGGGAAATAGTTCCGTTGGTCACAGTAGTTGATCAGGAGAGGGTACATGATGAGGATGATGAGATAGAAACAGACGATGAGGAAGATCCCGTGGAGTTGCCACAGGCTGATGAAGAGGACGAAGAGGAAAGGATTTCACTTAACTTGATAGCTGGTCGTATGAACGATGAGGTGCATGACCACAACGTGGAACTTCAAGATACTGTCGAGGAATTGCAAGAGATAGTAGCTGAGCAACAGACCTCGATGGCATAGAAGGACGATGAGATCCAGGATCGAGAAGAATGACCGAACAATGTTGAAGAGAAGCTGGTTCACACTAAAGAAGAGAACAACTAAATGAGAGCAGAGAATGCAAAGTTGAAGAGCAAGTTGAGAGAAGAATCTGCAAAAAGGGCAAGAGCCGAAGACGCGTACAGTGAAGCTTATCAACAAGCTGATATAGCAGAGGGAGACGCATAAGCAAAGAGAAGGAAGATGGAAGAGATGGATAATATGTTCAACATCGCGATCAATCGAGCTCAAGACCGGGTCATGGGTTATCCAATTCAATTCGAGACGCTACCCTCGTACATACTAGATCGTCGAACCATGTTCCGAATTATGGAAGAAGAGCGTTGTAAGGCTTTGCAGTATCTTAATAGGACATCGTAGGAAGTGTATTTGATTTATGATTTATGTTATGATAATTATTATGTAAATCCCAAGTGTTATGCAACTTATGGGATATGATGATGATGTCCTGAAACTTTAGTAGTTCAGGAAAATAATGTAAGTAGCAGTGATGCTATTAATATGATGTTTTCAAAGACTTAAGTATGAATAAAAGTTATTATCTTCTTTTATCCAAAGTGTTATGTGTTATGAAGTGATTACTTTTATGGGGGCAAGTTAAGTAGAAATTACTTGAAAAGAGTTGAGTAATAATCTAATGAGTGTATTTTTAACAGAAAATGCCTCCCAAACGTCAACCACCTCGTCAAAGAACCACCGAAGGAACCAACAACGATAATACTGAAGCTAACTCCGTTCAGCAGCTAGTGACGTTACTGACAGGTGCACTGCAAAATCAATCACAGAATCAACCTCAGAACCAAGGTGCTACGTTTAAGGACTTCAAGGCGGTTGGACCACCAGAATTCCATGGATCCATGAATCCAGTTGAAGCACAGACCTGGATCATGGAAATTAAGAAGGTTTTTGATGTGGCTAGGATAGAAAATAACCAGAAGACTGCTTTTGCAACATTCATGTTGAAAGCAGAGGCTAGTTATTGGTGGCAGGCCAATAAAACTCGGCAGGTACAAGGAATTATGACTTGGGAAAGGTTTAAAGAGATTTTCTTCTAGACCTATTTCCCAGAGAGTTCGAAAAGCCAGTTAGAAGTACAGTTTTTAGAACTGAAGCAGGGAACGATGACGGTGTCGGAATATGCCGCAAAATTCAACGAGTTGGCGAGGTTTGCGCCATAGCAAGTCAACACAGATGAACGCAAGACGAAGAGGTTTGAACAGGGAGTGAAGCCCTGGTTGTTTAGTAGGGTTTCCTTGTTCCAGTTGAAGACTTTTGCAGCCATAATGTAAAAGGACATTCTCACTGAAGGTGGAGGCGAGGCGGTAACCAAGTTCAATCAGGAACAGAAAAAGAAGAAGAATGAAGTGGAGGTGACGAATGGAGGTGGTGGTAGTGGAAATGATAATAATAACCTGAAAAGAAAGTGGAATGGAAATGTGGGTGCTGGGAATCAACAAGGTAGCCAGCAAAATAAGAAGTTTGAAACATTTGCTACATGCGGGATGTTTCATAAGGGTGTATGTTTAATGGGGAAACGAGTATGCTTTAACTGTGGCCAGGAGGGTCATATCGCCCCAAATTGCAATCAACCAAAGAAGAATGTTTGCTATAATTGCGGGTCCAATGATCACTTTGCTCGTGAGTGCCCCAAGAAGAAAGTTGGAGAAGCAACGGAAAATAAGGGAGGTAGCAATGAAGGTACATGGGCCATTACTGGACCGACGACATCAACTAAACCCACAACTAGAACCTTCAACATGACTGTGCAAGATGCTATGCAATCAAAGGATGTGGTGTCATGTATTATCCCAATCAATGATATTGATGCTTATGTATTATTTGATTCGGGTGTTACTTGCTCATTTATATCTAATGAATTTGCTATGAGATTAGGATTGCCTAGTGAAGAATTGAATTTCCCTCTGAACATAGAAATCGCGAATAAGGAAGTAATTCCTGTTAGGTTCGTATATAAGAACTGTAGGGTGAACATTAAGGGAAATATTTTGATGGTAGATCTAATTCCGATTAGGCTTGGAGAGTTTGATGTTATTTTGGGAATGGATTGGTTATTCAATTGTGGAGCAATAATTGACTGCCAAAAGAAATGTGTAAACCTTATGACTCCGACAAAGGTAGTTTTTAATGGTAGCAAATCACCTAGACAAATGAGATGTCTGACGATTATGCAGGCCAGGAAGTTGTTGAGTCAAGGCTGTGTAGGTTATTAATCTTACATAGTTGATACTCAGAGGAAGGGTGCAAAACTAGAAGAAATACCAGTAGTTAGGGAATTTGTGGACGTATTTTCGGAGGATTTTCCAGGACTTCCGCCTGACAGAGAAATTGAGTTCGTGATCGACTTAGCGCCAGGAACCGCATCGATATCGAAAGCCCCGTACAGAATGGATCCGGTAGATATGAAGGAACTGATGGTACAACTGCAGGAGCTGTTGGACAAGAAATACATCTGACCAAGTGTGTCACCGTAAAAGACCCGGTGGTATTATTCGTAAAGAAGAAGGATGGGTCAATGCGTCTTTGCATTGATTATAGGGAGTTAAACAAAGTCACTATTAAGAATAAGTATCCATTGCCAAGAATAGATGACTTGTTTGATCAATTGAAGGGTGCTAGATATTTCTCAAAAATAGATTTGAGAAGTGGGTATCAGCAACTGAAAGTAAGGAAGGAGGATGTACCGAAGACGGCATTCCGAACTCGGTATGGACATTACGAGTTTTTGGTGATCTCTTTTGGTTTAACAAACGCCCCTACAACGTTCATGGATTTGATGAATAGGGTGTTTAAACCATTTTTAGACAAGTTTGTGGTGGTGTTTATTGACGATATTCTGGTGTACTCTAGAACTCAAGAAGAACACATGGAACACTTACGTCTAACACTGGAGACGCTAAGAAAGGAAAAGTTGTACGTGAAATTCTCTAAATGTGAATTCTAGTTAGAACGTGTACAATTTCTTGGGCACGTAATTGACAAGGATGGAATCTTAGTGGATCCAATAAAGGTAAGCTGTGATAAATTGGGAACAACCAAGAACTCCATCAGAAGTAAGAAGTTTCTTGGGATTGGCAGGGTATTATAAAAGGTTTATCCAGGATTTCTCCAAGATTGCCACTCCGTTGACAAATTTGAAGAGGAAATTTGTAAAATTTGTTTGGACAGAGAAATGTGAAGGAATTTTTCAAGAATTGAAAAATAAGCTAAGTATGGCACTTGTGTTGTCATTACCAGATAGTACGGGAAATTTTGTGGTGTACAGTGATGCTTCACACAAGGGATTAGGATGTGTCCTTATGCAGAACAGAAAAGTTATCGTGTATGCATTAAGGAAATTGAAAGACTACGAAAAAGGGTATCCGACTCATGATTTAGAGTTGGCCGCGGTTGTGTTTGCTTTAAAAATATGGAGACACTATCTCTATGGAGAAAAATGTGAGATCTACATGACCATAAAAGTCTCAAGTACATTTTCACTCGGAAGGACTGAACATGTCGTCCAAAGGAGATGGATGGAATTGATAAAGGATTACAATTGTGAGATCTTTTATCATTCAAGCAAGGCAAATGTGGTTGCAGATGCCTTGAGTAGGAAAGGCAGAGAAAAGTTGATGCTGTTAACTGATAAGGAGGAGCTTATTACAGTAATGTCAAGCTTAGAGTTGGAAATCAAATTTCCAAAAGAATCCGATGGAAAATTATACCAGATGGAAGCCAGTCTAACTTTGGTGGACAAAGTGAAGAACGCTCAACTGCAAGATGAGGAATGCAGAAAAATAAGAGAAAGTGTGGTCAAGGGAAAAGAAGTAAAATACAAGGTTGATACTGATGGAATGCTGAGATTCGAGGGATGAATCTGGGTTCCAGCAGTACCAGATATTAAAGAGGACATCTTGATAGAAGCTCATAACTCGAGATATTCGATTCATCCGGGAAGTACGAAGATGTATCAAGATTTTCGGTGACATTTTTGGTGGCCAAATATGAAGAGAGACGTTGCAGAATGCGTTGCAAAGTGCTTGACATGTCAGAGAGTCAAGGCCGAGCATCAAAGATCAAGCGGGTTACTTCAACCGTTAGAGATACCGGAATAAAAATGGAAACATATCACAATGGATTTTGTGGTAGGTCTCCCAACGACTCAGAAAGGATACTATGCAATTTGGGTGAGAGTGGACAGATTGACAAAATCTGCACACTTTTTGCCAATAAAGATTAGATTCAATCTTGATCAGCTGGCAAGGTTATATGTTAAAGAGATCGTTGCAAGATATGGAGTTCCAGTGTTAATTGTGTCAGATAGAGATCCGAGGTTCACATCAAACTTCTGGAAGAGACTACAGGAATATTGTATAGGAACACAATTGCGAATGAGTACGACATATCATCCGCAAATAGATGGCCAAAGTGAATGAACGATTCAGACATTGGAAGATATGCTGAGATCATGCGTCATAAATTTCAAAGGAAGCTGGGATGAAGAATTATCGTTGGTGGAATTTGCCTACAATAACAGTTATCACGCTTGCATCGGCATGCCGCCTTATGAAGCATTGTACGGCAGGAGGTGCAGAACTCCACTGTGCTGGGATGAAGTCGGTGAACGTCAACTGTTAGGACCAGAACTGGTACAACAAACTACTTAGGTTGTCAAACTCATCAGAACAAGATTGATAGCTACTCAAGACAGACAAAAGAAATATGTTGATCAACACAGACAAGATCGTGCATTCGACGTAAGAAGTTACGTTTTCCTAACAGTTTCACCTTGGAAGGGAAAAATTCAATTTGGTAAAAAGGGAAAGCTAAGCCCGAGGTTTATTGGACCCTTTAAAGTGCTGCAAAAAGTTGGAGAGGTTGCTTACGAGATAGCTCTACCTCCAGAATTGCAAAACATTCATAATGTTTTTCACGTTTCGGTGTTACGACCATATAAATCTGATTACAAGCACGTGATCGAGTACGAACCATTGCAGTTTGAGAAAGACTTATCCAATGAAGAGATTCCTATCCAGATTGTTGACAGGAAAGAAGAAGTGCTCAGAAATAAAGTGATACCTTCTGTGAGGGTAATATGGAGGAACCACAATGTCAAAGAGGCTACGTGGGAACTCGAAGCTGAAATGATGAAGAATTACCCTGAGTTAATTTTTTAATCTATGTCTTCGATTCTGGGGACAGAATCTTTGTAAGTAGGGGGAGAATGTGACGAATGAATTATTTGAATTGTGATTCTAGGGACAGAATCCTTGTAAGGAGGGAATGATGAAACACTCCAGAATTTTTAATTGTTTTATTAAATATTTATTGAATTATTTAAGTATTTAATGGATGTGTTTATTGTTAAATAAATAATTGTTCAAATTTTATTCAATTTGGTTAGCTATTTGTTAAATAAATAATTAAGGAAATTAATTATTTTATGCTAATTTAATTTAATTATTAAGTTAGAGAGTTTTGATTAATTGAATTACTATTCTTTTTATTGGAATTTGTAATTAAAAAGGATGTGTTAGTTGATTAAATAAAGTTATAATTATATAGAAAATTATAATTTTGTGGTATTGATTTATGTGATGTAGTAATTTAATAAATTGTTATTAAGATTAATTTAATTTAGTAAATGTGTGACAAATAACCTTTTATAAAGGAGTTATTAAAATAACTTAAAGGAGTTTTAATTTAGTTTTTCCAAACAAGGCCCAATGCCTATTAAGTCTTTAATCTAATTGTGTTTTACCAAACAAGGCGTAAGGATTAATTAATTATTTTTGTTAGTGGTTAGCCAAACAAGCCTTATGGCTTTTGGTTTTCAAAATAAAATAACTGATGTCAGTTAAATTAGAGATATATTATATAATTAATATATATTTTATCCTATATACGTTAGATTGTTATTACGTAGTTAGAGTTAGGAAGAAAAGAGAAAAACTTAGAGGAAGAAGAAGAAGAAAAGAAGAAAAGAAGAAAGGAAGAAAGGCTAGGAGATTGGAGAAAGAACCTTGAGAATTAAAGATATAGCCATCATCATCATCATCTTCTTCAAGGTATTAACCTATTCTTTTAGTTTTAAAAAAATTTAGTTTTTCTCTTCCCAAATTTTCTGTAGAATCCTTGTGTAAGGGTAAATTAGTCGTTATGTATGTGATTTTATATGATAATCTAGTGAGTTAAACTATTTTCATAAGCTATGATTGAGAATAGTCCATGAATTTATATTATGTATATACTTTGATAAAACGCTTTAAATTAATTGTTTTGGTTGAAAAACAAAATCATAGTATTGATTTTCATCAAAAACATCAAAAAGTGAATTTTTATCAAAAACAGTGAAATTGGATGTTTTAAACTTGCTGTTTATGTTTTTGTATGGATAGAAACATGTTAGGAATTCTTGAATTAGATTTACATGAAGTCTTTAAATGATTTGCATATGAATTAGGCTGTTAGAAAGGAACTTTTAGGTCAAAATTGGTTTTTCTTATCTTTATTCTTGCCAAGTCGTCAATCGAAAGCGCAGTTTTCTTGGCTAAAGCGTATGGCCGCATGACGTGAGTTAGCAAAATGGTCTGACAATGTACTTTTTTGTACTCAAATGTTAAGAAATTTTTATGTGATGATAGTAGGACTGTAAAATGTTGATTTTAGTATTTCTATACTATGAATAAGTATGTTATTAATGATTAACTTGTGTTATAACTTGATTATGTGATTAAATAGTCAAACCTACATGATGAATGTAGTTAGTTAAGTTTGTAAAGTGATAGTGACTAATTATGTCATGATGACATATATATATATATATATATAGGGTATTGTGATCCGAATTGATTCGGTTTAGCCTATGAGCAAGGCAAGTTTTTTAATTCTTTATCTTGTTGAACTATTTATTGTTTCAATTCGATTCCAATATAATGGTGCAAGATTTCTGAACTTAATTTTTTTATTGAGTAAGTTATTCTTATATTTAACTTGTTGTTTAGCATGCACAATTATTTATACTAATGTCGAACAATTTTATCGTTCAAACTACTATGCATGCTTAATACTCAATTCTAATTAACCTTGACTTAATATTGTTCAAGCAAGGAATATTATAGTTATTCAAAGTATATGCTATTAGATTATTCCTAAAGCATGATTTTAGTTTACCATGTTGATTCAATTACGATTATTCTATAGTACGATGTTATTGGTTTTATTCAACTAATCCTTAGTTGATGTTCGTTGAATCCTAAATTACCCTGAAATGTATCCAAACCAAACTCACTTTGGTGCTGACTTGTACTCTAAATACTGAGATGAACAACCCTATTTTTAGGGGTAACTTACGCTTAACGTTGAAATGTTTGTGCACAATACATTTATGCGAAGGGCTGATCCCCTAAGTCACGAGGAGTCCTTATAGTCTTTATATTTGTTAAAGTTGGAGTTGAAAGATTACTCATAGCTGTGGACATAGTTCATGGTCTTATGACCCTCAGTTATGTTTATTCCATAATTTGGATTTCAGTTCCTGATTATCATTGTTAGAGTACTATCTAGTTTTGATGAGCCTATTCATTGGCAGTTATTATTTTTATTCTTTTGTTGATTAATTATGTTATACAGTGAGCAATTATTTTGCTCACTCTTGCATATTTATAAACTCATTGCAGCTAAAGTGGAGAAGGTAGACGAACCTTCAAATAGCAAAGGAAAGGGAAAATTGTACAAGTGATGCTGATTTGTACTTTTATTATTGTGATGATCTTAGATTTCTTAATAATGATGTTATGTAATAATTTTAATTCCGCATTTGAATGATTGTATTTAAAGGTTAGACAACCTGGGAGATTTTTATTATGTAACCCTTTAATGGGAAAGGTTTTCATTATTCAATTTGATTATGATTGGGTAGTTAGATATGAAGGTTTGATTAAGTGAACACCAAATCCTATGGGAATGAAGTACCTGGGTTTGGGGCTGTCACACCCTATATCGTATTGACATCTATTGTATCATGCATGTTATTGTTATGCATATGTATCTATGTCCAGAGATATTTAGCATTGACCCCTGGATGGTCTTATGTCAAGGCCCATACAGATGTCTTCTCCGATAGTTAGTCGAATTGATCATACCCCACCATTTGCGGTGGTAGCTGGTATGCGATGATGGTATGATAGTATATCACCATCAGACATGGTGATCGTAGATGATTTGCTGCAGCATACTATGACCTTACTGATGTTTCAGGTTCCTCCAGGATTTATAGAGGGCATGCTAGAACACTGGGTACCGGATAGACAGATATTCCGCTTTGGGACCTGTGAGTTGACTCCTACTTTGGAGGAGTATGCATGATTGACGATGCTGCCTCTAGATAGACTATGCGTGCACATGGCGATGGGAGACATGAGTAGACAGTTTATGACTCTCACAGGATTGAGGCGCAGAGTAGTGCAGGATGAGATTACATCCGACCATGTTATATCCCAGCGTTTCCTGTTTGACAGGTTTGGCTCTGAGGATAGCTATGCAAAGCATTCCGGGGATTTCACCACACCAGAGGATCATTGGCGTTTAGCCAGAGTAGATGTACTGCTTCTATGCGTATTGTCATACGTATACATGCCGCGGTACATGGATGAGCTGGATATCAACGTCATTATGGCAGTGAGAGTTCTCAGGGAGGGTCGTACCATTGTACCGATGATTATCGTAGAGACCTTGAGGTCGGCTACATACTGCTGCACTTATCCGGCAGGAGTGTTCACAGGTAGTTCGGTCATGCTGTGTGTGTGGTTCATGTCACACTTGAGATCGATTGGCACATTTAGACATCATGGATTTTGTTTCACCTATGAGATAGAAATGTCGTACTCCTTTCAGCCTGCGGGGTGTACAGATGTTGTATCTTGGTCCGCTTTCTTGGAAGAGATTGGAGATCCGTTTGATATATTGCCGTGTTCAGGGCTTAGCTCACCCTATATCTTTATTACTCATGCTCCGGGCATGGATTATCTCCCTCTGGCTGGTTTGAGGGGCATGATCACTTACCACCCACTGGCCGTGATGTGTCAGTTTGATTAGTTCTAGGATTTTCATCCGTATGAGGGGGCAGTGAGTCAACACTTCACATCACACCGTTTGTCGTGGAGGGGCAGATCCAGTTGTATACTGCTGGGATCGTGAGAGTGCATTGAGTTTTACATCGATCATTGATTGTTACTCAGTAGAGTATTCGCATGGATGGAGAGCAGATCTTGCATTGGCTGCTGGCGGTATCCTGATGTAGGAGGCCGATTTCGACGATGAGGAGCCCATAGAGAGGAGGTGTCATTCCCATGATGACTTGGCTCATTTGGTCGCCAAACATTTGTGATAGATTCTCCCACCCCGAGTGCCACCGTTACTTAGTATTCGACACATCATTTAGAGAAGAGCTTACATCTGATGACCTATGACAGAGATCAGGCTAGGGCCACGATGTTGACAGCTCTTGATGAGAGAGATACCGCTTTGTTAGAGAGGGATGAGGCTAGATCAGCCAGGCATGCATTGATAGTTGAGCGGGATGCCGCCTTATCTGCTAGGGATGTGGCCATTGCAGACAGCACTTCAGTGAGATCCCAGATGACAGTCAGTCTGGCTGACATGAGTGCTTACATTGATGAGCATTATGCCACCATGCAGTTAGCCTCTGATCTGCTAGTTCGTGTAGATACCCTTAGGCAGGAGCTTGCAGTGCTTTTTCCGTCTTCAGAGAGGGATGCTATGTTAGATCTGATAGTTCGCATGTATACAGATCTGTAGATAGCTATGTATTTTCTTGCATAGACTAGCTTAGCCATTTTGTCATGTACCGTACAGATGAAAATATCAAACAGTATTATGTATGGCAGGGAAATATATTTTGATTCACTTCCCTTTTAGTTCTGCCTTGATACTTGCTTGATGCTTGCCTATTTCTTCAGGGCCTTTGATCTTGATGCATTCTGAACTTATCCTTGATAGGTGGACATTGAGACGTCGCAAGATCTCTTAAAACGGATCTTTGATTACTGAAAATCCCTACCATCTTTGGTGTCTTGGGACTGGTATCTGCATGGAAAAATGGAGAGGATGGTAGTTTCTTCCTCTCTGAGATTGACCACACCACAGATGGTCGCCAATACTTCTATTTGTGAGAAGCCTAGTTAATTCCATCTCTTATGGGTTGGTATTGCTCTTTGAGAGTGCGATCATGACTTAGATGGTCACCGAATCTTCTATTTGTGAGAAGAGGTTGGATAATTCCATCCCTTTGATCTGAAACCGATAAAGTGGGGAAATTTGAAGGTTGATCCCAGTATCGTGTGACAAGTATGTTTGTTCTGGTAGGGGTTAGACTGCACCATGAATGGCTGCCTATGTACTCCTGTTGAAGAGGAGATCAAGTCTGCGTAGTTCGAACCTGGTGTATGAGGTTCAACGCTAAATGTGGAGGCAGATGGGTATAGAAGTATTTTTATTGTTTTTGTTGTTTTTGTGAAGAAAGGGCAGAAATGTTTTTGTTGTTTTTCTTTATTGCGACCGGGCCATATAAAATATGGTTGCCTATGTACCCCAAGATCAGGTCGACGTAGTTCGCCCCTCATGACGAATCGCAGCTGAAGAGAAACGTAAATCCCATGCGCAGAGCTATCTTTGCGGGAGAAGAAAGTTTAATCCATGTAGGGATAAGCGCAAGTATGGAAAAAGTTTAATCCTATCTTGAGGATAAACTGCAGGGGTGAAAAGTTTAATCTCATCTTCAGAAGAAGCAGGGGTGAAAAGTTTAATCTCGTCTTCAGGAGAAGAGGTCTGAAAAGATTAATCTCGTCTTCAGGAGAAGCATGTGTGAAAAGTTTGAAATGGAGTAAAACCAGGCTGCTGGCTTGGAGTGTATGTTTCTCTAAGGGGCAGAAGAGTTTGTAAAAAGGAGAGAGGGTTAAAAACCGGAATGACTAGTGATTGGATGATCAAAACTAGGATGTTTGTTTCGATGGTTACTTCAGACATAGTGCCGTTTCACGGTGTCCGAGTTAATAAGCTGCGAAAATTCATCGCCATCCATTTTCTACAACCTGAGAGCACCTCCTGTCAATACTTCTTTGACAATAAATGGGCCTTCCCAGTTAGGGGCGAATTTTCCCTTAGATTGATCTTAGTTGTCAGTGATCTTTTTCAAAACAAAGTCATGTTGTTTGAATTTCCGTAGTCGGACTTTTCCGTTGTAGGATCGTGCGATCCTCTGCTGATATAACTGACCATGGAAGATAGCCATGGTTCACCTTTCATCTATTAGAGACAATTGGTGATACCTATCTTTTACCCATTGGTCTTCATCCAACTGAGCATCCAACAATACTCTAAGGGATTCCATTTCCACTTCTATGGGGAGCACTGCCTCCATCCCATAGACTAACGAGTAGGGTGTTGCCCCAGTGGAAGCACGCATTGAAGTTCTGTAGGCTAATAAAGTTAGGGGCAAGAGGTCAGGCCATCCTTTGTGATTGGAAGACATTTTTTTCATGATCTTCTTGATGTTTTTATTAGCCGCTTTAACAACACCATTCATCTTCGGATGGTAGATGACAGAGTTGAGATGTTTGATGTGGAATTTTCTGCATAATTCCTCCATCATGTTGTTGTTGAGTTTTTTAGCATTGTCTGACACAATGACCTCTGGTTGTCCATATCGACAAACAACATTGTTTCTGATGAAAGCAATGATGACTTCTTTAGTAACCACAGGGAAGGAAGTCGCTTGACCCATTTGGTGAAGTAGTCGATCATGGTGAATATGAATCGATGTCCATTCTTGGCTTTGGGCTCGATGGGCCGATCCGTTCATTCCCCACATTGAAAAGGGCCATGGCGAACTCATATTGTGGAGTTCCCTTGGAGGGGCGTGCATAGCATTCCCATGAATCTGGCATTGATAGCACCTCTTGACGTGATCATCACAGTCAGCTTTGAGTGTAAGCCAGTAATGTCTCGTTCTGAGAATTTTCTTGACAAGTAGGGGTCCGCTCATGTGAGGGCCGCATACTCCACCATGGATCTCATCCATGAGTCGCTGAGCTTGGTCTTTGTCCAGACATCTGAGGAGACCAAATCCTACATCTCTTTTGTAGAGTGCATCTCCGCTCAGGTAGAATTTCATAGCAAGTCGATGAATCCGCCTCTTCTCAGTTAAGCTCGCCTCAGCGGGTGTAGATCCATCTCGTAAGTACTCCTTGATATGTTGATACCAAGGGTTGTGGATGGGAGGCAACTCATCCGATACTTCTCCAATGTAATTCCCATAGACTGGGGCTTTCTGCATAGCAATCATGATGCTTGGCATGTTTTCCTTGGCAAGTATGTAAACCAAGGAGGCCAACGTTGCTAATGCATCTGTAAAGTCATTCCTATTACGAGGAATGTGTAGAAAGGAGATTTCTTCGAACTCCAAAGCCATCTGTAGAACTTGCCGATGGTAAGGCAGTAAATGTAATTCTTTGGTTTGATAGATTCCTGTGGATTGCTTGATTACCAATTCGGAATCCCCAAAGACAGTTAACCGCCTGATACCCATTGAACGGGCAAGTTTGAGTGCCATGATACAACCTTCATACTCAGCTGTGTTGTTGGTGTTGACAAACGGCAATTTGACGGCAACGGGATACTGCTCCCCCGTACGGGATATTAAAACTACTCCGACTCCAGAGCCTTCTAGGTTAACAGCTCCATCAAAATACATTTTCCACAAACGGCATGTATCGTACTGATGTGGTAGCCAAATTGTCATTACTCCTTCATCAGGAAAGTATGTTTCTAAGGGTTTGTAATCCCCTGCAGGTGCAGGGGCTAATTGATCTGCAATTCCTTGACCTTTGACCAACTTTTGAGACACGTAGACGATGTCAAATTGTTGTAGGATCAACTGCCATCTGGACATTCAAAAATTTAGTATGGGTTTTCTGAACACATACTTAAGAGGATCCATGTGGGATATGAGATGGATTGTGTGACCATGGAGATAATGCTGTAATCTCATGGAAGCCCATGCTAAAGCACAACAAGTCTTCTCAATCAGAGTGTACTTGTGTTCACTAATGCTGAATCTTTTGCTGAGGTAATAGATAGCTCGCTCTTGGCCTCTATTGTCTTTCTACCCCAGCATATAGCCCATAGCATTGTTATTTATGGACAGGTACATGAACAGGGGAACATCATCCCTGGGAGGTACCAAAATAGGAGCGTTGATTAGTTGCTCCTTAATTGTGAGGAAGGCTTTTTGACACTCGTCATTCCATTTCATGGAGGAGTTCTTCCTTAACAATTTGAAGATTAGCTCCTGAGTTCTTAGTGAGTTGAGAAATGAATCGGCTAATGAAGTTGATCCTTCCAGAAAATTCCCGTATTTCCTTCTCTGTCTGAGGAATGGGCATTTCCTTGATGGCATTTCCTTCCCGTATTTCCTTCATGAATACGAAAGAAATAATATCCCTTACCTTAGAAAAAAACTGGATACTGGATACTGGAATAGTGAGGTAGCAGACTTCTCTTCTTCTTTCTCTCTATAATAATTGTTCTTGTGAAACTTAGTGAATTGGTGAGAAATGAAGGAAGAATGAGCTTCATTTTATAGGAAAATATAGTTTCGATAATTTCACGTTTTGGGGCTCGAAATATTATACTATAATACCTTCCTCTTTTTCTTCATTTTTAATTTAGTTTTGCAAGTATTATCAAACTTGCACCACCTCCCCTAATAGTAAATCATGTGAATCAATAGTAAATCATGTGACTCAATAGTTCTAAACATGTGAAAAAATTAATTATAGTATAGTACCTTCATCTATACCTCCATTTTTAATTTAGTCATGCAAGTATTACCAATCTTGCACCAACTCCCCTAATAGTAAATCATGTGAATCAATAGTACACACATGTGAACACATAGTTATAAGCATGTGAATTAATAGCAATTAATTGCTCATTTATCTAGTGAATTACCCGATTGGTCAATATAACCTCTAGACATCAATTATTATCGAAATAAATGTCGATTTATACTATCACTAATAATTCCCACACAATGGAACTATCAATTTCATCTTTAATCAACACGAACTTATTCATCATTTATATTATAACTCACAATATTTAACAACCAGGTCATTCCCAGGAAAGAGGGGGCTTTCCGATAAGGATTTCTCCTTATTGGCGTGCAATTAGATTATCTAACCTTTCATTGATAGAACTTCTAGACATTGTCAATATTGCAAATAATAATATAAATAACTTTGTTGTCTCAATTATTGATTTAATAATATAACATATTATACAGATGATACTGTGACAATAATTGAATCAATAATATGAGAGATATGATGCAGCAATTACTGTAGCAATAATTGAGTATAACTGAGTGACTTCTTACGTAAGCATCAATAATCAATATCGTGTGCTACTATGCAACCACACGTATTACTGTACTTTTACTACCAGGTAGTTCAACAATTTTAACGGTAACCCTTTCGCTGTTATTTTTATAAAAAGATAATTCTGTCATTTTCTAACTACGACAATACTTTCATTGTGGGGTCCACTAATGATTATGTCGTCATACAAATATTCCCCGACTTATCGAATATTTTATAACAACTTGCTTACTTTGAAAAAAAAAATTCACATATCACCCTTAACTTTAACCTTTTATCAATTTAACCATTTACAAAATAAAATAATAATTATAAGAAAATTGAATACTTTCATTTCATAAAATTCGGGGTCTCACAATCTCCCCTCCTTATGAAATTTTGCCCTTGAAATTTACGTACGTACCTGGTATGCCGAAGAGGTGAGGATACCTTGACTTCATTTCATTTTCCAACTCTTGAGGTATAACCTTTGAGTGTCGAATATGATCCTTTTTATCCAAAATTTTAACACGTATCTCCTCACACGTTAAATCTTCTGCTATCTCATCTAGTTCTAATTCAATAATGTGGTTTGGGTCTTATACTCATTTATGTAACATCGATACGTGAAAAACGTTATGAACACGCGACATACTTGGCGGTAAAACGAGTCTATAGGCCACAGTTCGTACTCGATCAAGGATTTCAAATGGGCCAATTAAATCGAGGGTTGAGATAACGCCTTCTTGAACCTTCTTCTTCACATTCATCAGATTCAGGTGTGTAGTTTAAGCGGCTTTAACTTTATCGGTTAAAGTCGATCCTACTCGTATATTTGATATAACCACGTGGGTCCCTAAAGTCTTTAACTCTATCTTCATCATTTATAAGTTATACGAAATGGGTTTTGTGTTAACAACATCACACTCGTAACTGCATACGATCTTCTACTCAACCCGTCAGCTACCATGTTCGTTCTTCCACGATAATATTGAATGGTATGGTCGTAATCTTTAATAGCTCGAGCCAACGTCTTTGGGGCATTATACATTTGTTTTGGTGGAAGAAATATTTAAGGGTTGAAGAAATGGGTTTTGTACTAGGGTCAATACAAAATTCGATTTCATGCTCTGGGAGTAGGCTAAGAAGTCTTCAAGAATACGTCAGGAAATTTATTAAGAATAGAAATGTCATTCAAAACTGTGACTCTCATCCAAGAATTGGATAGCACGTCACATTGATACCTATCAACTTGCCACCGTTATTCACAACGTCCCCTACTGAAAGTCTGGCTTCGGTGTATTCCAAGACTTAGAAGTCACCAGCGAAAGGCTCGGGGTTCTTTACTTATGGCTTGATATGACAATGATTGACTTTTAGTGAGTTAGTTGCTTGAATTCGCATAATAGGTTGGTTAGAAATATGAAAGCTAACAACCTTACGAAAAGCATGATGAGTAGTTAACCAATCGATTCCTAAAATCACATCAAAGCTAAGTATTTTCAAAGAGATAAGATCGACAGGTAACGTGAGGGTTTCGATTTGAGTCAAACAAGACTTATAAACAGTGGAGGTAACGAAGGTTTCTTCTAACCGAGTTTCAACTGATAAGTTAAAGTCTAATCTCTCCGGAGTCAAATTTAAATGTTGAGCGCAAGCAAAAGAGATAAAATAATGGGTAGAACTGGTATCTAATAAGGTATAGACTTTGCAAGAATTTATAATTAACTAACATGTGCTAACTTCGTTTGGGTTACATGCTTTTTGAGAAGTCATGAAAAATGCTCTTCCTGAAACCACTGACTTTGTTTTGTCCATATCCGCCTTCGGTGCCACTGTTCCAGCTGGACCTGACTTTGGTGCACAACAAAATCGGGCTAGGTGACCTTCTTTTCCACAATTGTAACATGCTTTGGACTGCATCGTGCAGCTTGGACTGATATGTCACTCCCCTCCGCATTTGAAGCATAAAATTGGTGGTCGTTCTCCTTCCTAAAAAATAGGTGTTGGTGTTGATGTCTTTCCATCGTTGTTGAACTTTCTCTTCTTGAAATTTCCACTCCTATTATCTTGGCCATGATTACCACCAAAGTGGTTACCATTCTGGGCATGATAATTTCTCCCATGATGGTTATCATTGTTCCGATGGCCATTGCCACCGGTATGACTATTATCGTGTTGTTGCTCGTTATCCTTTTGTTGGGCTGGCTCATTATCGCGCTCCAATAATTGAGCCCTATTCACTACATCTGAATATAAACAAAGTTTGTGAGAAATGAGGTATTGACGTATTTTGGGTTTCAAACCTCTTAGAAACATTCGCATCATTCGCTCCTCATTATCGACCAAATGGGATGCAAACCGAGATAACTCCGCAAATGTGGCCTCGTATTGCGACACGGTCATATTATTTTTCTCCAACTTGATAAACTCCACCTCCTTCATGTGACGAATACTTTCGGGAAAGTACTTGTCGTTAAACAGCTCTTGGAACTTCTCCCAAGTCATCTTGAGTGCGTTAGGTTGGATACGTTTTACATATTCCCACCAGTAATCTGCCTCTTCACGCAACATAAAGGTGGCGAAGGGAACCTTTTCTCAACTTGATAAACTCCACCTCCTTCAGAACATCAAATATCTCTTGGTAAGTCATCTTGATCGTTAGGTTGGATCGTTTTACATATTCCCACGATGTCTGCCTCTTCACCTTAAAGGTGGCGAAGGGAACCTTTTGCTCCTCTCGAGCATTCCAAGACATCAAATATCTTGTGTCTGCTTTATCCATGTCTCTTAAGTGGTTCGGCTTTCCCAAAAACTCCGGCGCTTGACTCCTTGAAGCGCTTAGCGGTGACGGTAAATGGGTTGCCATTGTTTCCACCTGCATTATGAACATGAGTCTCTCAAGTCTGATGTTGCATGAATTGCATAAAGCCTCTGAACATCCCATCGTTCATCATTTCATCGGTGTTATTGTTTACTTGAGGATTATTGTCTTCCTGTTGCACATTATCCTGGATATTGATCGTTGGTGACTCAATGATCTCATGTTCTTCATTGCTTATCTCAACATTTTCAGATGCCATTTTCAAACACTATCACAAAACAAGGGTTAATTGACATGTCAAATATTATTCATATACTCTGACCGACCAATTAAATACCAAATATACTTAGGTAGGTCATACTAGCAAAGGAATTCCCCGTCTCCCCCTCCTAGTTCTTGTCTCACATCTCAGCCAGGGATCATATATATCCCTAAGCTTTGATACCAACTGTGACGCCCCCAAAATAGGTATACATAACCCATCTTGAGTCGCTAGATACATGGTACATAAATCAAATACAAACTTAATTATACAATTGTCTGGTAATATATGATAAAACATAGCTGAGAGTTTAAACAAGAATATTGCCTTTTAGACAATAACCACTCTCAATGGAGTCCTCATTACAATTATTATCACACTATTTCACAGAATAGTGAGGACTACTAAAACAATCATACGGACCAATAATCCGTTTCCAGAGCCGGCCCCGACTATATTCTCATTTCAAGAAGAAACGGTGAAAGAAAAGGGTGAGCTCAACTAGCCCAAAGAAGAAATATTATGACTAAGATAATGTAGAATAAATTATCCTTAGCCTTTAACAGTATAACAACTGATAGAATACAATAGACAACAAGTTTTAGATCAACAACTGTAGCGGAATAAGCAATCCATTAGAAGAGTTAAGTAGAGCATAAAATCTACTATCTTTTATGATTTAAAAAGTTTTTCATCAACTTTATCATTGAGACTCGACAATAAATAAAATCGAATCATCCCTGCACCACGACCAAGGATATTCATGTAATCATCAATGGTCATGATTATACCGAATAATCCCTGGTTATAATCATACCAACAATTGTCCATCAATGAACTACAGGCCAATGAGGACTTTTACCACATCATTCGTTACATTATGGTCATGATTATATCGAATAATCCCTGGTCATAATCATACCAAGTCCATCTATGCACGTAAGCCAAAGATTATTTTCATCACAATATAAGTATGAGGATGATGCCAATGACATAATAATTCAATAAAACAAGTTCAAGGATAAATTTTAAAGATTTATAATTTAATTTATCCAGAAATCAATAACGTCTAAATTGTCAACATGATACTTCTTTGTGGAGTAAAATTCAAGAATGCTCAGAAGAATATTTCCATGAAAAGATACTGGATGAAACACAAATATCAAGGATATTCTACTAATTTCATGGAGTATAGAAGCCAAAACTTTAACCAACTGAGTATAATAGAATATATAAAACTGCAAATGGATTATCACCCGCCATGCGGTAATCCATGTAGACAGATCATTTCCACAATTTAATAAGGAATGAATACGAAGGGTCATTCACCATGCATACGGTTGTCCGTGTAGACATGTTATTCCAACAAAATAATAAAGAATGGAATAACAGAAGAATTCACCATGCATGCGGTAGTCAGCGTAGACAGATTATTCCAATAGAATAATAAAGAATGGAATAATAAAAGAATTCCCATGCATGTGGTAGTCCGCGTAGACAGGTTATTCCAACAGAATAATAAAGAATGGAATAACAGAAGAATTCACCATGCATACGGTAGTCCGCGTAGAGCGGAGTTATTCAACGAGAATAATAAAGAATGGAATAATGAAGAATTCACCATGCATGCGGTACTCGCGTGAGCGAGTTATTCTAGAATGGAATAACAGAAAAATTCATCATGCATGCGGTAGTCCGCGTAGACAGGTTATTCCAACAAAATAATAAAGAATGGAATAACAGAAGAATTCACCATACATGCGGTAGTCCGCGTAGATAGGTTATTCTAGAATAAAATAACAGAAGAATTCATCATGCATGCGGTAGTCCGTGTAGACAGGTTATTCCAACAGAATAATAAAGAATGGAATAACAGAAGAATTCATCATGCATGCGGTTGTCCGCGTAGACATGTTATTCCAACAAAATAATAAAAAATGGAATAACAGAAGAATTCACCATGCATACGGTAGTCTGCGTAGATAGGTTATTCTAATAGAATAATAAAGAATGGAATAACAGAAGAATTCACCATGCATGCGGTGAGTCGCGTGAGACAAGTGCTATTCAACATAATAATAAAGAATGGAATAATAGAAGAATTCACCATGCATGCGGTGAGTCGCGTGAGCGGAGTTATTCCAAGCAGAATAATAAAGAATGGAATAATGAAGAATTCACCATGCATGCGGTAGTTAGCGTGAGACAAGTTATTCCGAGAAAGGAATAATGGAAGAATTCATCATCAAGCATAAGATGTCGCATAGACGAGTTATTCCAATGAGAATAATAAAGAATGGAATAATGAAGAATTCACCATGCAAATGGTGATGCGTGTAGGCGACTTATTCCAATGAGAATAATAAAGAATGGAATAACAACCCTTATGAGTATTGAAAGAAAATAACTCTCTTCATGAATACGAAAGAAATAATACCCTTACCTTAGAAGAAAACTGGATACTGGAATAGTGAGGTAACAGACTTCTCTTCTTCTATCTTTCAATAATAATTGTTCTTGTGAAACTTAGTGAATTGGTGAGAAATGAAGGAAGAATGAGCTTCTATTTATAGGAAAATATAGTTTCGATAATTGCATGTTTTGGGGCTCGAAATATTACAGTATAATACCTTCCTCTTTTTCTTCATTTTTAATTTAGTCCTGCAAGTATTACTAAAGTTACACTACCTCCCCTAATAGTAAATCATGTGAATCAATAGTAAATCATGTGACTCAATAGTTCTAAACATGTTAAAAAATTAATTTATAGTATAGTACATTCATCTATACCTCCATTTTTAATTTAGTCATGCAAGTATTACCAATCTTGCACCAACTCCCCTAATAGTAAATCATGTGAATCAATAGTACACACATTTGAACACAGTTATAAGCATGTGAATTAATAGCAATTAATTGCTTATTTATCTGGTGAATTACCCGATTGGTCAATATAACCTCTAGACATCATTTATTATCAAAATAAATGTCGATTTCTACTAACACTAATAATTCCCACACAATGGAACTATCAATTTCATCTTTAATCAACACGAACTTATTCATCATTAATATTATAACTCACAATATTTAACAACCAGGTCGTTCCTTGGAAAGAGGGGGCTTTCCGATAAGGATTTCTCCCTATTGGCGCACAATTAGATTATCTAACCTCTCCTTGACAGAACTTCTAGACATTGTCAATATTGCAAATAATAATATGAATAACTTTGTCGTCTCAATTATTGATTTAATAATATAACATATTATACAGATGACACTATAACAATAATTGATTCGATAATATGAGAGATATGATGCAGCAATTACTGTAGCAATAATTGAGTATAACTGAGTGACTTCTTATGTAAGCATCAATAATCAATCCAGTGTGCTACTTCTTACGACCACGATATTCTTTGTACTTTTACTACCGGGTAGTTCAATAGTTTTAATGTTAACACTTTCGCCGTTATTTTTATAAAAAGATAATTTTGTCATTTTCTAACTACGACAATACTTTCGGTGTGGGGTCCACCAATGATTATGCCATCGTACGAATATTCCCTGTTAAAACGAATATTCCCTAACTAATCGAATATTTTATAACAACTTGCTTACTTTGCAAAAAAAATTCACATATCACCCTTAACTTTAACCTTTTATCAATTTAACCATTTACGAAATAAAATAATAATTATAAGAAAATTGAATACTTTAATTGAAAGTAGTATGCACACAAGCCAATCATGTTTGATGATAAAGCATATACTTTGTAACAAACTTATTCGTTTATTAATAAAAAGTATTAATTTATTAAAGGCTTTTAATTATCTACATGATCTTTGTTTTATAATATGTGATAAACCCATAGTTTTAAGCAATGCTTTTAGAATAATGATGATGATCATTCTAATGAGATCTAAATTCTTAAAAAGCTTAAAACTAAAATAGTTCCCAATCGTTGGATTACTAAATTGGGGATTAGTGAATCCAGGATAGATTGGTACATCGTTCTTGCTCATTGGATGAGGATGATTGATCTCATGATCATTTGTGTGGAACACTAAAAGCAAGTATGTAGGTGCTTATTAGAGAATAAGTTCCTTTGAGCATTGGCTCGCTAAGGAATACCTAATGGAGTTTTATTTGCTGTCGATAGGAATTCTGTAGTGATAGTAGTCAAGTAATCCTTGGACTTGAGATCATCATAGTATCTTGTGTATGATGAGTTATACTTTGACTTATTCCTTAAGACCCTTAGGGTATATCAAAGGGTATGCTTGGGTATAATAATTATACATGGAGATAATGTATGATCGATAAAGAATCTACCACTTCTAATAAAAGAAGAGAAATGTCCTATGTGATTCGATAAATGACAACCCAGTAGTCCTTGGCGAAAGCGAGAATGAAATTAGAAAGGAGTTTCTAATTTGCATTATTTGGAGTTGTGCATTTAAGAGTCGAAATACATATAATTAAATAAAATAAGACTTGTGGTAATTCCATGTCTTATATTTAATTGGGACATTGTATGGTGGAAGGATTGAATTATGGTAGTAACTATTTACTCAAAGGTTCTTTAATGATTAATGTTGAAATCTATATTATCTGGAAAGTCGTTGTTGATCATTGGGAGGCTTATCCCTATTGTAGAATAAATATTATTTAAATAAATTAATTGTTTAATTTATTTATTTAAATAAGATTAGAATTGTTCTAATTGATTTATTCACAACTTAGGTTTAATATGGAGAACCTAAAGGGTCACACCATAAAAGGAAGAATAATTATTTAAGAAGTTAATGGCATAATCGTAATAATATGTTATGTATATTTAATTTAATCTATGGTGATAGAATAAATTAAATAGCTTAATATTATTATTTAATATTTTAGAAATATTAAATATAAATTAATAAGAGAGTCTTATTAATAGTATTACAATTATTATTATTTTAATTTCTAAAAGAGTTTAGGAATTAATTTAATATAAGTACTCTCATTTATTCCTAATAGGATTAGGAGGAAAATTAGTTAAAGGAGTTTAATTAATTATCCCTAATAAGATTAGGGAGCTTAATTAATTAAAAGAATTTAATTAATTAAATAAAACCTAATTTCTTAATTGTTAAGGAGGGTTGCCCACATCGATAAATAAGAGAGTCTTATTATGGGTGGTGGGGTTGTTGATTTTTTCAACATCGACATAATTCCAATTTGTTGGAGAGTACCCCTTTCTATAGAGATAGAAAACTAGGGTTGAGCCATATATCCCTTCTTCTTGAATTTTCTTCTTCCTTGGTGGATCACCTCTAGAGGCCAAACACATGGGTGGCTAACGTTGATCAAAGGAAGGAACCAAACCCGGTGGATTCAAGTTGAGCGAAAAGGATTGGAGGTGAACTTGTACACGAGGAAGCTCGATCTTCAAGGGTATGATTTTATTCTTTATCTTTTCGTTTAATTAATAATTGTGCATAAAGGGTGATCCGGGTTTATGGTTTGTAAAAAATTTTAAACTCTGATTTTACACGCTTCCGCTTAATTTTGTAATTTGATTGCGCACATGAATATTACAAACCTAACAGTGGTATCAGAGCCAGACCTTTATGCAAATTTATTAATTGTTTTAATTTGATATGTATATTGATATGTGTTTAGAACAATTTAATTGGGCATAATTTTATTGTATAAAATTTATTTAAAAAAAAAAAAAAAAAAAAAGGATTTCATGCAAATTCGGTAATTAAGAGTCAATGTTATGAAAACCAAGTCATTCGGCCGTATGAATGAATAAGCTTCATCCCCCGCAAAACAATGCGGAAGTTATTTTTTTCTTTTAGAGAATACATGAAGGTAGTTATTATAAGCAATCAAGGCAGATCACGAAATCAAGCGGACTCTTAGATTTTTGTTTTTCGGATATATATATATATATATATATATATATATATATATATATATATTATAATATCTGATTATTATATATATATATATATATATAATAGTTATATATATATATATACTATATATATATATTATTCTTAATTATTTTATAATTAAAATAAAATGTTTATTTTAATTTTAAAATAAAAAGTTTATTTTAATATTAAAATAAAAAAAGAGTTTATTTTAATTTTAAAATTGAATATTATATATATATATATAATTATTTTAATCTTAAAATAAAAGTTTATTTTAATTTTAAAATAAAAGGTTTATTTTAATTTTAAAATAAAAGGTTTATTTTAATTTTAAAATTAGAATTTCATGCTAACTAATTAGAGTTGGAATTGGATTCCATGCTAACTAATTGGAGTTGAAATTGGATTCTATTTTTTCCTTAAATAAAGGAGTTTATTTAGATATGAAATAAGATTTCATATTATTCAAAATAAAGGAGTTTATTTGTGAATAGGAAAGAGAATCCTAATTTCCTTAAATAAAGGAGATGTTTATTTAAATATGAAATAAGATTTCATATTATTCAAAATAAAGGAGTTTATTTGTGAATAGGAAAAGAATATCCGTGTTTCCTTTAATAAAAGATTTTTTTTACATGGAATTGGATTCATAATTAATTAAAATAAAGAGTTTATTTTAATTAAAGTTTTTTTAAAAATATATATATATATATGGAATTGGATTCCATAATTAATTAAAATAAAGGAGTTTATTTTGATTAAAATTTTGATTAAAATAAAATAGTTTATTTTATTCAAAATTGGATAAATTAAAATAAAATAGTTTTATTTTGATTTAAATTTGGATTAAAATAAAGGAGTTTATTTTGATTCAAAAATAGATTTTATACTAACTAAATTTGCCCATTAAATGATATCAATATATATATTAAATGTTTATTATTCATAAGATGAATGTTATTTATTGATGCGTATGGTGATGTGTATGATAATAAATGGGATTGATTATGGACTATTGACCGATATGATTGGATTTTATTTTAGTTGGATGCATGAATGTATGGTTTTTTTATTAAATGGGTCTCTGTAGACTCGTCTTCTCTAATTTTTCTTAATGTAAATTCTATCTCCCTCCTATGTACTTCCCTTATTTGGCGATCAAGGTTTCTATTTATTTTAAAATAGTTATGTAATAGGAATAGTTAGAATTAATTTTGAAGAATTAGAGATCAAGGAGGAAGCAAGGCGCTTGAAGACCCGATTTGTAATGGAGCAGGGTTTAAATGTAATAGTTATATTTAAATATTATTTCTTGCACCCTAGGGTTTGACCTTTTGGTTCACTTGGTGGCTCTAGTGAACCAAACTAGAATAAAAGTCCATAATCAATCAAAGAGTAGAATATAGTATTCTATATGTGCGTGCTTATTTTATATATATTATATATTATGCAAACATGCTTAGCATGTTCATTAATATAATGGCGTATATTTATATATATATATGTGCATATGCTAAACAAGATGAGACAAATTAATAACAAAACCCTCAATTTTTTTATATTAAGTCCTAAGCGTTCAAAGATATTTGGAATATCGAACGTAAGCCTTCTAGCATGATAAAATTAATAGAGTATTAAATATTTAATATGAGTTTGTTGTGTCACCACAAGGCAAGTATTAAGTATTTAAGATGTTAATTTATCACATTTGATGCTTATAAAGAAAATTGAACAATATTGTTTTGTTGTGTCACCACAAGGATGATATTTTCTTTTTGAATATATGGAGTGCTTAGGTGGGACTTCACTTGTATAATTTTGATTCGGATGTGCCACCACTGATCAAAATAATCTAAGAGGCAAAAGAAAAGGAGTTACATAGTTGATGTAATTGACAAAAGTTGTCTACCTATTTATTTATATATAGTTTGTTGTGTCACCACAAGGCTATATACATTTGAAATGGGATCCTTATTCTCACTAGCAAATCTTTAATTAGATTTTGTCGAACTATATAAGTGAGGTAATATAGTTTGAAGAAAATAGTGGGAGATACCAATTTAAAACAAGACCTAAATTATTTTGGTAATTAATAAAAGAATGTATGTTAAAATGTTGTTAATTACAAATTCATTTCTGAAATTTTACAATGTCTAAAATTACTATCATCTGCGAAATATATTTGATGTTAATTAACAGAATAGAATTACGGATTGGTTAAGGAATTTGAGAATAGTTCTCATAGTTGAAAAGCTATCTTATATCCATGTCGCCTATATCCTGCAATGGTTGCAGACAATGCCTCGAGGAAGAGATTGCTACTTTTAGAAAGTGGCAAGATGATGCACAGTTGGCTCAATGCATCATGCTCGTATCCATGAGTAACGAGCTTCAGCGTCAGCATGAAACTATGGATGCTCCTACTATATTCCTGCACATCAAGTAGTTGATGGTGAGAAAAGTAGGACTGATAGATATCAGATATCTAAGGAGCTCTTCCGATCTAGAATGGCCAATGGCATTCTGATGATGGATAAAAGTCCTTAACATAATCAATTTGATTGATCAATTAGGACAACAGGTTTTGTCATGGATGGAGAGTTGAGCCAAGATTTGATCTTGCCCTCACTCCCGGACTCCTTTCACAATTGTTGTGAATTTTTCATATGAACAAGCAAGATATCAGCCTCGCTGATTTGCTTAACATGTTGAAAAATGTTGAGAGTCACTTTCCAACCAAGAAAGATCAAGTCTTACTGGTAGGGGCCAAAGGATCTTCTGAAAAGATGAGCGATTCAAAGAAGGTAAATTGAAAGGCATAAACAAAGGATAATAAGAACAAAAGCGTACGGATAACAAAGGAGTTTGCTTCCACCGCAACAAGCACGGACCTTTGGAAAGAAAGCTGCGAGAAGCATCTTGCGAAGCTAACCAAGAAGCTTAGTGAAGTTTGGACATAATACGATTTTGTTCATGATTGAAATAAATTTTTTTTTTAAGTCAAGGTTCTACTTGGGTATTGGATACCGACTTTGGTTATCATAAATATAGATTTATGAAGGGACCAAGCAGAAGTAGAAAGTTAAACAAAGATAAGTAATCCTATGTGTGGAAAATGAAGCAAAGGTTGCTGCATTAACTATAGGAACTTATAGTTTAGCAATGCCTACGGGCAAATCTATTAAGTTAATAAGTTGTTATTGTATTCCAGTACTTGTTAGAAACATTATTTCCATTTTATTGTTGGACAATGAAATCTTTGGTATTATATTTAAGAACAATTGTTGTTCTATTTATAATAATAATAATGTTTTGTATAGAACTGGAATATTACCTAATGGATTTTATATACTTGACTTACGTGAAAAATTATTTTACAAATTGAACAAACTAGTATAAGAAAAGGAGATGATCATTCAAAGAGTTGAATGTGTGTATTTGTTGAAATACAAGTGTGAATTATTTGAAAGGTTCAAAGAATTCAGAAGTAAAACAAATTGACAAAGTATTAAGATTCTTTGATTAGATCAAGGAATAAATACTTGTGAAATAAGTTTCTTGATCATCTCAAATGGTTTTCTCATAATGGACGCCTCCTGATATGTAATAAATGATTTATGTATCTGAAAGGAAAAATCGTACATTGTTGGACATGGTGCGGTCCATAATGATTTTACCGACATTCCAATATTCTTCTGGGATAATGTCCTAGAAATGGCTGTATATCTACGGAAAATGATAACCTCAAAATCCTAGCCCATTCAAGACTCCATAAAAGTTATGGACGGGAGGATTCTAATCTTA
Source organism: Panax quinquefolius (assembly GCA_020205615.1). Taxonomy (NCBI): domain Eukaryota; kingdom Viridiplantae; phylum Streptophyta; class Magnoliopsida; order Apiales; family Araliaceae; genus Panax; species Panax quinquefolius. The sequence goes on from CM035153.1 coordinate 106,519,062, forward strand.
AGTATGTTAAGATAAGGGTTGTCCAACTTATGTGAAAAGGTTTCAAAGGATAAGCTTGGGACAAGATTTGACATGTACAGATTTGTGGAACATCCTAAAGTAAGTTTAGGGTATATGTTCTATAATTTTACTTAGCAAAAGGTGTTTGTTACGAAACACGCTGCCTTCTAAGATAAAGGTGTTTATCATTAAAGGGGCTAGTGGGAGGATAATAGATCTTGAAGAGTTCAAGAACCACAAAATACTATAAGTCAAATAAGAAAAACACGTAGATAGACTATTATTGTACACTTGACCAAATAAATCAAATGGAATAGTACCAAAGATACCTAGGAGGTATGGATTCATCATGGATGATGATGATGAGGTACACATCATAGAAGATGATGATCCAGAGTTACATTCGATGAGGTAAGACTTCTAGTGTGTACAAAAGGGTCAGTGGGAGCGTCATGAAATTTCTAGTATTATATGTTGATATACTACGGATAAGGAATGACATATCAATGCTACAATCAGTAAAGATAAAGTTGTCTAAACATTCCTCCATGAATGATTTGGAAGAGTATCTTAATTGGGGATATAAATCTATATAGATAGATTTAAGAGGATGCTCGACTTAACCCAAGGAACGTATATTCATTTGATGCTAAAGTCGTTTAGCATGGCAAACTCCAAGAGATGTCTCATGTAGATGAGCTATGGAGTGTATCTCTCTTAATAGTCCCCACAGACTCCAAAAGAGAGATCACATAAGTAACTATCATGTATGCAATGAAATTTACGAGACCTGATGTTGATCAGTCATATTCTGGAGAAGTTCACTGTGAGTCAGTGAAAAACATCTTAAAGTTCTTAACCAGCACTAAGGATGTGATCATATTCATGGTGGGTCTTAATCAAAACTAGAGGGCTTAATGGACTCAAGTTTTCGAGACAGACCAAGATGATGAAAATCCACTTTAAGGTAAAGTGTTACCTTGAGCAATTAGTGTGCGTTGAATTGGAAAGGTTCCAAAGCAATGCAAAAGAGTTCTTTGGTTTAGTGATAAAAACAAAGTATATAGCTATAAATGAAGTCGCAAGTTGATTGTTTGGATTAAAAGTTCATTCTGAACTAAGAATTGTTCTAAGTCTCATCTTGGATCTAAACATGTGTTGTGGCACTTTCATTTGATTATTAGAATCATTGAAAGATGGGAAATCACTATAGAGATAGTGGACTCTCATGAACAACATTACATATCCATTAACTAAAGCTTATCCAATGGCGGGATAATCGTCACTTAGAGAAGAAGAAGAAGAGTATAAGATACCATGACGATTGGCTTTAGTGCAAGTGGGAGATTGAAAGTAGTATGCACACAAGCCAATCATGTTTGATGATAAAGCATATACCTTGTAACAATCTTATTCATTTATTAATAAAAAGTATTAATTTATTAAAGGCTTTTAATTATCTACATGATCTTTGTTTTATAATATGTGATAAACCCATAGTTTTAAGCAATGCTTTTAGAATAATGATGATGATCATTCTAATGAGATCTAAATTCTTAGAAAGCTTAAAACTAAAATAGTTCCCAATCATTGGATTACTAAATTGGGGATTAGTGAATCCAGGATAGATTGGTACATACGTTGTTTGCTCATTGGATGAGGATGATTGATCTCATGATCATTTGTGTGGAGACACTAAAGCAAGTATGTAGGTGCTTATTAGAGAATAAGTTCTTTGAGCGTGGCTCGCTAAGGAATACCTAATGGAGTTTTATTTGCTGTCAATAGGAATTCTCTGTAGTGATAGTAGTACAAGTAATCCTTGGACTTGAGATCATCATAGTATCTTGTGTATGATGAGTTATACTTTGACTTATTCCTTAAGACCCTTAGGGTATATCAAAGGGTATGCTTGGGTATAATAAGTTGTACATGGAGATAATGTATGATCAATAAAGAATCTACCACTTCTAATAAAAGAAGAGAAATGTCCTATGTGATTCGATAAATGACAACAACCCAGTAGTCTTGGTTGGCGGCGAGAATGAAATTAGAAAGGAGTTTCTAATTTGCATTATTTGGAGTTGTGCATTTAAGAGTCGAAATACATATAATTAAATAAAATAAGACTTGACAAGTAATTCCATGTCTTATATTTAATTGGGACATTGTATGGTGGAAGGATTGAATTGTATGCGGTAACTATTTACTCAAAGGTTCTTTAATGATTAATGTTGAAATCTATATTATACGGAAAGTCGTTGATCATTGAGGGAGGCTTATCCTATTGTAGAATAAATATTATTTAAATAATTTAATTGTTTAATTTATTTATTTAAATAAGATTAGAATTATTCTAATTGATTTATTCACAATAGGTTTAATATGGAGAACCTAAAGGGTCACACCATAAAAGGAAGAATAATTATTTAAGAAGTTAATGGCATAATCGTAATAATATGTTATGTATATTTAATTTAATCTATGGTGATAGAATAAATTAAATAGCTTAATATTATTATTTAATATTTTAGAAATATTAAATATAAATTAATAAGAGGAGTCTTATTAATATTATTACAATTATTATTATTTTAATTTCTAAAAGAGTTTAGGAATTAATTTAATATAAGTACTCTCATTTATTCCTAATAGGATTAGGAGGGAAAATTAGTTAAAGGAGTTTAATTAATTATCCCTAATAAGATTAGGGAGCTTAATTAATTAAAAGAATTTAATTAATTAAATAAAACCTAATTTCTTAATTGTTAAGGAGGGTTGCCCACATCAATAAATAAGAGGAGTCTTATTATGGGTGGTGGGGGTTGTTGACTTTTTCAACATACGACATAATTCCAATTTGTTGAAGAGTACCCCTTTCTATGGAGATAGAAAACTAGGGTTGAGCCATATATCCCTTCTTCTTGAATTTTCTTCTTCCTTGGTGGATCACCTCTAGAGGCCAAACACATGGGTGGCTAACGTTGATCAAAGGAAGGAACCAAACCCGGTGGATTCAAGTTGAACGCGAAAAGGATTGGAGGTGAACTTGTACCTGAGGAAGCTCGATCTTCAAGGGTATGATTTTATTCTTTATCTTTTCGTTTAATTAATAATTGTGCATAAAGGGTGATCCGGGTTTATGGTTTGTAAAAAATTTTAAACTCTGATTTTACACGCTTCCGCTTAATTTTGCAATTTGATTGCGTTGATGAATATTACAAATCTAACATTAATTTCATAAAATTTGGGGTCTTACACCTTTTCATACTTCCATTTTATTATTAAACGTTTGGCTTGATTGCTTTTATTTTCGAGATGCGAAGCATCTTTGAAAAAATAATATATAATAGTGTCGAACTCCTCATTGGCATGAAAGCCATCTATGGAAATTCAAACACCGTGAATACTTTACAAGCTACTTACAGCTGAAAATGTCCATCACGGGAACCGAATCTAGATTCATGGACTGAATTTGTGATCACATGATTCCTAGGCTCACATGAAGCCGCAGTTTATATGAAAAGAAGTAACCATTTATATATATAAAAGTTGTAAATATATATATATATATATATATATATATATATATATATATATATATATATATATCTGAACATGATCAACCACCACGAAGTACCTCCATGGGGGATCGGAAATGTAAATATATAAAAGCGGTAAATATATATAGAGACATGATCAACCTCCACGAAGCACCTCCCTGGGGAATCAGAAATGTAAATATATAAAAGCGGTAAATATATATAGAGAGACATGATCAACCACCACGAAGCACTTCCATGGGGGATCAGAAATGTAAATAAAGCAATAAATGTTATCATCCACCACGAAGTAAACTCCAGGCGGGACTAAATGTAAATAATGTGGTAAAAACGATCAACCGCCACGAAGTAAACTCCAGGCGGGACGAAATGTAAATAAAGTAATAAAAGTCCACGAAGTAAACTCCAGGCCTGACAGAAATGTATATATATATAAGCGGTAAACGCACAGGATGTTTCTCAATCCCGGCTTGGTTTATCATTTCAGCGATTTGTCGCTATATATATATATATATATATATATATATATATATATATATATATATATATATATAAAAGCAAGTAAACGCTCCAGACATAAGTCTAGGCTCAATCGAGGTATAACTCGATAATGTTAGTCCATATATATAAATATATACATATATAAGTATATATATACATATAGAAATGAAAACCGTAGACTGAAGTCTGGGCATACACACATAACACGACTCTCAATGTGAAGAATAATGTGTGCAAAGGTGAAGAGAAAGGCTTTATAGTGTATAAGAAGGCTTATAGTGGGCTGCCAAAGAAGACTTCTATGACTCTAAGTGGATGAACACTCGGCTCCCACCGGTAAAAATATAGCTATATGTGAGCTAACAGGTGTTTAAAATGAGAAAATACTTAATATGGGGTGTGTATAGAGCAAATTCCTAGCCTTTTTCTTTTTTTAAAATTGTAAGACCCCGAATTTTGTGAATAAAGATTTAATTTTCTAGAAATATTTTTTTTAATATTATGGTGTGGTTTTGAGATAATGTTATAGTTGTGGTTAATATTTATAAATTTTAAAAAATAAGCAAGTGGTTATAAAATATTTGTTTGGTCGGGGAATATTCTTTTTGTCGGGGAATATTCATACGACGACACAATTATTGGTGAACCCCACAACGGAAGTATTGTCGTAGTAAGAAATCGACAGAATTATCTTTTTATAAAAATAACGGCGAAAGTGTTACCGTTAAAACTGTTGAACTACCCAATAGTAAAAGTACGATGTCTGGCGTGGTTGTTATAGTAGAAAGCACACGGTATTGGTTATTGATGCTTACGTGAGAAGTCATGAGTTATACTCAATTATTGCTCTGATAATTCTTTGCATTATATCTCTCATATTATTGATTCAATTATTGTCACAGTATCATCTGTATAATATGTTATATTATTAAATTAATAATCAAGACGACAAAGTTATTCATATTATTATTTGCAATATTGACAATGTCTTGAAGTTCTATCAAAGAGAGGTTTGGTCACCTAATTGCGCGCCAATAAGGAGAAATCCTTATCGGAAAGCCCCCTCTTTCTTGGGAACGACCTGGTTGTTAAATATTGTGAGTTATAATATTAATGATGAATAAGTTCGTGTTGATTAAAGATGAAATTGATAGTTCCATTATGTTGGAATTATTAGTGTTAGTAAAAATCGACATTTATTTTGATAATAATTGATGTCTGGAGGTTATATTGACCAATCAGGTAATTAACCAGATAAGTGAGCAATTAATTGTTATTAATTCACATGATTATAACTATTTGTTCACATGTGTGTACTATTGATTCACATTCTTGTACTATTAGGGGAGTTGGTGCAAGATTGATAATACTTGCATGACTAAGTTAAAAATGGAGGTATAGATGGAGGTACTATACTGTAATTCATATTTTCACATGTCTAGAACTATTGATTCACATGATTTACTATTGATTCACATTATTTACTATTAGGAGAGGTGGTGCAAGTTTGATAATACTTACAGGACTAAATTAAAAATGAAGAAAAAGAGGAAGGTATTATACTGTAATATTTTGAGCCCCAAAACGTGCAATTATCGAAACTATATTTTCCTATAAATAGAAGTTCATTCTTCCTTCATTCTCACCAACTCACTAAGTCTCACAAGAGCAATTATAGAGAGAGAAGCTATAGAGATAGAATCTATAGAGAGAAAGAAGAAGAGTAGTCTGCTACTTCACTACTCCAGTATCCAGTCTTCTTCTGAGATAAGGGGTATTATTTATTTCATATTCTGAAGAGATATTATTTTTCGTATTCGTATAAATATTATTTTCGTTCAATATTCATAAAGAATATTATCTTCATTCAATATTTGTAGGAATATTATCTTCGTTAAATATTCGTTGGAATATTAGTTCTGTTCAAGGGATGTTATTTTTGTTCAATATTCGCTTGAAATAATATTTTCTTCCATACTCTGTAGTATATAAGTAATATTATTTCGTTTCAGATTTAGAATTTTATACTCATTTTGTTGAAGTTTTGGCTTCTATACTCATGAAATTAGTGGAATATCCTTGATATTTGCGCTTCATCCAGTGTCTTTTCATGGAAATATTATTCCGAACTTTCTTGATAATTATTGATCTTTTCATGACGGAATACTATTTACGGGTTACTATTCACCCGATTACTATTCACTCTAGTATCATTCACTCGAGTATTCGGGGCACTTTTCGTGCGTTGGAGAACTATTCATAAGTTACTATTCACGGGTTACTATTCATCCGATTACTAATCAGTATAGTATCATTCACTTAGGTATTCGGAACACTTTTTGTGTCGGGGTACTATTCACGGGGTACTATTCCTGAGGTACTATTCACGGGGTACTATTCACCCAAAAAATATTTTTTTTTTCTGTCTAAATTATTTTTGGTACATGAATATTATTCTTGAATATTACTCCACAAAGTAGTATCATGTTGATAATTTGGACGTTATTGATTCCTGGACAAATTAAATTATAAATCTTTAAAATTTATCGTTGAACTTGTTTTATTAAATTATTATGTCATTGTCATCATCCTCATGCTTATATTGTGATGAAAGTCATCTTTGGCTTACGTGCATAGATGTACTTTGTATCATTATGACCAGGGATTATTCGGCATAATCATGACCGTAATGTGACGAATGATGTGGTGAAAGTCCTCATTGGCCTGTAGTTCATTGATGGATAGTTGTTGGTATGATTATGCCTAGGGATTATTAGATATAATTATAACCATTGATGATTACATAAATATCCTTGGCCGTGGTGCAGGGATGATTTGATTTTATTTATTAAGATGAGTCTCAGCGATAAAGTTGATGAAAAACTTTTTAAATCATAGAAGATAGTAGATTTGATGTTCTAATTGACTCTTCTATTGGATTTGCTTATTTCCGCTGTAGTTGGTGATCTAAAACTTGTTGTCTATTATATTCTATCACTTGGTATACTGTTGAAGGCTAAGGATAATTTATTCTGCATTATCTTAGTCATAATATTTCTTACTGGGCTAGTTGAGCTCACCTTTTCTTTCATTGTTCTCTTCAGGAAATGAGAATATAACTAGGACGAGTCGGGGAATGGAGTGATGGTCCAGAATAAATGGCCTTAGTAGTCCTCACTATTCTACAGAATAATGTGATAATAATTATAATGAGGACACCATTGAGTGTGGATATTGTCTAGATGACAATATTCTTGTTTAAACTCTCAGCTATGTTTTGTCGTATTTTGCACGACTGTTGTATAATTAAGTTGTATTTGAATTTTATTCCATGTATTTGGCCACTCAAGATGGGTGATGTATACCTGTTTTGGGGCCGTCACAAAAATGGCCATCCCAAGCTCTATATTTATAGAGCTAGTGGTCGCAGTGTGCCATCTTGGCGGTGCGTGAGATGCACTGCTTGTTTGCTTGGGGTGCCCCTGCTCATGAGTCCCGTTGTCTCAAGTACATGAATTGCAGTACCTTTGTGATGTCCGCTCGAACATGCAGAACTTCAATCCGAGCATCCGATTAAGGTGTACAAGATCTTTTTCGAACTGCCATTGTCGAGAGTTACGCAATGATATGGGATTAGAGGTTGTACGAAGTCAGGAAAAGGGGACCATGCCTATGGTCTTCAAGCTTTAAATTCTATTTGGTGTGCTGCCCTGCGTAATAGTCACTCAGGATTGGAACTCCTTGGCTCTTGTGGGACATTGTTGTGTAGAAATGTATGTATGAGATGTTGAGACGACGCAATGTGGGGTTGAGGTGGCAAGATGATGATTTTTCCCCTCACCGGGGTTATCTCTGGTTTGGGTTGATAAAGCAGTTGTTGCTCAGGGTTATCTCTGAGATTGGAATGCTACAAATGTTTAAATTCCTCAGGGACATCTTTAAGTGTGTCTGTCTTCTCGGTGTTATCTCCGGGTCTTTGGAATGAGTGCCTCGGCAGGAGTTCTGAGGTTGAATGTGATGCCCCCAAAATAGGTATACAACACCCATTCTGAGTCGCCAAAATACATGGTACAGAAACAACTACAACTTTATTAATACAATTGTCGGCAAAAATAATGACAACACATAAAGCTGTGAGTTTAAATACAAATATTGTCATCTAGACAATATCCACACTCAAATAAGTCCTCATTATAATTATTGATACACTATTTTACAAAATAGTGAGGACTACTAAGACAACTTCTAGAACCATCATTCCATCCCCCGACTAGTACTCGCTACATTCTCGCCTCCTGAGAAGAACAATGGACAAAAAGGAAAAGGGTGAGCTTAACTAGCCCAGTAAAGAATATTATGACTAAAATAATATAGAACAAATTATCGTTGGTCTTCAACAGGGAAAAATCTGAGAGAATATAATAGACAACAAGTTTCAGATCAATATTCGCAGCGAAAATAATAATTCATAGAAGAGTTATGTAGAGAATGAAAATCTACTATTATCTATGAATTTAAAAGTCCATCATCAATATTTTATCCCTGTAACATCAATCAATATACATCTTGAACCAAATATTCATCTTTGCACTACAGGCCAAAGATATTCATCAGTTGGTTATGTTTATCTCAACACCTGTATATCTTTGCACTACGGGCCAAAGATATTCATAAGAAAATCAACCATCTTTTCACTACAGGCCAAAGATATTAAGTAATATCATCATTTAGGACTGAGGATAATGAAAAATATTTAAAAGAAAACGAATCTAGTGAAACATAAGAACAAATAATAAGGATTCGTACTTTAAACAGTCCAAGTTCAAAAATACTTCATAAATAACCATAGTGAAGTAAAATTCAAGAATGATCAAAACATGGATACAATCAAATCTAGTATCCATAATAGATATTTTGGACATAAAACAAAAATTTAATTTTTTTGTGAATAGTGTCGTATTCGTTAATAGTGTCATATACGTGAATAGTATTGTATACGTGAATAGTAACCCCGACACTATAAGACAAGAATTTCAAAAGAAAAATCTTACCAATATTCAGGCATAATGATATTAGAAGAAATAATATCTTTTTTTAAAAAATAACATCCCTTACCTCGAAAAGACAGTACTTCTGACTGGAATGCTGGATATAGTGCTAAAGGAACTTGTACCGTATAGCAACACTCAAAGTATCAAAATACTCACAAGAATACGCTCGATAATATAGAGAGAAAAATCTTTAGTTTCTGGTGTGATTTTTAATTCTAACCTAAGCACCCTATTTTATAAGAAAATGCTTAGAACACCAAAGTAGAAAATTTAATATAATAATAATATAATTTTTCTTAACTTCCTACGCACACCACCAGCCCACAACATCAGCCACCCATCCACAATAAACAAGGAAAACATTTTTCTTAAATAAAACAATTAAAACTTCAAAAATTAATTATTCTGAAACTTCAGAACTTCAATAATTCATAATAAATAGCCCTTTTATCAGAAAAATTTGAATCTTATGTCCATTCCATAGGAAATTTAATTATCTACAACTTTACAGAAGAAAGTTTTTCCAAATTCCAAGCCGAAGTTGACCGATATCCACATACGGACGATTTTGCAGGCTATAATCAAATTTCAGTCAAGAAATGAGGTCCACAAACATGTAAAATATGTTTTAAATATTTTTTGTAACAAAAATATTCTTCCTCCTCATTTATTCATATATCCCACATTCATTATAAAAATATCACCATTATTATATTATTAAAATATAATAATATATTTAAATGAATTATTTTATCAGAAAAGATAAAATATCAATTTTCAACAATTGTCACATTAAAAAATTTCTCCATCTATATCCACATAAAATGAATATTTTCCTTATCATATAAATCAATAATTAATTATTCACAAATAATATTATAGAATCACAATATCGACAACCAGGTCGTTCCAAGGAAAGAGGGGGCTTTCCAATAAGGATTTCTCCTTACTGGCGCGCAATTAGGTGACCAAACCTCTCCTTAGACAGAACTTTCTAGACATTGCCAATAATGTTATCTAATAATATTATTCAAAAAATATGAATTATTGCTCCGATAATGTAAAATACTATGTAGTGACAATTAATAAAACAACAATAATATAAAATATCAACGTAGCAATTATTGAATCAATAAAATAAAATATTGAACAATAATTACTGTAACAATTATTTAGTAGTGCCTTCTTACGTAAGAATCAATAATTGGTGCAATACGGTGTCTTCTTGTGTTTTAACCAATTAGAGTATTTTAACAAGATTGCTTGGTAACAACTACGCCGTTATTTATAAACAACTTATACTTGTCGTTTTCTTCATCCAATTGCTTTTTGTTATGGGGCCCACACAAGGTTGCGCCGTCGTACGAATATTCCCCGATAACAAGAATATTCAACGACCAAACGAATATTCCCCGACAATAATGAATATTTTATAACCACTTGCTTATTTAAAATATTTGCCCATGTTTCCAATAACTAACCACATTAATCAAATCAACCCTTACTATTTCAAAACAATAAATAGAGGAAATTAAATTTCATTTATAATAAGTTGGGGTCTTACAACCTCCCCTCCTTATGAAATTTCGTCCTCGAAATTGACATACGTACCTGGTGTTTCGAAAAGGTGAGGATACCTCGCTTTCATTTTCGTTTCCAACTCCCAGGTCATTTCCTTTATAACATGATTCCTCCACAAAACTTTGACTTGTGGTATGACCTTTGTGCATAAAACATACTCCTTTCTATGTAAGATCTTATTAGGTGCCTCTTCATACATTAAGTCTTCGGCTATTTTGTCCGTTTCTAACTCAATAACGTGGTTCGGGTCTTTCATATATTTACGAAGCACAGATATGTGAAAAACATTATGAACACGAGCCATACTTGGAGGTAACGCAAGTCTATAGGCCACATTACCTACTCGGTCAAGAATCTGAAATGGACCAATAAATCGTGGATTGAGTTTTCCTCTCTTCCCAAATCTTGTAACTCCCTTCCATGGGGCAACTCGCAACAATACATGATCCCCAATACTAAATTCCACGTCCTTTCGATGAAGATCCGTATAACTCTTTTGTCGATCATGTGTCGTTTGTATACGTTATCGAATCATTTGGATCTTTTCTATAGTCATACGTACCAACTCTGGTCCCAACAATATTGCTTCACCCACCTCATCCCAACATACTGGAGAGCGACACTTTCGTCCATATAATGCTTCGAATGGAGCCACACCTATACTTGCCTGATAACTATTGTTGTAGGAGAATTCCACCAATGCTAAATACTTATCCCAACTCCCTTTGAAGTCTAGGACACAGAGTCTTAATAGATCTTCAAGAGTTTGAATAGTCTTCTCTGATTGTCCGTCCGTTTAAGGATGGTATATCGAACTGAATCGTAAATTTGTGCCCATAGATTTTTACAAGCTAACCCAAAATCGTGAAGTGAATCTTGGGTAACGATCCGAAACTATGGATACTGGCATGCCATGCAATCTCACAATCTCATTTACATACATACGAGCAAGATGTTCGAGGGAATAAGTCTCCCGTATCGACAAGAAATGAGCAAACTTGGTTAATCTATCAATAATAACCCAAATAGCATTTATGCCTTGAGAAACCGTGGGAAGACCCGTAATGAAATCCATGGTAATGTGTTCCCACTTCCATTTCGAAATCTCAAGTGGTTGCAATGGACCTTTAGGCACTTGATGCTCCGCCTTTACACGTTTACAAATTAAACACCTCGAGATAAACTTTACAATCTCTCTCTTCATATTGTTCCACCAAAATGTATGTCGAAGATCACGATACATTTTGGTACTTCCAGGATGGATTTCAAACGGTGTATTGTGTGCCTCCATCATGATCTTGTATTTCAAATCAGAGTCGTTAGGAACACAAAGTCTGGAGTGGACTCGAAGTATTCCTTCTTCATCGATTCTTGATTCTGGAATAGCACCTTCTTGTACTTTCTTCTTCATACGCATCAGCTCTGGGTCTGTGGCTTGAGCAACTTTAACTTTTTTCGATTAAAGTCGGTTCTATGCGTATACTTGACATCATCGCATGGGTCCCCGAAGTCTTGAATTCTATCTTTATGTTTTGTAAATCACACAAATGGGCCTTTGTGTTGACAACATCGCACTCGTTCCCGCATATGATCTTATACTCAACGCGTCAGCTAACACGTTCGGTTTTCCAGGATGGTATTGAATGGTGTGGTCATAATCTTTCAACAGCTCGAGCCAACGTCGTTGTAGTATGTTGAGTTCCTTTTGGGTGAAGAAATATTTGAGGCTTTTATGGTCTGAATATTTCTCCACATTCTCCCCATATAGATAGTGCCTCCAGATTATTAGCGTGAAAATGACTTCTGCTAACTCTAGATCATGAGTAGGATAATTTCTCTCATATTCTTTAAGTTGTCGCGAGGCATAGGCTATGACTTTCCCATGTTGCATGAGAACACATCCTAACCCTTTGCCTAAAGCATCGCTGTAGATAACAAATCCATCCGAACCAGATGGTATTTTCAGAATAGGTGCCGAAATGAGTCTCCTCTTGAGCTCTTGAAAACTCTTTTCACATTCCTCGCTCCATACGAATTTTGTATCCTGTCGAGTCAACTGAGTTAACGGAGTAGCGATTCGAGAAATCCCTTCCATGAATCTTTGATAATAAGCAGCTAAGCCCAGAAAGCTACGTACTTCGGTCACCGACTTTGGTTGCTCCCAACTTTGTATTGCTTCAATCTTTGCCGGGTCAACAGATACTCCATGCTTTTACACCACGTGCCCAAGGAATGTTACTTCTTCAAGCCATAACTCACATTTCTTCAACTTGGAATAAAGCTTATTTTCACGAATCCTTTGGAGTACCAGCTTCAAATGGTGCTCATGATTATTCACGACTTTTGGAATATACGAGGATGTCATCAATAAAGACAACAACGAAGTGATCCAAATATTCCTTTAATACTCGGTTCATCATATCCATGAAAGCCACGGGAGTATTAGTCAATCCAAAAGACATGCCTAAGATTTCATAATGCCCATACCGAGTTCTGAAGGCAGTCTTTGGAATATCCTCAATTCTCATCTTCAGCTGATGATATCCAAAATGAAGATCGATCTTTGAAAAGAATTGCGCTCCTTGTAACTGGTCAAACAGGTCATCAATACGAGGTAGCGGATACCTATTCTTGATAGTGACATGGTTTAATTCTCGGTAGTCAATACAAAGTCGCATACTCCCGTCTTTTACGAATAAAACAGGAGCACCCCAAGGAGATGTACTAGGACGAATGAAACCGATGTCCAATAACTCCTGTAGTTGGACCTTTAACTCTTGAAGTTCAATAGGAGCCATTCGATATGGGGTTTTAGAAATGGGCTTTGTACTAGGTTCAAGGTCAGTAAAGAATTCAACTTTACGTTCTGGGGGTAGACCGGGAAGTTCTTCAGGAAATACATCAGGAAATTCATTAACTACAGAAATATTATTCAAATCTAACGTGTCTTTATTCAAATTCATAACATGGGGTAAGAAAGCTTGACAACCGTTTTTCAATAAACGAATGACTTTATGGCTTGATATGGCAGTGATTGATTTTAGTTGTTTAGTTGCTTGAATTCTCATAACAGATTGGTTAGGAATATGAAAACTAACAACCTTACGAAAATAATCAATTTTTACATTATGAGTAGTTAACCAATCAATCCCTAAAATCATATCAAATGCAAGTATCTTTAAAGAGATAAGATCAACAGGTAATATGATGGCGTCAACTTGGATCAAACAAGATTTATAAATAGTGGATGTGATGAAAGTTTCTCCTAACGGAGTCTCCACAGATAAGTCAAAGTCTAATTTCTCCGGAGTCAAGTTTAAACGTTGAGCACAAGTAGGAGAGATAAATGAATGGGTAGCACTGGTAACTAGTAATGTATAAACTTCGCAAGAATTTATTATTAGTTTCCCGTGATCACCTCGTTTGGGTTCCTTGCATTTTGACCAGTCACAACAAATGCTCTTCCAAGAACCGTTTACTTTGACTTTTCTGGGACAACCTTCTGAGTCACCATCCCCACTGGACTTGGTTTCGCTACCGTACAATCTCAAGCGATATGTCCTTCCTTTTCACAATTATAGAATACCTTGAACTGTTGTGGACATTTTGGGCTGATATGTCCCTCTTTTCCGCAATTATAGCATGCGATCGGTGGTCGTTCTCCTCCCTTAGAACCAGTTGCTGCTGATGCTGACGTCTTTGCATTGTCATTGTTGTACCTTTTCTTTTTAAAACCTCCTCCTGACTCACTTCTTCTATTATCATGGCCATGATTACCACCAGCCGCTTTTGTCCATATTTTTCTTTCCCCACTAGTTATCCTTGTTCCGATGACTGCTATCACCGGTATAACCCTGGTTGTGGTCCCTCGGTTAAACGTACTCGTTATCTCGCTCTAATAATTGAGCCTTATTGATAGCATCTGAATATAGAGAAAACTTATGAGAAATGAGATATTGACTTATGTCGGGTTTCAAACCTCTCAGAAACATCCGTGTCATGCATTCCTCATTCTCCACCAAATGAGGTGCAAACTTGGATAACTCTGCGAACATCGCCTCGTACTGGGACACCGTCATGTTGTTTTGCTCCAGTCTAATAAACTCCACCTCCTTCATATGACGAATACTTTTAGGAAAGTACTTGTCATTGAACAGTTTCTGAAATGTCTCCCAAGACATCTTTGAGTCTTGTTGGATGGGTACGCTTCTGATTCTCACGATGTCGCCACATTATGGAACATAAAAGTGGCGAATGGAACCTTCTGTTCCTCCGTGCATCCCAAGACGTCGAATATCTTGGTAATTTGCTTGACCCACGTCTCTGCCTTAATCGGATCCGGTTTTCCAGAATTCTGGTGGTCCCAACTCTTTGAACTGCTTGGTTGTGATAAACCGTGCGTTACTATCATTTCCACATGTATTTTGTACACGAGTCTCCTCCGTCTAATTTTGCATGAACTGTAAAAAGCTTCTAAACATTCCATCGTTCAACGTCTGATCAGTGGTGTTGTTTACAGGAGGAACATTGCCGGCCTGTTGCACGTTTTCCTCAATGGTGGGTAAAAGAGTCTCCACGGTCTCATTTACTCCACTATTAACATTCTCGGTTGACATTCTCAAATACTGCCATAAAACAAGGGTTAATTAAAGAAATCAACATCACATAATATCCCTATATTTTGACCAACCAACAAATAAGCTTAGGTAGGACACATTAGCAAAGGATTTACTTATCTCTCCCCTCCCAATTCTATTCTCCGATCTCCGCCAGAGACCATATCCCTAAGCTTTGATACCAACTATGACGCCCCCAAAATAGGTATACAACACCAATTCTGAATCGCCAAAATACATGGTACAGAATCAACTACAACTTTATTAATATAATTGTCGTGCAAAATACGACAACACATAAACTGTGAGTTTAAATACAAATATTGTCATTTAGACAATAACCACACTCAAATAAGTCCTCATTACAATTATTGATACACTATTTTACAAAATAGTGAGGACTACTAAGACAACTTCTAGAACTATCATTCCATCCCCCGACTAGTACTCGCTATATTCTCGCCTCCTGAGAATAACAATGGAACAAAAAGGAAAAGGGTGAGCTCAACTAGCCCAGTAAAGAATATTATGACTAAGATAATATAGAACAAATTATCGTTAGTCTTCAACAGGGAAAAATCTGAGAGAATATAATAGACAACAAGTCGTTCCCAGGTCATTCCCAGGAAAGATGGGGCTTTCCAATAAGGATTTCTCCTTACTGGCGCGCAATTAGGTGACCAAACCTCTCCTTAGATAGATCTTTCTAGACATTGCCAATAATGTTATCTAATAAAATTATTCAAATAATATGAATTATTACTCCGATAATGGAAAATACTGTTTAGTGACAATTAATAAAACAACAATAATATAAAATATCAACGTAGCAATTATTGAATCAATAAAATAAAATATTGAACAGTAATTACTGTAACAATTATTGAGTAGTGCCTTCTCACGTAAGAATCAATAATTGGTGCAATACTGCAGTGTACTCATCGTGTTTTAACCACCTAGTATTTTAACAAGATTATTCAGAATAACTACTACCATTATTTATAAACAACTTATACTTGTCATTTTCTTCATCCAATCGCTTTCCGTTATGGGGCCCACAAAAGGCTACGCCGTCGTACGAATATTCCTCGACAGCAAGAATATTCCACGACCAAACGAATATTCCCCGACAACCATGAATATTTTATAACCACTTGCTTATTTAAAATATTTGCGCATGTTACCCATAACTAACCACATTAATCAAATCAACCCTTACTATTTCAAAACAATAAATAGAGGAAATTAAATTTCATTTATAATAAGTTGGGGTCTTACATTGGAGCTGATTGCATGCATTTGAAACAAGCATTTCTGGGGTTATTGCCAGAACTGCAACGACATTCCTTGGGGTTATCTCCAAGGATGAAACTCAGGTTTTTCTCCGAGGTTGGAACTGATACTCCCGGTGTGTGTTCCGGGGTTGAGACTGAACTTCTGGTGGTATCCGGAATGTATATGAGCTGTCTTCTAAGGTTATCTGTGAAAGACGAATCTGCCCTCCTGCAATGTTAGTAACATGTGTGCAGAAAATTTTGAGTGTCTACAACAGGAAGCTTAATAAGGCAACCAGGAAGGATCACTTTCCTTTGCCCTTTATCGATCACATATTGGACCGTTTGGATGGGCATGAATATTATTCCTTATTGGATTGATATTCAGGGTACAACCAGATAATTATAGCTCCCGAGGATCAAGAAAAGACCACCATCACGTGCCCATATGACACCTTTGATTTCAAGAGCATGTCCTTTGAGTTATGTAACGCACCAGCTACTTTCCAAAATGTATGATGGCCATCTTTTCTGACATGGTGGAGAGGAATGTTGAAGTCTTCATAGACTACTTCTCAGTTTATGGGAATACCTTTGATATTTGTCTTGAAAATCTAGTCATGGTTTTAAAATGTTGTGTGGAAACAAACTTGGTGCTGAATTGGGAAAAGTGCCACTTTATGGTTGAAGAAGGAATTATTCTTGGGCATAAAGTATCTGTAAAGGGGATAGAAGTTGATCGGGCAAAGCTGGACACTATTGAAAATCTTCCACCGCCGACTTCAGCTAAGGGAATCCGCAGTTTCTTGGGCATGCCAGATTCTATCATAGGTTCATTAAGGATTTCTCTAATATTGCAAAACCACTATGTCTATTAGAGAAAGATGTAGTATTCAGCTTCGATGAAGAATGTATGTCAGCGTTTGAGCAGTTGAAAAAGAAATTGACTACAACTCCTATGATTGTAGCGCCAGATTGGAAAATGTCATTTGAATTAATGTGTGATGCTAGCGATTACGTGCTAGGGGCTGTTTTGGGTAAACGCCGAGAGATGATATTCCGTGCCATATATTATGCAATTAAAACCCTCGCAGATGCTCAATTAAACTATACAACCACCGAGAAGGAGCTACTTGCAGTCGTGTATGCCTTTGATAAATTCAGAGCATATTTTATATGAACAAAGGTGGTGGTATAAATTGATCACTCGATAATTTTTTTAAGTCTGCAAAACGTGTTCTTATCCCACTTCTCCACTCTCCAAACCAAAATTAGCCACTCTTTACACCCATGAAGTCACTCATTACCCCCTCATTCTCCATCAAATTCGAGCACATCTTCCATTCCATATAAACCCTAATTCTATTCACATTCAATCCCACATCATTCTCCAACAATTCCATCAAAGTTCTACACCAAAATCTAAGGGTTTCACCACTATTCGGGACAAAAGAGAGAGAAGGGGGAAATTCACAAATCGAGCACCAACACTGTAATATCATCACTTAAATGGGGCAATACATTGTGGGAAAGTCATTGTTATCAAGCTTTTCACAAATTGGGATTTTAGTTGTTCAATATTTAGTACTCTGAAAGTTGTGCAAACAAAGTGCTTCTGATATTTCCAAAGCCTGGTTTGGGGGAATATTGTGACTGCATTGCGAGCAATGGCACCTAAAACTCCATCAAAACGACAAAGGGACAAGGGTTTAGGTTCTTCACCACCAGTCCGAGCCTTTGACAAGCGGAAGTTTGTTTATTTGATTTTTCTGAGGCCGGGTGAATAGACTTGTCTCTGTCTTATCGCTGGATTCATAGGCTTGTAGCTGCATTGCATGGCATTGCATATTGTGTTGTGCTCGAGGACTAGTACGGTTTATGTTTCGGGGAGTTTGATGAGTGGGTTTTATACCTACAAATCGGGTTCTCATTTTAACTTAAATGGTGTATAATCGAGTTATTTCTATACAGTTTTACTTGTTTTGTGTTTAGGTGGCATGACGTAGTATGTGTGGTACATTGGTGGTATTGTGGCAGGGGTGCACGTGGCAAGCAGATCTTCAAGACCCCCCGCCCCCCCCCTGCCAGGGCGGGCATGACAAAGCTAAAAACCCCCGCCGAGGCGGGGGTACGAGGACAGAGACAGAGACTTCTGATGTGATTCTAATACTGCAGATTCGTGGGTAAGACAACTTTGTCTTGGATTGGGACTGTGTTTGGTCATCTTTATTAGTGTTTTACATGACTTATGCTGGGGGACAACACAAACTTCAATTAACAATCAATCAATTACACTTTGAGCCCTAATTTCACTAAAGATTTGGAAGTGGATAGCAAGGAATCATGATTCACGAAAATTGCAGATTTGAGTGAGGATAAGGGTGGTGTATTACTATTCTCAGTCTTTTAATTCAATTTCTGTAATTGGGATGATGAATTTCTTAACTTTTCAGTTTTTAATTCGTTTAATATGAACTAAATTTCTAATTAGGCTTGGAATACATCTTTAGTGTTGAACGATGATTATTACACTTTGATTTTAGTTTAATATTACTATCTATTCAATTTATCTATTGTGATTTATTCTTAATTCACTACAAGAAAAAGGTCTATCAGTGACCGCCTATCAGCGATCGCATTTGGTCGCAGATAACTATCAGCGACCGAATGTGGTCGCTGATAGTCGTCACATAAAATCAGGTCGCTGGGATGCACATCAGCGACCACTATTAGTGACCGATATATCTTTGACCGATATGAGCGACCGAAATGACAAATCCGGTCGCTAAGCTGAGTCATCATGGTCCAGGGCCAAAGCTGACGTGGTCCACATGGCAGCGACCACTATCAGCGACAGCAGGCGGTCGCTGATACCCTCAATTGTTTAGCCATCGCTAATAACTATCAGCGACCGCATGCGGTCGTTGATATGGAAAAAAATAAAAACTAGATTTTTGCTATTTTACAGAATTACCAAAAACCTGTACCTGTTTTATCCCAACACACATACACAACAAGATAAACAGCATACACAACAATATAAACATCCATCGTCCACCAACACATACACCAAATTAGTATATAAACCTTTAAAAACCAATATGATTTGAATAAATATAATAACATTTTAAAACTTGTTTAATTAACATACAAACATCCAAAGAATGAATATACAAGTACAAGCTTATACTATAACTACAAAACTGATCTAAAGCAGGTACGTCAAGCATCATAGCCTCCTTGATCACCCTGTATTTAACAAAATAATAAAACAAGTTACAAATATAGTAACTATGTTGATACTGGTATATATTACGACAATACATACAACAAATTGATTGTATACCTCGTCGCCATCCCCACTTTGTCGTCTCTCGTCATCATTGCCATCGCTTTAGCTAACTCCTCGGGACTCGAACCCTAGATGCCCCAAGATCTCGGAAGATCTCGATCTCAACATATATCTCTCACATACGGTCGGTAGGAGTATGAACAATTTGGATGGCTCGATGATATGAAGACTTCTAGAGAGAAAAGCGACTGAGCCACTGAAGGATGGACGTCGTCATTGTCCTTGACCTTTAATGTAGTTCTTCTTCACAACAGACGCTCTCTCCCACAACTCTTGATTAATAGGCGGGCGTGGAGTGCCTTCAGGATAGCGCTCATTCAATAAACGCTTATAAGTATCATGTCATTATGTTAATGATTAAATAGTTAAAAATTAATTCTGTAAGCATTGATAAACAAGATCAAATTGTTAAAACTTATTACCGCTATCTGGACAGCATCAGGCAGACCATCACGGGTGGCCACGTACACATCCAACCAATGGATAGGCTGACCTTGAGACTGAGACTCCTATACAAAAAATAGCACAATATTACTAAGTAAAAATGTGATATTTTCTACAATTCATGATTGTAAACATATTAAAACTTGTAAATAAGTACCCTGACAGTGATATGCTGCAACTGTGAAATACTGCTGCCCTTGTATGTTCCTTTAGCCTTTTTGCCAACGGATACACCCGAGGATCTGTTAGTGGCAGCAGTCTTTCGTCTTTTCACCCAGCTCTCAGCTCTCCATTGGGCACACATCTCAGCCCATATGGACTGGGTGCACCACCAGGGGCTATGCTAGTTCATGTAATCCTCTCCCTGGCCTGGATGGTCGATCTCGGCATCGTGAAGGTCTTTTTCTCTTTCTTTGTTCAAATTGTCTTTGGTCCGGACCGCGCACTTCTGCCAGAATAATGTATGTATCATTGAAGCCTGAGCGTCCTCCCATTTATACCGTTTCTGCAAATAAAACAACAATAATAACATTAATAAATAATTATCCTTTAAATATTATATTATCTGTCATAATTAAAAAAAACATACCTGAAATTCAGCCCAAACAACATCCTTGTGGGCGATAGGTGTGCTCGCCCACGTAATCATAGGTGTAGGCCAATTCTGTAAACACAGCTGTGATATGCACTTGACGATCTTATTATCTGAAAAATCACTATAATATACAACAATTTACATCAACGATAAGTAGATATATTAAAGCAATTTACATCTAAGTTATAATACTTATGAACATTTTTCAAACTTATACTTATAATACTTAAAAAAAAATTCACCAGAGTCTCCCCTACAATATAGACTAGCCACATGCACGACGGCATGCATATATGGACATTTCTAGGCACCCAAGATACAAACAAAGAGAAATATACAAATTTTCAATACAATAAGACCAAAACAATAACGATTGAATGAAAATTAAAGCGGTAAAAAATGCAGACCCATTTACATTACCAATATAATACCAATCAAAACATTACCAATATACAATTATACATAAATTATGGATTGAATTATGGATAAACTTAATTCCTAGTTATGCTTTATGTCATACTCATGTTCATGGTTTTGTTGATCTTGACGATCTTATTATCTGAAAAATCACTATAATATACAACAATTTACATCAACGATAAGTAGATATATTAAAGCAATTTACATCTAAGTTCTATATATCTTGTATAAATAGAATCTTAAATGCTTATATATAAATGATATATATGCGGACGACACGTATATTATTAGGAGGAGGCTTAATCTGAATAAGAATTCGATCATCCGGATTAGTAGGGGCCTTGGGCACATGATTAGGCCCCCTACCCAAGCCGCACTTTTTATGCGCTGCTTCAAAAGCCATCTATATATTACAAATTTCAAGATGTTATTATGAGTCATATTTGATTACATGTATATATGACAATAAATATGACAATGATATAAACATGTATATATATGAATATAAAATGACAATAAACAAAAGTTGCATTTAAATAGTTTAATACATAAACATGATGTTGATATAAACATGTATATATATGAATATAAAATGACAATAAACAAAAGTTGCATTTAAATTGTAATAACACGATATTTTCTATACAAATAAATTTGAAATTTTATGTAATTTTTTTTATTTTAAATATGGGGAATATGTGCCAAGATAATGTGTGTATGTGTTTATGTGATATATTTATTACATGAATGATTTTAAATAATTTTATTTTAGAATTATTGATTATTATAAATTATATTCTTATAATAATTAATTTTATAGCGTAAATATTTTCATTAATTATTTTCCATGAAAATATAATCATATATTATTTATATAATATATGAAATGATTTTAGAATTATTATAATAATTACTTTATTATATGAATTTTAGTATGATTATTAAATTAATTATTTTAACTTAATTAATAATGTTAAGTATGACAGATAAATCAGATATGGAATCCAAACCTTAATTTTTGGATTTTGATCAAGGCATGAGAATAATAATATAATATTAATTATATTTTGATTTTTTAGTGATATAATTATATACTGTATGTATGTGGACTGACAATGATTGGTTAGTTATGGTGTATTATGTTAAACCCTAGTTTTACTTTGGAAACCCTAATTTGAAACTCAATTGTGAGTTCAAGACTATTATATAACTGTGTTGTATGATTTTGCGATTAACTAGGTCAACCCTAATTAGCATTTATATATATTAATTTCTTGAAATCCTAATTATTAATTATAAACCCTAATTACTAAATTAGCAAGGATAATTATAATTATTATATAATAAACCCTAATGTTCATGTATGATTAAAACCCTAATCAAATTAAGAAAACCCTAATTATAAATTTTGAAAACTAATTATATTTTATTTTAAACCCTAAATAAACAATTGGGTAACATATATTAAAATTGTTAGACTATGATTATTGCATGGCCCAAAACAATTATGGGAGAAGCCCAAAAGAAATCAAAATTCAAGACCAAACTTAGACCACATAATTAAGGGTATTTTAGACTTTTGATTTATCTAATTTATGCATTAAAATAAAAGCTAAATAAAGGAATTAGTGGGTATATATATAGCTGGCCACAATATGCCTTTTAAGGAAACAAATTATGCTAATGAAGTTTCCTTAAATAGTCACTCTTACATCAAGTACATAGGTGTCAAGCTCCCATTGGTTGAAAATATACTTAGCACCCTTAATCACATGATTAGGCTAATTGAAGAGATAAGGTGTAGTCTTTTATCCATGGGATAACAAAAGTATGGGGGATAATAGTTAAATCCCACATTTGCAAGACTTCTATAAATAGATTAGAGAGAGAAATAAGTCATTTTGATAGCATTTTACCCAACCCTCATTCTTAACTCTCTCAAGCTCTCACCTTCAAAATTTATTAGCTTATCAGTCCCCAAAACTAGCCCCACGAAATCCACTAACAAATCAGAAGCCCAAATATAAGGAAGATCAAAGAAAAGGTATAAACCCTAGCTTGAAATCTGTCCAATAATCTGTTGTTAGATGTTGTTGTTTTTGTGTTAAACATGTTAGATGTGGTCTTTTACGATGATCTGGGTTGGTATTATATAGATCCATATCATCTAAGTCTTCAAATTTGAGGTTTAAGAAAATCTAGAATTTTTTTTTTTAGGTCTGACAACGAATGTCAGAACCCTATTGAAAGTAATATGCACACAAGCCAATCATGTTTGATGATAAAGCATATACTTTGTAACAATCTTATTCATTTATTAATAAAAAGTATTAATTTATTAAAGGCTTTTAATTATCTACATGATGCTGTTTTATAATATGTGATAAACCCATAGTTTTAAGCAATGCTTTTAGAATAATGATGATGATCATTCTAATGAGATCTAAATTCTTAGAAAGCTTAAAACTAAAATAGTTCCCAATCGTTGGATTACTAAATTGGGGATTAGTGAATCCGGATAGATTGGTACATACGTTGCTTGCTCATTGGATGAGGATGATTGATCTCATGATCATTTGTGTGGAGACACTAAAGCAAGTATGTAGGTGCTTATTAGAGAATAAGTTCACTGAACGTGGCTCGCTAAGGAATACCTAATGGAGTTTTATTTGCCTGTCAATAGGAATTCCTGTAGTGATAGTAGTACAAGTAATCCTTGGACTTGAGATCATCATAGTATCTTGTGTATGATGAGTTATACTTTGACTTATTCCTTAAGACCCTTAGGGTATATCAAAGGGTATACTTGGGTATAATAAGTTGTACATGGAGATAATGTATGATCAATAAAGAATCTACCACTTCTAATAAAAGAAGAGAAATGTCCTATGTGATTCGATAAATGACAACCCAAAGAGTAGTCCTTGGCGGAAGAATGAAATTAGAAAGGAGTTTCTAATTTGCATTATTTAGTGTTGTGCATTTAAGGATCGAAATACATATAATTAAATAAAATAAGACTTGACAAAGTAATTTCATGTCTTATATTTAATTGGGACATTGTATGGTGGAAGGAATGAATCAGACGGTAACTATTTACTCAAAGGTTCTTTTATGATTAATGTTGAAATCTATATTATCCGGAAAGTCGTTGATCGCTAGGGGAGGCTTATCCCTATTGTAGAATAAATATTATTTATTTAAATAAATTAATTATTTAATTTATTTATTTAAATAAGATTAGAATTATTCTAATTGATTTATTCACAATAGGTTTAATATGGAGAACCTAAAGGGTCACACCATAAAAGGAAGAATAATTATTTAAGAAGTTAATGGCATAATCGTAATAATATGTTAAGTATATTTAATTTAATCTATGGTGATAGAATAAATTAAATAGCTTAATATTTATTATTTAATATTTTAGAAATATTAAATATAAATTAATAAGAGGAGTCTTATTAATATTATTACAATTATTATTATTTTAATTTCTAAATGAGTTTAGGAATTAATTTAATATAAGTACTCTCATTTATTCCTAATAGGATTAGGAGAGAAAATTAGTTAAAGGAGTTTAATTAATTATCCCTAATAAGATTAGGGAGCTTAATTAATTAAAAGAATTTAATTAATTAAATAAAACTCAATTCCTTAATTGTTAAGGTGGGTTGCCCACATCCATAAATAAGAGGAGTCTTATTATGGGTGGTGGAGGGTTGTTGACTTTAACAACTACGTAATATTTCCAATTTGTTGGAGAGTACGCCTTTTCTATAGAGATAGAAAACTAGGGTTTGAGCCAATACCCCTTTTTCTTGAATCTTTATTTTTCCTTGGTGGATCACCTCTAGAGGCCAAACATATGGGTGGCTAACGTTGATCAAAGGAAGGAACCAAACCCGGTGGATTCAAGTTGAACGCGAAAGAATTTGGAGGTGAACTTGTACCTGAGGAAGCTCGATCTTCAAGGGTATGATTTTATTCTTTATCTTTTCGTTTAATTAATAATTATGCATAAAGGTGATCCGTATATGGTTTGTAAATTTTTAAACTCGATTTTATCTCGCTTCCGCTTATTTTTGCAATTTGATTGCGCACATGAATATTACAAACCTAATAGTGGCATCAGAGCCAAACTTTTATGCAAATTATTAATTGTTTTAATTTAATATCTATATTGATATGTGTTTAGAACAATTTAATTGGGCATAATTTTATTGTATAAAAAAAAAAAAAAAAAAACCGGTACAGTTTTTTTTTTCTCTCTCGCCGGATTTCATAATTCACGTTGAAACACAAAAAATAAATAAAAATCTAGCAGCGTGGCAACCATGTTAACAGGAACATTACAGGAATTTTTTTTTTTTTTTTTTTTTTTAACAAAATTTATATATGATTTAACCTTAATGATTACAATAATCATTAGCTTGTAATGATTATAGTAATCATTAGCATGTAATGATTAAAGTAATCATCACCATGTTATATATATAAAAAAAAAAAACCCTTAATGATTACAGTAATCATTAGCTTGTAATGATTATAGTAATCATTAGCATGTAATGATTAAAGTAATTATGACCATGTTTTTAAAAAAAAAAAAAAAAAAAAAAATAAACTTCGGCAGAAGCTTCTTCATAATGTGCTTTGTTTTTCAAAAGTAATATATATATGGACTGTTAACAAAAGTTGTGGCCACGTGATAATTCAAAGGATTAAGTAATTATATATATATATATATATATATATATATATATATATTCAGTTAATATATATGTATTATATATATATATATATTATATTAATTATTTTATAATTAAAATAAAGTTTATTTTAATTTTAAAATAAAAGGTTTATTTTAATTTTAAAATTAAATTTCATGCTAACTAATTAGAGTTGGAATTGGATTTCATGATAACTAATTGGAGTTGAAATTGGATTCCATATTTCCTTAAATAAAGGAGTTTATTTATATATGAAATAAGATTTCATATTATTCAAAATAAAAGAGTTTATTTGTGAATAGAGAGAGAATCCTAATTTCCTTAAATAAAGAAGTTTATTTAGATATGAAATAAGATTTCATATTATTCAAAATAAAAGAGTTTATTTGTGAATAGGAAAGATAATCAAGTGTTTCCTTTAATAATTTTTTTTACATGGAATTGGATTCCATAATTAATTAAAATAAAGGAGTTTATTTTGATTAAAGATTTTGATTAAAATAAAATAGTTTATTTTATTCAAAATTGGATAAATTAAAATAAAATAGTTTTATTTTGATTTAAATTTGGATTAAAATAAAGGAGTTTATTTTTATTCAAAAATAGATTTTATACTAACTAAATTTGCCTATTAAATGATATCAATATATATATTAAATGTTTATTATTCATAAGATGAATGTTATTTATTGATGCATATGATGATGTGTATGATAATAAATGGGATTGATTAAGGACTATTGACCAATGCGATTGGAATTTATTTTAGTTGGATGCATGAATGTATGGGTTTTATTAAATGGGGTCTGTGTACCTCGTCTTCTCTAATTTTTCTTAATGTAAATTCTATCTCCTCCTATGTACTTCCCTTCGATCACGATCAAGGTTTCTATTTATTTTAAATAGTTTTGTAATAGGAATAGTTAGAATTAATTTTGAAGAATTAGAGATCAAGGAGCAAGGAGCGCTTGAAGACCCGTTTGTAATGGAGCTAGAGAGAGTTTAAATGTAATAGTTATATTTAAATATTGTTTCTTGCACCCCTAGGGTTTGACCTTTTGGTGCACTTGGTGGCTCTAGTGAACCAAACTAGAATAAAAGTCCATAATCAATCCGAGTAGAATATAGTATTCTATATGTGCATGCTTATACTATATATATTATATATTATGCAAACATGCTTCGCATGTTAATTAATATGACGCGTATTTTATATATATATATGTAAATGCTGCGCTAAACAAGATGAGACAAATTAATAACAAACCCTCAATTTTTTATATTAAGTCCTAAGCGTTCAAAGATATTTGGAATATCGAGCGTAAGCTTTCTAGCATGATAAATTAATAGAGTATTAAATATTTAATATGAGTTTGTTGTGTCACCACAAGGCAAGTATTAAGTATTTAAGATGTTAATTTATCACATTTGATGCTTATAAAGAAAATTGAACAATATTATTTTGTTGTGTCACCACAAGGATGATATTTTCTTTTTGAATATATGGAGTGCTAGGTTGGACTTAACTTGGATAATTTTGATTCTGGATGTGCCACCACTTGATCAAAATAATCTAAGAGGCAAAAGAAAAAGAGTTGCATAGTTGATGTAATTGACAAAAGTTGTCTCACCTATTTATTTATATATAGTTTGTTGTGTCACCACTAGGCTATATACATTTGAAATGGGATCCTTATTCTCACTAGCAAATCTTTAATTAGATTTTGCTTTTAACTATATAAGTGAGGGTAATATAGTTTGAAGAAAATAGTGGGAGATACCAATTTAAAACAAGACCTAAATTATTTTGGTAATTAATAAAAGAATGTATGTTAAAATGTTGTTAATTACAAATTCATTTACAGAATTTTGCAATGTCTAAAATTACTATCACTGCAAAGCATATTAGATGCTAAATTAACCGGACCGAATTAAATGGATTGGTTAAGGAATGAGAATAGTTCTTATGGCTGAAAAGCTATCTTATGTCCTTAATACGCCTATCCCTGCAATGGTTGCAGACAATGCCTCTGAGGAAGAGATTGCTACTTTTAGAAAGTGGCAAGATGTTGCACAGTTGGCTCAATGCATCATGCTCGCATCCATGAGTAACGAGCTTCGGTCAAGATGAAACTATGTATGCTTCTACTATATTCCCGCACATCAAGTAGTTGATGGTGAGGAAAGTAGGACCGATAGATATCGATATCTAAGGAGCTCTTCCGATCAAGAATGGCCAATGGCACTATAAATGCATAAAAAGTTCTTAACATAATCAATTTGATTGATCAATTAGGACAACTGGTTTTGTCATGGATGGAGAGTTGAGCCAAGATTTGATCTTGCACTCACTCCCGGACTCCTTTCACAATTGTTGTAAATTTTTCATATGAACAAGCTAGATATCACTTTTTGATTTGCTTAACATGTTGAAAAATGTTGAGAGTCACTTTTCAACCAAGAAAGACCATGTCTCATTGGTAGGGGCCAAAGGATCTTCCAAAAGAAGAACGATTCAAAGAAGGTAAATAGTAAGGCATAAACAAAGGATAATAAGAACAAAACCGATACGGATAGCAAAGGAGTTTGCTTCCACCGCAATAAGCCCTCGACACTAGAAGAAAGAAATGCGAGAAGCATCTTGCAGAGGCTAACCAAAGAAGCTTAGTGAAGTTTTTACACAAATATTATTTTGTTCACGGTTGAAATAAATTTTTCTTTAAGTCAATGTTCTACTTGGGTATTGGATACCGGCTTTGGTTATCATAAATATAGATTTATGAAGGGACCAAACAGAAGTAGAAAACTAAACAAATATAAGTAATCCTATGTGCGGGAAATGTAGCAAAGGTTGCCATATTAGCCATAGAAACTTATAGTTTAACAATGCCTACGGGCAAATCTATTAAGTCAATAAGTTGTTATTGTATTCCAATTCTTGTTAGAAACATTATTTCCATTTTATTGTTGGACAATAAAATTTTTGGTATTATAATTAAGAACAATTGTTGTTCTATTTATAATAATAATGTTTCGTACAGAACTGAAAGATTACTTAATAAATTTTGTATACTTGACTTACATGAAAATAATTTTGCATATTAAACAAATTAGTATAAGAAAAGGAGATGATCATTCAAAGAGTTGAATGTGTGTATTTGTTGAAATACAAGTGTGAATTATTTGAAAGGTTCAAAGAATTCAAAAGTGAAACAAATTGACAAAGTATTAAGATTCTTTGATTAGATCAAGGAATAAATACTTGTGTAATAAGTTTATAGATCATCTCAAATGGGTTTTTCATAATGGACGCCTCCTGATACGCAATAATTGATTGATGTATTTGAATGGAAAAATCGTACCTTGTTGGACATGGTGCGGTCCATAATGATTTTACCGACATTCCAGTATCCTTCTAGGATAATGTCCTAGAAATGGTCAGACATTCACGAAAATGGTAACCTCAAAATCCGCCCCAAGACTCCATAAAAGTTATGGATGTGGAGGATTCCTAATCTTAAGTATGTTAAGATAAGGGGTTGTCCAACTTATGTGAAAAGGTTTCAAAGGATAAGCTCGGGACAAAATTTGACATGTACTGATTTGTGGGACATCCTAAAGTAAGTTTAGGGCATATGTTCTATAATCTCGCTTAGCAAAAGGTGTTTATTATGAAACACGCCGCCTTCTAAGATAAATGTGTTTATCATTAAAAAGGGCTAATGGGAGGATAATAGATCTCAAGAGTTCAAGAACCACAAAATACTATAAGTCAAATAAGAGGAACTGTAGATAGACCTAATATACCACAAATCAATCAGAACTGAATTGTATCAAGAAGATACAGGAGGTATGGATTCATCATAGATGATGATGATGAGGTACACATCATAGAAGATGATGATCGAGTTACATTCGATGAGGTAAAACTTCTAGTGTGTACAAAAGGGTCAGTGGGAGCGTAGTGAAATTTCTAGTATTATATGTTGATATACTACGAATAAGGAATGACATACCAATGCTATAATCAGTAATGATAAAGTTGTCTAAACATAACCTCCATGAATGATTTGGGAAGAGTATCTTAATTGGGGATAAAATCTATATAGATAGATACAACAGGATGCTCGACTTAACCCAAGGAACGTATATTCATTTGATGCTAAAGTCATTTAGCATGGCAAACTCCAAGAGATGTCTCATGTCGATGAGCAATGGAGTGTATCTCTCTTAATAGTCCCCACAGATTCCTAAAAAGAGAGGTCGCATGAGTAACTATCATGTATGCAATGAAATGTACGAGACCTGATGTTGATCAGTCATATTATGGAGAAGTTCACTATGAGTTAATGAAAAATATCTTAAAGTGCTTAACCGGCACTAAGGATGTGAGCATACATGGTGGGTCTGAATTAAAACTAGAGGGCTTTACAGACTCAAGTTTTTCGCATGCACTAAGACGATCAAAATCCACTTTAAGGTAAAGTGTTACCTTGAACAATTGGTGCAAATGAATTGGAAAGGTTCCAAACAAAGAAAGAGTTGTTTGGTTTAGTGATAAAGACAAAGTATATAGCTATAAATGAAGTCGCAAGTTGATTGTTTGGATGATAAGTTCATTACGTAACTAGGAATAGTTCCTAAGTCTCATCTTGGATCTAAACATGTGTTGTGGCACTTTCATTTGATTATTAGAATCATTGAAAGATGGGAAATCACTATAGAGATAGTGGACTCTCATGAACAACATTACATATCCATTAACTAAAGCTTATCCAACAGCAGGATAATCGTCACTTAGAGAAGAAGAGTATAAGATACAATGGCGATTAGCTTTAGTGCAAGTGGGAGATTGAAAGTAATATGCACACAAGCCAATCATGTTTGATGATAAAGCATATACTTTGTAACAATCTTATTCATTTATTAATAAAAAGTATTAATTTATTAAAGGCTTTTAATTATCTACATGATGTTGTTTTATAATATGTGATAAACCCATAGTTTTAAGCAATGCTTTTAGAATAATGATGATGATCATTCTAATGAGATCTAAATTCTTAGAAAGCTTAAAACTAAAATAGTTCCCAATCGTTGGATTACTAAATTGGGGATTATTGAATCCGGATAGATTGGTACATACGTTGCTTGCTCATTGGATGAGGATGATTGATCTCATGATCATTTGTGTGGAGACACTAAAGCAAGTATGTAGGTGCTTATTAGAGAATAAGTTCATCGAACGCATTGGCTTGCTAAGGAATACCTAATGGAGTTTTATTTGCTGTCAATAGGAATTCTCAGTAGTGATAGTAGTACAAGTAATCCTTGGACTTGAGATCATCATAGTATCTTGTGTATGATGAGTTATACTTTGACTTATTCCTTAAGACCCTTAGGGTATATCAAAGGGTATGCTTGGGTATAATAAGTTGTACATGGAGATAATGTATGATCAATAAAGAATCTACCACTTCTAATAAAAGAAGAGAAATGTCTTATGTGATTCGATAAATGACAACCCAAAGAGTCCTTGGCATTAAGGCGTAATGAAATTAGAAAGGAGTTTCTAATTTGCATTATTTGGTGTTGTGCATTTAAGGATCGAAATACATATAATTAAATAAAATAAGACTTGAAAGAATTCCATATCTTATATTTAATTGTGACATCAGTATGGTGGAAGGATTAAATTGCACGGTAACTATTTACTCAAAGGTTCTTTTATGATTAATGTTGAAATCTATATTATCTCGGAAAGTCGTTGATCGCTAGGGGAGGCTTATCCCTATTGTAGAATAAATATTATTTATTTAAATAAATTAATTATTTAATTTATTTATTTAAATAAGATTAGAATTGTTCTAATTGATTTATTCACAACCTAGGTTTAATATGGAGAACCTAAAGGGTCACACCATAAAAGGAAGAATAATTATTTAAGAAGTTAATGGCATAATCGTAATAATATGTGTTAGTATATTTAATTTAATCTATGGTGATAGAATAAATTAAATAGCTTAATATTTATTATTTAATATTTTAGAAATATTAAATATAAATTAATAAGAGGAGTCTTATTAATATTATTACAATTATTATTATTTTAATTTCTAAATGAGTTTAGGAATTAATTTAATATAAGTACTCTCATTTATTCCTAATAGGATTAGGAGGGAAAATTAGTTAAAGGAGTTTAATTAATTATCCCTAATAAGATCAGGGAGCTTAATTAATTAAAAGAATTTAATTAATTAAATAAAACTCAATTCCTTAATTGTTAAGGTGAGTTGCCCACATCTATAAATAAGAGGAGTCTTATTATGGGTGGTGGAGGGTTGTTGACTTTAACAACTACGTAATAATTCCAATTTGTTGGAGAGTACGCCTTTTCTATAGAGATAGAAAACTAGGGTTTGAGCCAATACCCCTTTTTCTTGAATCTTTATTTTTCCTTGGTGGATCACCTCTAGAGGCCAAACATATGGGTGGCTAACGTTGATCAAAGGAAGGAACCAAACCCGGTGGATTCAAGTTGAACGCGAAAGGATTTGGAGGTGAACTTGTACCTGAGGAAGCTCGATCTTCAAGGGTATGATTTTATTCTTTATCTTTTCGTTTAATTAATAATTATGCATAAAGGGTGATCCGGGTATATGGTTTGTAAATTTTTTAAACTCTGATTTTATCTCGCTTCCGCTTATTTTTGCAATTTGATTGCGCACATGAATATTACAAACCTAATACCTATAACTATTTACCTGTTATGTGTTTTTGTTGTTTAAAGTATTAGATCTGTAGTTTGTCATGTTATCTTTAAGCTGGAAGTGGAATCATAATGATTAAAGGTTTAGATTTTGAGTTATTAACGGTCAAAGTCCGTTGACCAATATTGACCATTCAATTCTGGGCAGCCTAGAAATCGCCCAGAATGCTCTGACAGAATGTTCATGTGGCTAGATCGTACAGGTTTTAGTTGTTTTGTTCTTGTTGTTGTAATGAAGTTGTAATCTTGTATATGGACTACAGTTTAAAGCTTCCAGATCATCTAAATAACTTATGTATTTGTTGTAGTAACCGGTCAAAGTAGACAAAAAGATCACAAGAACCATTTTCTGGGTAACCCAGAAAACTTTTGTGCAGTTTTTCTGACAACCTTTGAACGTCTAATATCTTCTAGATCTTTTGATGTTTTGTTGATATTTTGTGTTAGATCTCTTCATTTACATACTGGCTACACACTGCAGCTTATAGATCATAAAAACAATACACTATCAGCATGTAGTGGAAGTCCAAAGTGAGCCCCACGATCTGTTCTTCATTTCTGGGCAACCCAAAAATGAAGAACAACCTCTAACAACAACTTTGATGGATTAGATATTTCATTTGATGCATGTTGTGAACATGTTTGTTGCTGGATCTTGTAGTCTTACATTAGCTCTACCAGATCTGATCAACAACATGCCTAGAAACACTTTGTGTGAAGATTAATTAGTGGTCAAACATGCTTACTCGGTAACTGGCTTGAAGATCTGGGTTTTCATGAAGAACACGAAGAACACCTAGAGCGATGGTTCTGTCGCTATATGTGGTGTTTAGCGATTGTTTAATTATAAAAATTATATTTTCATTAAATAATTATAGAAAATTAGTTTTTAATTATTAAAAATGCATAATAAATTATTAAAAATTATTTTAGAGTCTGAAAAATAGTTTTTAATTATTTTTAATATATTTCATAAATATTTAATATTTTTGAAATATCAAAGGTATTTAATTTATTTAATTATATATTAAATAAATTATTTAAAAATGGTTTTAATAATCATTTAAAAATTATGTTATGGAATGAGAAAATATTTTAAGTTATTTTTAATGACTTTTAATATTTTGTGATGAAATTTATTAAATAATTAATATTAATGATAATTTAGTTATTTAATAAATGAATTAAATAAATAGATTTAAAATGATTTTATTATATTAAAAATCATTTTAAATAATAATAAGGTATTTAAGAATATTTTAAGTTATAAAATATAACTTTCAATATTTAAAGGTGAATTTCATTAATTAATTATTATTAATGATATTAAAGTTATTTAATAATTATATTAAATAATTTAGTTTAAAATGATTTTATTATTATAAAAATTATTTTAAATAAAAATAAAGTGTTTAAAGATATTTGAAGTTATAAAATATAACTCTTTAAATTTAAAGGATAATCTCATTAATAACTTAATATTAATGATATTCCATTAACTTTAATGATATTAAATTTATTTAATAATTATATTAAATAAATGGTTTAATTAATTTAAAATTATTTAAAAAGAATGTAAATGAATTAAAATATTTTTAAGTTATACAAAGTGACTTTTAATATTTTGATAAAGGATACATTAATAATTAAATATTAATGGTAAATATTTATAAATGATTTTAAATGTTTTAAAATTCATTTAAGGGTAATATAAATGTTTTAAAAGTATTTTGAGTTATTATAAATAACTTTAATATTTTCACTAATGATTTCATTAATAGTTTAATATTAATTAAATATTAATGATAATAGAATTGTTTGATATTAAAATCATTTAATAATGATTTCGGTGTTTGAAAATTCATGATAAATTATAATAATTGTTTAAAAATTATTGTATGTCATTTAAAAATATTATGACTATTATTTAATTAGTCTAAATTGATATAGAACTTCGATATAGTCTTAGACTCGATAATTACCCGATAAAGCCGTCGATACACCGATATGTTTTAGAAATTGATCTGGACTTAGATATTTTAATTGTATTAATGTTTTGTTTGGGATGCAATGACTGTTGAACATGTGTGATAATGTGATTAGGTTATGTGTTGACTGCGAAATGCAGTACTATATGTTATAGTATATTGTTTTAATCGAACGAATGATCTGATTAATGATAGGTGATTACATAAAAGATAAAACTAAGTTGCATTTTGTAAGAAGCGCATCAGGCAAGTATCCTACCTTTGCATTTTCTTTATGCAATGGACATGTGTAAGAATATTTCAGAATTATATTATTACTATATAGATTATTAACCCTATATTATATATGCTCATTGATTATCAACATGTTAGTATATGGTAATTCAGATATATATTATGTTCTTTAATTTCTATAAATGGTTATACAAGTGTCCCCACTTGGATAATCATTGCATTTAACCATATGTTGATACACCTTTGTCAATTACGTGTATATATATATATATATATATATATATATATATATATATATATGTTGAATTATAGATTATTGTTCAACAAGATAAAACGTTATTATTATCCAACCGAATTACTTTGGTTTGGAACCCCGACAAGTATGAACATCCCTTACACGGGAAAACTTTTATGCACCCGAGGTGGACAGAGTGAACGATAACATCGTTCTTACATGTAGTATTGATCAATACAGGGTACAACGGGCTGATCACCCTTCGTGCCCATAAGTTATGACGGTTTGCGGATGAAGTTCTGCTAAACCTATTCGAAAATGGAAACAATGTTCATAGTATGTCACCTTAACCATATTTATAGTCAATACATAGTTTCAAAAATTTGAAAGAGGGTTGTTATGTTAATATTATCGGTTCAGATTACTTCACAACTATTGATTTGTTGTAGAAGGATAGTATAAAGAAAACATTTAAATTCTTTCAGCTTATATATATATAATTGCTATTACTTGTTGGGCACTCAAATGCTCATCCATGCTTAATTTAAATGTTTTCAGCTAAGTGTGAACAAGTAGAAGGCTCGACAAAGAATAAAGGGAAATGAAAGGTTGCAGAATGAATTCAATGCCATTTTATGTAATAGTTATCTTTATTAAGACAAGTATGATATATATTACCTATCATGTATTATGAGGAATGTATTAAAGGTTGCGTACTTGGGATTTAGACTTTGATAAATACGTAAATTAAGTTGGTATCTATATTATTGTTATTATTATTAGTATTATTCCGCTCATGGAAATGGAATCGTAAAGCACCGAGTTCGGGTTTCAAGTACCCGGATTTGGGGTTTTACATAAATAGTTTAGTACATAGACATGAAAATGATATAAAAACATGTAATGCTAAACATACATTTCATTTGTTCAAGTTTTAGTTTCTAATTCAGAATCATCTTGTATACATGTTCCAGATTCATAACCATCATCTGCTTCAGATTCAATGTCAGATTCAGTCTATAACTCTTCCTCCTCAGTATCAATGTCATCTGACACAAGTATTGACTTAGAATCTAATTCATGAGGTTCATCTCCACCGTCTAACTTGATTACTTCATTGTCGT
The DNA here is from genome assembly GCA_020205615.1 of Panax quinquefolius. NCBI lineage: Eukaryota > Viridiplantae > Streptophyta > Magnoliopsida > Apiales > Araliaceae > Panax > Panax quinquefolius. Next base: position 106,555,536 of record CM035153.1, read on the forward strand.
CCTCCACATTTATTATAGTTTGACTATGAAGCATCTGCTCTTGGTAAATCTCTCCATTAACTACTTCTACACAACTACGCACAGGAGTATGAATTATTACTTGCCAATCTGTAGGTGGTCTATCCCTTTTCCTAACAGGACTAGGAGTGTAGTATACTTGTACTGTTTGAGTTGGTAGAACAAATGGTTCGTTGGAGTACGCAGACCTATGGAGGTCAATATCGATGACTCCATGTCTGTCAACGCGTATCCCTTTTTCTGAATCAAACCAACGACACTTGAACAAGTGAATATGACCCCCGTACGTGCCCTTGTACGACAACTCTACAATTTCTTCCAACTCCCCATAAAAGGAAAGACTAAGCTCATTGTAATAATCTCCTTAGACACACACTCCAGAGGTCGTTGTTCTTTTACCGCGCCCATATGCCTTTGTATGAAATTCACAACCATTTATTTTGTAACCATTGCGGCTGACTTGGTCCCTGTCTAGTCCCATAGCTAGGACTTGTACATTAGCCAGAATCGTTGATCCCGCAGTCAAAGCCTACAAAAACTCCATCTTATTAAATGAAGTCATAGTTAACATGGAGTATATATATATATATATATATATATATATATATGTTGTGCTTAAGAAATTGAACTTACTTTGTCCTTTAGCCAAAGTGCAAATTTTTTATCACGATTGATTTGAATATCTTTATCAGTTATGCCGGGATGCTTCACTTTTAACTCGTTATCGTACAATCTATACCATGTTATAAATATTAACATATTGGAATAATTAATTTTCAACTTAAATGATAAATTATCAAGTTTATATGTGTACCTCACAAATTCAACAATCTCCTCGGAATTGAGAAGAATGTAAGTATGTGCAGCATGTAACTCTTGCTCAGAGAGGAATATGCACTTCCCTTTTCCATAAGCGTGGCCCGATAGACCAAATATAGAGAGACGACCATTTAGTTCAACATTTCCCCCATCATCATGTCTCGATACTCGATTGGCCTTTGTCAAGACTTTGTCTGAAAAATAGTCCGAGACAAACGTAGATATCTCATAGAAACTGTATGCCTCACATATCGACCCCTCGACATAAGCTCTATTCTTCACCTTCCTCTTAAGGTTTCCCATCACCCTCTCGAAAGGGTACATCCATCTATATTGAACTGGATCCCCAACACGAGCTTCATAGGGAAGATGGATTTGCAAATGCTCCATGGAGTCAAAAAAACCAAGTGGAAATATTTTTTCCAGTTTACACGTGATCTCTATGATGTTCTTCTCAAGTATAGACATGTCCTTCTTATTTAATGATTTTGAACATAAGTCTTTGAAAAAATGACTAAGATCCGTCAAAGCATCCCATATTGGTTTATCAAGTAGATCACAAAATGTTATAGGCATAAGTCTCTCCATGAACACATGACAGTCATGACTCTTCATCCCTTGCAATTTCCCATCCGTAACACACCTTGCAATGTTTGACGCATATCTATCTAGTAGTTTCAGAGACTTAACCCATGTGAACACATCTTCAACTTTCTTTTTGGACAATGTGTACCTTGCATGCGGTTTGACAATCTTACAATTAGGAGATTCATAAAGTTCTAATCCAGGACGCTTAAAAATATCTTTCATGTCCGAACGTGCCTTATCGTTATCTTTTGTCTTCCCCGTAACATTCATCACGGTGTTAAACACATTCTTCTCAATATGCATCACATCTAGATTATGACGAATCAAATTTGTAGACCAATAAGGCAGCTCCCAAAAGATGCTTCTCCGAACCCAGTTATGAGATTCGCAAAACCCATTGATTATGTTTGTGGCATCGATCTTACCAAGTGGGATAACCGACAATCTCATCACACGGTCTCATATCTCTGTTCCCGATAATTGCGGTGCAGGCATATCATTGTCTACTTTCCCTTTCCTGAAGTGTTCTCTATTTCTTCGAAACGGGTGATCTACCGGCAAGAACAGATGATGATAGTCAAACCAACAAGGCTTTTGACCTTTTGATAAATTAAACGACTTTGTATGCTCCATACAATATGGACAAGCTAACTTCCCATGTGTACTCCATCAAGCTAACATACCATAAGCTGGGAAGTCACTTATAGTCCACATAACCGCTGTCCTAAGGTTGAAATTTGTTTTCGTTGTAACATCCCAAGTTTGTACTCCATCCTCCCACAATACCTTCAACTCGTCTATAAGTGGTCTCAAGTAAACATCTAAGTTCTTTCCAGGACTCTTAGAACCAGGAACAACGAGTGAAAGAAACAAGTATGGTTGTTTCATACACATCCAACATTAGTACGGAACAACTGAGTGGCCAAACAGATTGAAACCACTGGTGGATAATCCAAGCCTCACATTTCTAGGTTCCAATGCAAACCCAAGATGTGCTAAGTTGAAATATTTCCAAGCCTGCCCATCTGCGGGATGATTTAGTTCTCCATCTTTAGCTGGAGATTTCGCATGCCACCTCATATGTTCAGCTGTTCTTGAAGACATGTACAATCTTTTTAGTCGATGTGTTATTGGAAAATACCTTAGAATCTTAAACGGTATACTTGATTTTTTTTAGTCACACCCTCTTTATTAGGCCTAATCCGATCATGACTATAAAACGTGCACCTTGTCATCTGTTCATTTTCCTTATAAAACAACATGCAATCGTTGGGACATGCATCGATCTTTTGGTATCCAAGACCCAACTTCTTCACCATTTTCTTACAAAAGTAATAGTTACCAGGTAATTTCTCACCGTCAGGCTACATAATCTTAATGGCCTTCAAGAGCGACTCAAAACACTCATGGCTCATGTTGTGATCAACCTTGATGTTAAGTAATGTCGCCACTGCATACAATGTACTGTGTTTGGTGCAACCATGCTATAATGGCTCGCTACCCTCGTCTAACAACTTAAAGAAGTCTTTGGAATCAGAATTCATAGGTTGATCTCTGTCGTGTTCCCAATCAAAATCTGGCCCTACAATATCATGAACCATTTCATTCATTCAATGAGTACTACTGCCCGAATTGTGTACTTCTGTGATGCCACCATCTCTTCTCTGCCCATGTGCCCACCAGCATTCTTCGTAATATTTCATGAATCCAGAAACAAGTAAATGATAATTTACAACGTCTCTGTCCATATAATTTACATTCTTACACTTCAAACATGGACATCGTATCTACGACTTACCATTCATACATTCCGGGTGATTATATATATACTCCAAAAACACTTGGCAACCAGCTCTAAATTCAATTGTAGCACCTATTTGGGCACTTGACTTTAGTCGTGCCATCCAACTACGGTTTGAATAGAGGTCCATGATTCCACGATACCTACTACAGACAACATTAAAAATGTTAACATATAACTTGAGCATACTTGTAACCATATGACTTGAGCATACTTGTAAACATGCATATGATTAACATTTAAGCATACTTGTAAGCATGCATATGATTAACATTTAAGCATACTTGTAAGCATATGAGTTGAGCATACTTGTAACCATATGACTTGAGCATACTTGTAAGCATATGATTAATATTTAAGCATACTTGTAAACATATGACTTGAGCATACTTGTAAGCATGCATATGATTAACATTTAAGCATACTTGTAAACATATGACTTGAGCATACTTGTAACCATATGACTTGAGAGCATACTTGTAACCATATGACTTGAGCATACTTGTAACCATATGACTTGAGCATACTAGCTATGCATATGATTAACATTTAAGCATACTTGTAAGCATATGACTTGAGCATATTAGCTAGTAAGCATATAAATTGAGCATAATTGTAAGCATATGAATAGCTCGTTAATATTATAAATGTTCGCAACTACCCGACCAAAAAAAAAAAATTCGCCAGAGTCTCCCCTATAATATGGAGTAGCCACATGCACGACGACATGCATATATGGTCATTTCTAGGCACCCAAGACACAAACCAAGAGAAATATACAAATTCCCAATATAATAAGATCAAAACAATAACGAATAAATGCAAAGTAAAGCAGTAAAAAGTGAATACATAAGGTATTTCGTTCATGCTAGCTTTATATCAGAGTTTACTAACTCATTTATACAACTTTTGAGTATCTTGGAGATTCATTCATATCAACTAGTGTGCTAAGGCGGCTAACATGTTTTAAGATTATACCCAAAACAGTCCCTTTCTATAATCTTTTTACGTTTTGGGATATTCATAACTTGGTTGAGAAATTTATAGCTTCTATAACATATTATAGTTTTATTCTTGTATACATAAGTGTTAAATACCCTTGTTTTTCTATTATAGCCAAAACAACCTCTTTATTGACCAAGTGTGTCTAGATACATTCTCTATTGTAGTAACAGTTCCCTAGCACTGTCTATTTTGGCTTAACATCCCCCCCAATAGCTGACCATGCCGACAACCAAGCTTGGCTTGGCCCCGTGAGGCTTGGCTAATCTTGGTGTGGCCTCGCGTGGCCTCATGTGGCCTTGTGGCCCCAAGCCCAGCCCATCAGCTCCAACAGTCCCTAAATAGGCTCTAGTGAATCACTTAGTTTAAAATCGCTACATCATTTAACAGTACCAATTGTATATTAGACTCCAATGTTAGTGGTTTGACATTTATTAATGTAAGTGCAACTAATTCAATTCGATATCATCTGCTCTTCTTTTTTTCTTTAATTATATTTTGTTCTTCACTCGTGAATATGCATTTATAGCAATAATAAATCATTTGATTATTAAGGTATATAAGCGCATTAAGTTTATGTGATACCTTCAAGTACATGGTGCTTTTTCGATATACAAAGCAGTTAGATTGGCTATAAGTTTGATGTTTTTGTGATACAAATTTATACCTTCCAGTTAGATATATTCTAACTACATCAGATTGGAAATAAGGAGTCATCGTCTTTTATGACACAAGTTTTTACTTTTTACAAAAAAAAGGAGAGAAGAAAGATAAGAATGAGGCTTGTTAACAAAATCCCTCTACAACTTGAAGTTTGACGGAGGAACTAAGACTATCAGCTAAGTCTACACAGGCTTGCTAATGTCATTAACCTCACTTAAGAACAAAATATCCTAATATACTAGAATACCAATATAAATATTCATACACTACCGGGTAAGATCTACCCGTAAAAATTATTCCTAATAACCACGATCCCTAAACATCTGAATTATTAAAAAAAAAAAGACTTTCTTAGTTATTACTTGGAATCCCTCTATAAAAGCCTACAAATTCATACATATATTCTAAACAAGATAACAAAACATCTTACTCAATGACAATGAATTAGCCCATATTCATCAAAAATAGAGGAAAAATAATCAAGAGAAGCAGTAGCATAGGAATATTCAATAAATAATAATATTAACATTGGAGACTAACCCATTATACAAAAAATATTAACTTTGGAGACTAACCCATTATACTAACATTGGAGACTAATCCATTCAATCAAACATTTGAACCACATAAATTAACAAAAAATTGCATTGAATCGAAACCCACAAGCTACAGTAGACGAAAAGAAGAAGGAAAACCCAAATATTCAAACATAACATAATACACACACACACACACACATATATATATATATCAAATATTTGTGATAGAATTTGGTACCTAACACCAATTGAAGGAGTAGCACCAACCCAATCGCACGACAGCAACCACAAGTCCCTTCTCCCTCTTTTCCCCCTTCTTCCTCTTCTCCCTTATCGGTCTCCCTCATTTTTTTTCCTTTCTCGATTCGCCATCGCCGAAGCTTTTAAAGACTAATAAATTTAAAAGATCAAGAATCAAGCATCAATGAATCGTGATGCGGTCGCTAATATTTAATGATGTGGAAATATTAGCGACCGAATGTGGTCGCTTATGATGAGTGGTCGGAAAAAAGTAACGCCCCAACATTTCCTACCAATTTTTTGGAGGTAAAATTACAACAGAGACTGAATTTGGTCGCGAATATATTCTAGCGACCATATTCACGTGCGGTCGCTACTGTCGGTCGCTACTAATCATATCTACGACCGGAAGTGTTGTCGCTGATATTTTTGGTCGCTGTTAGAGTATTTTCTTGTAGTTATTTATAAATTTCTTGATCACCAATTTCATGTGGATGTGTATGGACTCGAGAGATGATGTATAAATCTAGACCTAATCACAATAGCACGTGTTTTTGAATTTTGCATTTTGATGGAATCTTGATGAATGTTTAGTATAGAGATATACCTAACATCACATGTAATTAAATAAAAAACTTGAAATTTAAACCTTATTTGATTTTAATTCACATAGAGATATAGTGAATTAGTTAATTAGGGTGTTTGGATTAATTCTACCAAATTGTGGATTTAAGTTAATACGGTGTTAGTGCATCGAGAGATGGCTAATTCTACTTTAGTGTTCTTGATTAATGAACTGAGATAGTAAATTAAATTGGAAAGAAGTGTGATAAAATGAGTGAAACTTAAAGTGAAATTGCTAGTCTAATTCTTCAATATCTGCTTAAAATTTATGGTTACTTAGTGTGTTTATTGGTTTTAACTTTTAGTTTCTTAGTTTTTATTAATTATAATCATTAATTCAAATAGTTTAATAAAATTGAAATAATATAAAACTAATAATAGTTAGATTAAAATTCATACATGTCTTTGTGGGAACGATACTCTTCTTATCATTATATTACTTGTTGACCACGTACACTTGCGTGTTGAGCGTATTTAGAATTTACCCAACAATGCATGAAAGGGAATAGGGTTTTCTAAAATTATGGTAAGGAATGCTACATAATGCCAAATTTCCCTAACCCTAAAAAGGGGGGCTTGCTTCACTTGTGGATCAAGGGATCATCTAGCTAGGGATTTCCCCAAGAAAGCAGTAGGAGGAGCAGAAGTGAGTGGAAGTAAGAGAAGCATCGGTAGTAGCACTCTGGCTATCGCTGGACCAACGCCGCCAAATCGACCCACCGCCAAAACTTTCAGCATGACTGTGCAAGATGTTGTGCAGTCACGAGATGTTGTGTCAGGTATCATTCTGATCAATGATTTCAATGCGTACATATTATTTGATTCGGGTGCTACTTGTTCATTTATATCCAACGATGTTGCTAAGAATTTGAAATTATGTAAAGAGGAACTAGTTTACCCTTTGAACATAGAGATTGCGAATAGGGAAGTAATTCCTATTAGGTTTATACACAAGAACTATAGAGTGGACATTAAGGGCAATGAGATGATGGTAGATCTAATCACGAATAATTTTGGGGAATTTGACGTTATTTTGGGAATGGATTGGCTATTCAATTATGTGGCCATAATTGATTGCCAAAGAAAGTGTGTAAACTTTATGACTCAGTCAAAGATAATATTCCATTGCAACAAGTCGCCTAGACAAGTGAGTTGTCTAACGATGATGCATGCCAGGAAGTTGTTGAGACAAGGTTGTGTAGGGTATTTAGCCTACATAGTCGATAGTCGATAGTCTAAAGGAGAATCCGAAATTAGAAGAGATACCCGTCGCTAGAGACTTTGGAGTCGTATTTCCAGATGACTTGCCAGGACTTTCGTCAGATAGGGAAGTAGAATTCGTGATTAACTTAGTGCCGAGAATTATCCCAATATCGAAGGCCCCGTACAGTACGGTTCAGGTGGAGATGAAAGAATTGATGGTGCAACTATAAGAATTGTTAAACAAGAAATATATTCAGCCGAGCGTATCACCGTGGAGAGCACCAGTTTTGTTTGTCAAGAAGAAGGATGGGTCGATGTGACTTTGCATCGATTACAGAGAGTTAAACAAGGTCACAATTAAGAATAAGTATCCATTGTCAAGGATTGATGACTTGTTTGACTAGTTGAAAGGAGCTAGGGATTTCACAAAGATAGACTTGGGAAGTGGGTACCATCTGTAAGACCCCAACTTTTAGAAATAAAAATGAATTTTCTATAAATATCATTTTTTAATATTATGGAGTGAATTTGATATAATGTTATAGTTGTGGGTAATATTTATAAATTTTACAAAGTACGAAAGTTGTTATATAATATTTGATTGGTCAGAGAATATTCGTTTTAACAAGGAATATTCGTACGACGACGACACAATCATTGGTGGACCCCACAACAGAATTATTGTCGGATTGAGAAAACGACAAAAATATTTTATGAAAATAACGGCGGAAGTTTTACCGTTAACTGTTGAAACACCCAGTGTTAAAAGTATAGTAATACGCATGGTTGCATAGTAGCACACTGTATTGATTATTCATGCTTACGTGAGAAGTCCCTCAATTTTGTTCAATTATTGTTATAGTAATTGCTGCATAGTATCTCATGTTATTTGATTTAATTATTGTCAATATTTTATATATTATTAAATTAATAATTGAGACGACAAAGTTATTAATATTATTATTTGCAATATTGACGATGTCTAGAAGTTCTGTCAATGAGAGGTTTGGTCACCTAATTGCGAGCCAATAGGGAGAAATTCTTATTGGAAAGCCCCAACTTTCCTGGGAACGACCTGGTCGATTAATAGTGTGAATTATAATAATGATGATGAATTTTATTTTATTATTATTATAAATGTAATAAAACAGAAAACTTTTTGTATAAAACAAAATACTTTTTATAAAGTTTTGTTTTATTTGATTATAAATAGAATATAATATATTTTATTATGCATAGTGTTTGCATAGTGCTCGCATAGTATTTCAGATATAGTAAAATCTTTTTTTATATAAAATAGAATACTTTTATAAATTTATTTATTTTATTAGATTATAAATAGAATATATTATATTTTATTATATGCATGTTGTTTGCATAAGGTTATGATAGTGTTTGTATAGTAAAATCTTTTTATATAAAAGCAGATTACTTTTATAAAGTTATTTGTTTTTTAGATTTTAAATAATATATATATATATATATATATTATAAATAGAATATATTATATTTTATTGCATAGTATCCTTTCCATTCTCTTATAAATAGGATGCTTAGTTATAATGGAAAATCACACCAGAAATTCAGAGAATTCTTCTTCTATAATCTTGAGCGTATTTCTTTAGAGTTTAAGAAAGCTTTGAGCGTAGAAAACAGTATAAGTTTTCTTCAAGAATATCCTCGCCCTACCAGTTGGAATACTCTTCTTTCTAAGGTCTTAGGGTATTATTTCTTTTGTATTCATGAAGAGAGCTTCTGTTATTCCATTCTTTATTATTATGTTGGAATAACCTGTCTATGCGAAGTACCGCATACATGGTGAAATTCTTTTGTTATTCCATTCTTTATTATTATGTTGGAATAACTTGTCTATGCGAAGTACCGCATACATGGTGAAATTCTTCTGTTATTCCATTCTTTATTATTCCATTGGAATATCATGTATGTGCGTATTACGCATGACCTGGTTCCATTATTTATTATTCTGTTGGCATAACCTGTCTGTTCGGTCTATCGCATGCCTGGTGAATTCTGTTGTTATTCCATTCTTTATTATTCGTTGGAATATCTTGTCTGTGCGGATTACGCATGACCTGGTTCCATTCTTTATTGTTCTATTGGAATATCCTGTCTGTGCGGATTACGCATGACCTGGTTCCATTCTTTATTGTTCTGTTGGAATATCATGTCTGTGTGGATTATGCATAACCTGGTTACATTCTTTATTGTTCTATTGGAATATCTTGTCTGTGCGGATTACGCATGACCTGGTTCCATTCTTTATTATTCTGTTGGAATAACCTGTCTATGTGGATTACCGCATGCATGGTGATTGATCCTTTGTATTCATTCCTTAATAAACTATGAAAATGATTTGTCTACGTGGATTACCGCATGGTGGGCAAAAATCCATTTGCAGTTTCATACATTTTATTATACTCAGTGGGTTAAAGTTTTGGCTTCTATACTCCATGAAATTAGTGGAATATCCTAGATATTTGCACTTCATCCAGTATCTTTTCATTGAAATATTCTTCTGAGCATTCTTGAATTTACTCTACAAAACAGTATCATGTTGAAAATTTGGATGTAATTGATTTCAGGATAAATTAACTTATAAATCTCTAAAATTCTTCAGGAAATGAGAACGTATCCGGGATTAGTCGGGGAACGGAGTGATGGTCCGAGATGGTGTTATAGTAGTCCTCACTATTCTATAAAATAGTGTGATAATAAATATAATGATGACTCTATTTGAGAGTATATATTGTCTAGAAGGCAATATTCCTGTTTAAACTCTCATCTATGTTTTGTCGTATATTACACGACGTTAGTATAATTAAGTTTGTATTTATATTCTGTACCATGTATTTGGCGACTCAAGATGGGTGATGTATACCTGTTTTGGGGGCGTCACAGTTGGTATCAGAGCTTAGTGATATGATCCCTAACTGAGATGTGATACAAGAACTAGGAGGGGAGAGACGGGGAATTCCTTCGCTAGTATGACATACTTAAGTTTATTTGGTATTTAATTGATCGGTCAGAGTATAGGGATAATATGTGATATGTTAATTAACTCTTGTTTTATGGCAGTATTTGAAAATGGCAGCTGAAAATATTAACAATGGAGTGAATGAGACCGTTGAGACACCTTTAATCACTAACCAGGTTAATGTGATGTTAGACGAAGAGGAAATTAGAGATATCTACATGGTGAGTGAAGAACTAATAGTTGCACCCGAGCTAGTTGCAGAGGAAGCAGCTAAGAGTGAGGAAGAAGAGGAACCTGAGGAGAATTTATTAGAAGAATTTTATGATCAAAATTTAGAATTACAAAATCGTATTCATGACTTGGAAGAGCAGGCTGAAGAATGGCAGGCGGTCGTCGAGCAAAGAGATGTAACAATTCAAAATTATGTTACCCGATGTGCGATGCTTGAACAGAAGCACTCTTTGGCAGAGTATAAGATATTAGAGATGGAATCTGAGAATGCTTTGATCAAAGTTCTGATGAAAGAAAAAGTAACTGAAAGAATGAGAATAGATGATGCATGGGTAAAAGTCACACGACGCATAGATATTGTAGAAAAAGACGTCTGATCCAATAAAGCCAAAATAGATGAAATGGATTTTGCTTTTTGGATAACAATTGGGAGAATCCAACATCGAATTCGGAATTACCTTGTGCAAAGCGATCAACCCCAATTTGATATGGATCGGAGAGTAATGATTCGAATCATGGATCAGGAATATGACGAAGCAATTAAGGGTGGAATGTACTCTATAGCAAAGTCAAATCTGGTAGTTTAAGTTAGAGCGTTTGTCAAGAGACGGGGAATTCCGTCGCTAGTATGACCTACCTATGTTTATTTGGTATTTAATTACTCAGTTAAGGTATAGGGATAATATGTGATAGTTAATTAACTCTTGTTTTGTGGCAGTATTTGAAAATGGCAGCTAAGAAACCCGAACGAAGTTATTACGAGTAAGTTAATTATAAACTCTTGCAAAGTCTATATCTTATTCGATACAAGTTCTACCCACTCTTGTATTTCACCTAGTTGTGTTCAACATTTGAACTTGGCTCTTGAGAAATTAGACTTTGACTTATCTGTTAAAACTCTGTTAGGAGAAACCTTTGTTACATCCACTATTTATAAATCTTGTTTAATTCAAATTGACACTTTCACGTTACATGTCGATCTTATCTCTTTGAAAATACTTGCCTTTGATGTGATTTTAGGAATCGATTGGTTAACTACTAATCATGCCAAAATTGATTATTTTCGTAAGCTTGTTAGCTTTCATATTCCTAACCAACCTGTTATACAAATTCAAGCAACAAAACCACTAAAGTTAATCACTGTTATATCAAGACATAAGTAAAGAGCCCTGAGCCTTTCCCTGGTGACTTCCTTGTGTGTAATGCACCGAAGCCAGACTTTCTGTAGGCGATGTCGTGAATGATGATGGCAAGTTGATAGGTATTGATGTGACGTACTATCCAAGTCTTGGATGAGAGTCACAGTTTTGAATGATATTTCTATTGTTAATAAATTTCCTGACGTATTCTTGAAGACTTCTTAGAAGTAGATCGGGCACAGCTGGACACTATTGAAAATCTTCCATCGCCGACTTCAGCTAAGGGAATCCGCAGTTTCTTGGGCATGCCGGATTCTATCACAGGTTCATTAAGGATTTCTCTAAGATTGCAAAACCACTATGCAGTCTATTAGAAAAAGATGCAGTATTCAGCTTTAATGAAGAATGTATATCAGCGTTTGAGCAGTTGAAAAAGAAATTGACTACAGCTCCTATGATTGTAGCACAAGATTGGAAAATGTCATTTGAATTAATGTGTGATGCTAGCGATTACGTGCTAGGGGCTGTTTTGGGTTAACGCCGAGAGATGATATTCCATGCCATATATTATGCAATTAAAACCCTCGCGGATGCTCAATTAAACTATACAACCACCGAGAAGGAGCTACTTGCAGTCATGTATGCCTTTGATAAATTCAGAGCATATTTTATATGAACAAAGGTGGTGGTATAAATTGATCACTCGATAATTTTTTAAGTGATCTCAAAGAAGGATACAAAGCCTAGGCTTATCAGATTGTTTCTAGTCCTTCAAGAATTTGACTTGGAAATAAAGTATAGGAAGCGGACAGAAAATCAAGTGGCAGATCATCTTTCAAGACTGGATAATCCGGATAAGGAAAAGGCAGATAAGTTTTTGATCAATGAGTCATTTTCAGATGAGAAACTATATGGAGTAAACACTGAATTTCCATGGTACGCGGATTTTGCTAATTACTTGGTGAGCAAGATCCTTCCCCCTGATTTGACACGTCAGCAGAAAAAGAAGTTCCTACATGACGTCAAGTGTACATGTGGGATGAGCCCTATCTCTTCAGACAGTGTGCAGATAAAATGATCTGTATATGTGTGCCTTCAGCGAATTGAAGAATATCTTACATGAATGTCACGCATCTGCAGATGGGGGACACTATGGGAGTGAGCGGACAACAGCTAAGGTTCTTCAGGCAAGATTTTATTGGCCTAATGTGTTCAAGGATTGCCAATGGGTGGGTAATATTTCGAAAAGGAATGAGATGCCGCTCAAAATGATCACGGAAATTGAGGTTTTTGATGTATGGGGGATGAACTTCATGGGACCTTTTCCACCGTCATATAATAATCTGTACATTCTATTAGCTGTGGATTACATATCAAAGTGGGTTGAAGCTGTAGCACTCCCCACGAATGATCCCAAGGTAGTTCTGAATTTTCTATAGAAGAATATTTTCACAAGGTTTGGCATGCCGAGAGCAATCATAAGTGACGAGGGAAGTCACTTTTACAATAGGTCCTTTACAACTCTCTTGGTGAAGTACAAGGTTAATCACAGAATTGCAACAGCTTATCATCCCCAAACAAGTGGCCAAGCTAAGGTTTCTAACAAAGAAGAGAAAAGATCGGTCTCTAAAGTTAGACGATGCTTTATGGGCTTATCGGACAACATACAAGACACCCATTGGGATGTCTCCATATCAATTGATTTACGGGAAAGCTTATCATCTCCCAGTGGAATTATAACATAAAGTGTATTGGGCCATTCAAAAACTTAACTTTGATCAATCAACATACAAGACACCCATTGGGATGTCTCCGTATCAATTGGTTTACGGAACAACGCATCATCTCCTAGTGGAATTATAACATAAAGTGTATTGGGCCATTTAAAAACTTAACTTTGATCAATCAGCTGCAGGAGAAAAGAGATTACTGCAATTGAATGAACTTGACGAATTTTGACTGCAAGCTTATGAGAACTCAACACTGTATAAGGAAAAGGTCAAGAAGTGGCACGATCAGAAGATTATGCAAAGAAAGTTTAAACTGGGGCAATCTGTGTTACTATTTAACTTAAGACTAAGGTTGTTCCCTGGAAAGCTCAAATCCCGATGGTCGGGGCCATTTACGATCAAGACTGTCTTCCGACATGGTGCGGTTAAATTGTACATCAGAATTCACTTGAGACATTCAAAGTCAATGGGCAGCGGTTAAAGCATTACTGGGGTGGCGACATCGACAACGAAGCCACCGCAATCACTCTTGCCTATGCGCCATGAACAGGTAGTAGTCAGGCTGAAAGACTCAAAAATAAACGCTCATTGGGAGGCAACCCAATTTTCGTATCAATTACAGTATTTTTGCTTTATGTTATTCAATATATAGTTTAGTGCGTAATTCTATTATTGCATAGTTTAATTTTGTGCAATTCATAGTTAGTTAGTTATTGAGTTTTAGTTATTTTCATCATTCCTTGCTCAAATTCCATGACATTATCTCATATTTGTGATTTCAATGGATTTCAGGTACTTAGGATGCAATTGGACAAGCACACAAGCCTTTATTGTACAAATAGCCCACCCCCCCCCCCCCCCGGGTAGGGATACGGGAAGCTGGAAATTTTTTTAAGTCTACAAAACGTGTTCTCATCCCACTTCTCCACTCTCCAAACCAAAATTAGCCACTCTTTAAACCCATTAAATCACTCATTACCCCCTCATTCTCCATCAAATTTGAGCACATCTTCCATTCCATATAAACCCTAACTCTATTCACATTCAATCCTACATCATTCTCCAACAATTCCATCGAAGTTCTACACCAAAATCTAAGGGTTTCATCACTATTCGGGACAGAAGAGAGAGAAGGGGGAAATTCACAAATCGAGCACCAACACTGCAATATCATCACTCAAATGGGGCAATACACTGTGGGTAAGTCATTGTTATAAAGCTTTTCACGAAATTGGGATTTCAGTTATTCAATATTTAGTATTGTGAAAGTTGTGCAAACTAAGTGCTTGTGATATTGCCAAAGCCAGGTTTGGGGGAATATTGTGACTGCATTGGGAGCAATGGCACCTAAAACTCTATCAAAACGGCAAAGGGGCAAGGGTTTAGGTTCATCACCACCAGTTCGAGCCTTTGACAAGAGGAAGTTTGTTAGTACAAATGCAGCAGATGAGTTTGACTACCTAGTGCCCAAAGCACTAACACCGAAGAGGGGCTTGGCACCAGATTCATTTGATGGCCAGATGTGGAGATAGATACATGAGCAGGGCTGGTAAATGCTCACGGATGATCCAAACCCCGCGATAGTGAATGTGGTGAAGGAATTCTATGCAAACGCTGAGGACAGGGCACCATATATGGCATTTTTGAGGGGTAAGTAGGTTCCCTTCGGTGCAAAGGCAATGAATGAGTACTACAGTCTGGGAGCCCGTGCAGTATGCTAGTATGTTCAGCTCAAAGATAGTAATCCCAACTATGACCAGATCTTGACAGAAATATCTAAACCGGACATAGTTTGGGAAAAAGGAAGAATGGGTGGCACGATATTCATAAGCAAGGACCTCAGTTTATATGGAAAGATATGGTATGCGTTTTTGTGTTCGAAGTTGTTTCCTTCGATGCATACTAGTGAGGTGACGAGGAAAAAAGTGCTACTTTTATATGCCACCGTGAAGGACTTCAACATCAATATTGGCTCAATCATCAGTTTCCCCATACGATGATGTCTGCGTGGGCCGTTCTTAAGCGGATTGCCACACCCATCTCTCATATGTGGGTTGTGCAAGCAGTCTGGTGTGTGATGGTCAAGTCACGAACCTGTACAGTAGCCACTCCAGTTACTAGACTACGTGATGATTTTTAGATACTCTGTCTAGGTTGTAGGGTAGTCGCATCCACGAGGTGTCAGTTTTATATTTCCTAATGCTCCTGATGAAGAGGAGGCTGAGGACACCTCGGAGGATGAGGAGTTTAGAGCTGATGAGGTGTCAGGTGATGAGGATGCTGCGGGGAGTAGCAAGTCTGCAAAGTTTATGTTCAGTACTCAATTCCGAAGCCTTTAGAGACATATTGATGAGCATAATAAAGAAGCTGACAGAACGATAAGACGACTGGCGGCTAGGCAGGACCACATGTTCAATACCATGAATAGTTTCTTTGCCTCCTTGAATATGGCATTACAAAGACTAAATCCAGCCGCTGCCGATAAGTTCCAGATACCAGTTCCAGAGCCTTTGCCACAGTATCCTCCTCCAGATTTAGATGTGGAGGAGCACAAATTTTTTGTTATACAACCACCATCACCACCACCACCTCCTGCTTAGCATATTATAGGGAAGTCCTCGTTCACTTTCATGCTTTATTTTTACAATGAGAACATTGTAACTGTTATGTTTTGGGGAGTTTAGTTAGTTTAGTTTTTGTTTAATGTTTTAGTTTCTATTTTGATAAGTATGTTTAGTTTGTATATGTTAGTTTAGTTTGTTTTCATGTTTAGTTTGCATTCATGTTAATTATGTTTGCATTTATATAGATGTAGTTGCATAGTAGTTTTCGTTAGTAGTTAGTATTGTAAATAGTTTATGTTTCTGTTCTTTTATATTATTAAAAAAATGGAAAATTTGAAAATTTTCAAAAATATTAGTTAGTTTAATGTGTTTATATTACATTTAGTTCACACTTGCATATTTTCAACTGTTAGATAAGTTACAATCTGTTTTGACAAATGATGAGATTGGAATTGCGTAGACAAGCTTTGTATTGACTGTTAAGACTTTGATGTGATTTCTTGTCATGATTTAAATCTTTATCTATTTGAAACTGATATAATCAGGTTAACACCTTAGAAGTAGCTATGTTTACTGATTGAGTCTAAATAAACACATAATGGAATTCTTAAGGATAATGCTAGTTAAAATGAAAGAAACTCATGAATAGGCAGACATGGCTAAAATTAGACAAGAACCTAAGTTAGGGGAAAAATTTGGGATATATAAGCTATAAAAAAAAGAGAAAAAAAAAGAAAGAAAAGAAAGAAAGAAAAAAGTATGAATAAACATCGTGGCTAGTCTAGTTCTGTGGCCTTTGTTACTTGAGTAAGTATGTCTGAGGGGATGTATCTACACCTAGCGCCCTAAAGCCTTAACTGTTTGGGAGTTGTTGGTTGTAAGCTCGCTAAGGGGTAGCATTGAAAAGCCTAAAAGGACTAGGCATTGCACAGCCATGAGGAAAATAAAAAGTGAAAATGAAAAAAAAAAAAAAAGAGCAAAAAGCTCCCGTGAATGAAAAATAAAGCATAAGTATACCAGTTTCACCCTTAAATTTGGTAACTATTTGATTTTAGTCGCATCTAGCTTGTTCTTAGACTTCTTGAGTTTACACTATATGATGCCTTTAAAGAAGCCTATTATGTGTTGTATTTGACTTTATATCAGTTAGCATAGTTGTTGAGCACACACGCACTATATTAGTAATAAAAGTCTAAGATTTGATGATTGATTAAGAAGTTATGGATTTGTCTTGGTATGATATACTATTGTGTTTATTTGATTTCTTTGAGGTTGGGTGAATAGACTTGTCTCTGTCTTATCGATGGATTCATAGGCTTGTAGCTGCATTGTATGGCATTGCATATTATGTTGTGCTTGAGGACTAGCACGGTTTATGTTTCGGGGAGTTTAATGAGTGGGTTTTATACCTACAAATCGGGTTCTCATTTGAACTTAAATGGTGTATAATCGAGTTAATTCTATACAGTTTTACTTGTTTTGTGTTTAGGTGGCATGACGTAGTATGTGTGGTACATTGGTGGCATTGTGGCGAGAAAACAACATAGCAAGCAAGAAAACAGAAGTCCTGCAGTAAGACCCCCCACCCACTGGGGCGCGCCCAATAAAGAACAAAACCCCGACGGAAGAAGTATGTGGCAAGCAAAACTTCAAGACCCCCCCCCCCCCCCGCTAGGGCGGGCATAACAAAGCTAAAAACCCACGCCGAGGCGGGGGTACAGGAACAGAGACAGAGACTTCTGATGTGATTCTAATACTGCAGATTCGTGGACAAGACAACTTTGTCTTGGATTGGGATTGTGTTTGGTCGTCTTTATTAGTGTTTTACATGACTTATGCTGGGGGACAACACAAACTTCAATTAACAATCAATCAATTACACTTTGAGCCTTAATTTCACTAAAGATTTGGAAGTGGATAGCAAGGAATCAAGATTCACAAAAATTGCAGATTTTTGTAAGGATAAGGGTGGTGTATTACTATTCTCAGTCTTTTAATTCAATTTCTGTAATTGGGATGATGAATTTCTTTATCTTTTCAGTTTTTAATTCGTTTAATATGAACTAAATTTCTAATGAGGCTTGCAATTCATCTTTAGTGTTGATCGATGATTATTACACTTTGATTTTAGTTTAATATTACTATCTATTCAGTTTATCTATTGTGATTTATGCTTAATTCACTACAAGAAAAAGGTCTATTAGCGACCGCCTATCAGCAATCGCACTCGATCGCAGATAACTATCAGCGACCGAATGTGGTCGCTGATAATCGTCGCATAAAATCTGGTCGTTGGGATGCACATCAGCGACAACTATTAGTGACTGATATATCTTTGACCGATATAAGTTTAATCGAAAAGGACAAATCAAATTCGCTAAGTCGAGTCAAGATGGTCCAGTAATAAAGTCGACGTGGTCCACGCGGGTAATGTTGACTATCGGCGACCACAAAGATGTCACGATACCCTCAATTGTTTAGATGTCGCTAATAACTATCCAAAGAATGAATATACAAGTACAAGCTTATACTATTACTACAAAACTGATCTAAAGAAGGTACGTTAAGCATCATCGCCTCCTTGATCACCATGTATTTAACAAAATAATAAAACAAGTTACAAATATAGTAACTATGTTGATACTGGTATATATTACGACAATACATACAACAAATTGATTTTATACCTCGTTGCCATCCCCAGTATCTCCAGAAGATCTCGATCTCGACATATATCTCTCACACAGTCAGTCGGAGTATGAGCAGCTAGATGGCTCGATGACTGTGAAGACTTGGTAGAATAGCAGTCTGAGCCACTGAAGGATGGACGTCGTCGTTGTCCTTGACCTTTAATGTAGTTCTTCTTCACAATAGACGCCCTCTCCCACAACTCTTGATCAATAGGCGGGCGTGGAGTGCCTTCAGGATAACGCTCATTCAATAAACGCTTATAAGTATCCTGTCATTATGTTAATGATTAAATAGTTAAAAATAAATTCTGTAAGCATTGATAAACAAGATCAAATTGTTAAAACTTATTACCACTATCTGGATAGCATCAGGCAGACCATCACGGGTGGCCACGTACACATCCAACCAATGGATAGGCTGACCTTGAGACTGAGACTCCTATACAAAAAAATAGCACAATATTACTAAGTAAAAATGTGATATTTTTTATAATTCATGATTGTAAACATATTAAAACTTGTAAATACGTACCCTGACAGTGATATGCCGCAACTGTTAAATACTGCCGCTCTTGTATGTTCCTTTAGCCTTTTTGTCATCGAGTACACCCGAGGATCTGTTGGTGGCCGCAGTCTTTCGTCTTTTCACCCAGCTCTCAGCTCTCCATTGGGCACACATCTCAGCCCATATGGACTGGGTGCACCACCAGGGGCTATGCTAGTTCATGTAATCCTCTCCCTGGCCTAGATGGTCGATCTTGGCATCGTGAAGGTCTTTTTGTCTTTCTTTGTTCAAATTGTCTTTGGTGCGGACCACACACTTCTGCCAGAATAATGTCTGTATCACTGAAGCCTGCGCGTCCTCCCATTTATATCGTTTCTGCAAATAAAACAAAAATAATAACATTACTAAATAATTATCCTTTGAATATTATATTATCTGTCATAATTAAAAAAACATACCAAATTCACCAAATGAAAGATCCTTGTGGGGGCGATAGGTGTTTCACCCACGTAATCACTGTGTGTAGGCGATTCTCAGTAAACACAAATTTGTGATATGCACTTGACGATCTTATTATCTAAAAATCACTATAATATACAACAATTTACATCAACGATAAGTAAATATATTAAAGCAATTTACATCTAAGTTATAATACTTATGAACATTTTTCAAACTTATACTTATAATACTTAAAAAAATTCGCCAAAGTCTCCCTACAATATAGACTAGCCACATGCACACGCATTTACATACTTTATATATGGACATTTCTAGGCACCCAAGATACAAACCAAGAGAAATATACAAATTTTCAATACAATAAAACCAAAACAATAACGATTGAATGCAAATTAAAGCGGTAAAAAATGCAGACCCATATACATTACCAATATAATACAAATCAAAATATTACCAATATACAATTATACATAAATTATGGATTGAATTATGGATAAACTTAATTCTTAGTTATGTTTTATGTCATACTCATGTTCATGGTTTTGTTGATCTTGACGATCTTATTATCTGAAAAATCACTATAATATACAACAATTTAAATCTAAGTTCTATATATCTTGTATAAATAGAATCTTAAATGCCTATATATAATTGATATATGTGTGACGTACGTGCTATTCGGAGGAGGACGAATCTGAATAAGAATCCGATCATCCGGATTAGTAGGGGCCTTGGGCACATGATTAGGCCCCCTACCCAAGCCGCGCTTTTTCTGCGCTGCTTCAAAAGCCATTTGTATATTACAAATTTCAAGATGTTATTATGAGTCATATTTGATTACATGTATATATGACAATAAACATGACAGTGATATAAACATGTATATATATGAATATAAAATGACAATAAACAAAAGTTGCATTTAAATAGTTTAGTACATAAACATGGCAATTGATATAAACATGTATATATATGAATATAAAATGACAATAAACAAAAGTTGCATTTAAATTGTAATAACCCGATATTTTCTATATAAATAAATTAGAAATTTTATGTAATTTTTTTTTTTTTAAATATGGGGAATATGTACCAAGATAATATGTGTATGTGTTTATGTGATATATTTAATACATGAATGATTTTAAATAATTTTATTTTAGAATTATAGATTATTATAAATTATATTCTTATAAAATTAATTTTATAGCGTAAATATTTTCATTAATTAATTTCCATGAAAATATAATCATATATTATTTATATAATATATGAAATGATTTTTAGAATTATTATAATAATTACTTTATTATATGAATTTTAGTACTGATTATTAAGTTAAATATTTTAACTTAATTAATAATGTTAAATATAACAGATAAATCAGATATGGAATCCAAACCTTAATTTTTGGATTTTAATCAAGGCATGAGAATAATAATATAATATTAATTATATTTTGATTTTTCAGTGATATAATTAAATACTGTATGTATGTGGACTGACAATGATTGGTCAGTTATGGTGTATTATGTCAAACCCTAGTTTTACTGTGGAAACCCTAATTTGAAACTTAATTGTGAGTTCAAGACTATTATATAACTGTGTTGTATGATTTTGCGATTAACTAGGTCAACCCTAATTAGCATTTATATATATTAATTTCTTAAAATCCTAATTATTAATTATAAACCCTAATTACTAAATTAGGAAGGATACTTATAATTATTATAAACCCTAATGTTCATGTATGATTAGAACCCTAATCAAATTAAGAAAACCCTAATTATAAATTTTGAAAACTAATTATATTTTATTTTAAACCCTAAATAAACAATTGGGTAACATATATTAAAATTGTTTATGATTATTGCATGGCCCAAAACAATTATGGGAGAAGCCCAAAAGAAATCAAAATTCAAGACCAAACTTACACCACATAATTAAGGGTATTTTAGACTTTTGATTTATCTAATTTATGCATTAAAATAATAGCTAAATAAGGGAATTAGTGGGTATATATATAACAATATTAATATGCCTTTTAAGGAAACAAATTATGCTAATCAAGTTTCCTTAAATAGTCACTCTTACATCAAGTACATAGGTGTCAAGCTCCCATTGGTTGAAAATCTACTTAGCACCCTTAATCACATGATTAGGCTAATTGAAGAGATAAGGTGTAGTCTTTTATCCATGGGATAACAAAAGTATGGGGGATAATAGTTAAATCCCACATTTGCAAGACTTCTATAAATAGATTAGAGAGAGAAATAAGTCATTTTGATAGCATTTTACCCAACCCTCATTCTTAACTCTCTCAAGCTCTCACCTTCAAAATTTATTAGCTTATCAGTCCCCAAAACTAGCCCCATGAAATCCACTAACAAATCAGAAGCCCAAATACAAGAAAGATCAAAGAAAAGGTATAAACCCTAGCTTGAAATTTGTCCAATAATATGTTGTTATTTTTGTGTTAAACATGTTAGATATGGTCATTTATGATGACCTGGGTTAGTATTATATAGATCCATATCATCTAAGTCTTCAAATTTGAGGTTTAAGAAAATCTAGAAATTTTTTTTTTAGGTCTGACAACGAATGTCAGACCCTATAACTCTTTACCTGTTATGTGTTTTTGTTGTTTTAAGTATTGGATCTGTAGTTTGTCATGTTATCTTTAAGCTGGAAGTGGAATCACAGTGATTAAAGGTTTAGATTTTGAGTTATTAACAGTCAAATTCCGTTGACCGACATTGACCATGAAATTCAGGCGACCTTAAATCGCCTGAGAATGCTCTAAATGTAATGTTCATGTGGCTAGATCGTGCAGGTTTTAGTTGTTTAGTTCTTGTTGTTGTAATGAAGTTGTAATCTTGTATATGGACTACAGTTTAAAGCTTCCAGATCATCTAAATAACTTATATATTTATTGTAGTAACCGGTCAAAGTAGGCAAAAAGATCACAAGAACCATTTTCTGGGTAACCCAGAAAACGTTTGTGCAGTTTTTCTAACAACCTTTGACCGGCTAATATCTTCTAGATCTTTTGATGTTTTGTTGATATTTTGTGTTAGATCTCTTCATTTACATACTGGCTACACACTGCAGCTTATAGATCATAAAAACAATACACTATCAGCATGTAGTGGAAGTCCAAAGTGAGCCCCACGATTTGTTCTTCTTTTCTGGGCAACCCAGAAATGAAGAACAACCTCTGACAACAACTTTGGTGGCTTAGATATTTCATTTGATGCATGTTGTGAACATGTTTGTTGTTGGATCTTGTAGTCTTACATTAGCTCTACCAGATCTGATCAACAACATGCATAGAAACACTTTGTGTGAAGATTAATTAGTGGTCAAACATGTTTACTTGGTAACTGGCTTGAAGATCTGCGTTTGCATGAAGAACACGAAGAACACCTACAGCGATGGTTCTGTCGCTATAGGTGGTCTTTAGCGATAGTTTAATTATAAAAATTATATTTTCATTAAATAATTATAGAAAATTAGTTTTAATTATTAAAATGCGTAATAAATTATTAAAAATTATTTTATGAGTCGAAAAATAGTTTTAATTATTTTTAATATATTTCATAAATATTTAATATTTTGAAATATCAAAGGTATTTAATTTATTTAATTATATATTAAATAAATTATTTAAAATGGTTTTAATACTTTAAAAATCATTTAAAAATTATGTTATGGAATGAGAAAATATTTTAAGTTATTTTTAATGAATTTAATATTTTGTGATGAAATTTATTAAATAATTAATATTAATGATAATTTAGTTATTTAATAAATGAATTAAATAAATAGATTAAAAATGATTTTATTATATTAAAAATGTGATTAGGTTATGTGTTGACTACGAAATGCAGTACTATATGTTATAGTATATTGTTCTAATCGAACGAATGATCTGATTAATGATAGGTGATTACATAAAAGATAAAACTAAGTTGCATTTTGGAAGCAGCGCATCAGTCAAGTATCCTACCTTTGCATTTTCTTTATGCAATGGACATGTGTAAGAATGTTTCAGAAATATATTATTACTGTATAAATTATTAACCCTATATTATATACGCTCATTGATTATCAACATGTTAGTATATGGTAATTCAGATATATATTCTGTTCTTTAATTTCTATAAATGGTTATATAAATGTCCCCACTTGGATAATCATTGCATTTAACCACATGTTGATACACCTTTGTCAATTTTCTAAGATATATATATATATATATATATATATATATATATTGAATTATAGATTATTGTTCAACAAGATAAAACCTTATTATTATCCAACCGAATTGCTTTGGTTTGGACCCCCGACAAGTATGAACATCCCTTACACGGGAAAACTTTTATGCACCCAAGGTGGGATGAGTGAACGATAACATCGTTTTGCATGTAGTATTGATCAATAACACAGGTACAACGGGTGATCACCCTCCCGTGCTGTAAGTAAGTTATGACGGTTTGCGGATGCAGTTCTGTTAAACCTATTCGAAAATGAAAACAATGTTCATAGTATGTCACCTTAACCCTATTTATAGTCAGTACGTAGTTTCAAAAATTTGAAAGAGGGTTGTTATGTTAATATTATTGGTTCAGATTACTTCACAACTATTGATTTGTTGTAGAAGGATAGTATAAAGAAAACATTTAAATTCTTTCAGCTTATATATATATAATTGCTATTACTTGCTGGGCACTCAAATGCTCATCTTTGCTTAATTTAAATATTTTTAGCTAAGTGTGAACAAGTAGAAGGCTCAACAATGAATAAAGGGAAAGGAAAGGTTGCAGAATGAATTCAATGCCATTTTATGTAATAGTTATCTTTATTAAGACAAGTATGATATATATTACCTATCATGTATTGTGAGGAATGTATTAAAGGTTGTGTACTTGGGATTTAAAATTTGATAAATATGTAAATTAAGTTGGTATTTATATTATTGTTATTATTATTAGTATTATTCCGCTCCTAGAAATGGTATCGTAAAGCACCGAGTTCGGGTTTCAAGTACCCGGATTTGGGGGCTTTACATAAATAGTTTAGTACATAAACATGAAAATGATATGAAAAAGATGTAATGCTAAACATACATTTCATTTGTTCAAGTTTTAGTGTCTAATTCAGAATCATCTTTTATACGTTTTGCATATTCATAACCATCATCAGCTTCAGATTCAATGTCAGATTCAGTCAATAACTCTTCCTCCTCAGTATCAATGTCATCTGGCACAAGTATTGACTCAGGATCTAATTCATGTGGTTCATCTCCACCATCTAACTAGATTACTTCATTGTCGTCCTCCACATTTATTATAGTTTGACTATGAAGCATCTGCTCTTGGCAAATCTCCCCATCAACTACTTCTACACGACTACGCGCGGGAGTATGAATTACAACTTGCCAATCTGTAGGTGGTCTATCCCTTTTCCTAACAGGACTAGGAGTGTAGTATACTTGTACTGTTTGAGTTGGTAGAATAAACGGTTCGTTGGAGTACTATTGATCGATTTTGCAATTAATGAATACGTGCAAGTATACACGGTCAACAAGTAATAAAGTGAAAGTAGAGTATCGTTCCCATGAGGAATTAGTTAATAAAAATCACCAAGTACTAATTCTTAACCAAACTAATTTTATTTAAAAAAATCTCAAATCGTGATTTTTCTAATTAAGAAAACTAAATTAATCAATTAAAACTAAGACTTTAACGAATGAATTCAGATAAATAAAGATTAAGACTCCAATATCCCCAATTATGAACTATAAACCAATTATGCAATTATCCCAATTATTATGTCTACTAAATTGTTAACAGGAATTCTCAAATGCCAAAAGCCCTTTCTCAAGTGATCATTTGCCTTTTATTTAACCCAGATTAATTTTGCTATATCTCTATGCAAAACAATTGAATTAAACTCGCTACAATCCCAATTCCTTATGTGTTACATGCGGCAAATAGATATTCTCATTCTATTCACAAACCTAATTATTCACTGTGTAAATTACTAAGTCACATGTCACCTGCCAGATTCTAACTCTAGAATTCTCTCTCGATTTCTTCTAGAGTAACACGAAGAATTATTGGCGGATAATTAATCAATAAGTGCAAGGCATGATGAACAATTCACTTCAACATAAATGATTGGAATAAATCAAATAATCAATTCATAACCATAAAAGGTTCAACTGGAATCTTAATAAAAGAAATTAGTTCATAATTAATGAATTAAAACCAAGAATCCACAATTGAATAGACATTAAAAGATAAAAGTAAGAGAAGAGAAGAGAATATAATCTGTTGTCAGTAAATCTGATGCTCCCCTCTTGCTCTTGCTCTTGTTGTTGATCTTCAATGGTCTCCAAGTTGCTTCAATCTCCAAAACTAATAAGAACTAGGGTTATTTTCTAATCTAATGGAGTGTTTAATCTAGTCTAATCTATGTAATCTCCCTTTATTTTATGCCTTACATCAAGTATTTATAGATTACAAGTCTAATTTTGAGCTTAAGAACAAACCCAATCCAATTTGGAGTCAAAAATGTGTCAAAATTCGCCCAAAACGCGTCCAAGCCGCACCAAGCCCTTCCCCCAGCGCCCCAGCGCTGGGCACGGCGCTGAGAATCTGCTTCCTAGCACCCTGGCGCTGCAAATAAGCCTGATTTGGGCTCCCCGGCGCTACCACTTTTTCTGACATTTTCTGCTCCGACGTCCTTTGGGAAAATGGCCATAACTTCTTCGTCCGAACTCCGATTTCGATGATTTAAGTAGATCTACAACTTTCATTCTTTGAGTGTTTCGAAATAAGGTCTGTAGAAATACTCAAATTGGCTCTAAAGTGACTGATATGTAAATGGCAAGCCAAAAACGCGAATCTAACCACCCCGAACGTCGATCCAAGTAACTTTTGTCCCAAATCCTACAAAACAATGTAAAACATGCATGAATGGACACAAACACTTAAAAACTATTATAAAAGACTTGAGAACAACAATAAATTAAGCCCGAATGTATCCAATTCATGTGTATAAAACTTACTCATCAAGTACGCAGACCTATGGAGGTCAATATCGATGATTCCATGTCTGTCAACACGTATCCCTTTTTCTGAATCAAACCAACGGCACTTGAACAAGTGAATATGACCCCCGTATGTGCCCTTGTATGACAACTCTACGATTTCCTCCAACTCCCCATAAAAGTAAAGACCAAGCCCATTGTAACAATCTCCTTAGACACACACTCCAGATTTCGTTGTTCTTTTACCGCGCCCATATACCTTTGTATAAAATTCACAACCATTTATTTTATAACCATTGCGGCTGACTTGGTCCCTGTCTGGTCCCATAGCTAGGACTTGTACATTAGCCAAAATCGTTGATCCCGCAGTCAAAGCCTATAAAAACTCCATCTTATTAAATGAAGTCATAGTTAACATGGATTATATATATATATATATATATATATATATATATATCGTGCTTAAGAAATTGAACTTACTTTGTCCTTTAGCCAAAGTGAAAATTTTTTATCACGATTGATTTCAATATCTTTAACAGTTATACCGGGATGCTTCACTTTTAACTCGTCATCGTACAATCTATACCATGTTATAAACATTAACATATTGGAATAATTAATTTTCAACTTAAAAGATAAATTATCAAGTTTACATGTGTACCTCATAAATTCGTCAATCTCCTCACAATTGAGAAGAATGTAAGTATGTGCAGCATGTAACTCTTGCTCAGAGATGAATATGCACTTCCCTTTTCCATAAGCGCGACCCGATAGACCAAATATAAGGAACCGACCATTTAGTTCAACATTTCCCCCATCATCATGTCTCGATACTCGATTGGCCTTTGTCAAGACTTCGTCCGAAAAATAGTCTGAGACAAACGTAGATATCTCATCGAAACTGTATGCCTCACATATCGACCCCTCGACATAAGCTCTATTCTTCACCATCCTCTTAAGGTTTCCCATCACCCTCTCGAAAGGGTACATCCATCTATATTGAACTGGACCCCCAACACGAGCTTCTTAGGGAAGATGGATTGGCAAATGCTCCATGGAGTCAAAAAAACCAGGTGGAAATATTTTTTCCAGTTTACACGTGATCTCTATGATGTTCTTCTCAAGTATAGACATGTCCTTCTTATTTAATGATTTAGAACATAAGTCTTTGAAGAAACGACTAAGATCCGTCAAAGCATCCCATATTGGTTTATCAAGTAGATCACAAAATGTTATAGGCATGAGTCTCTCCATGAACACATGACAGTCATGACACTTCATCACGGTGTTAAACACATTATCAAACATATTCTTCTCAATATGCATCACATCTAGATTATGACGAATCAAATTTGTAGACCAATAAGGCAGTTCCCAAAAGATGCTTCTCCGAACCCAGTTATGAAATTCACCAAACCCATTGATTATGTTTATGGCATCGATCTTACCAAATGTGATAACCGGCAATCTCATCACACGATCTCGCATCTCCGTTCCTGATAATCGCAGTGCAGGCATATCATTGTCTACTTTCCCTTTCCTGAAGTGTTCTCTATTTCTTCGAAACTGGTGATCTACTGGCAAGAACCGACGATGATAGTCAAACCAACAAGGCTTTCGATCTTTTGATAAATTAAACGACTTTGTATGCTCCATACAATACAGACAAGCTAAATTCCGTTGTGTACTCCATCAAGCTAACATACCATAAGCTGGGAATTCATTTATAGTCCACATAACCGATGTCCTAAGGTTGAAATTTTTTCGTTGTAACATCCCAAGTTTGTACTCCATCCTTCCACAATACCTTCAACTCGTCTATAAGAGGTCTCAAGTAAACATCTAAGTTCTTTCCAGGACTCTTAGGACCAGGAACCACGAGTGAAAGAAACAAGTATGGTTGTTTCATACACATCCAGGAGGAGGCAAGTTATGCGGAGTAACAATCACGAGCCAACATGAGTGTAAGCAATTTGAGTGGCAAAACGGATTGAAACCATCGGTGGATAATCCAAGTCTCAAATTTCTAGGTTTCAAGGCAAACCTGTGGATGTGCTAAGTTGAAATCTTTTCAAGCCCGCCCATCTCATGGATGATTTAGTTCTCCATCTTTATCGGAGATTTCGCATGCCAACTCATATGTTCACTATTCTTGAAGACATGTACAATCTTTTTAGCCGATGTGTTATTGGAAAATACCTTAGAATCTTAAAGCAGTATACTTGATTTTTGTAGTCACACCCTCTTTATTAGGCCTAAACCGATCATGACTGTAAAATGTGCACCTTGTCATCTGTTCATTTTCCTTATAAAATAACATGCAATCGTTGGGACATGCATCGATCTTTTGGTATCCAAGACCCAACTTC
This sequence comes from Panax quinquefolius, assembly GCA_020205615.1. Taxonomy (NCBI): domain Eukaryota; kingdom Viridiplantae; phylum Streptophyta; class Magnoliopsida; order Apiales; family Araliaceae; genus Panax; species Panax quinquefolius. The sequence continues at coordinate 106,584,778 of CM035153.1, forward strand.
TTCACCATTTTTTACAAAAGTAATAGTTACTGGGTAATTTCTCACCGTCAGCAACATACTCTTAATGGCCTTCAAGAGCGACTCAAAACACTCATGGCTCGTGTTGTGATCACCTTGATGTTAAGTAATGTTGCCATCAGAGACAATGTCATCGTGTTTGGTGCAACCATGCCACAATGGCTCGCTACCCTCGTCTAACAACTTAAAGAAGTCTTTGGCATCAGAATTCATGGGTTGATCTCTGTCGTGTTCCCAATCAAAATCTGGCCCTGCAATATCATGAACCATTTTATTCACTCGATGAGTACTACTGCCCGAATTGTGTACTTCTGTGATGCCACCATCTCTTCTCTGCCCATATGCCCACCAGCATTCTTCGTAATTTTTCATGAACCTAGAAATAAGTAAATGATAGTTTACAATGTCTTTGTCCATATAATTTACATTCTTACACTTCAAACATGGACATCGTATCTGTGACTTACCATTCATACATTCCGAGTGACTATACACATACTCCAAAAACACTTGGCAACCAACTCTAAATTCAGTTGTAGCACTTATCTGGGCACTTGACTTTAGTCGTGCCATCCAACTACGGTCTGAATAGAGGTCCATGATTCCACGATACCTACTACAGACAACATTAAATATGTTAACATATGACTTGAGCATACTTGTAACCATATGACTTGAGCATACTTGTAAGCATGAATATGATTAACATTTAAGCATAATTGTAAGCATGCATATGATTAACATTTAAGCATACTTGTAAGCATATGAGTTGAGCATACTTGTAACCATATGACTTGAGCATAATTGTAAGCATATGATTAACATTTAAGCATACTTGTAAGCATGCATATGATTAACATTTAAGCATACTTGTAAGCATATGAGTTGAGCATACTTGTAACCATATGATTAACATTTAAGCATACTTGTAAACATATGACTTGAGCATACTTGTAAGCATGCATATGATTAACATTTAAGCATACTTGTAAACATATGACTTGAGCGTACTTGTAACCATATGACTTGAGCATACTAGCTATGTATATGATTAACATTTAAGCATACTTGTAAGCATATGACTTGAAAGCATACTTGTAACCATATGACTTGAGCATACTTGTAACCATATGACTTGAGCATACTAGCTATGCATATGATTAACATTTAAGCATACTTGTAAGCATATGACTTGAGCATATTAGCTAGTAAGCATATAAATTGAGCATAATTGTAAGCATGTGATTAGCTCGTTAATATTATAAATGTTCGCAACTACCCGACCAAAAAAAAAAATCGCCAGAGTCTCCCCTATAATATGGACTAGCCACATGCACGACGACATGCATATATGGTCATTTCTAGGCACCCAAGACACAAACCAAGAGAAATATACAAATTCCCAATATAATAAGACCAAAACAATAACGAATAAATGCAAAGTAAAGCAGTAAAAAGTGAATTCATAAGGTATTTCATTCATGCTAGCTTTATATCAGAGTTTGCTAACTCATTTATACAACTTTTGAGTATCTTGGAGATTCATTCATATCAACTAGTGTGCTAAGGCGGCTAACATATTTTAAGATTATACCCAAAACAGTCCCTTTCTATAATCTTTTATGTTTTGGGATATTCATAACTTGGTTGAGTAATTTATAGCTTATATAACACATTATAGTTTTATTCTTGTATACATAAGTGCTAAATACCATTGTTTTTCTATTATAGCCAAAACAACCTCTTTATTGACCAAGTGTGTATAGATACCTTCTCTATTGCAGTAACAGTTCCCTAGCATTGTCTATTTTGTCTTAACATCCCCCCCAATAGCTAACCATGCCAACAACCAAGCTTGGCTTGGCCCCGTGAGGCTTAGCTAAGCTTGGCGTGGCCTCGCGTGGCCTCATGTGGCCTCGCGGCCCCAAGCCCAGCCCATCAGCTCCAACAGTCATTTAATAGGCTCTAGTGGATCACTTAGTTTAACATCGCTACATCATTTAACAGAACCAATTGGATATTAGACTCCAATATTAGTGGTTTGACATTTATTAATGTAAGTGCAACTAATTCAATTCAATATCATCTGCTCTTCTTTTTTTCTTTAATTATATTTTGTTCTTCACTCGTGAATATGCATTTATAGCAATAATAAATCTTTACTTATTAAGGTATATAAGCACATTAAGTGTATGTTCTACCTTCATGTACATGGTGCTTTTTCGATATACAAAGCAGTTAGATTGGCTATAAGTTTAATGTTTTTGTGATACAAATTTATACCTTCCAGTCAGATATATTCTAACTGCATCAGATTGGAAATAAGGAGTCATCATCTTTTGTGATACAAGTTTTTACTTTTTACAAAAAAAAAAGAAGAGAAGAAAGATAAGAATGAGGCTTGTTGACAAAATCCCTCTACAACTTGAAGTTTGACGGAGGAACTAAGACTATAAGCTAAGTCTACATAGGCTTGCTAATGTCATTAACCTCACTCAAGAACAGAATATCCTAATATACTAGAATACCAATATAAAATTCATACACTACCGGTTAAGATCTACCCGTAAAAATTATTCCTAATAACCACGATCCCTAAACATCTGAATTATTAAAAAAAACAGACTTTCTTAGTTATTACTTGGAATCCCTCTATAAAAGCCTACAAATTCATACATATATTCTAAACAAGATAACGAAACATCTTACTCAATGACAATGAATTGGCCCATATTCATCAAAAATAGAGGAAAATAATCAAGAGAAGCAGTAGCATAGGAATATTCAATAAATAATAATATTAACATTGGAGACTAACCCATTATACTAACATTGGAGACTAATCCATTCAATCAAACATTTGAACCACATAAATTAACAAAAAAATTGCATTGAATCGAAACCCACAAGCTACAGTAGACGAAAAGAAGAAGAAAAACCCAAATATTCAAACATAACATAACACACAAACACACACACACACACATATATATATATATATATATCAAATATTTGTGATAGAATTTGGTACCTAACACCAATTGAAGGAGTAGCACCAACCCAATCACGTGACAGCAACCACAAGTCCCTTCTCCCTCTTTTCCTACTTCTTCCTCTTCTCCCTTTTTGGTCTCCCTCTTTTTTTTCCTTTCAGATTTTACTCACGAGAAAAAAGGCGATAAATTAAAAGATCAACGACGACATCGATGATCGTATCACGGTCACTAATATGTAATGATGTGGAAATATTAGCGACCGAATGCGGTCGCTGATGGTGAGTGGTCGCAAAAAAGTAACGCGCCAATATTTCCTGCCAATTTTTTGGAGGTAAAATTACAGCAGCGATCGGGTTCGGTCGCGACTATAATCTAGCGACCATATTCACGCGCGGTCACTACTAATCATATCTACGACCGGAAGTGTTGTCGCTGATACTTTTGGTCGCTGTTAGAGCATTTTCTTGTATTGATTTATAAATTGCTTGATCACCAATTTCATGTGGATGTGTATGGACTCGAGAGATGATGTATGAATTTAGACCTAATCACAATAGCACGTGTTTTTGAATTCTGCATTTTGATGGAATCTTGATGAATGTTTAGTATAGAGATATACCTAACATCACATGTAATTAAATAAAGAACTTGGAATTTAAACCTTATTTGATTTTAATTCACATAGAGATATAGTGAATTAGTTAATTAGGGTGTTTGGCTTAATTCTACCAAATTGTGGATTTAAGTTAATATAGTGTTAGTGCATCGAGAGATGGCTAATTCTACTTTAGTGTTCTTGATTAATGAACTGAGATAGTAAATTAAATTGGAAAGAAGTGTGATAAACTGAGTGAAACTTAAAGTGAAATTGCAAGTCTAATTCTTCAATATCTGCTTAAAATTTATGGTTACTTAGTGTGTGTTTATTGGTTTTAACTTTTAGTTTCTTAGTTTTTATTAATTGTAATCATTAATTCAAATAGTTTAATAAAATTGAAATAATATAAAACTAATAATAGTTAGATTAAAATTCATACATGTCTTTGTGGGAACCATACTCTTTTTATCATTATATTACTTGTTGACCACGTACACTTGCGTGTTGAGCGTATTTAGAATTTACCCAAGAATGCATGAAGGGGAATAGGGTTTGCTAAAATTATGGTAAGGAATGCCACATAATGCCAAATTTCCCTAACCCTAAAAAGGGGGGCTTGCTTCACTTGTGGATCAAGGGATCATCTAGCGAGGAATTTCCCCAAGAAAGTAGCAAGAGGAGCAGAAGCGAGTGGAAGTAAGAGAAGCATCAGTGGTAGCACTCTGGCTATCGCTGGACATACGCCGCCAAACCGACCCACCGCCAAAACTTTAAACATGACTGTGCAAGATGTTTGTGCAGTCGCGAGATGTTGTGTCAGGTATCATTCTGATCAATGATATTAATGCTTACATATTATTTGATTCGGGTGCTACTTGATCATTTATATCCAAAGATTTTGCTAAGAATTTGAAATTACCTAAAGAGGAACTAGTTTACCCTTTGAACATAGAGATTGCGAATAGGAAAGTAATTCCTGTTAGGTTTGTACACAAGAACAATAGAGTGGACATTAAGGGCCATGAGATGATGGTAGATCTAATCATGAATAAACTTGGGGAATTTGACGTTATTTTGGAAATGGATTGGCTATTCAATTATGGGGCGATAATTGATTGCCAAAGGAAGTGTGTAACCTTTATGACTCAATCAAAGGTACTATTCCATGGCAACAAGTCGCCTAGACAAGTGAGTTGTCTAACGATGATGCATGCCAGAAAGTTGTTGAGACAAGGTTGTGTAGGGTATTTAGCCTACATAGTCGATAGTCGATAGTCTAAAGGAGAATCCGAAATTAGAAGAGATACCCGTCGTTAGAGACTTTGGAGACGTATTTCCACATGACTTGCCAGGACTTTCGTCAGATAGGGAAGTAGAATTTGTGATTAACTTAGTGCTGAGAATTGTCCCAATATCGAAGGCCCCGTACAGTACGGTTCAGGTGGAGATGAAAGAATTGATGGTGCAACTGTAAGAATTCTTAAACAAGAAATATATTCAGCCAAGCGTATCACCGTGGGGAGCACCAGTTTTGTTTGTCAAGAAGAAGGATGGGTCGATGTGACTTTGCATCGATTACAGAGAGTTAAACAAGGTCACAATTAAGAATAAGTATCCATTGTCAAGGATTGATGACTTGTTTGACTAGTTGAAAGGAGCTAGGTATTTCACAAAGATAGACTTGGGAAGTGGGTACCATCTGTAAGACCCCAACTTTTAGGAATAAAAATGAATTTTCTATAAATATCTTTTTTAATAATATGGAGTGAATTTGATATAATGTTATAGTTGTGGGTAATATTTATAAATTTTACAAAGTACGAAAGTTGTTATATAATATTCGATTAGTCAGAGAATATTCGTTTTAAAAAGGAATATTCGTACGACCACACAATCATTGGTGGACCCCACAACGGAATTATTGTCGGATTGAGAAAACGACAAAAATATTTTACGAAAATAACGGCGGAAGTTTTACCGTTAACTATTGAAACACCCAGTGTTAAAAGTACAGTAATATGCGTGGTTGCATAGTAGCACACTGTATTTATTATTGATGCTTACGTGAGAAGTCACTCAATTTTGTTCAATTATTGTTACAGTAATTGCTGCATAGTATCTCACGTTATTTCATTCAATTATTGTCAATATTTTATATATTATTAAATCAATAATTGAGACGACAAAGTTATTAATATTATTATTTTCAATATTGACGATGGCTAGAAGTTCTGTCAAGGAGAGGTTTGGTCACCTAATTGCGAGCCAATAAGGAGAAATCCTTATTGGAAAGCCCCCTCTTTCTTGGGAACGACCTGATCAATTAATAGTGTGAATTATAATAATGATGATGAATTTTGTTTTATTATTATTATAAATGTAATAAAACAGAAAACTTTTTATATAAAATAGAATACTTTTTATAAAGTTTTGTTTTATTTGATTATAAATAGAATATAATATATTTTATTATGCATAGTGTTTGCATAGTGCCTACATAGTATTTGTATAGTAAAATTTTTTTATATAAAACAGAATACTTTTATAAAGTTATTTATTTTATTAGATTTTAAATAAAATATATATATATATATATATATATTATAAATAGAATATATTATATTTTATTGCATAGTATCCTTTCCATTCTCCTATAAATAGGATGCTTAGTTATAATGGAAAATCACACAAAAAATTCTAAGAATTCTTCTTCTATAATCTTGAGCGTATTTCTTTAGAGTTTAAGAAAGCTTTGAGCGTAGAAAACAGTATAAGTTTTCTTCAAGAATATCCTCGCACTACCAGTCAAAATACTCTTCTTTCTAAGGTAAGGGGTATTATTTCTTTCGTATTCATGAAGAGAGCTTCTGTTATTCCATTCTTTATTATTATGTTGGAATAACCTGTCTATGCGAAGTACCGCATACATGGTGAAACTCTTCTATTATTCCATTCTTTATAATTATATTGAAATAACTTGTCTATGTGAAGTACCGCATACATAGTGAAATTCTTCTGTTATTCCATTCTTTATTATTCTGTTGGAATATCATGTATGTGCATATTACACAAGACCTGGTTCCATTATTTATTATTCTGTTAAAATAACCTATATGTGTGGTCTATCGCATGCCTGGTGAATTCTGTTGTTATTCTGTTGGAACATCCTGTCTTTGCGAATTACGCATGACCTGGTTCCATTCTTTATTGTTACATTGGAATATCCCCATGCATGCGATTACGCGTGACTGGTTCCATTCTTTATTATGCTCATTAGCATATTCGATTGTATGCGGATTACGCATTTGACTGGTTCCATTCTTTATTATTCATTGGAATAACGCCTACATGTGGATTACCGCATGCATGGTGAATGATCCTTTGTATTCATTCCTTATTAAACTGTGGAAATGATCTGTCTACGTGGATTACCGCATGGAGGGCAAAAATCTATTTGGAGTTTCATATATTCTATTATACTCAGTGGGTTAAAGTTTTGGCTTCTATACTCCATGAAATTAGTGGAATATCCTGGATATTTGCGCTTCATCCAGTATCTTTTCATTGAAATATTCTTCTGAGCATTCTTGAATTTTACTCTACAAAGCAGTATCATGTTGAAAATTTGGACGTAATTGATTTCAGGATAAATTAACTTATAAATCTTTAAAATTTATTCTTGAACTTGTTTTATTGAATTATTATGTCATTGTCATCATCCTTATGCTTATATTGTGATGAAAGTCATCTTTGGCTTGCGTGCATAGATGGACTTGGTATGATTATGTCCAGGGATCATTCGATATAATCATGACCTGTAATGTTATAAATGATGTGGTAAAAGTCCTCAGTGGCCTGTAGTGCATTGATGGACAATTTTTTGTATGATTATGACCAGGGATTATTCGGTATAGTCATGACCTTTGATGATTTAATGAATATCCTTGGCCTATAGTGCAGCGATGACTCGATGATGTGGTTTATTTATTAAGCTGAGTTTCAGTGATAAAAATTGATCAAAACATTTTAAATCAAAGAAGATAGTAGATATTATGCTCTACTTGACTCTTTTAATGGATTGTTTATTCCGCTGCAGTTAAACTTGATGTCTATTGTATTTTTTCATTTTAACATTGTTGAAGGCTAATGATAATTTATCCTGCATTATCTTAGTCATAATATTTCTTATTGGGCTACTTGAGCTCACCCTTTTGCTTTCATTGTTCTCTTCAGGAAATGAGAACGTATCCGGGACTAGTCAGGGAATGGAGTGATGATCCGAGATGGTGTTATAGTAGTCCTCACTATTCTATAAAATAGTGTGACAATAAATGTAATGAGGACTCTATTTGTGAGTGTATATTGTCTAGAAGGTAATATTCCTATTTCAACTCTTAGCTATGTTTTGTCGTATATTACACGACGTTTGTATAATTAAGTTTGTATTTATATTCTGTACCATGTATTTGGCGACTCAAGATGGGTGATGTATACCTGTTTTGGGGGTGTCACAGTTGGTATCAGAGCTTAGTGATATGATCCCTAGCTGAGATGTGAGACAAAAACTAGGAGGGGAGAGACGGGGAATTCCTTTGCTAGTATGACCTACCTAAGTTTATTTGGTATTTAATTGGTCGGTCAGAGTATAGGGATAATATTTGATATGTTAATTAACTCTTATTTTATGGCAGTATTTGAAAATGGCAGCTAAAAATATTAACAATGGAGTGAATGAGACCGTTGAGACACCTTTAATCACTAACCAGGTTAATATGATGTTAGACGAAGAAGAAATTAGAGATATCTACATGGTGAGTGAAGAACTAATAGTTGCACCCGAGATAGTTTCAGAGGAAGCAGCTGAGAGTGAGGAAGAAGAGGAACCTGAGGAGAATTTATTAGAAGAATTTTATGATCGAAATTTAGAATTACAAAATTATATTCATGAGTTGGAAGAGCAAGCTGACGAACGGCAGGCGGTCGTGGAGCAAAGAGAAGTAACAATTCAAAATTATGTTACCCGATGTGTGATGCTTGAACAGAAGCACTCTTTGGCAGAGTATAAGATATTAGAGCTTGAATCTGAGAATGCTATGATCAAAGTTCTGATGAAAGAAGAAGCAACTGAATGAATGAGAATAGATGATGCATGGGTAAAAGCCGCACGACGCGTAGATATTGTAGAAAAAGACGTCCGATCCAATAAAGACGAAATAGATGAAATGTATTTTGCTTTTTGGATAACAATTGGGAGAATCCAACATCGAATTCGAAATTACCCTATGCAAAGCAATCAACCCCAATTCGATATGGATCGGAGAGTAATGATTCGAATCATGGATCAGGAATGTGACAAAGCAATTAAGGGTGGAATGTACTCTATAGCAAAGTCAAATTTGGTAGTTTAAGTTAGAGCGTTTGTCGAGAAACCCGAACAAAGTTATTACGTGTAAGTTAATTATAAACTCTTTCGAAGTCTATATCTTATTCGATACCAGTACTACCCACTCTTATATTTCACCTAGTTGTGTTCAACGTTTGAACTTAGCTCTTGAGAAATTAGACTTTGACTTATCTGTTAAAACTCTGTTAGGAGAAACCTTCGTTACACCCACTATTTATAAATCTTGTTTAATTCAAATCGACACTTTCACGTTACATGTCGATCTTATCTCTTTGAAAATACTTGCCTTTGATGTGATATTAGGAATCGATTGGTTAACTACTCATCATGCCAAAATTGATTATTTTCGTAACGTTGTTATCTTTCATATTCCTAACCAACCTGTTATGCGAATTCAAGCAACCAAACCACTAGAGTTAATCACTATTATATCAAGACATAAGTAAAGAGCCCCGAGCCTTTCACTGGTGACTTCCTTGTGTGTAATGCACTGAAGCCAGACTTTGTGTAGGTGACGTCGTGGATGATGATGGCAAGTTGATAGGTATTGATGTGACGTACTATCCAAGTCTTGGATGAGAGTCACAGTTTTGAATGATATTTCTATTGTTAATAAATTTCCTGACGTATTCTTGAAGACTTCTTAGCCTACCCTAGAGCGTGAAATCAAATTTTGTATTGACCCTAGTATAAAACCCATTTCTAAAACCCTTAAATATTTCTTTAACCAAAATGAACTTATAATGCGCCAAAGACGTTGGCTCGAGCTGTTGAAGATTACGACTATACCATTCAATATCATTATAGAAGAACGAACGTGGTAGCTGACGCATTGAGTAGAAGATCGTATGCGTTTATGAGTGCGATGTTGTTAACACAAAATCCCATTTCATATAACTTACAAATGATGAAGATAGAGTTAAAGACTCTAGAGACCCACGTGAAGATAACAAATATACGAGTAGAATCGAATTTAATCGACAAAGTTAAAGTCGCTCAAGCTACATACTCAGAGCTGATGAATGTGAAGAAGAAGGTTCAAGAGGGCGTTATTCTAGAAGCAAGAATCGATGAAGAAGGAATACTTTGAGTCAACTCCAAACTTTATGTTCCTAACAACCCTGATTTAAAGTATAAAATCATGATGGAGGCACACAACACACTATTTGCAATCCATCCTGGGAGTACCAAAATGTATCATGATCTTCGACATACATTTTGATGGGACAATATGAAGAGAGAGATAGCGGAATTCATCTCAAGGTGTTTAACTTGTCAACGAGTCAAGGCGGAGCATCAAGTACCTAAGGGTCCATTGCAACCACTTGAAATTCCAAAATGGAAGTGGGAGCACATTACCATGGATTTTGTTACTGGTCTTCCTAAGGTTTCTCAAAGCATAGATGTAATTTGGGTCATTGTTGATAGATTGACCAAGTCTGCTCACTTCTTACCTATACGAGAAACTTATACACTTGAACGTCTTGCTCGTATGTACATAAAAGAGGTTGTAAGATTGCATGGTATGCCAGTATCCATAGTTTCTTCTCGAGACCCAAGATTCACTTTAAGATTTTGGGTAAGTTTACAAAAAGATATGGGCACGGATTTACGATTTAGTTTGGCATATCATCCTCAAACGGACAGACAATCAGAGAGGACTATTCAAACTCTTGAAGATTTATTAGGACTCTGTGTCCTTGACTTCAATAGAAGTTGGGACAAGTTCTTACCGTTGGTGGAGTTTTCCTACAACAACAGTTATCAAGCAAGTATTGGCATGGCTCCATTCGAAGCGTTGTATGTAAGAAAGTGTCATTCTCCAGTATGCTGGGATGAGGTGGGTGAAGCAATGTTGTTGTGACCGGAGTTGGTACGTAGGACTATGAAAAAGATTTAAACGATCCGGCAACGTATAAAAACCTCACAAGATCGACAAAAGAGTTATGCTGATCTTCATCAAAAGGACGTAGAATTCGATATTGGAGATCATGTGTTGTTACGTGTTGCTCCAAGGAAAGGATTTACGAGATTTGGAAAGAGAGGAAAGCTCAATCCTCGAATCATTGGCCCATTTTTAATCCTTTATCGAGTAAGAACTATAGCCTATAGACTCTTTTTACCGCCAAGTATGTCTCGTGTTCATAACATTTTTCATATATCAATGTTACGTAAATATGTGAAAGACCCGAACCACATTATTGAGTTAGAACCGGATGAAATAGCGGAAGATTTAACGTATGAAGAGCTTTCTATTCAAACCTTGGATAAGAAGAAACATATTATATGCTCTAAGGTGATACCTCAAGTCAAAGTTTTATGGAGGAACCACGATGTTGAGTAAAAGACCTAGGAGTTAGGATCTAAAATGAAATAAAGCTATCCTTACCTCTTCGACATACCGGGTACGTACCCTAATTTCGAGAGCGAAATTTCATAAGAAGGGGAGGTTCTAAGACCCCAACTTTGAGGAATAAAAATGAATTTTCTATAAATATCATTTTTTAATATTATGGAGTGAATTTGATATAATGTTATAGTTGTGGGTAATATTTATAAATTGTACAAAGTACGCAAGTTGTTATACAATATTCGATTGGTCGGGGAATATTCATTTTAACAGGGAATATCCGTACGACGGCACAATCATTAGTGGACCCCACAACGAAATTATTATCGGATTGAGAAAATAACAAAAATATTTTATGAAAATAACGGCTGAAGTTTTACCGTTAACTGTTGAAACACCCGATGTTAAAGAAATACGATGTCTGGCGTGGTAGCATAGTAGCACTACAGATTGATTATTGATGCTTACGTGAGAAGTCACTCAGTTTTGTTCAATTATTGTTACAGTAATTGTTGCATAGTATCTCACGTTATTTGATTCAATTATTGTCAATATTTTATATATTATTAAATCAATAATTGAGATGACAAAGTTATTAATATTATTATTTGCAATATTGACGATGTCTATAAGTTCTGTCAAGGAGAGGTTTGGTCACCTAGTTGCGCGCCAATAGGGAGAAATCCTTATTGGAAAGCCCCCTCTTTCCTAAGAACGACATGGTCGATTAATAGTGTGAATTATAGTAATGATGATAAATTTTATTTTATTATTATTATAAATGTAATAAAATAGAAAACTTTTTATATAAAATAGAATACTTTTTATAAAGTTTTGTTTTATTTGATTATAAATAGAATATAATATATTTTATTATGAATAGTGTTTGTATAGTGCCTGCATAGTATTTGCATATTAAACTCTTTTTTATATAAAAATGTAATACTTTTAGAAAGTTATTTATTTTATTAAATTATAAATAGAATATATTATATTTTATTATGCATAGTGTTTGCATAGTGCAGTATAGTGTTTGCATAGTAAAATCTTTTTACATAAAACAAAATACTTTTATAAAGTTATTTGTTTTATTAGATTTTAAATAAAAAATATATATATATATATATATATATATATATATATTTATATCTTATAAAAAGAAAATATTATATTTTATTGCATAGTATCCTTTTCATTCTCCTATAAATAGAATGCTTAGTTAGAATGGAAAATCACACTAGAAATTCAGAGAATTCTTCTTCTATAATGTTGAGCGTATTTCTTTAGAGTTTAAGAAAGCTTTGAGCGTAGAAAACAGTATAAGTTTTCTTCAAGAATATCCTCGCTCTACCAGTCAGAATACTCTTCTTTCTAAGGTAAGGGGTATTATTTCTTTCGTATTCATGAAGAGAGCTTCTGTTATTACATTCTTTATTATTATGTTGGAATAACCTATCTATGCGAAGTACCGCATACATGGTAAAATTCTTCTATTATTCCATTCTTTATTATTATGTTAGAATAACTTGTCTATGCGAAGTACCGCATACATGGTGAAATTCTTCTGTTATTCAATTCTTTATTATTCAGTTGGAATATCATGTATGTACATATTACGCATGACCTGGTTCCATTATTTATTATTCTGTTGGAATAACCTGTTTGTGCGGTCTATCGCATGCCTGGTGAATTCTGTTGTTATTCCATTCTTTATTATTCTGTTGGAACATCCTGTCTGTGCGGATTACGCATGACCTGGTTCCATTCTTTATTATTCTGTTGGAGTATCTTGTCTTTGTGGATTACGCATGACCTGGTTCTATTCTTTATTGTTCTGTTGGAATATCCTGTCTGTGCGGATTACACATGACCTGGCTACATTCTTTATTGTTCTGTTGGAATATCCTGTCTGTGCGGATTATGCATGACCTGACTCCATTCTTTATTATTCTGTTGGAATAACCTGTCCATGTGGATTACCGCATACATGGTGAATGATCCTCTGTATTTATTCCTTATTAAACTGTTGAAATGATCTGTCTATGTGGATTATCGCATGGCGGGCAAAAATCTATTTGCAGTTTCATATATTCTATTATACTCAGTGGGTTAAAGTTTTGGCTTCTATACTCCATGAAATTAGTGGAATATCCTGGATATTTGCGCTTCATCCAGTATCTTTTCATGGAAATATTTTTCTGAGCATTCCTGAATCTTACTCCATAAAGCAGTATCATGTTGACAATTTGGACGTAATTAATTTCAGGATAAATTAACTTATAAATCTTTAAAATTTATTCTTGAACTTGTTTTATTGAATTATTATGTCATTGTCATCATCCCCATGCTTATATTGTGATGAAAGTCATCTTTGGTGTACGTGCATAGATGGACTTGGTATGATTATGTCCAGGGATCATTCGGTATAATCGTGACCTGTAATGTTATAAATGATGTGGTAAAAGTCCTTAGTGGCATGTAGTGCATTGATGGACAGTTTTTGGTATGATTATGACCAGGGATTATTTGGTATAGTCATGACCATTGATGATTTAATGAATATCCTTGGCCTATAGTGCAGGGAAGACTCGCTGATGTGGTTTATTTATTAAGTTGAGTCTCAGCAATAAAAATTGACGTAAACATTTTAAATCATAGAAGATAGTAGATATTATGCTTTACTTGACTCTTCTAATGGATTGCTTATTCCGCTGCAGTTAAACTTGATGTCTATTGTATTTTATCAATTTAACATTGTTGAAGGCTAATGATAATTTATCCTGCATTATCTTAGTCATAATATTTCTTACTGGGCTAGTTGAGCTCACCCTTTTGCTTTCATTGTTCTCTTCAGGAAATCAGAACGTATCCGGGACTAGTCAGGGAACGGTGTGATGGTCCGAGATGGTGTTATAGTAGTCCTCACTATTCTATAAAATAGTGTGACAATAAATGTAATGAGGACTTTATTTAAGAGTGGATATTGTCCAAAAGGCAATATTCCTGTTTAAACTCTCAGCTATGCTTTGTCGTATATTACACGACGTTTGTATAATTAAGTTTGTATTTGTATTCTGTACCATGTATTTGGCGACTCAAGATCGGTGATGTATACCTATTTTTGGGGCGTCACAACATCAGTTGAAGGTTAGGAAAGAATATGTACCGAAGATAGCGTTTAGGACTCGTTATGGTCATTACGAGTTTCTGGTGATGTCATTTGGTCTAACGAATTCTCCTGTAGCGTTTATGGACCTAATGAATAGGGTGTTTAAACCGGTTTTGGATAAATTTGTGGTGGTGTTCATCGATGATATTCTGGTATATTCTAAGATCAAGGAGGATCATGTGGAATATTTGAAGGTGACATTGGAAGTGTTAAGAAGAGAAGTTATATGTAAGACCCCACTTTTCAAAAATAAAGATTAATTTTTCTCGAAATATATTTTTGAATATTATGGTATGAATTTGAGATAATGTTATAGTTGTGGGTAATATTTACCAATTTTACAAAGTATGCAAGTTGTTATAAAATATTCGATTGGTCGGGGAATATTTGTTTTAACAGGAAATATTCGTACGATGGCACAATCATTGGTGGACCCCACAACGGAATTATTGTTGGATTTAGAAAATGACATAAAAATCTTTTTATAAAAATAACCGCGAAAGTTTTACCGTTAACTGTTGAAATACCCAATGATGAAAAGTACAGTAATACGCGTGGTTGTTAGTAGCACACGGTATTGATTACTGATGCTTACGTGAGAAGTCACTCAGTTTTATTCAATTATTACTACAATAATTGTTGCATAGTATCTCATGTTATTTGATTCAATTATTGTCATAATTTTTTATATTATTAAATCAATAATTGAGATGACAAATTATTCATAGTATTATTTGCATAATTAACAATGTCTAGAAAGTTCTGTCGAGGAAAGGGGTTTGGTCACCTAATTGCGCGCCAATAGGGAGAAATCCTTATCGAAAAGCCCCCTCTTTCCTAGGAACGATCTGGTTGTTAATATTGCGGGTTATAATAATGATGAATAAATGTTTTTAAAAATATTGAGGGGATTTTTATGAAGTATTTGTTGTAAATTTGGCGTATTTTATTATGCATAGTGTTTGCATAGTGTCTGCATAGTATAAAATTAGAAAAATCAGACAATTTTTTTTCTGCCCGTGATTTTCGTCCGAAATCTTACTGTTGGTCCGTGAAAAACTTTTCTAAATAGTATCCTTCCATTCTCCTATAAATAGGATGCTTAGTTTAGAATTAAAAATCACACCAGAATCAGAAAATTCTTCTTCTATAATATTGAGCGTATTTCTTTAGAGTTTAAGGAAGCTTTGAGCTAGAAAACAATATAAGTTTTTTTCAAAAATATCCCCGCTATACCAGTTGGAATACCCTCCTTTTTAAGGTAAAGAATATTATTTTTGTTCAATACTCGTAAGAAATAATATTTTCTTCCATACTCTGTAGTATGTAAGTAATATTATTTCGTTTCAGATTCTGAATTCTACAATCATTTTGTTAAGTTTTGGCTTCTATACTCAATGAAATTAGTAAAATATCCTTGAAATTTATGTTTCATCCAGTATCTTTTCACGAAAATAATATTCTGAACATTCTTGATAAGTTTTAACTTTTTCATGCCAGAGTACTATTCATAGGATACTATTTCTGAATTACTATTCATGGGGTACTATTCACTCACGTACTATTCACCTGGGGTACTATTCTTTACAAAAATTAATTTCTTGTCGGTCAAAATTATTTTTGATACAATATAAATCTTGAATTTTACTTCACAAACCTGTATAATGTTGACAATTTGGACATTATTGAATTCCGGATAAATTAAATTATAAATCTTTAAAAATGTATCATTTGCTTTCTTTTAATTGAGTTCTTATATCATTGTCATCATCCTCATGTTTATATTGTGATGAAAGTCATCTTTGGCCCGTAGTACATAGATGGACTGTTGATTGGTATGATTATAACCAGGGATTATTCATTATAATCATGACTGTAATGTTACAAATGATGTGGTAAAAGTCCTCATTGGCCCGTAGTGCATTGATGGACAGATGTTGGTATGATCATGACCATTGGTGAAAACACGAATATCCTTAGCCCATAGTGCATGGATAATTCGTGGTTGTGATACTAATGAATATCCTTCGCCCGTAGTGTATGGATAATTAAGTAATGTGGATTATTTATTAAGCTGAGTCTCAGCGATAAATTTGATGATAAACTTTCTAAATCATAGAAGATAGTAGATATCATTCTCTACTTGACTCTTCTAGTGGATTTCTTGTTCTGTTGCAGTTAAACTTGATATTTATTGTATTTTATCAGTTTAACACTGTTGAAGGCTAACGATAATTTATTTTGCATTATCTTAGTCATAATATTTCTTACTGGGCTAGTTGAGCTCACCCTTTTGCTTTTCATTATTCTCTTCAGGAAATAAGAATGTAGCCGGGATTAGTCGGGGAACGGAGTGATGGTCTGAGATGGTGTTATAGTAGTCCTCACTATTCTATAAAATAGTGTAATAATAATTGTAATGAGGACTCCATTTGAGTTTGGATATTTTCTAGAAGACAATATTCGTGTTAAAACTCTCACCTATGTTTTGTCGTATTTTACACGACAGCTATATAATTAAGTTTGTATTTAAATTCTGTACCATGAATTTGGCTACTCAAAATGGGAAATGTATATCTATTTTGCGGGCGTCACATTATACGCCATGTTTTCGAATTGGGAATTCTGGATTGAGCGAGTGCAATTCTTTGGGCATGCGATTTACAAGGACGAGATTCCAATAGATCCATTGAAAGTTGAAGCTGTGATGAACTGGGATCAGCCGAAGACACCGTCGGAAGTAAGGAGTTTTCTAGGACTAACATGTTATTACAGAAGATTTATTCAATATTTTTCCAAAATCAAGACTCCATTGACGAATTTGACTAGGAAATCGGTGAAGTTTGTTTCGATGTGAGGAAAGTTTTCAAGAACTGAAGAGAACATTAAGTACGACACCCATGTTGTCTCTCTAGGATAGCATATGAAATTTCATGGTGTATAGTGATGCATCACAAAAGGGACTAGGTTGTGTGCTTATGCAGAATGGCAAGGTCATTGTGTATGCATCATGCTAACTGAAAGATTATGAGAAGGGGTATCCTACCCATTATTTGGAACTGGCTGCAGTGGTGTTTGCTTTAAAGATATGGAGACATTATCTTTATTGGGAGAAATGTGAAATATATATCGACCATAAAAGTCTGAAATATATTTCCATACAGAAGGATTTGAACATGCGTCAGAGGGGATGGTTGGAGTTAATAAAGGATTATGACTGAGAGATTTTATACCATCCGGGTAAAGCGAATGTCGTTGCCGACACTTTAAGCAGAAAGGGTTGAGAGAAACTATTCATGTTAATCGCCCAGGGGGAGCTAATTTCAGTAATGGCGAAACTGGAGCTGGAGGTAAAATATCCTAAAGAGTCGAACGAAAAACTATTTCAAATGGAAACTGGTCCAACTTTGGTGGATAAGGTTAAAGAAGCACAACTCATAGATAAGGAATGTGAGAAGATCTGGAAAAGAATATATGAAGGAGAGGAAAGTAAATTCAAAATTGACAACGAAGGGATATTGAGATTCGAGAAAAGAATTTGGGTTCCGCAAGTATTAGGGGTAAAGGAGAAAATTTTTAGCGAGGCTTGTAATTCACGGTATTCGATTCACCCAGGGAGTACGAAGATGTTCCAGGATCTCCGACAGCATTTCTGGTGGCCGAATATAAAGAGAGACGTTGTTGATTGTTTGGCCAAGTGTTTGACATGTCATAAAGTTAAAGCAGAACATCAAAGAACAAGTGGGTTGTTACAACCATTAGACATAATAGAATGGAAGTAGAAACATATCACAATGGATTTTGTGGTAGGGCTTACAACGACTCAGAAAGGTTTCAACGCAGTTTGGGTTATTGTGGACTGCCTGACGAAGTCAGCACATTTCTTACCAATCAAGATCAGGGTTAATTTGGATCAATTGGCAAAATTGTATGTGAAGGAAATTGTTTCAAGATCCAGTATCTATAGTCTGAGATCGAGATCCACGTTTCACATCAAACTTCTGGAAACGACTACAAGAATACTTAGGGACGTAATTGAGAATGAGTACGGCATACCATCCTCAAACAGATGGCCAAAGTGATGACAATACATATATTTGAAGATATGCTAAGAGCTTGTATCATGGACTTCAAAAGAAATTGGGATGATCATCTACCATTGGTGGAATTCGCTTACAATTGCAGTTACCATGCAAGTATTGGCATGCCGCCTTATGAAGCATTGTACGGCAGAAAGTGCAGGACTCCATTATGCTGGGATGAAATTGGTGAACGTCAATTAGTAGGACCGGAATTGGTGCAACAGACTGCTGAGATTGTAAGACCCCAAATTTTATGAATAAAAGATTTAATTTTCTCAAAATATTTTTTGAATATTATGGTGTGGATTTGATATAATGTTATAGTTGTGGGTAATATTTACAAATTTTGCAAAGTAAGTAAGTGGTTATAAAATATTCGATTGGTCGGGGAATATTAGTTTTAATAGGAAATATTCGTACAACGGCACAATCATTAGTGGACCCCACAACGGAATTATTGTCGGAATGAGAAAACGACATAAATATCTTTTTATGAGAATAACGGCGGAAGTTTTACCATTAAACTATTGAACTACCTGGTAGTAAAAGTACAGTAATACGCGTGGTTGTATAGTAGCACACGGTATTGATTATTGATACTTACGTGAGAAGTCACTCAGTTTTGTTCAATTATTGCTACGGTAATTACTGCATAGTATCTCACGTTATTTGATTCAATTATTGTCGATATTTTTTATATTATTAAATCAATAATTGAGAAGATACAGTTATTCATATTATTATTTACAATATTGATGATGTTTAGAAAGTTCTGTCGAAGAGAGGTTTGGTCACCTAATTGCGTGCCAATAGGGAGAAATCCTTATTGGAAAGCCCCCTCTTTCCTGGGAACGATCTGGTTGTTAAATATTGCAAATAATAATAGTGATGAATAAATGTTTTTAAAAATATTGAGGGGATTTTATAAAGTATTTGTTGTAAATATTGGCGTATTATTTGGACCCTCATTTACCCATTTTTTAAAATAATCGATAGAATTTTTTAATAAAAGTGGGGGCCACATGTGGGGTCCACATGTGGGAAGAATGAAAGAAAAGAAAAGGGGGTGGGGGAGTTGCCTTGGGAGGAAGGGAATATATATATTATATGTATATATATTAAAACATGTGTGTGTGTGTGTGTATGGTGTGTGGTGGTGGTGAATAATGTTAGTATTGTGAAATTGATGGGTGGAAGAAAAGTGATGATGGAATAATGGGAAATGGTGGAAAAGGTGGAATGAAATATATATATATATATATATATATATAAATATAAATATATATATATATATATATATATATATTTTTTTAAAGTTTTTGTTTTATTAGAATATTTTATTGCATAGTAATGAATAGTAAAATCAAAATTTTCTTCAGTTTTTCGCCCGTGAAGTTAAATCCAGAATATATCGGGCAAATCAAGTGATTTCTAAATTCAAATAGTATCCTTTACATTATCCTATAAATAGGATGCTCAGTTAGAATTAAAAATCACACCAGAATCAGAGAATTCTTCTTCTATAATATTGAACATATTTCTTTCAAGTTTTAGAAAACTTTGAGTGTAGAAAATAGTGAAAGTTTTCTTCAAGAATATCCCCGCCCTACCAGTCGGAATACTCTTCTTTTTAAGGTAAGGGGTATTATTTCTTTCGTATTCAATATTTGCAAGAAATATTAAATTCGTTTAATATTCGAAATGAATATTATTTTCGTTTAATATTCGTAAGGGATGTTATTTTTGTTCAATATTCGCTTGAAATAATATTTTCTTCCATACTCTGTAGTATGTAAGTAATATTATTTTGTTTCAGATGTCGAATTCTATACTCATTTGGTTAAAGTTTTGGCTTCTATACTCCATGAAATTAGTAGAATATCCTTGATATTTGCGCTTCATCCAGTATTTTTCATGGAAATATTATTTTGAGCATTCTTGATAAGTTTTAACTTTTTTATGCTAGAGTACTATTCATGAAGTACTATTTATGGGGTACTATTCACTCAAGTACAATTCACCCGGGGTACTATTCATGATAAAAATTGATTCGTTTTTGGTCCAAAACATTTTCGGTAGAATATTATTCATGAATTTTACTCCACAAAGAAGTATCATGTTGACAATTTGAGCGTTATTGAATTCTGGATAAATTAAATTATAAATCTTTAAAATTTATCCTTGAACTTGTTTTATTGAATTATTATGTCATTGTCATCATCCTCATGTTTATATTGTTATGAAAGTCATCTTTTGCCCGTAGTGTATAGATGGACTTGGTATGATTATGATCAGGGATTATTCGGTATAATCATGACCGTAATGTTACAAATGATGTGGTAAAAGTCCTCATTAGCCCGTAGTGCATTGATGGACAGGTTTTGGTATGATTATGGCCATGGATTCTCTTCGGCCAAGGGTGCAAAGATGAATTGTTTTATGGCATGATCATGACCGTTGATAAAAACACGATTATCTTTGGCTCGTAGTGCATGGATAATTTGTGGTCGTGATACTAAAGAACATCTTTGGCCCGTAGTGCAGGGATGATTTGATGATGTAGATTATTTATTAAGCTGAGTCTCAGCGATAAAATTGATGATAAACTTTTTAAATCATAGAAGATAGTAGATTTTATGCTCTACTTGACTCTTCTAATGGATTGCTTATTCCGCTGCAGTTGTTGATCTAAAACTTGTTGTCTATTATATTCTACCAGTTGTTATATTGTTGAAGGCTAAGGATAATTTATTCTGCATTATCTTAGTCATAATATTTTTTACTGGGCTAGTTAAGCTCACCCTTTCTTTCATTGTTCTCTTTAGGAACTGAAAATATAGTTGGGACTAGTCGGGGAATGGATTGATGGTCCAGATGGTTGTATTAGTAGTCATCACTATTCTGTGAAATAGTGTAATAATAAATGTATTGAGGACTTATTTTGAGTTTGAATACTGTTTAAAAGATAATATTTGTATTAAAACTCACAGCTCATGTTGTATATTTAAGGTTGTATTTATATTCTGTACCATGTATTTGGTGACTCAGAATGGGTGATGTATATCTATTTTGGGGGCGTCACAGTTGGTATCAAAGCTTAGGGATATGATCCCTGGCTGAGGTGTGAGATTTGAACTAGGTGGGGAGAGTTGGGTAATTCCTTCGCTAGTATGACTTACCTAAGTTTATTTGTTATTTAAATGGTCGGTCGGAATATAGGGATAATATGTGGCATATAAATTAACCCTTTTCTTGTGCCAGTGTTTGAAAATGACATCTAAAAATGTTGAGGTAAGCAATGGAGCACATGAAACCGTTGAGTCACCGCTGATCAATAGCCAGGATAATGTGCATCAGGAAGATAATAATCCTCCGGTAAACAACAACACTGATCGAATGACGAACGTTGGTACATTTAGGAGTTTTTCATGCAAACTAGAGAGACTCCTATTCAAAATGTAGGTGAAATCAATGGCAACCCACGATTATGAAAGTAGTATGCACACAAGCCAATCATGTTTGATGATAAAGCATATACTTTGTAACAATCTTATTCATTTATTAATAAAAAGTATTAATTTATTAAAGGCTTTTAATTATCTACATGATGCTGTTTTATAATATGTGATAAACCCATAGTTTTAAGCAATGCTTTTAGAATAATGATGATGATCATTCTAATGAGATCTAAATTCTTAGAAAGCTTAAAACTAAAATTGTTCCCAATCGTTGGATTACTAAACTGGGGATTAGTGAATTCGGATAGATTGGTACATACGTTGCTTTCTCATTGGATGAGGATGATTGATCTTATGATCATTTGTGTGGAGACACTAAAGCAAGTATGTAGGTGTTTATTAGAGAATAAGTACACTGAACGTGGCTTTCTAAGGAATACCTAATAAATTTTGTATACTTGACTTACATGAAAATAATTTTGCATATTGAACAAATTAGTATAAGAAAAGGAGATGATCATTCAAAGAGTTGAATGTATGTATTTGTTGAAATACAAGTGTGAATTATTTGAAAGGTTCAAAGAATTCAGAAATGAAATAAATTGGCAAAGCATTAAGATTCTTTGATTAGATCAAGGAATAAATACTTGTGCAATAAGTTTCTAGATTATCTCAAATGGTTTTCTCATAATGGACACATCCTGATACGCAATAATTGATTGATGTATCTGAATGAAAAATCGTACCTTGTTGGACATGGTGCGGTCCAAAATGATTTCACCGACACTCTAGTATCCTTCTAAGATCATGTCCTAGAAATGGCTGCATATCTACGAAAAGGTAACCTCAAAATCCAGCCCCAAGACTCCATAAAAGTTATGGACAGGGAGGATTCCTAATCTTAAGTATGTTAAGATAAGGGGTTGTCCAACTTATGTGAAAAAGGTTTCAAAGGATAACCTTGGGACAAGATTTGACAAGTGTCGATTTGTGGGACATCCTAAAGTAAGTTTAGGGTATATGTTCTATAATCCTGCTTAGCAAAAGGTGTTTATTGTGAAACACGATGCCTTCTAAGATAAATGTGTTTATCATTGAAGGGGCTAGTGGGAGGATAATAGAACTTGAAGATTTCAAGAACCACAAAACACTATAAGTCAAATAAGAGGAACCTATAGATAGACCTATTGTACCCACAACCGAATCAGAATGAAATGGAATAGTACCGAAGATACCTAGGAGTTATGGATTCATCATATGATGATGATGAGGTACACATCATAGAAGATGATGATCCAGTTACATACGATGAGGTAAGTGTTGTAAACACTCAGAGAAATGGATTGAAGCAAGTTTCTCAAATATGGAACATTAGTTTTGATGAGGCAATCAAAAGAGTTTGATTTTATCAAAAATAAGAATAAACCTAGTGTGTACAAAAGGGTCAGTGGGAGCATCGTGACATTCTTAGTACTATATGTTGATATACTACGGATAAGGAATGACATACCAATGCTACAATCAGTAAAGATAAAGTTGTCTAAACATTCCTCCATGAATGGTTTGGGAAGAGTATCTTAATTGGGGATAAAATCTATATAGATAGATACAAGAGGATGCTCGACTTAACCCAAGGAACGTATATTCATTTGATGCTAAAGTCGTTTAGCATTGCAAACTCCAAGAGATGTCTCATGTCGATGAGCTATGGAGTGTATCTCTCTTAATAGTCCCCACAGACTCCTGAAAAGAGAGGTCGCATGAGTGACAATCATGCATGCAATGAAATGTACGAGACCTGATGTTGATTAGTCATATTATGGAGAAGTTCACTATGAGTCAGTGAAAAACATCTTAAAGTGCTTAACCGGCACTAAGGATGTGATCATATTCATGGTGGCTCTAAATTAAAAACTAGAGGGCTTAACAGACTCAAGTTTTTCAGACAGACCAAGATGACAGAAAAATCCACTTTAAGGTAAAGTGTTATCTTGAACAGTGATGCAGTGAATTAGAAAGGTTCCAAACAGCAAAGAGTTGCTGGTTTAGTAATAAAGACAAAGTATATAGCTATAAATGAAGCTGCAAGTTGATTGTTTGGATTAAAAGTTCATTACAGAACTAGGAATAGTTCCCAAGTCTCATCTTGGATCTAAACATGTGTTGTGGCACTTTCATTTGATTATTAGAATCATTGAAAGATGGGAAATCACTATAGAGATAGTGGACTCTCAAGAACAACATTACATATCCATTAACTAAAGCTTATCCAACAGCAGGATAATCGTCACTTAGAGAAGAAGAGTATAAGATACCATGACGATTGGCTTTAGTGCAAGTGGGAGATTGAAAGTAGTATGCACACAAGCCAATCATGTTTGATGATAAAGCATATACTTTGTAACAATCTTATTCATTTATTAATAAAAGGTATTAATTTATTAAAGGCTTTTAATTATCTACATGATCTTTGTTTTTATAATATGTGATAAACCCATAGTTTTAAGCAATGCTTTTAGAATAATGATGATGATCATTCTAATGAGATCTAAATTCTTAGAAAGCTTAAAAACTAAAATTGTTCCCAATCATTGGATTACTAAATTGGGGATTAGTGAATCCGGATAGATTGGTACATACGTTGCTTTGCTCATTGGATGAGGATGATTGATCTCATGATCATTTTGTGTGGAGACACTAAAGCAAGTATGTAGGTGCTTATTAGAGAATAAGTTCATTGAGCATTGGCTCGCTAAGGAATACCTAATGGAGTTTTACTTCTCTGTCAATAGGAATTCTGTAGTGATAGTAGTACAAGTAATCCTTGGACTTGAGATCATCATAGTATCTTGTGTATGATGAGTTATACTTTGACTTTTTCCTTAAGACCCTTAGGGTATATCAAAGGGTATGCTTGGGTATAATAAGTTGTACATGGAGATAATGTATGATCAATAAAGAATCTATCACTTCTAATAAAAGAAGAGAAATGTCCTATGTGATTCGATAAATGACAACCCAGTAGTCCTTGGCCAAGGCAGAATGAAATTAGAAAGGAGTTTCTAATTTGCATTATTTGGTGTTGTGCATTTAAGGATCGAAATACATATAATTAAATAAAATAAGACTTGTGAGTAATTCCATATCTTATATTTAATTGGGACATTGTATGGTGGAAGGATTGAATTATACGGTAACTATTTACTCAAAGGTTCTTTAATGATTAATGTTGAAATCTATATTATCCGGAAAGTCGTTGATCATTAGGAGGCTTATCCCTATTGTAGAATAAATATTATTTATTTAAATAAATTAATTGTTTAATTTATTTATTTAAATAAGATTAGAATTGTTCTAATTGATTTATTCACAACCGGTTTAATATGGAGAACCTAAAGGGTCACACCATAAAAGGAAGAATAATTATTTAAGAAGTTAATGGCATAATCGTAATAATATGTTAAGTATATTTAATTTAATCTATGGTGATAGAATAAATTAAATAGCTTAATATTTATTATTTAATATTTTAGAAATATTAAATATAAATTAATAAGAGGAGTCTTATTAATATTATTACAATTATTATTATTATTTTAATTTCTAAAAGAGTTTAGAAATTAATTTAATATATGTACTCTCATTTATTCCTAATTGGATTAGGAAGGAAAATTAGTTAAAGGAGTTTAATTAATTATCCCTAATAAGATTAGGGAGCTTAATTAATTAAAAGAATTTATTTAATTAAATAAATCTCAATTCCTTAATTGTTAAGGTGGGTTGCCCACATCTATAAATAAGAGGAGTCTTATTATGGGTGTGAGGGTTGTTGACTTTTTACAACATAATGACATAATTCCAATTTGTTGGAGAGTACGCCTTTTCTATAGAGATAGAAAACTAGGGTTTGAGCCATATACCCATCTTCTTGAATCTTTATTTTTCCTTGGTGGATCACCTCTAGAGGCCAAACATATGGGTGGCTAACGTTGATCAAAGGAAGGAACAAAACCCCGGTAGATTCAAGTTGAACGCGAAAGGATTTGGAGGTGAACTTGTACCTGAGGAAGCTCGATCTTCAAGGGTATGATTTTATTCTTTATCTTTTCGTTTAATTAATAATTATGCATAAAGGGTGATCCGGGTATATGGTTTGTAAATTTTTAAACTCTGATTTTATCTCGCTTCCGCTTAATTTATGCAATTTGATTGCGTTCATGAATATTACAAACCTAACAGTGGCATCAGAGCCAAACCTTTATGCGAATTATTAATTGTTCAGATTTGATATGTATGTTGATATGTGTTTAGAATAATTTAATTGGGCATAATTTAATTGTATAAAATTTATTAAAAAAAAATAAAAAAATCATTATGCGGTTGATAGAATTGAACCATTGGATTACTAATACGTATTATTCAATTTACTAACCATTCCGTGCGTGATGTTGTATTATGAATTCGCTGCTGACTTGCTGGAGGTTGTATATATATTATATATATTATATTATATATATTACTATAATGTTAACCGAAATGGATTGGTAATACATGACCCAGCATTTTTTTTTTTTTCAAAGGGTGGTGCCCATGCAATCCGTGGGTAACCATGTTAATAGCACATACACGGAAATCAAGGAACAAGATAAGGGATTCGGCAAAAAGAGATTATATATAATATATATATTAGCGTAATATATATTTATATATATATAATAATTTTATAATTAAAATAAAAGGTTTATTTTAATTTTAAAATAAAAAGTTTATTTTAATTTTAAAATAATAGGTTTATTTTAATTTTAAAATTAAATTTCATACTAACTAATTAGAGTTGGAATTGGATTCCATGATAACTAATTGGAGTTGAAATTAGATTGCCTTATTTCCTTAAATAAAAGAGTTTATTTAGATATGAAATAAGATTTCATATTATTCAAAATAAAAGAGTTTATTTGTGAATAAGAAAGAGAATCCTAATTTCCTTAAATAAAGGAGTTTATTTAGATATGAAATAAGATTTCATATTATTCAAAAATAAAAGAGTTTATTTGTGAATAGAAAGAGAATCTTAATTTCCTTGAATAAATGAGTTTATTTAGATATGAAATATGATTTCATATTATTCAAAATAAAGGAGTTTATTTATGAATAGGAAAGAGAATCGTGTTTCCTTTAATAAAGGAGTTATTTTTTTTTACATGAAATTGGATTCCATAATTAATTAAAATAAAGGAGTTTATTTTGATTAAAAATTTTGATTAAAATAAAATAGTTTATTTTATTCAAAATTGGATAAATTAAAATAAAATAGTTTTATTTTGATTTAAATTTGGATTAAAATAAAGGAGTTTATTTTGATTCAAAAATTAGATTTTATACTAACTAAATTTGCCCATTAAATGATATCAATATATATATTAAATGTTTATTATTCATAAGATGAATGTTATTTATTGATACATATGGTGATGTGTATGATAATAAATGGGATTGATTATGGACTATTGACCCAATATGATTGGATTTTATTTTAGTTGGATGCATGAATGTATGGGTTTTATTAAATGGGGTTCTGCGTACCTCGTCTTCTCTAATTTTTTCGAATGTAAATTCTATCTCCCTCCTATGTACTTTCCCTCGATGGCACGATCAAGGTTTCTATTTATTTTAAATAGTTTTGTAATAGGAATAGTTAGAATTAATTTGAAAAATTGGAGATCAAGGAGCAAGGAGGCGCTTGAAGACCCGTTTGTAATGGAGCCAGGGTTTAAATGTAATAGTTATATTTAAATATTATTTCTTGCACCCTAGGGTTTGACCTTTTGGTTCACTTGGTGGCTCTAGTGAACCAAACTAGAATAAAAGTCCATAATCAATCCGGGTAGAATATAGTATTCTATATGTGCATGCTTATACTATATATATATTATATATTATGCAAACATGCTCAGCATGTTAATTAATACGACGCGTATTTTTATATATATATGTGCATACGCTTAAACAAGATGAGACAAATTAATAACAAACCCCTCAATTTTTATATTAAGTCCTAAGCGTTCAAAGATATTTGGAATATCGAACGTCGCCTTCTAGCATGATCAAATTAATAGAGTATTAAATATTTAATATGAGTTTATTGTGTCACCACAAGGCAAGTATTAAGTATTTAAGATGTTAATTTATCACATTTGATGCTTATAAAGAAAATTGAACAATGTTGTTTTGTTGTGTCACCACAAGGATGATATTTTTCTTTTTTGAATATATGGAGTGCTAGGTCGGACTTAACTTGGATAATTTTGATTCGGATGTGCCACCACTTGATCAAAATAATCTAAGAGGCAAAAGAAAAGGAGTTGCATAGTTAATGTAATTGACAAAAGTTGTCTACCTATTTATTTATATATAGTTTGTTGTGTCACCACAAGGCTATATACATTTGAAATGGGATCCTTATTCTCACTAGCAAATCTTTAATTAGATTTTACCAAACTATATAATTGAGGGTAATATAGTTTGAAAAAAATAGTGGGAGATACCAATTTAAAACAAGACCTAATTTATTTTGGTAATTAATAAAAGAATGTATGTTAAAATGTTGTTAATTACAAATTCATTTAAAGAATTTTACAATGTCTAAAATTACTATCACTGCGAAGCATATTAGATGCTAAATTAACCGTAATCAATTAAACGGATTGGTTAAGGAATTTGAGAAAAGTTCTCACTAATTTGAAAAGTTATCTTATGTCCTTAATATGCCTATCCTCGCAATGGTTGCGAATAATGCCTCTGAGGAAGAGATTGCTACTTTTAGAAAGTGGCAAGATGATGCAATCTTATTGGCTCAATGCATCATGCTCGCATCCACGAAAGTAACGAGCTTCAGCGTCAGCATGAAACTATGGATGCTCCTACTATATTCCTGCACATCAAGTAGTTGATGGTGAGGAAAGTAGGACTGATAGATATCAGATATCTAAGGAGCTCTTCCGATCTAGAATGGCCAATGACACTATAATACAGACAAAAGTTCTTAACATAATCAATTTGATTGATCAATTAGGACAACTGGTTTTGTCATGGATGGAGAGTTGAGCCAAGATTTGATCTTGCACTCACTCCAGGACTCCTTTCATAATTGTTGTGAATTTTTCATATGAACAAGCTAGATATCAGCCTCGCTGATTTGCTTAACATATTGAAAAATGTTGAGAGTCACTTTCCAACCAAGAAAGATCAAGTCTTACTAGTAGAGGCCAAAGGATCTTCTGAAAAGAAGAACGATTCAAAGAAGGTAAATAGAAAGGCGTAAACAAAGGATAATAAGAGCAAAACCGTCACGGATAGCAAAGGAGTTTGCTTCCACCGCAATAAGCTTTGGACTTTGGAAGGAAGCTGCGAGAAGCATCTTGCATAGGCTAACCAAAGAAGCTTAGTGAAGTTTGGTTACAAATATTATTTTGTTCATGGTTGAGATAAATTTTCTTTAAGTCGATGTTCTACTTGGGTATTGGATACCTGGCTTTGGTTATCATAAATATAAATTTATGAAGGGACCAAAGCAGTAGAAAACTAAACAAATATAAGTAATCCTGTGTGTGGGAAATGAAGCAAAGGTTCTTTGCATTAGCCATAGAAACTTATAATTTAACAATGCCTACGGGCAAATCTATTAAGTCAATAAGTTGTTATTGTATTCCAGTTCTTGTTAAAAATATTATTTCCATTTTATTGTTGGACAATGAAATCTTTGGTATTATAATAAAGAACAATTGTTGTTCTATTTATAATAATAATGTTTTGTATAGAATGGAATATTACATAATAAATTTTGTATACTTGACTTACATGAAAATAATTTTGCATATTGAATAAATTAGTATAAGAAAAGGAGATGATCATTCAAAGAGTTGAATGTATGTATTTGTTGAAATACAAGTGTGAATTATTTGAAAGGTTCAAAGAATTCAGAAATGAAACAAATTAGCAAAGTATTAAGATTCTTTGATTAGATCAAGGAATAAATACTTGTGCAATAAGTTTCTAGATCATCTCAAATGGTTTTCTCATAATGGACACATCCTGATACGCAATAATTGATTGATGTATCTGAATGAAAAATCGTACCTTGTTGGACATGGTGCGGTCCAAAATGATTTCACCGACACTCTAGTATCCTTCTAAGATCATGTCCTAGAAATGGTCTGCATATCTATTTAAAAAGGTAACCTCAAAATCCAAGCCCCAAGACTCCATAAAAGTTATGGATGGGGAGGATTCCTAATCTTAAGTATGTTAAGATAAAGGGTTGTCCAACTTATGTGAAAAAGGTTTCAAAGGATAACCTTGGGACAAGATTTGACAAGTGTCGATTTGTGGGACATCCTAAAGTAAGTTTAGGGTATATGTTCTATAATCACGCTTAGCAAAAGGTGTTTATTGTGAAACACGCCTTCTAAGATAAATGTGTTTATCATTAAAGGGGCTAGTGGGAGGATAATAGATCTTGAAGATTTCAAGAACCACAAAACACTATAAGTCAAATAAGAGGAACCTATAGATAGACCTATTGTACCACAACCGAATCATAAATCTGGAATAGTACCGAAGATACCTAGGAGTTATGGATTCATCATATGATGATGATGAGGTACACATCATAGAAGATGATGATCCAGTTACATACGATGAGGTAAGTATTGTAAAAACTCAGAGAAATGGATTGAAGCAAGTTTCTCAAATATGGAACATTAGTTTTGATGAGGCAATCAAAAGAGTTTGATTTTATCAAAAATAAGAATAAACCTAGTGTGTACAAAAGGGTCGATGGGAGCATCGTGACATTCTTAGTACTATATGTTGATATACTACGGATAAGGAATGACATACCAATGCTACAATCAGTAAAGATAAAGTTGTCTAAACATTCCTCCATGAATGGTTTGGGAAGAGTATCTTAATTGGGGATAAAATCTATATAGATAGATACAAGAGGATGCTCGACTTAACCCAAGGAACGTATATTCATTTGATGCTAAAGTCGTTTAGCATGGCAAACTCCAAGAGATGTCTCATGTCGATGAGCTATGGAGTGTATCTCTCTTAATAGTCCCCACAGACTCCTGAAAAGAGAGGTCGCATGAATGACAATCATGCATGCAATGAAATGTACGAGACCTGATGTTGATTAGTCATATTATGGAGAAGTTCACTATGAGTCAGTGAAAAACATCTTAAAGTGCTTAACCGGCACTAAGGATGTGATCATATTCATGGTGGGTCTAAATTAAAAACTAGAGGGCTTAATGGACTCAAGTTTTTCAGACGCACCAAGATGATGAAAAATCCACTTTAAGGTAAAGTGTTATCTTGAACAGTGATGCGTTGAATTAGAAAGGTTCCAAACGAAAAAAGAGTTCTTTGGTTTAGTAATAAAGACAAAGTATATAGCTATAAATGAAGTCTGCAAGTTGATTGTTTGGATTTAAAGTTCATTCTGAGAACTAGGAATAGTTCCCAAGTCTCATCTTGAATCTAAACATGTGTTGTGGCACTTTCATTTGATTATTAGAATCATTGAAAGATGGGAAATCACTATAGAGATAGTGGACTCTCAAGAACAACATTACATATCCATTAACTAAAGCTTATCCAACAAAGGATAATCGTCACTTTAGAAGAAGAGTATAAGATACCATGACGATTGGCTTTAGTGCAAGTGGGAGATTGAAAGTAGTATGCACACAAGCCAATCATGTTTGATGATAAAGCATATACTTTGTAACAATCTTATTCATTTATTAATAAAAGGTATTAATTTATTAAAGGATTTTAATTATCTACATGATGCTGTTTTATAATATGTGATAAACCCATAGTTTTAAGCAATGCTTTTAGAATAATGATGATGATCATTCTAATGAGATCTAAATTCTTAGAAAGCTTAAAAACTAAAATTGTTCCCAATCATTGGATTACTAAATTGGGGATTAGTGAATCCGGATAGATTGGTACATACGTTGCTTGCTCATTGGATGAGGATGATTGATCTCATGATCATTTGTGTGGAGACACTAAAGCAAGTATGTAGGTGCTTATTAGAGAATAAGTTCACTGAACGTGACTCGCTAAGGAATACCTAATGGAGTTTTACTTGCCTGTCAATAGAAATTCTTGTAGTGATAGTAGTACAAGTAATCCTTGGACTTGAGATCATCATAGTATCTTGTGTATGATGAGTTATACTTTGACTTATTCCTTAAGACCCTTAGGGTATATCAAAGGGTATGCTTAGGTATAATAAAGTTATACATGGAGATAATGTATGATCAATAAAGAATCTACCACTTCTATTAAAAGAAGAGAAATGTCCTATGTGATTCGATAAATGACAACCCAGTAGTCCTTGGCCAAGGCAGAATGAAATTAGAAAGGAGTTTCTAATTTGCATTATTTGGTGTTGTGCATTTAAGGATCGAAATACATATAATTAAATAAAATAAGACTTGATAGTAATTCCATGTCTTATATTTAATTGGGACATTGTATGGTGGAAGGATTGAATTATACGGTAACTATTTACTCAAAGGTTCTTTAATGATTAATGTTGAAATCTATATTATCTGGAAAGTCGTTGATCGCTAGGGAGGCTTATCCCTATTGTAGAATAAATATTATTTATTTAAATAAATTAATTGTTTAATTTATTTATTTAAATAAGATTAGAATTGTTCTAATTGATTTATTCACAATAGGTTTAATATAGAGAACCTAAAGGGTCACACCATAAAAGGAAGAATAATTATTTAAGAAGTTAATGGCATAATCGTAATAATATGTTAAGTATATTTAATTTAATCTATGGTGATAGAATAAATTAAATAGCTTAATATTTATTATTTAATATTTTAGAAATATTAAATATAAATTAATAAGAGGAGTCTTATTAATATTATTACAATTATTATTATTATTTTAATTTCTAAAAGAGTTTAGAAATTAATTTAATATATGTACTCTCATTTATTCCTAATTGGATTAGGAAGGAAAATTAGTTAAAGGAGTTTAATTAATTATCCCTAATAAGATTAGGGAGCTTAATTAATTAAAAGAATTTAATTAATTAAATAAATCCCAATTCCTTAATTGTTAAGGTGGGTTGCCCACATCTATAAATAAGAGGAGTCTTATTATGGGTGTGAGGGTTGTTGACTTTTACAACATACGACATAATTCCAATTTGTTGGAGAGTACGCCTTTTCTATAGAGATAGAAAACTAGGGTTTGAGCCATATACCCATCTTCTTGAATCTTTATTTTTCCTTGGTGGATCACCTCTAGAGGCCAAACATATGGGTGGCTAACATTGATCAAAGGAAGGAACAAAACCCCGGTAGATTCAAGTTGAACGCGAAAGGATTTGGAGGTGAACTTGTACCTGAGGAAGCTCGATCTTCAAGGGTATGATTTTATTCTTTATCTTTTCGTTTAATTAATAATTATGCATAAAGGGTGATCCGGGTATATGGTTTGTAAATTTTTAAACTCTGATTTTATCTCGCTTCCGCTTAATTTATGCAATTTGATTGCGTTCATGAATATTACAAACCTAACAGATTAGTCACCGCTAAACAGTTAAAGGAGCTGGGACCACCAGAGTTTTTGGGAAAGCTAGAACCACTTAGGATTAAGCAGATCACCAAGATTTTTGATGTCTTAGAATGCTCAGAGGAGCAAAAGGTTCCATTCGCCACCTTTATGTTACATGAAGAAGCAGATCATTAGTGGGAATCTGTAAAACGTACCCAGCCTGACACACTCAAGATGTCTTAGGAGAAGTTCCAAGAATTTTTCAACGACAAGTACTTTCCCAAAAGTATTCGTCACATGAAGGAGGTTGAGTTCATCAAGCTGGAGCAAAACAATATGACCGTGTCGTAGTACGAAGCTAAGTTTACCGAGTTATCCCGGTTTGCATCCCATTTGGTAGATAATGAGGAGAGAATGACATGAATGTTTCTACGAGGTTTGAAACCCGAAATACGTCAATACCTCATTTCTCACAAACTTTGTTTGTATTTAGATGTTGTGAATAGGGCTCAGTTATTGGAGCGCGATAATGAGTCAACCCAACCAAGAGAGAGCAGCTGACAAATTGATAATACCAATGGTAGCAGTTATCAAAGCGGTGATAACAAACGTGGAGGGAATCAATATGCCAGAAATGGTAACCACTTCGGTGGTAATCATGGTCAGGATAATAGGAAAGGTGAACTAAGTGAGAACAATTTCAAGAAAAGAAGGTTCAATAATGATGGAAAGACACCAACACCCGTTGTTAAGGAAGGAGAATGACCACCTATCATATGTTTTAAATGCGGAGGGGAGGGACACATCAGTCCAAACTATGTGATGCAATCAAAAACATGTTACAATTGTGGAAGAGAAGGTCACCTAGCCAGATTTTGTCGTACAGGTAAACCAAGTCAAGCTAGGATGAAGGCACCAAAGGCCATCCCAGAAAAGTCAAAGCCGGTTGTAAGACCCCAACTTTTATGAATAAAGATAATTTTTCTATAATTATCATTTTTGAATATTATGGAATGAATTAGTTATAATGTTATAGTTGTGGGTAGTATTTATAAATTCTGGAAAGTATGCAAGTTGTATATTATATTCGATTGGTCGGGGAATATTCGTTTTAGCAGGGAATATTCGTACAACGGCACAATCATTGGTGGACCCCACAACAAAATTATTGTCGGATTGAGAAAACGACAAAAATATTTTTATGAAAATAACGACGGAAGTTTTACCGTTAATACTATTGAACTACTCGGTAGTAAAAAATGCGATGTCTGGCGTGGTTTCATAGTAGCACACGGTATTGATTATTGATGCTTACGTGAGAAGTCACTCAGTTATACTCAATTATTGCTACAGTAATTGTTGCATCATATCTCTCATATTATTGATTCGATTATTATCACAGTATCATCTGCATTATATGATATATTATTAAATCAAGAATTGAGACGACAAAGTTTTTCATATTATTAAATTGCAATATTTAAAATGTCTAGAAGTTCTGCCAAGGAGAGGTTTGGTCACCTAATTGTGTGCCAATAGGGAGAAATCCTTATTGGAAAGCCCCCTCTTTCTTGGGAACGACCTGGTTGTTAAATATTGTGAGTTATGATATTAATAATGAATAAGTTTGTGTTGATTAAAGATGAATTTGATAGTTCCATTATGTTGGGATTATTGGTGTTAGTTGAAATCGGCATCTATTCCGATGATAATTGATGTCTTGGGGTTATATTAATAAATCCGGTAATTTATCTGATAAATGAGCAATTAATTGCTACTAATTCACATGCTTATATAACTATTTATTCACATGTGTGTACTATTGAGTCACATTATTTACTATTAGGGGAGTTGGTGAAAGATTGATAATACTTGCATGACTAAGTTAAAAAGGGAGGTATAGATGGAGGTACTATACTGTATTTCGTATTTTCACATGATTATAACTATTGATTCACATGATTGAACTATTGATTCACATTATTTACTATTAGGGGAGGTGGTGCAAGTTTGATAATACTCGCAGGACTAAATTAAAAATGAAAGAAAAGTTGGAGTTATTGTACTGTAATTTTTCGAGCCCCAAAACGTGCAATTATTTTAACTATATTTTTCTATAAATAGAAGCTCATTCTTCCTTCATTTCTCACCAATTCACCAAAGCTATAGAGCATTTATTATAGAGAGAAAGAAGAAGAGAAGTCTGCTACATTTCTATTCCAGTATCAAGCTTTATTCTAAGGTAAGGGGTATTATTATTTTTTGTATTCATGAAGAGAACTTCTGTTATTCCATTCTTTATTATTCTGTTGGAATAACCTATATACGCGGGCTACCGTATACTTGGTGAAATTCTTCTATTATTCCATTCTTTATTATTACATTTGGAATATCACATCATGCATTTTACGTGGGACTGGTTCCGTCTTTATTATTACATTTTAATATCATGTATACGTGTGTTTCTGTGGGACTGGGTTCATCTTTATTATTGTGTTAAAACATCTAAATCGGTGTAATTTCACCGACACGGGTTCCGTTATTTATTATTCATTGGAATAACATGTCTATCTGCAAAATACCGCATGCATGGTGATTTCTTTTGTTATTCCATTCTCTTTATTATTACATTGGAACATCCCGATTGTGAATTTCACGGCCCGGTTCCGTTATTTATTATTCGTTGGAATAACTTTGTCATCTGGCACCGCACGCATGCATGGTGATTTCTGTTGTTATTCCATTCTTTATTATTCTGTTGGAACATGACCGTGTCGCAGTATGAAGCCAAGTTTACCGAGTTATCCCGGTTTGCATCC
Source organism: Panax quinquefolius (assembly GCA_020205615.1). Classification (NCBI taxonomy): domain Eukaryota; kingdom Viridiplantae; phylum Streptophyta; class Magnoliopsida; order Apiales; family Araliaceae; genus Panax; species Panax quinquefolius. The sequence continues at coordinate 106,621,270 of CM035153.1, forward strand.
CATTTGATTGATAATGAGGAGAGAATTACACGAATGTTTCTAAGAGGTTTGAAACCCGAGATACGTCAATATCTTATCTCTCATAAAATGTGTTTGTATTCATATATTGTTAATAGGGCTCAGTTATTGGAGCGCGATAATGAGTCAACCCAACCAAAAGAGAGCATCCGGCAAAATGATAATACCAATTAAAATAGTCATCGAAGCGGTGACAATAAGCATGGAGGGAATCAACATGCCAGAAATGGTAACCACTTCGGTGGTAATCATGGCCAAAACAATGAGAATGGACATTTCAAGAAGAGGAGATTCAACAATGATGGAAAGACGTCAGCATCAGCACCTTTCGTTAAGGAAGGAGAACGACCACCTATCATATGTTTCAAATTTGGAGGGGAGGGACACATTAGTCCAAATTACACGATGCCCTCCAAAGCATGTTACAATTGTGGAAGAGAAGCTCACCTGGCCTAATTTTGTCATGCACCGAAGACAAGTCCAACTGGGATGGAGGCATCAAAGGTCGTCCTAGACAAGACAAAACCGGTAGTTCAAGGGAGAGCGTTTGTCGTGACCTCCCAGAAAGCAAGGAACCTGAACGAGGTCATCACGGGTAAGCTTATCATAAACTCTAGCGAAGTATATACCTTATTTGATATCGGTTCTACCCATTCTTTTATTTCTCCTACTTGCGCTCAACGTTTAAATTTGACTCTGGAGAAATTGGACTTTGACTTATCTGTTAAAACTCCATTGGAAGAAATCTTCATTACATCCACTATTTATAAGTCTTGTTTAGTTCAAATCGGTACCCTCACATTACCTGTCGATCTTATTTCATTCAAAATACTTGCATTTGATGTAATTCTAGGGATTGATTGGTTAACTACTCATCATGCAAAAATTGATTGTTTTCGTAAGGTTGTTAGCTTTCATATTCCTAACCAACCTATTATGTGAATTCAAGCAACCAAACCATTAAAATCAATTTCTATCATCTCAAGCCATAAAGCTATTCGTTTATTGAAAAACGGATGTCAAGCTTTCTTAGCTCATGTCACGAATCTAAATAAAAATACGTCAGTTTTGAATGATATTTCTATTGTTAATGAATTTTTCGACGTATTCTGAAGAACTTCTGGCCTACCCCAGAGCGTGAAATTGAATTTTGTATCGACCTTCAACCCGGTACAAAACCTATTTCCAAAGCCCCATATCGAATGGCTCCTATTGAACTTCAGGAGTTAAAGACCTAATTGCAGGAATTGTTAGACATCGGTTTCATTCGTCCTAGTACTTCTCCTTGGGGTGATCCTGTTCTATTCGTGAAAAAGAAAGATGAGAGTATGCAACTTTGTATTGATTATCGAGAGTTGAACCATGTCACCATCAAAAATAGGTACCCATTGCCACGTATTTAAGACATGTTTGACCAGTTGTAAGGCACCAAATTCTTTTCAAAGATTGATCTTCGTTCCGGATATCACCAATTGAAGATTAGAACCGATGATATTCTAAAGACGGCTTTCAGAACTTGGTACGGGCATTATGAATTCCTAGTCATGTCTTTTGGATTGACTAATGCTCCTGCTGCCTTTATGCATATGATGAACCGAGTATTCAAGGAATATTTGGATAACTTTGTGGTCGTCTTTATTGATGACATCCTTATTTATTCCAAAAGTCGTGAAGATCATAAGCAACACTTGAGGCTGATACTCAAAAAGCTTTGTGAATATAAGCTAAATGCCAAGTTGAAGAAATGCAAGTTCTGGCTTGAGGAAGTAGCATTCCTTGGGCACGTAGTATCAAGTCATGGAATATCTGTTGACCCAACAAAGATTGAAGCTATTCAAAGCTGGGAGCAACCCAAATTAGTGACTGAAGTACGTAGCTTTCTCGGCTTAGCTGGTTATTATTGGGGATTCATCGAAGGATTTTCTCGAATCGCTACTTCATTAACTCAGCTGACTCGAAAAGATACAAAATTCGATTGGAGCAAAGAATGTGAGAAGAGTTTTCAAGAACTCAAGAGGACTCTTATTTCAGCACCTGTTCTGACAATACCATCTTGCTCGGAGGGATTTGTCATCTACAGTGATGCTTCGGGCAAAGGGTTAGGTTGTGTTCTCATGCAACATGGGAAAGTCATAGCCTATGCCTCACAAAAACTCAGAGAATATGAGAGGAATTATCCTACTTACGATCTAGAGTTGGCAGCAGTCATTTTTGCACTAAAGATTTGGAGGCATTACTTATATGGGGAGAAAGTGGAGATCTTTACGGATCATAAAAGCCTCAAATATTTCTTCACTCAAAAAGAACTCAACATGCGACAGCGACGTTGCCTTAACTGTTGAAAGATTATGATCATACCATCCAATACCATCCTGGAAAAGCGAACGTGGTAGCTAACGCATTGAGTAGAAGATTATATACATAGTTTCTGATCGAGACCCAAGATTCACTTCACGATTTTGGGTTAGTTTGCAAAAAGCTATGGGCACGGATTTATAATTTAGTTCGGCATATCATCCTCAGATGGACGAACAATCAGAGAGGACTATTCAAACTCTTAAAGATTTATTAAGACTCTGTGTCCTTGACTTCAAGGGAAGTTGGGACAATTTCTTACCATTGGTGGAGTTTTCCTACAACAACAGTTATCAAACAAGTATTGGCATGGCTCCATTCGAAGCATTGTATAGAAGAAAGTGTCGTTCTCCAGTATGCTGGGATGAGGTGGGTGAAGCAATGTTATTGGGACCAGAGTTGGTACGTAGGACTACGGAAAAGATTCAAATGATCCGGCAACGTATAAAAACCTCACAAGATCGACAAAAGAGTTATACTGGTCTTCATCAAAAAGACGTGGAATTTGATGTTGGAGATCATGTGTTGTTACGTGTTGCTCCATGGAAAGGAGTTACGAGATTTGGAAAGAGAGGAGAGCTCAATCCTCAATTCATTAGCCCATTTTTAATCCTCGATCGAGTAGGGACTGTAGCCTATAGACTCGCTTTACCGCCAAGTATGTCTCGTGTTCATAACATTTTTCATATATCAATGTTACGTAAATATGTGAAAGACCCGAACCACATTATTGAGTTAGAACCGGATGAAATAGCGGAAGATTTAACGTATGAAGAGGTTCCTGTTCAAATCTTGGATAAGAAGAAACATATTCTATGCTCCAAGGTGATACCTCAAGTCAAAGTTTTATAGAGGAACCATGATGTTGAAGAAATGACCTGGGAGTTAGAATCTGAAATGAAATCAAAGTATCCTTACCACTTCGACATACCAGGTACGTACCCTAATTTCGAGGGCAAAATTTCATAAGAAGGGGAGGTTGTAAGACCCCAACTTTTATTAATAAAGATGATTTTTCTATAATTATCATTTTTGAATATTATGGAATGAATTTGTTATAATGTTATAGTTGTGGGTAGTATTTATAAATTCTACAAACTATGCAAGTTGTATATTATATTCGATTTGTCGGGGAATATTCGTACAACGGCGCAATCATTGGTGGACCCCACAACAGAATTATTGTCGAATTAAGAAAACGACAAAAATATTTTTATGAAAATAACGGCGGAAGTTTTACCGTTAATATTGTTGAACTACTTGGTAGTAAAAGTACAGTAATACGTGTGGTTTCATAGTAGCACAAGGTATTGATTATTGATGCTTACGTGAGAAGTCACTCAGTTATACTCAATTATTGCTACAGTAATTGTTGCATCATATCTCTCATATTATTGATTCGATTATTGTCATAGTATCATCTGCATTATATGATATATTAGTAAATCAATAATTGAGATGACAAAGTTATTCATATTATTAAATTGCAATATTTAAAATGTCTAGAAGTTCTGCCAAGGAGAGGTTTGGTCACCTAATTGCGCGCCAATAGGGAGAAATCCTTATTAGAAAGCCCCCGCTTTCCTGTGAACGACCTGGTTGTTAAATATTGTGAGTAATGATATTAATAATGAATAATTTCGTGTTGATTAAAGATGAATTTGATAGTTCCATTATGTTGGGATTATTAGTGTTAGTTGAAATCGACATCTATTCCAATGATAATTGATGTCTAGGGGTTATATTGATAAATCTGGTAATTTATCTAAAAAATGAGCAATTAATTGCTACTAATTCACATGTTTATATAACTATTTATTCAAATGTGTGTACTATTGAGTCACATTATTTACTATTAGGGGAGTTGGTGCAAGATTGATAATACTTGCATGACTAAGTTAAAAAGGGAGGTATAGATGGAGGTACTATACTGTATTTCGTATTTTTACATGATTATAACTATTGATTCACACGATTGAACTATTGATTCACATTATTTACTATTAGGGGAGGTGGTGCAAGTTTGATAATACTTGCAGGACTAAATTCAAAATGAAAGAAAAGTTGGAGGTATTGTACTGTAATTTTTCGAGCCCCAAAACGTGCAATTATCAAAACTATTTTTTTCTATAAATAGAAGCTCATTCTTCTTTCATTTCTCACTAATTCACTAAAGCTTTAGAGCATTTATTATAGAGAGAAATCATAGAGAGAAAGAAGGAGAGAAGTTTGCTACATTTCTATTCCAGTATCCAGCTTTATTCTATGGTAAGGGGTATTATTTCTTTTGTATTCATGAAGAGAACTTCTGTTATTCCATTCTTTATTCTTCTATTGGAATAACTCAGATACTGTGGCTACCCTATACTTGGTGAAATTCTTACATTATTCCATTCTTTATTATTCATTGGAATATTATATACATGCATTTTATTTGGACCTCGTTCCATCTTTATTATTCATTTGAATATCTTGTCATGCGTTTTACAAGGACTGGTTCCATCTTTATTATTACGTTGAAACATCACGCTTGCATTTAATTTACGCCTCGACCTAGTTCCGCTACACGTTATTTATTATTATTCGTTGGAATAACATGTCATCTGCCAAGTACCACATGCATGGTGATTTCTTTTGTTATTCCATTCTTTATTATTCTGTTGAAACATCCTGTCGGTGCGAATTTCCCCTGACCTGGTTCCGTTATTTATTATTCTGTTGGAATAACCTATCTATGCGAAGTACCATATGCATGGTGATTTCTATTGTTATTCCATTCTTTATTATTCATTGGAACATCTCGCTTGGCATGTAATTTCGCTTAACTTTGGTTCCGTTATTTATTATTCTGTTGGAATAACCTGTCTATGTGAAGTACCGCATGCATGGTGATTTCTTTTGTTATTCCATTCTTTATTATACTCAGTTGGTTAAAGTTTTTACTTCTATACTCCATGAAATTAATGGAATATCCTTGATATTTGTGCTTCATCCAGTATCTTTTCAAGGAAATATTCTCTAAGCATTCTTGAATTTTACTCTACAAATAAGTATCATATTGATAATTTGGATTTATTAGTTCTTGAATAAATTAATTCTTGAACTTGTTTTATTGAATTCTTATATTATTGTCATCATCCTCATGTTTATATTTTTTTTGAAAGTCATCTGTGGCCTGTAGTGCATGGATGAACTTGGTATGATTATGACCAGGGATTATTTGGTGTACTCATGATAGTAATGTTACAAATGATGTAGTAAAAGTCCTCATTGGCCCGTAGTGCATTGGTGAACAGTTGTTGGCATGATCATGACCATTGATGAATACACGAATATCCTTGGCCCGTAGTGCATGGATAATTTGTGGTTGTGACCCTAATGAATATTCTTAGTCGTAGTGCAGGGATGATGTGGATTATTTATTAAGCCGAGTCTCAGCGATAAAAAGTGATGAAAAACCTTTTTAAATCATAAAAGATAGTTGATTTTATTCTCTACTTGACTCTTTTAATGGATTACTTGTTCCGCTGCAGTTAAACTTGATGTCTATTGTATTTTATCAGTTTAACATTGTTGAAGGCTAATGATAATTTATTCTGCATTATCTTAGTCATAATATTTCTTACTGGGTTAGTTGAGCTCACCCTTTCTTTCACTGTTCTCTTCAGGAAATGAGAACGTAGCCGGGACTAGTCGGGGAACGGAGTGGCGGTTCGAGATGGTGTCTTAGTTGTCCTCACTATTCTATAAAATAGTGTGATAATAAATGTAATGACTTATTCTGAGAGTGGATATTGTCTAGAAGACAATATTTGTATAAAAACTCACAGCTCTTGTTGTATATTTAAGATTGTATTTGTATTTTGTACCATGTATTTGGCGACTCAGAATAGGTGATGTATACCTATTTTGGGGGCGTCACACCGGTAGTTCAAGGGAGAGCGTTTGTTGTGACCTCCCAGAAGGCGAGGAATCCGAACGAGGTCATTACGGGTAAGCTTATCATAAACTCTAGCGAAGTTTATACCTTATTTGATACTAGTTCTACCCATTCTTTTATTTCTCCTACTTGCGCTCAACGTTTAAATTTAACTCCGGAGAAATTAGACTATTACTTAACTGTTGAAACTCCGTTGGGAGAAACTTTCATTAAATCCACTGTTTATAAGTCTTGTTTAATTCAAATCGACACCCTCACGTTACCTGTTGATCTTATCTCTTTGAAAAAACTTGCCTTTGATGTGATTTTAGGAATCGATTGGTTAACTATTCATCATTCTAAAATTGAGTCTTTTCGTAAGGTTGATAGCTTTCATATTTCTAATCAACCTGTTATGTGAATTCAAGCAACCAAACCACTAAAGTTAATCATTATCATATCAAGCCATAAGTAAAGAGCCTCGAACCTTTCACTGGTGACTTCCTTGTGTGGAATGCACCAAAGCCAGACTTTCCGTAGGCGATGCCATAAATAACGATGACAAGTTGATAGGTATCAATGTGACGTGCTATCCAAGTCTTGGATGAGAGTCATAGTTTTGAATGATATTTCTATCGTTAATAAATTTCCTGATGTATTCCCTGAAGACTTCTTGACCTACCCCAGAGCGTGAAATCAAATTTTGTATTGACCCCAGTACAAAACCCATTTCTAAAACCCACAAATATTTCTTCACCTAAAACGAACGTAACATGCGCTAAAGACGTTGGCCTGAGCTGTTGAAGATTATGATCGTATCATTCAATACCATCTTAGAAAAGCAAACGTCATAGCTGATATGTTGAGTAGAAGATCGTATACGTTTACAAGTACGACGTTGTTAACACAAAAACCTATTTCGCACGACTTACAAAAGAGGGAGATAGAGTTAAAGACTCTAAGAACCCACGTGAAGATAGCGAATATACGACAAAAACCGACTTTAATCTATAAATTTAAAGTTGCTCAAACTTCAGACCCGAAGCTGATGAATACGAAGAAGAAGGTTCAAGAAGGCGTTATTCTAGAAGCAAGAGTCAATGAAGAGAGAAAATCTCAACCCTCAATTTATTTGGCCCATTTGATATCCTCAATCGAGTAGGAATTGTGGCCTATAGACTCGCCTTACCACTAAGTATGTCGCGTGTTCATAATGTTTTTCACGTATCGATGTTACGACGACCCGAACTACATTATTGATGGATGAGATAGCGGAAGATATAATGTATAAGGAGATACATGTTAGAAGCTTTGATAAGAAGGAACATATTATACGCTCAAAGGTTATACCTCAAGAGTTAGAATCTGATGAGGTATCCTCATTTGTTCGGCATACCAGGTACGTAAAACCCCAAATTTTATGAATAAAAGATTTAATTTTCTCGAAATATTTTTTGAATATTATGGTGTGAATTTGATATAATGTTATAGTTGTGAGTAATATTTACAAATTTTGCAAAGTAAGCAAGTGGTTATAAAATATTCGATTGGTCGGGGAATATTCATTTTAACAGGGAATATTCGTACAACAACGCAATCATTGGTGGACCCCACAACAGAATTATTGTCGGAATGAGAAAATGAGAGAAATATCTTTTTATGAGAATAACGGCGGAAGTTTTACCGTTAAACTATTGAACTACCCGGTAGTAAAAGTACATTAATATGCGTGGTTCTATAGTAGCAAACGGTATTGATTATTGATGCTTACATGAGGAGGCACTCAATTTTGTTCAATTATTGCTACAATAATTGCTGTATAGTATCTCATGTTATTTGATTCAATTATTGTCGATATTTTTTATATTATTAAATCAATAATTGAGACGATACAGTTATTCATATTATTATTTACAATATTGACGATGTCTAGAAAGTTCTGTCGAGGAGAGGTTTGGTCACCTAATTGCACGCCAATAGGGAGAAATCCTTATCGCCTCCTCTTTCCTGGGAACGATCTGGTTGTTAAATATTGCGAATAATAATAGTGATGAATAAATGTTGTTAAAAATATTGAGGGGATTTTATGAAGTATTTGTTGTAAATATTGGCGTATTATTTGGACCTTCATTTACCCATTTTTAAAATAATCGGTAGAAATTTTTAGTAAAAGTGGGGGCCACATGTGGGGCCCACATGTGGGAAGAAAGAAAGAAAAGAAAAGGGGGGGTGGGGGGAGTTGCCTTGGGAGGAAGGGAATATATATTGTATGTATATATATTAAAACATGTGCGTATGTATGGTGTGTGGTGGTGGTGAATAATGTTAGTGTTGTGAAAGTGATGGGTAGAAGAAAAGTGATGATGGAATAATGGGAAATGGTGGAAAAGGTGAAATGAAGTGTGTGTGTGTGTGTGTGTGTGTGTGTGTATATATATATATATATATATATATATATATATATAATATTGAAAGTGGGGAATGGTGGGAGAAAGTGTGTGAATTTATATGGTGTGTGATGTGTGTGTGTGTGTGTGTGTGTGAATTAGAAAGTGGGGAGGGAGTGGATGTAATGAATGTGATTTTTATAATTAATTAAAATATTTATTTGAGTTAGATAAATATTTTAATTGATTTATTTATTGAATAATAAATATTTGATGTTGGTTGTTATGGCTTAATTTAATTAAGCGTTATAATTTGATAGATAATTTTATAATTGATGTGCATTTTATTATTGAAGTTTAATTGATTTTACTAATAAAATAACTTTAAATTATTTAAGTGTGACATTAGAAATATGTTATATGTCATAGTAAAGTAATAATAATATATAATGAATAGCCTAACCATTATGTTGCTTAACTAATGATGAAAAAGTGAGGTTATGCTACTAAGATGGCTTAATGTAATATTGGTCATGCATGTAAAAGTTTTGTAACATAAGCATTATGTTATTAGTGGGTGTTACTATTATATTAATTATTAACATAACTATTGTGAGACCCAAAATTTTATGAATAAAGATTTAATTTTTCTCGAAATATTTTTTTAATATTATGGAGTAAATTTGATATAATGTTATAGTTGTGGGTAATATTTATAAATTTTGCAAAGTACGCAAGTTGTTATATAATATTCGATTGGTCGAGGAATATTCGTTTTAACAGGGAATATTCGTACGACGGCACAATCATTGGTGGACCCCACAACGGAATTATTGTCGGATTAAGAAAATGACAAAAATATTTTTATGAAAATAACGACGGAAGTTTTACCGTTAAAACTATTGAACTACTCGGTAGTAAAAGTACAGTAATACGCATGGTTGTATAGTAGCACACGGTATTGATTATTGATGCTTACGTGAGAAGTCACTCAGTTTTGTACAATTATTGCTTCAGTAATTGTTGCATAGTATTCCACATTATTTGATTCAATTATTGTCGATATTTTATATATTATTAAATAAATAATTGAGATGACTGAGTTATTAATATTATTATTTGCAATATTAACGATGTCTAGAAGTTCTGCCAAGGAGAGGTTTGGTCACCTAATTGCGCGCCAATAGGGAGAAATCCTTATTGGAAAGCCCCCTCTTTCCTGGGAACGACCTAGTCAATTAATATTGTGAATTATAATAATGATGATAAATATTGTTAAATATATTGAGGTGTCTTTTTATGAAGTCACGGAAGTTTATATATATATATATATATATATATATATATATAAATTTTATTTTATTAGTATTATTAATGTAATAAAACAGAAAAGCTTTTTATATAAAACAGAATACTTTTATAAAGTTATTTATTTTATTAGACTATAAATAGAATATATTATATTCTATTATACATAGTGTTTTGCATAGTAAAATCTTTTTATATAAAACAGAATACTTTTATAAAGTTATTTATTTTATTAGACTATAAATAGAATATATTATATTTTATTTAAAAGATTTTATTTTATTAGAATATTTTATTAATACTGCATAGTAAATCAATCTAGATCGTTCATGAATTAGTTACTATTCAGTCCATTCTCATATAAATAGAAGTTCATTCCTTCATTATTTCTTACGAATTCACTGAAACTCTAGAGAGAGAAACTATAGAGAGAAAGAAGAAAAGTATTCTGCTACTTCACTACTCCTATATCCAGTTTCTTCTAAGGTAAGGTGTATTATTTCTTTCGTATTCATGAAGGGAACTTCTGTTATTCCATTTTTTATTATTCTGTTGGAATAACCTGTATACACGAGCTACCCTATACTTGGTGAAATTCTTATATTATTTCATTCTTTATCATTATGTTGGAATAACATGTCTATGAGAAGTACCGCATATATGGTAAAATTCTTCTGTTATTTCATTCTTTATCATTATGTTGGAATAACCAGTCTATGCGAAGTACCGCATACATGGTGAAATTCTTCTATTATTCCATTCTTTATTATTACATTTGAATATCCTCGTCACATGCGTTTTACGCCGGGACCGGTTAAAATCTTTTATTATTCATTGAAACATCACGCTTGCAATGTAATTTACTTTGACACGGATCCGTTATTTATTATTCTATTGGAATAACATGTCATGCATCGGCATCGCATGCATGGTGATTTGTTGTTATTCCATTCTTTATTATTACATTTGAACATCCCGCTTAGGTGCTTAATTTACCGACTTTGGTTCCGATTATTTATTATTCGTTGGAATAACACATGCAATGCGATTCTATCACATGTATGGTGATTTCTATTATTATTCCATTCTTTATTATTATGTTGGAATATCTTGCTTTGTCTAATGTAATTTCACCGACACAGTTTTGTTATTTATTATTTTGTTGGAATAACCTGTCTGTGCGGTTTATCACATGCCTGGTGATTTCTTTTGTTATTCCATTCTTTATTATACTCAGTTGGTTAAATTTTTAACTTCTATACCCTATGAAATTAGTGGAATATCCTTGATATTTGCGCTTCATCCAATATCTTTTCTTGGAAATATTCTTCTGAGAATTCTTGAATTTTACTCTACAAAGAAGTATCATGTTGACAATTTGGATGTTATTGGTTCTTGGATAAATTAATTCTTGAACTTGTTTTATTGAATTGTTATATTAATGTCATCATCCTCATGTTTATATTTTTTTGAAAGTCATCTGTGGCCTGTAGTGCATGGATGAACTTGGTATGATTATGACCAGGGATTATTCGGTGTAATCATGACCGTAATGTTACAAATGATGTGGTAAAAGTCCTCATTGGCCCGTAGTGCATTGATGGACAGTTGTTGGCATGATCATGACCATTGATGAATACACGAATATCCTTGGCCCGTAGTGCATGGATAATTTATGGTTGTGATACTAATGCATATCCTTGGCCGTAGTGCAGGGATGATGTGGATTATTTATTAAGCTGAGTCTCAACGATAAAAGTGATGAAAAACCTTTTTAAATCATAAAAGATAGTAGATTTTATTCTCTACTTGACTCTTTAAATGGATTACTTGTTCCGTTGCAGTTTAACTTGATGTTTGTTATATTTTATCAGTTTAACATTGTTGAAGACTAATGATAATTTATTCTACATTATCTTAGTCATAATATTTCTTACTAGGCTAGTTGAGCTCACCCCTTTCTTTCACTATTCTCTTCAGGAAATGAGAACGTAGCCGGGACTAGTCGGGGAACGGGGTGACGGTCCAGATGATAGTATTAATAGTCCTCACTATTCTATTAAATAGTGTGACAATAAATGTAATGAGGACTCCATTGAGTGTGGATATTGTCTAGATGACAATATTCTTATTAAAACTCTTAGTTTATATTTTATCGTATTTTACACGACAGTTGTATTATTAAGTTATATTTGTATTTTTGTACCATGTATTTGGCGAATCAAAATGGGTGATGTATACCTATTTCGAGGGTGTCACAGTTGGTATCAAAGCTTAGGGATATGATCCATGGCTGAGATGTGAGGCAAGAACTAGGAGGGGAGAGACGGGGGAATTCCTTTGCTTGTATGACCTACCTAAGTTTATTTGGTATTTAATTGGTCGGTCAGAGTATAGGGATAATATGTGATATGTCATTTAACCCTTGTTTTGTGACAGTGTTTAATTTGCGGAGTTATTCCGATTTGCATCCCATTTGGTTGAGAATGTGGAGCGAATGACATGAATGTTTCTAAGAGGTTTGAAACCCGATATATGTTAATACCTCATTTCTCATAAACTTTGTTTATATTCAAATGTTGTGAATAGGGCTCAATTATTGGAGCGCGATAATGAGTTAGCACAAAAAAAAAGGTAACGACCAACAACACGATAATAATCGTACCGGTGGCAACGACCATCGGAATAATGATGACCATCGTGGGGGAAATTATCATGCCAAGAATGGTAACCACTTCGGTGGTAATCATGGCAAAGATAATAGAAGTGGAAATTTCAAGAAGAGAAGGTCATTTAGCTCGATTTTGTCGTATAGTGAAGTCAAGTCCAGCTGGGACGGTGGCACCAAAGGCGGATACAGACAAAAAAAAGTCGGTGGTTTCAGGAAAAGCATTTTTCGTGACTTCTCAAAAAGCGAGTAACCCGAACGAAGTTAGCACGGGTTAGTTAATTATAAATTTTTGCGAAGTCTATACCTTATTAGATACCGGCTCTACCCATTCTTTTATCTCTCTTGCTTGCGTTCAACGTTTAAATTTGACTCCGGAGAAGTTAGACTTAGACTTATCTGTAGAAACTCCGTTAGGAGAAACCTTCATTACATGTGTTATCCAAGTCTTGGATGAGAGTCAAAGTTTTTAAATGATATTTTCATCGTTAATAAATTTCCTGACGTATTCTCGAAGAACTTCTTGGCCTACCCCCGTAGCGTGAAATTGAATTTTGTATTGACCCCAGTACAAAACCCATTTCTAAAACCCTTAAATATTTCTTCAACCAAAACGAACGTATAATGTGCTAAAGACGTTGGCTCGAGCATTTGAAGATTACGATCATACTATTCAATATCATTGTGGAAGAGCGAACGTGGTAGCTGACGTGTTGAGTAGAAGATCGTATGTGTTTATGAGTGCGATGTTGTTAACACAATAACCCATTTCGTATAACTTACAAATGATGAAGATAGAGTTAAAGACTCTAGGGACCCACGTGAAGATAACGAATATACGAGTAGAATCGACTTTAATCGATAAAGTTAAAAGCCGTTCAAGCTTCAGACCCAGAGCTGATGAAAATGAAGAAGAAGGTTCAAAAAGGCATTATCTCAACCCTCGATTTAATTGGCCCATTTGAAATCCTCGATCAAGTAGGAACTGTGGCCTATAAACTCGTTTTACCGCCAAGTATGTCGCGTGTTCATAACGTTTTTCATGTATCAATGTTACGTAAATATGTGGATGACTCGAACCACATTATTAAATTAGAACTAGATGAGATAGCAGAAGATTTAACGTGTGAGGAGATACGTGTTAAAATCTTGGATAAGAATGATCGTATTCAACACTCAAAGGTTATACCTCAAGAGTTAGAATCTGAAATGAAGTCAAGGTTTCCTCATCTCTTCAAAGATACAGTGTAACGCACGTAAATTTTGAGGGCAAAATTTCATAAGGAGGGGAGATTGTGAGACCCCAAATTTTATGAATAAAGATTTAATTTTTCTTGAAATATTTTTTTAATATTATGGAGTAAATTTGATATAATGTTATAGTTGTGGGTAATATTTATAAATTTTGCAAAGTACGCAAGTTGTTATATAATATTTGATTGGTCGGAGAATATTCATTTTAACAGGGAATATTCGTACGACAACACAATCATTGGTGGACCCCACAACGGAATTATTGTCGGATTGAGAAAATGACAAAAATATTTTTATGAAAATAACGGCGGAAGTTTTACCGTTAAAACTGTTGAACTACTCGGTAGTAAAAGTACAGTAATACGCGTGGTTGCATAGTAGTACACGGTATTGATTATTGATGCTAACGTGAGAAGTTACTCAGTTTTGTTCAATTATTGCTTCAGTAATTGTTGCATAGTATCTCACGTTATTTGATTCAATTATTGTCGATATTTTATAAATTATTAAATCAATAATTGAGATGATAGAGTTATTAATATTATTATTTGTAATATTAACGATGTCTAGAAGTTCTGCCAGGAGAGGTTTAGTCACCTAATTGCGGCATAATAGGAGAAATCCTTATTGGAAAGCCCCTCTTTCACGGAACGACACAGTCGATTAATATTGTGAATTATAATAATGATGATAAATGTTGTTAAATATATTGAGGTATCTTTTTATGATGTCATGAAGTTTATATATATATATATATATATATATATATATATATATATTACATAAATTTTGTTTTATTAGTATTATTAATGTAATAAAATGGAAAAGCTTTTTATATAAAGCAGAATACTTTTATAAAGTTATTTATTTTATTAGACAATAAATAGAATATATTATATTCTATTACGTGTAGTGTTTTGCATAGTAAAATCTTTTTATATAAAATGTAATACTTTTATAAAGTTATTTGTTTTATTAGACAATAATTAGAATATATTATATTTTATTATGCATAGTGTTTGCATAGTGCACTAAGATAATGTTTGCATAGTAAAATCTTTTTATATAAAATGTAATACTTTTATAAAGTTATTTATTTTATTAGACTATAAATAGAATATATTATATTTTATTTAAAAGATTTTGTTTTATTAGAATATTTTATTAATCTTGCATAGTAAATCAATCTAGAGCGTTCATGAATTAGTTACTATTCAGTCAATTCTCATATAAATAGAAGCTCATTCCTTCATTATTTCTTACGAATTCACTGAAACTCTAGAGAGAGAAACTATAGAGAGAAATAAGAAAAGTATTCTGCTATTTCATTACTCTTATATCCAGTTTCTTCTAAGGTAAGGGGTATTATTTCTTTCGTATTCATGAAGGAAACTTACATTATTCCATTCTTTATTATTACGTTGGAATAACTTCGATGTACGCTGTGCTACCCTATACTTGGTGAAATTCTTACGTTATTCCATTCTTTATTATTATGTTGGAATAACTTTTGTCTATATCAAGCAATCTGCATACATGGTGAAATTCTTACATTATTCCATTCATTATTATTATGTTGGAATAACTTGTCTATGCAAAGTACCACATAAATGGTTAAATTCTTACATTATTCCATTCTTTATCATTATGTTGGAATAACTTTCATGCAAAGCAATCGCATATATGGTGAAATTCTTACATTATTCCATTCTTTATCATTATGTTCGAATAACATGTCTACATAAATCGCATACATGGTGAAATTCTTACATTATTCCATTCTTTATTATTACATTGGAACATCACATGCATGCGTTTCGCGTGACCGCCTCCTATTATTTATTATTCGTTGGAATATCCTGCCGGCATGCGTATTACGCTGACCTAGTTCCATTAATTATTATACATTGGAATAACGTCTGCATCTTGGTCTATCGCATGCATGGTGATTTCTGTTGTTATTCCATTCTTTATTATTCTATTGGAATATCCTGTAGGTGCGTATTAAAGCTGACCTGGTTCCATTAATTATTATTCTGTTAGAATAACCTGTCTCTGCGGTCTATCGCATTTATGGTGATTTCTGTTATTATTCCATTCTTTATTATTATGTTGGAATATCCTGTCGCCTGACCTGGTTTCGTTATTTATTATTCTGTTGGAATAACCTGTCTGTGCGGTTTATCGCATGCCTGGTGATTTCTTTTCTTATTCCATTCTTTATTATACTCTGATGGTTAAAGTTTTGACTTCTATACCCTATGAAATAAGTAGAATATCCTTGATTTTTGCGCTTCATCAAGTATCTTTTCTTGGAAATATTCTTCTGAGCATTCTTGAATTTTACTTTACAAAGAAGTATCATGTTGACAATTTGTACGTTATTGGTTCCTGGATAAATTAATTCTTGAACAGGTTTTATTGAATTCTTATATCATTGTCATCATTCTCATGTTTATATTATGTTGAAAGTCATCTGAGGCCTGTAGTGCATAGATGGACTTGGTATGATTATGACCAGGGATTATTCGGTATAATCATAACCGTAATGTTACAAATGATGTGGTAAAAGTCCTCATTGGCCCGTAGTGCATTGATGGATGAGTTGTTGGCATGATCATGACCATTGATGAATACATGAATATCCTTCGCCCGTAGTGCATGGATAATTTGTGGTTGTGATACTAATGAATATCCTTGGTCGTAGTCTTGGGGATGATGTGGATTATTTACTAATTTGAGTCTCAACGATAAAAGTGATGAAAAACCTTTTAAATCATAAAAGATAGTAGATTTTATTCTCTACTTGACTCTTTTAATGGATTGCTTGTTCCATTGCAGTTTAAACTTGATGTTTGTTATATTTTTTCGGTTTAACATTGTTGAATACTAATGATAATTTATTCTACATTATCTTAGTCATAATATTTTTCTTGGGCTAGTTGAGCTCACCCTTTTTTTCACTATTCTCTTGTGAAATGAGAACGTGGAAGGGACTAGTCGGGAGCGGAGTGACTCGGTCAGATGATAGTATTAGTAGTCCTCACTATTCTGTTAAATAGTGTGACAATAAATGTAATAAGGACTCAATTGAGTGTAGATATTGTCTAGATGACAATATTCTTATTAAAACTCTCAGTTTATGTTTTGTCTGATTTTACACGACAGTTGTATTATTAAGTTGTATTTATATTTTTGTACCATGTATTTGGCGACTCAGAATGGGTGATGTATACCTATTTCGAGGGCATCACAACTATTACCCAAATGAGGAGTTACACAAGAAGAAATCCTACAGTTTTTTTAGAGCAAGTGTCTTGGTGGAAGAGAGAAATAGAGAAATAGAGAAATTGAGAGAGATATAGAGAAATAGAGGAATTGAGAGGAGCTAGAAGAAGAAGAAAAAGCTAGAATAAGGTAACTTCTAAACCCTTGTTTAATCTTTAATTTTTATGGGTAGATTTATGTTCTAGGGTAGTAGATCATGCTTAATCTTGTTTGTATTGGTTTAATCTTGGATTATCAAGAATCAAACAAGAGGATTCAAGAAAGAAAATGAAATGGAAAGAAAATTTGAAGAACAAAATTTGTAGGTTTTGAGTAATTGTGGACAGATCTTACGAAATTCATACCTCTTTGGGTATAATGAGTTAGAAAGTGAGCCTTATATCAAATCGAAGCTATGGAAGTAAGCTATATTATGAAAGTGGAATCACATAAAATCTCCTTGTAGATTTCTTGCCGTGTCTATTTTAGTAAGGATGGTCCGAAGGGAAAACAATCTGCCCAGAAAATCAAAACTGTTACGGTTTTTGACTTTGAAAAATTCATATAAATTCGTGTGTTTTGAATGTGAAGAAACTTTAAACTAAAAAGTTATAGATATCAAAGTTTACTAGCTAGACTCGCGAGATTGAGCCATTTTATGGACCAGATCATGTCTTAAATAAATTGTTTAGTAAGGCTGTCCAGAAAATAAAATTTTCTAGAGTAGTTGATGAATTACAGAATCTGTTTTAGATGGGCAAGGGTCTGACTTTAAGGCCTATATGAGGTTGTAGTACACTAAGTAAAGGTAAATTTTATATAAGAAGGAACAAAAACAAAAATGTAACGAAGGAGTTACATTAAAAACGAAAACAACGTTTTGTTAAAGAAATTGTGAAGATGAGTTTTATAATTCTATTTGAATTAAGATTTTGGGTGATGATATATTTTGATGATTAACAATATTTTTTGACATATGTAATGAGTATAGATATGTGTTATCACATTCTATGCATAATTAACCATTTAAGATCAAGAGTTGAGATAAGTTAATGTATGCACATAGCGTGCTCGATAAAATGCCTAAGAATAATAGTCTTTCTAAACTTTGGTATAGAAAGTGTCTAACTAATGGCTAATATTGGATGTTATGTGCATGTGAGTATGAAAAGATGATAATACAAGACTAATAATGGAAAGAAATCGAAAAGGGTGATTTTTGATTTTTGAAGGAAAATTAAACATGTAAACAATGTGTTGAATATGCATTTTTGAAACCAAAGTGGTATAATAAAATGGTGTGATATACGCACATTAAACTACAAGTGTGATAGTCTAGCATGTGTGATGATGAAAATAAAAATAAAATCGAGTTTCATAAAAAACACAGTTAGATGTCTATAAAGACATTATAAAAGGATAATAAGATAGAGTAAGGTCTTAGAATATATTTGACAATGAGATCGAGTATTGATTTTGTTTATTATCAATCTCACATACAGTGTAGGTTGTGCAAGGACGCGGAGTATTAGTGTGTTGGTAAAACACCGGTAAAGGCAAGTCTTTCAGTTCCTATTTGCTATGTGAATTTGATTATTTTAAATCTTTATTGCAAAGAACATGATGTGTTATATATATGTTGAATGTATTAAATGTTAAAGTCAACTTATGACTACGTTGATTGAATACAGCATGCTGATTGAGTAAGGAACTCAATCTTTATATTTGTTATATGAACAGTAATATGTATGTTATGTTAGTCCAATGTTTATGAGATATATGTTGAGCATGTTATTATGTGCTATGTGATGCATGAAAACTATTAGATTTTGCTGGACTGTCGAGCTCAACCTTGCAAATAACCATTTTTGCAGGTTAAGGATTGAAAGTATCACTATGTGCTACTTGAATGATGTGGATTAGAAATAATACACGAAGATTAATATTTTAGCTAAAGTTGTTATTTCTTTATACCATGATTAAGATTCATGAGATGTATTAAATGTTTTATGATGTATAGTTTTATGTTGAGTTGTAAAGATAAAGTTAGTGTTATCTGATATGTAAAGGTTATCGGATTGAAATGTAAAATTTTATATAATAACAGTGATAAAGTGAATCATAAAATAAGATTGATTCAAAGACATATAGATGATAAAGGTTTTGATTCAGGGAATTAATGTAGAAAGACATAAAAGTTTAAATTATTCTGCATTTTATAAAGTTTAACATCGAATAATGATGTAAAATCAGAAGGTAGATGTGTTATTAACGACCGAAGTTGAGAATTATATTGTATGAATTTTGGGGTCGTTACAGTGGATGCCTTGGAAGAAAGGGAGTATATATTTATATAATATATATAGCGATGATGTTAGATTATATATATATATATATATATATATATATATATATATATATATATATATATATATACTGCATGGCATTACACCCACACCCACACATTAATTCACGACATGCACACACCAGACATATATATATATATATATATAATATATTTTATTTAAAATTTTTGTTTTATTAGAATATTTTATTGCACATCAATGAATAGTAAAATCAAAAATTTCTTCAATTTTTCGCACGTGAAGTTCATCCGAATATATACTGTGCAGTCCGTGATTTCTAAATTCAAATAGTATCATTTCCATTCTCCTATAAATAGAATGCTCAATTAGAATTGAAAATCACACCAGAATCAGAGAATTCTTCTTCTATAATATTGAGCGTATTTCTTTTGAGTCTTAGAAAGCTTTGAGTGTAGAAAATAGTAAAAGTTTTCTTCAAGAATATCCCCGTCCTACCAGTCGGAATACTCTTCTTTTTAAGGTAAGGGGTATTATTTCTTTCATATTCATGAAGAGAGTTATTTTCTTTCAATACTCGTAAGGGGTATATTTATTTCACATTCTGAAGAGATATTATTTTTCGTATTCGTATGAATATTATTTCCGTTCAATATTCATAAGAAATTTTATGTCATTCAATATTCGCAAAAAATATTATATTCGTTTAATATTCGTAATGAATATTATTTTCGTTTAATATTCATAAAGAATATTATTTTTGTTTAATATTCGTAATGGATGTTATTTTTGTTCAATATTCGCTTGAAATAATATTTCCTTCCATACTCTGTAGTATGTAAGTAATATTATTTCGTTTCAGATTTTAAATTCTATACTCATTTGGTTAAAGTTTTGGCTTCTATACTCCATGAAATTAGTAGAATATCCTTGATATTTGCGCTTCATCCAGTATTTTTCATGGAAATATTATTTTGAGCATTCTTGATAAGTTTTAACTTTTTTATGCTAGAGTACTATTCATGAAGTACTATTCAGGAAGTACTATTCACGGGGTACTATTCACTTAAGTACTATTCACTCGGGGTACTATTCATGATAAAAATTAATTTATTTTCGGTCGAAATCATTTTTGGTACAATATTATTTTGAATTTTTCTCCACAAAGCAGTATCATGTTGACAATTTAAGTGTTATTGAATTCTAGATAAATTAAATTATAAATCTTTAAAATTTATCCTTGAACTTGTTTTATTGAATTATTATGTCATTATCATCATCCTCATGCTTATATTGTTATGAAAGTCATCTTTGGCCCGTAGTGCATCGATGGACTTGGTATGATTATGACCAGGGATTAATCAGTATAATCATGACCGTAATGTTACAAATGATGTGGTAAAAGTCCTCATTGGGCCGTAGTGCATTGATGGATAGTTTTTGGTATGATTATGGCCATGGATTCTCTTCGGCCAAGGGTGCAAAGATGAATTATTTTATGGCATGATCATGACCGTTAATGAAAACACGATTATCTTTGGCCCGTAGTGCAGGGATGATTTGATGATGTGGATTATTTATTAAGCCGAGTCTCAGCGATAAAATTGATGATAAACTTTTTAAATCATAAAAGATATATAGTAGATTTTATGCTCTACTTGACTCTTCTAATGGATTGCTTATTTCGCGGTAGATTTTGATCTAAAACTTGTTGTCTATTATATTCTATCAGTTGTTATACTGTTGAAGGCTAAGAATAATTTATTCTGCATTATCTTAGTCATAATATTTCTTACTGGGCTAGTTGAGCTCACCCTTTCATTCAATGTTCTCTTCAGGAAATAAGAATATAACTAGGACTAGTCGGGGAATGGATTTACGATCCAGATGGTTGCATTAGTAGTCCTCACTATTCTGTGAATAGTGTGATAATAAGTGTATTGAGGACTTATTTTGAGTTTGAATACTATCTAGAAGACAATATTTGTATTAAAACTCACAGCTCATGTTGTATATTTAAGGTTGTATTTATATTCTGTACCATGTATTTGGCGACTCAGAATGGGTGATATATACCTATTTTTGGGGCGTCATAGAGATTGTCAAGGTGATCGGGACAAGATTGATAGTTGCTCAGGACATGCAAAAGAAATATGCTGATCAACACCGACAAAATCGAGAATTTGAATCTGGTAGTTACGTTTTCTTGAAAGTGTCTCACTGGAAGGGAAAGATCTGATTTGGTAAGAAGGAAAAATTGAGCCTGAGGTTCATTGGACCCTTGAAGTATTGAAGAGAATTGGTGAAGTTGCCTATGAGATAGCCTTACCTCCGGCCATAGAACATATCCATAATATTTTTCATATTTCTATATTACGACCGTATAAGCCCGGTTACAAGCACGTTATGGAATATGAACCCCTGCAATTTGAGAAAGATTTGTCCTATGAAGTTCTTGTTCAGATAGTCGACATGAAGGAACAAGTACTCAGAAATAAAGTGATACCTTCTGTTAAGGTAATCTGGAGGAACCACAACGCTAAAGATGCTACGTGGGAACTTGAAGAACAAATGATGAAAAATTATCCTCATTTATTTGCTTAATATATGTGTAGTGATTTTGGGGACATAATCTTTATAAGGGGGGGGGGGGGGAGAATGTAATGAGATGAATTAAGTGAGTAGTGATTCTAGGGACATAATCCTTTTAAGTGGGAAAAGATGTGACGAACGAGACTTTTGTATTTAATTTTTAATTTTTATTGAATTAAATAAATATTTTTATGATTTATTTATTGATTTAAATAAATATTTGGTGAAATTATGGTAGATTAATTTAATTAATGTGTCACATTAATTAAATTAATGAGAAATAATTTTATAGATCAAGTGTGAATTTAATTGCGATAATTAAATTAAATGAGTTGTTAAATAATTTTAACTTATTTATTCTAATTAATTAAATAATTAATTAGAGATTTATTGATTTGTTATAAATAATAAATGATAATTTTAATCTTTTGTTATATTTAATTAATAAAATTTTAATCATTTGATGATGTGATTTAATGGGTAATATTGCCTTTTATTTAATTAAGTTTAAATAATATTATTTGATTAATTAAAGTGTGACAAATAAACTATATACTAAATAACTTAATTAAAATAAATTAGAAAGGGAATTTAATGAACAACCAAACATGGCCTTGAGGACATGAGAGCAGTTAAGGCCATACTGCGCTTAACCGCTAACCATCTACGCACCGATTTTTAAAATACGTCAATTCATTCATTCTTTTAGTCTGGGAAAACTCAGAGAGAAAAAGAGACCTTTGCACCTCTACAACCTTTAAAACTTTCTTTGAACAAACATATCCACTACTGGATCAGTCAAGCTACACAATGCTTGGACTTAGAATATAAGGATTTTGATTACAATGAATTCCAGCCAACGAATAATTAATTATAGAACAAGACTTGCTGAAAATAAACTTTGATAGCTCTTTAATATCTTTGTATAAGACTGACATTTTGTAAGACCCCAACTTTTATGAATAAAGATTTAATTTTCTCTAAATATTATTTTGAATAGTAAGGTGTTGATTTGATATAATGCTATAGTTATGGGTGATATGTGCAAATTTTACAAAGTAAGCAAGTGGTCATAAAATATTCGTTTGGTCGGGGAATATATTCTTTTATCGGAATAATATTAAATTACGACAGCGCCAATCGTTAGTGAACCACATAACGGAATAACTGTCGGATATAGAAAGCAATAGGAATAACATATTTCCGTGGTTTGTGATTTTATCAGGTTGGATTGTGTTTAAAGTGATACTAATATGTGTTTTCAGATAGTGTTGCTTTTCTGAAAGTGTGCATGTTATTCATGGTTTTAATATTGTATGTACACAACCTAACAAATATTTATCACCAGTCTTTGAGAGGCCTTAGATGTGGCATGATTTTCTTCAAGAAGGATCGTGTTCTCGGTGTTGATTTAGAGTCTGCCATTAACAATGTTGTTTACCTAGGTTTGCAGGTTAGTTAAACTTTTCTTTTGCTTAGTTACCATGAACATGAATTGCTCAGCTATTTTGTTCGATGACCTATTTCTTTGTTTTTTCATATTGGTATTTAAAGAAAAATTAATGTCATTGAATCATCTTGGCAGGGTGGTCCTTATAACCACACAATTGGGTGACTTGCAGTCTGCCTAAAGTATGCTCGGTCTCCTGAGTTCAAGGCTTACCAGAAACAGGTATTGCTTCACATACTCTTCATAATTGGAACATGGAAAAACTTTTATCAGAATTATAACTTAGCATAGTTACTTTATATTGTAGGTAGTTTCTAATTGTAGAAGTCTTGCTTCTAAATTGATTGCACAAGGGCACGAATTGGTTTCTGATGGTTCTTGTGAATCTTTGGCCATTTGTAAGTTTCTGCTGAAAGTTTTAGAATCTTTATTGTTGACACAAACATTTTTGATGAGTAGCTGCATGTCTTCGTTATTATCTGACAATCAAGTCTAAGGAACTATCTAACAAATGTGTAGGATCTAAATTTAAAGTTATCTAAGATTTGATATTGTAAATTAGGTTGATAATATCTTCCAATCTTGATACGAGTTATACTGAATCTTTTATTTCAGAATGTCAATGGTGCTCAACTGTATAAAATTCTGGACATCACATCCATCACCCTCAATAAAAATTCAGTACCTGATGAGTGTTATTTTTTGTTAATTCTTCTCTAGGCCAAATACTCCATCGTGTTATTTTGTGTTAATTCTTCTCTAGGCCAAATACTTCATCTGTTCCAAAATTAGAGATTCTTTCAGTTAAAATAAATGCACCATCTAATGTTATTTTAACCTTTCAAAGTGCACCATGTAAACTTTATTTTTTTTTAAATGTAAAAAGACTTTCGAGTGTACTTAGATACATTTTAAATATTAGAGTGCAAACTTCAACAACCTTACAAATTTTGGAGTGCATACTGTGTTTTAGTAATATATATATATATATATATATATATATATATATATATATATATATAGGTTCCCCAATAATCGATCCGCTGATGCATAAAGGCTACAACAAAGGTTTTTTCGAGCTATGGCAAGGGTATGAACGTGTAAGCCTAGCGACAATTTATACCGTCGCCATAAATTCATTCATAGCAAACTAGTTAGTTGGAGAAATGACTATATATATATATATATATATATATATATATATATATATATATATATATATATATATATATATATATGGGGGAATGCTCCATATCAAGCTTTTGATATGGGCATTATTTCAAACAAGCACATCTTATACCGTTAATCCAAAGATCCAATGGTCCAAAGAAAATTTATTTTAGTTAGATTTAAATAGTTTTAATGTATAAAATATTTGAATAAATAATTTCTTAAGTGTAATAAAATTTAACACATTGTCAACTATATATAATGTATTTATTTTTATAAATAATTTCTTAATTAAGAAAATTTAAAATTGTCAAATATATTCAATGTATTTATTTGTATGAATAATTTCTTAATTAATAAAATTTATCATTGTCAACTATATTTAATGTATTTAATTTTATAAAATATTTGTATAAATAATTTCTCATGTAATATAATTTAACATTGTCAATTATTATGATAATTTGATTGTTTAAAGTTTAAACACCATATTGTAACACAACTTTGTAAAAGAAAAAAAACTTTGAACCATTGAATATCTAGATTAACGGTGTAAGATGTGTTTGCTAAAATAGTGCCCATAACAAACGTTTGTTATGGAGCATTCCCTTACTATATATATATATATATATATATATATATATATATATATATAATGATACTATAAACTTTATAAGCTAATTTCTCACCGAGATTAATGGGACAACAACAGAAAAAGTTTGGCCACTCCTTAGTGTTAACAAATGGCTGATTAATTTTGATACATGTTACAAGGTTCTGGGAGTCTATGGCTAGCCTAGCCTAATTTGGTACTGCGGCTCCATGGTATTGTCTTCACCGGATGGCTACAATGAGACAATGATCATGCGGTGTCATGAAAAGTTGTTGGTGATTGATTCGAGTGAACAGTGGTTGAGGCTTTAAGCTATGAAGTTGTGTTGTGAAGAATAATATGTGGTATAAGTTGTATAAGTCAACGATCTAAGGCAATGCCAATGGATGTCTTGACGAGGGTGGATGCCAGATTGTCTGGTGGTTTGTGGTTTATCCTGTTAAAGGGTAGAAATTTGAAGATTTGTTGGGTACATTGAATCATCCTCAAATCCATGGCAGAGAAAATGTAAAAGGCACTGTTGTCCTCTGACGGATTCATTATGTAATTTACGTGCTTCAAATATTTCATTATTCCCTGTTTGCATTGAGATTTATTTGTAGATTATATGTAGTAGTTTGTCTTACCTTGATACGAATAACAAGTGGAGTATGAAAGTAGCGATGAAATGAGAGTTCAAGTTTGCCTCTGGCTCTGGATCCCTCCCTAACTACTTGCGACAAAGATGAATTTTGAAATTACACGAGTGATGGTCCTTCAAAAAGGGATGATGGTCCTTCAAATTGGTATGAAAAGAATGATTTGCATAGAGGAAGAGAATAGGTAAACCACGTATTGTATTCAATAGGTGTAAATTGGACAAAAAGAAGGTAAATTAGACAAAAAATAATATTTTTCTTTCACAAATAAGTGAATTGGCGCCAATTATTTAATTTATTGCATCAATTTGTCCTTGACAAAAAATAAACAGTGAATGACATTTCCTTGGCTAATTACTAAGGTGTAACAGAAATTTTTCTTTCACAGTTCCCTCACTAGATATTATTTCATGTGAAGGAATTAATTCCTTCACAAATTTTTCTTCAGAATATCCCAAGTGAAAAATGGAGGGGGTGGCCTTCTAACAATGATCAAGCTAGCTTCAATAGCAGGCTTGATTGAAGAACTTATTTTGCAGGAATTCAACAACCGATCCTTTAGGAGGAAAATTTGGGGATAACCCTTTCATCCAAATGGACTGTTGAAGAAAACCATCATTGCAGTTCCTTGCATAGTGTCTTCCTTTTAATACAGTACTCACAAAAAGTTTCTACATGATTGAAATAAAGCATAACACAAGCAAACAAATAGAATCAAATAGCATTTCTATCCTCAATATAATACATTAATCCCTTCTAATTAATGTGCTATAAAATATAAAATTGGAAAAATATAAAATTTTAAGCATATTCTATCAAAGTAACCGATTCAATTAAAAAAATGACATTCCTACCCTTTTTGTTTTTTCCATTATAATATATATATTATAATAACTCCAACAGAATAGCTCCAGCAAAATGATACTAATAAACAATACTAAACGGATATTAACATTTACAAATATTATAATTTACAAATACTGACTTTCTATTCCATTACATCTTTGATAACGACAATATATGGAGCCAAATGCTCATATGTAACAGACATATCTGCTATGTCAATATGTTGTGTTGCATTTTCTCTTATCTAGAGATTTTCTCTTATTTTGGCCCAATTATTCTCCAAATAAATAAGTTTGCTTGTAAAAAATTTTGTATCAGCATTTATCTTATCATAGTTATTGCTACAATATCTTGAAATTGCATGAAATCGGAGGCTTTTGGAAAAGATATGAGTTATGAGTAAACATGCCTCTGCAACTTCTTTCAGATCACGGCTATGCTTGACTTTATCCTTTCCTTGTAGATTTCTAATACATAAGTTGGTAACTGCAATATCAAGCATGATTCAGTTGGTCTTTATTTGGCCTCTTTTCTTGCCTACAACATCACATATCTCTGTCCTCGTTGTTGCGTAACTTTCATCAATCTCCATATTTTGAAAACATATAGACTTAAAATTTTTGAAAGTCCACCAAAAATTTTCTTCATCCTTCCTATAGGCTTTGAAGTATATATCTTGAGCTCCAAATAATAGATGGACTCTTTCGGCACTGGCCTCTAAAGTGATGACAAAGTGGCTCTTGGAATCCTTGGACAACATTTTCACCACATTAAAGTTGGGACAATCACTCTGGCTAATTTTTTCCCGAATATTATCGATAAAAGGCGAATATTCCTTAGCCTCCTGAAAAACATCAAAAGAAAACCTATAGTCTATTCTATAATTTGGATTATCAAGATCAATCGTCAATCTTTTAGAGAGATCTAAGTCTGATGTACTTGTCATTGCTAAAAAATGCAAGATGTTGGTAAGCAGAGATGTTGGTATGAATGAGAGGAAGCTAATGAACAATATTTATTTTTGCTAATGAAATGAGGAAGCTAATGTACTTTAGTTTTTAGCATGCAAGATGTTGGTAAGTAGAAATGTTGGTAAGAATGCTTTCCAACAGGAGAGGAAGCTAATGAACAGTATTTGTTTTTGCTAATGAAATGAGAAAGCTCAACAAGAGAGGAAGCTAATGAACAGTATTAGGTTTTGCTAATTAAATGAGAAAGCTACTGTATTTTAGTTTTTGCTAGTTGCTAGTAAGATAGTATATATACATTGCTTTACTGCGAGGGTTATTTTAAGCCTATTACACATTCAAATGTTACATGCATGCACATAGATAAGTAAGATCATGACCTATATATTAGAGAAAGAGAGTGAATGCAGCAAATGACGAGGCAATGTTATTGATTGGGGAAGGAAGAGACATAGTGTAATTAAGGAGAATATATTGATGAGGAGAGATGAATTTGTTCTTGACATGTGTGAGTTCTTGGTGTGTTAGTTGTGTTAGTGTGTGTTTTAATTATTTTGATTTTTAGTTATTTTGTTATATTACTTAAAATGATAGTATTTAAATAAGATTATCATTTTGCCCTTAAAAAAACCCTTACTCAATCGAAGGATTGAAATATACCTGAGTTAACAGATTTTAGGCCACATTGAGACATAAAAATTTAAGGGTCATATTGAAATTCAGTGGTAACTTGGAAGGATAGTTTTGCAATTTAGCCATTCTAAAAATAGTCAATTTAACCAAAAAGATCAAAACTGAGTATTTAATTTGGGACGAAGGAAGTGATTTTTCTAGTTCAACAATTTTTTCAATCATTCATTCAACTTAGTTTGATAATTTTGTCGTCTTCGGTAGTAGGACTGAAGAAAAAATGAATAAAACCGAATAACCGAACCGAATCAATTTTTTTCGATTATTCGGTTATTTTTTGAAATTTAGTTATATCCAATTTATTATTCGTTATTCGGGTTCGGGTTTAGTTTTAAAAATTTTGTAATTTGGTTAACCGAATAACCGAATTGTCTAAAAAAAATTAACCCTTAGAAGTTAAAACAGACAAACTGTAATCTCTCATCAGTCATTTTACTCTCAGATCTCTCATCTCTCGCTAGGTGATACGCGATACCCTCACTCCTTAGATTTCTCACTAGGTAAGACACTACTCAATTGTTTCCTGCTGCTGCTGGTCTTTGGATCATTAACATCTGATGTTGCCTCTGATTTACACTGCAAAGATCTCTTCAAGACAACCACGATGTTGGTGTATTAGTTAATTTTCTCCCTTTCTCCCCACTCACCCAAAGCCAAAGCCAAAATCTTCAAAAAGCACTTTACAGCTTCATCCTAAAACATGCGCCCTAGTGCCCTAACCCAAAACCCCAGTCCCCAATTCCGAATCGCGGGTCGCGACTTCGCTCCACTTCTGGGCTTTGGCCTGTTTGTGCTTAATTTTCTCCTTTTTGATTTGATCACATCATATACTTACTTTGTGTTGTAGTTTTTGAGTGATTATGAAACTTGAATTTGTGAATTTTAGTTGCTTTATGTCTGATATAAGGCAATTGATTTAGTGTTTGTGATTTAGTGTTTAGATATGGTTTCAAAGCTTTTAAGAAATTTTGATTAACATTCTTTGAATTGAAATGTTGATTTGGAATTTTGGATTGGTATCAAAAGTGTTGTGTATATTTCTTCTACTTTGTCTGCTGAGTGTTGGATGCTACAGTGCTTCATGCTTCTGCTTTTAATTTTGGTTATTAATCGAATAAAAAATTTGGTTACCTTACAATTCGGGTTATTTTTCGGATACTTTAAAATGGAGAATTTTTGTTTTTGTTTATAATCGAATACCTTATTTGGTTCATTTATAACTGAATGCTCAGCGCTATTCGGTAGTGTAATTGTTACATTCTCTAAGGGAATGATGTTTATTAATTTCACTAAATAAAGATGATTATGGTGGTTTTCAATCCATTACATGCACTGAATGCATAGAGAGAGATAAAGAGTGAATGAATATTGTTATATGAATCAATTGTTAATTGTCTTTATCATATATAAAGACTAAGAAGTAGATAATTAAGGTTCAAAAAATTAAAAGGGGCGGAATGTGTAATTTTTTTTCTTTAGATCCCCTTTTCAATGGCTTGGTATGCACTAACTTAATTAGTTACTGATGCGGGTAAATTTAAACCACCAATGACTAGGCATCACGTGTTGTTTCTAAAACCTTATTACTAAATGGTAATATAATAATTTGATTTAATTAAATGTTTTACAAGAATATTTAATTCGATACAAACTAAAATTCATAGAATAATTAATCAACTAAGGATTGACAACCTAGCAGATCTCTAAGTCAAAGTAGGACTCCTATTCCTAACTAATGAAGGAAGGAATCTAATGCTATAAATAAGGGATGGTCCAACACATTCAATGTACATAATTCCTCCCAGAATAATCCCCTCTCCTTATATTAGCGTTTTACTTAAACATCGAAAAGTCCTCCCGAAGCACCCAACTTCATTGGCTACTTCTGAAATTTTGTCCTCGAAATAGACGTACGTACCTGGCATTTCGAAGAGGTGAGGATACCTTGCTCTCATTTCAAATTCCAACTCCCAGGTTATTTCCTCTATATCATGGTTTCTCCATAAAACTTTGACTTGAGGTATACTCTTTGAGCGTAGAATTTGTTCCTTCTTATCAAAGATCTTGACAGGTACCTCCTCATATGTTAAATTCTCTTCTATCTCTTCTAATTTTAATTCAATAATGTGGTTTGGGTCTTTCACATATTTACATAACATGGATATGTGAAAAACTTTATAAACACGAGATATGATTGGCAGTAAGGAAAATCTGTAGGCCACAGTTCCTACTCAGTTAATGATTTCAAATGGACCAATAAATTGATGGTTGAGCTTTCCACTCTTTCCAAATCTTGTAACTCCTTTCCATGGAGCAACACGTAACAATATATGGTCTCCAACATTGAATTCTACGTCCCTTCGATTAAGATCAGCATAACTCTTTTATCGATCTTGTGTTGTTTATATTTGTTGCCAGATCATTTGAATATTTTCTGTAGTCATATGTACCAACTCTGCTCCCGATAATTTTTCTTAGCCTACTTCATCCCAACATATTGGAGAACGACACTTTCGTCTATACAATGCCTCGAATGGAGCCATGCATATACTTGTTTGATAACTGATGTTGTAGGAGAATTCTACCAACAGTAAGTGCTTTTCAACTTCCTTTGAAGTCTAGTACGCAGAGTCTCAATAGATCTTCAAGAGTTTGACTAGTCCTTTCTGATTGCCCATCTGTCTAGAGATGGTATGCAGAAATGAATCGTAATTCAGTGCTCATAGCTTTCTGCAAGATAAACCAAAATCATGAAGTGAATCTAGGGTCTCGATCAGAAACTATAGATACTAGCATATCATGCATTCTTACAATCTTGTTTATATATACATACGAGCAAGATGTTCAAGTGAATAGTTTTCTCTTATGGGCAAGAAATGGAAAAACTTGGTCAATCTATCTATAATGACTCAAATTATGTCTAAACCTTGAGAAATCTTGGGAAGACCCGTCACAAAATCCATTTTGATGTGGTCCCACTTCCATTCTAGAATCTCAAGTGGTTGCAACAAACCCTTTGTCACTTGATTCTCTACCTTGACACATTGACAACTTAGACACCTTGAGACAAACTCTGCGATCTCTCTGTTCATATTGTTACACTAAAACGTATGTCGAAGATCATAATACATTTATGTACTTCCAAGGTGGATTGCAAAAGGTATGTTTTGTGCCTCCATCATGATTTTATATTTTAAATCAAGGTCGTTAGGAACACAAAGTCTACAGTTGACTCGAACTATCCCTTCCTTGTCGATCATTGCTTCTAGATTATCACGTTCTTGTACTTTCTTCCTCATATTCACCAACTCTTGATCTGTAGCTTAAGAAACTATAACTTTATCGATTAAATTCGGTTCTACTCATATGTGCCATCTTTAGGTGGGTCCCTTGAGTCTTTAACTCTATCTCCATCCTTTGTAAGTTATACAAAATGGGCCTTTGTATTGAAAATATCGCACTCATACCCGCATTTGATCTTCTACTCAACATGCCAGCTACCACGTTCGTTTTTCCAAGATGGTATTGGATGGTATGGTCATAATCCTTCAATAACTCAAGCCAACGTCGTTGTCGCATATTGAGTTCATTTTGGGTGAAGAAATATTTAAGGCTTTTATGATCTATATAGATCTCCACTTTCTCCCCATACATGTAGTGTCTCCCGATCTTTAATGCGAAAATGACTGCTGCCAACTCTAGATTGTGATGCCCCCAAAACAGGTATACATCACCTATCTTGAGTCGTCAGATACATGGTACAGAACTCAATTACAAACTTAATTATACAACTGTCGTGTAAAAATACGACAAAACATAGCTGAGAGTTTAAATGAATATTGCCTCATAGACAGTATACAAACTCAAATTCAGTCCTCATTACACTTATTATCACACTAGGTAGTGAAGACTGCTATAGCCACCATATCGGACCATCACTCCATTCCCTGACTCGTACCAGCTATATTCTCATTTCCTGAAGAGAACAATGAAAGAAAGGGGTGAGCTCAACTAGCCCAGTTAGAAATATTATGACTAAGATAATGCAGAATAAATTATCCTTAGACTTCAACAGTATAACAACAGATAGAATATAATAGACAACAAGTTTTAGATCAACAACTGCAGCGGAACAAACAATCCATTAGAAGAGTCAAGTAGAGCATGATATCTACTATCTTCTATGATTTAAAAAAAAAATCATCAACTTTATCGCTGAGACTCAGCTTAATAATTAAACCACATCATCGACTCATCCCTGTACTACAGGCCAAGGATATTCATGTAATCATCCATGGTCATGATTATACCGAATAATCCCTGGTCATAATCATACCAACAATTGTCCATCAATGTAGTACGAGCCAATGAGGACTTTTACCACATCATTTGTAACATTACGGGTCATGATTATACCCAATGATCCATGGTCATAATCATACCAATCAACAGTCATCTATGCACGTAAGCCAAAGATTACTTTCATCACAATATAAGCACGAGGATGATGACAATGATATAAGCATTAATCAAATGAAATCAAATCAAACGAAATCAATGATAAATATTAAAGACTTTAAATTTATCCAGAGTTTAAAAATATCCAAATTGTCAACATGATACTGCTTTGTGGAGTAAAATTCAATAATAATATTCATGTACCAAAAATAATTTGGACAGAAAAGAAATATATTATTCGAGTAAATAGTACCCCATGAATAGTACCCTGTGAATAGTACTTCGGAAATAGTATCTCATGAATAGTATCCCGACATGAAAAGTATCCCAAATACCCGAGTGAATAATATTCGGGTGAATAGTACTTGGGTGAATATTAACTCGTGAATAGTACTCCGGCATGAAAAGTGCCCCGAATACCTGAGTCAATAATACTAGAGTGAATAGTAACCGGGTGAATAGTAACCCATGAATAGTACTCCAGAACGAAAAAGTACCCCGAATACCCAAGTGAATAATATTTGAGGGAATAGTAATCCCGACACAAAAAGGTAAAAATTCCACAATAAAATTCGTACCAATATTCCGGCATAATGATATTGAAAGAAATAATATAATTTACGAAGAAATAATTCCCCTTATGACTGTTGAACGAAAATAATATTCCTACGAATATTGAACGAAGATGATATTCCTTACGAATATTGAATGGATATAATATTCATACGAATACAAAAAAAACATTTCTTTAGAATATGAAATAAATAATACCCCTTACAACTGTTTGAACGAAAATAATATTCCTACGAATATTGAACAAAGATGATATTCCTTACGAATATTGAATGAAAATGATATTCATACGAATACGAAAAATAATATCTCTTTAGAATATGAAATAAATAATACCCCTTACCTCAGAAGAAGACTGGATACTGGAGTAGTGAAGTAGCAGACTACTCTTCTTCTTTCTCCCTATAGCTTCTCTCTCTATAGCTTCTCTCTCTATAATTGCTCTTATGAGTCTTAGTGAATTTGTGAGAATGAAGGAAGAATGAGCTTCTATTTATAGGAAAACATAGTTTCGATAATTGCACTTTTTGGGGCTCGAAATATTATAGTATAATACCTTCATCTTTTCCTTCATTTTTAATTTAGTCCTGCAAGTATTATCAAACTTGCACCACCTCCCCTAATAGTACATCATGTGAATCAATAGTTCAATCATGTGAATCAATAGTTCTATACATGTGAAAATACGAATTACTGTAAGACCCCAACTTTTAGGAATAAAAATGAATTTTCTATAAATATCATTTTTTTAATATTATGGAGTGAATTTGATATAATGTTATAGTTGTGGGTAATATTTATAAATTTTACACAGTACGAAAGTTGTTATATAATATTCGTTTGGTCGGGGAATATTCGTTTTAATAGGAAATATTCGTACGACGACACAATCATTGGTGGATCCCACAACGGAATTATTGTCGGATTAAAAAAACAACAAAAATATTTTTATAAAAATAACGGCGGAAGTTTTACCGTTAACTGTTGAAACACCCGGCGTTAAAAGTACTGTAATACGCGTGGTTGCATAGTAGCACACGGTATTGATTATTGATGCTTACATGAGAAGTCACTCAATTTTGTTCAATTATTGCCACAGTAATTGTTGCATAGTATCTCACGTTATTTGATTCAATTATTGTCAATATTTTATATATTATTAAATCAATAATTGAGACGACAAAGTTATTAATATTATTATTTACAATATTAACGATGTCTAGAAGTTACATCGAGGAGAGGTTTGGTCACCTAATCATAACGGCGTCGATAAGGAGAAATCCTTATTGGAAAGCCCCATATTTCTGAGGAATGACACAATCGTCGATTAATAGTGTGAATTATAATAATGATGATGAAGTTTGTTTTATTATTATTATAAATGTAATAAAATAAAAACTTTTTATATAAAGCAGAATACTTTTTATAAAGTTTTGTTTTATTTGATTATAAATAGAATATAATATATTTTATTATGCATAGTGTTTGCATAGTAGGCTCTACATAGTGTTTTCAGATAGTAAAATCTTTTTATATAAAACAAAATAATTTTATAAAGTTATTTGTTTTATTAGATTATAAATAGAATATATTATATTCTATTATGCATAGTATTTGCATAGTGTTCTGCATAGTATTTGTATAGTAAAATCTTTTATATAAAACAAAATACTTTTATAAAGTTATTTATTTTATTAGATTTTAAATAAAATATATAAATATATATATTTATATTTTATAAATAGAATATATTATATTTTATTGTATAGTATCCTTTTCATTCTCCTATAAATAGGAAGTTTAGTTAGAATTGAAAATACACCAGAAATTCAGAAAATTTTTCTTCTATAATCTTGAGCGTATTTCTTTAGAGTTTTAAGAAGCTTTGAGCGTAGAAAACAGTATAAGTTCTCTTCAAGAATATCCTCGCCCTACCAGTCGGAATACTCTTCTTTCTAAGGTAAGGGGTATTATTTCTTTCGTATTCATGAAGAAAATTATTTTCTTTCAAATACTCGTAAGAGCTGTTATTCCATTCTTTATTATTATGTTGGAATAACTTGTATACGCATCACAATCACTGACATATGGTGAATTTTTTTTGTTATTCCATTCTTTATTATTCTGTTGGAATAACCTATCTGTGCGGTCTATCGCATGCCTGGTGAATTCTATTATTATTCCATTCTTTATTATTCTATTGGAATATCCTGTCTTTGCGGATTACGCATGACCTGGTTCCATTCTTTATTATTCTATCGGAATATCCTGTCTGTATGGATTACGCATGACCTGGTTCAATTCTTTATTAGTCTGTTGGAATATCCTGTCTTTGTGGATTTCGTATGACCTGGTTCCATTCTTTATTATTCTGGTAGAATAACATGTCTATGTGGATTACCGCATGCATGGTGAATGATCCTTTGCATTCATTCCTTATTAAATTATGGAAATGATCTGTCTACGTGGATTACCGCATAGGAGGCGATAATCCATTTGCAATTTCATATATTCTATTATACTCTGTTGGTTAAAGTTTTGGCTTCTATACTCAATGAAATTAGTAGAATATCCTAGATATTTGCGCTTCATCCAGTCTCTTTTCATGGAAACATTCTTCTGAGCATTCTTGAATTTTACTCCACAAAGCAGTATCATGTTGACAATTTGGACATTATTGAGTTCAAGATAAATTAACTTATAAATCTTTAAAATTTATTCTTGAACTTGTTTTATTGAATGATTATGTCATTGTCATCATCCTCATGTTTATATTATGTTGAAAGTCATTTGTGGCCTGTAGTGCATAGATGGACTTGGTATGATTATGACCAGGGATTATTCGGTATAATCATAACCGTAAAGTTACAAATGATGTGGTAAAAATCTTCATTGGCCCATAGTGCATTGATGGACAGTTTTTGGCATGATCATGACCATTGATGAAAACACGAATATCCTTGGCCCGTAGTGCATGGATAAATTATGGCCGTGATACTAATGAATATCCTTGGCCGTGGTGCAGGGATGATGTGGATTATTTATGAAGCTGAGTCTCAGCGATAAAAGTGATGAAAAACCTTTTTAAATCATAGAAGATAATAGATTTTATTCTCTACTTGACACTTCTAATGGATTGCTCGTTCCTCTGCAGTTAAACTTGATGTTTTTTATATTTTATCAGTTTAACACTGTTGAAGACTAATGATAAATTATTCTGCATTATCTTAGTCATAATATTTTCTTACTGGGCTAGTTGAGCTCACCCTTTCGCTTTCATTTTTCTTTTCAGGAAATGATAACGTAGCAGGGACTAGTCGGGGGACAGAGTGACGGTCCTTATGATAGTATTAATAGTCCTCACTATTCTATGAAATAGAGTGATAACAAATGTATTGAGGACTTATTTTGGGTTTGAATACTGTCTAGAAGATAATATTTGTATTAAAACTCACAGCTTATGTTGTATATTTAAGGTTGTATTTGTATTCTGTACCATGTATTTGGCGACACAGAATAGGTGATGTATACCTATTTTGGGGAAGTCACAGTTGGTATCAAAGCTTAGGGATATGATCCCCAGCTGAGATGTGAGATAAGAACTAGGAGGGGAGAGACGGGGAATTCCTTCGCTAGTATGACCTACCTAAGTTTATTTGGTATTTAATTGGTCAGTCAGAGTATAGGGATAATATGTGATATGTTAATTAACCCCTGGTTTGTGGCAGTATTTGAAAATGACATCCGAGAATGTTGAGAATAGCAATGGAGCACAGGAGACCGTTGAGTCTCCACAGATCAATAATCAAGATAATGTGCATCAGGAAGGCGACAATCCTCATGCAAACAACAACATTGACCAAATGATAAACGATGGAATGTTCAGAGGCTTTATGCAATTCATGAAACATCAGGCAAGAGCGGCTCCTGTCCAAAATGCAGGTGGAAACACTAGCAACTCTCGGATGGTCACTGCTAAGCAGTTCAAGGAATTGGGACCAACGGAGTTTTTTGGAGAGCCAAAACCATTTAAGGCGGAGACGTGGATAAAGCAGATCTGCAAGATATTTGATGTCTTGGGATTCTTCGAGGAGCAAAAGGTTCCCTTTGCCACCTTCATATCATGCGAAAGCAGACTTCATTGGTGGGAATCGTAAAAGCGTACTCAACCTGCCGCACTGAAGATGACTTGGGAGAAGTTCCAAGAATTGTTCAACGACAAGTACTTTCCAGAAAGTATTCGTCACATGAAAGAGGTAGAGTTCATCAAGCTGGAGCAAAACAACATGACCGTGTCGCAGTACGAAGCTAAGTTTGCTGAGTTGTCCCGATTTGCGTCCCATTTGGTTGATAATGAGAAGAGAATGACGCGAATGTTTCTAAGAGGTTTGCAACCCGAGATACGTTAATATCTTATCTCTCATAAACTGTGTTTGTATTCAGATATTGTTAATAGAGCTCAGTTATTGGAGCGCGATAATGAGTTAACCCAACCAAAAGAGAGCAGCCGGAAAAATGATTGTATCAGCGATAACAGTCATCGAAGCGGTGACAATAAGCGTGGAGGGAATCAACATGCCAGAAATGGTAACCACTTCGGTGGGAATCATGGCCAAAACAATAAGAATGGATATTTCAAGAAGAGGAGAATCAACAATGATGGAAAGACGTCAACAAAAGCACCCATTGTTAAGGAAGGAGAATGACCACCTATCATATGCTTCAAATGCGGAGGGGAGGGACATATCAGTCCAAACTGTACGCAGCAGTCCAAAATGTGTTATAATTGTGTAAGAGAAGGTCGCCTAGCTCGATTTTGTCATTCAGGGAAGGCAAGTTCAGCTGGGATGGAGGCACCAAAGGCCGTCCCAAAAAGGTCAAAGTCGGTACGTTTGTTGTGACCTCCCAAAAAGCAAGGAACCCGAACTAGGTCATCACGGGTAAGCTTATCACAAACAATAGCGAAGTCTATACCTTATTTAATACCGGTTATACCCATTATTTTATTTCACCTACTTGTGCTCAACGTTTAAATTTGACTCTGGAGAAATTAGACTTTGACTTATCTGTTGAAACTCTGTTGGGAGAAACCTTCATTACATCCACTATTTATAAGTATTATTTAGTTCAAATCAGCACCCCGCACGTTACCTGTTGATCTTATTTCTTTGAAAATACTTGCATTTGATGTGATTCTAGGGATTGATTGGTTAACTACTCATCATGCAAAAATTGATTATTTTCGTAAGGTTTTTAGCTTTCATATTCCTAACCAACCTATTATGCAAATTCAAGAAACCAAACCATTAAAATCAATCACTGTCATCTCAAGCCATAAAGCTATTCGTTTATTAAAAAATGGATGTTAAGCTTTCTTAGCTCATGTCACGGATCTAAACAAAAATACGTCAGTTTTGAATGATATTTCTATTGTTAATAAATTTCCTGATGTATTCCCTGAATAACTTCCTGGCCTACCCCCAGAGCGTTAAATTGAATTTTGTATCGACCTTAAACCCGGTACAAAACCCATTTCCAAAGCCCTATATCGAATGGCTTCTATTGAACTTCAAGAGTTAAAGACCCAACTGCAGGAATTGTTAGACATTGGTTTCATGGTCTTGTTCTATTCGTGAAGAAGAAAGATGGGAGTATGCGACTTTGTATTGATTATTGGGAGTTGAACCATGTCACTATCAAAAATAGATATCCATTGCCTCGCATTGATGACCTGTTTGACCAGTTGCAAGGCGCCAAATTCTTTTCAAAGATTGATCTTCATTCCGGATATCACCAATTGAAGATTAGAACCGATGACATTCCAAAGACGACTTTCAGAACTCGGTACGGGCATTATGAATTCCTAGTCATATACTTTGGATTGACTAATGCTCCTGCTGCCTTCATGGATATGATGAACCGAGTATTCAAGGAATATTTGGATCATTTTGTGGTCGTCTTTATTGATGACATCCTCATATATTCCAAAAGCCGTGAAGATCATGAGCAACACTTGAGGCTGATACTGCAAAAGCTTCGTGAAAACAAGCTTTATGCCAAGTTGAAGAAATGTGAGTTCTGGCTTGAGGAAGTAGCATTCCTTTAGGACGTAGTATCAAGTCATGGAATATCTGTTGACCCAGCAAAGATTGAAGCTATTCAAAGCTGGGAGCAACCTAAATCAGTGACCGAAGTACATAGCTTTCTCGGCTTAGCTGGTTATTATCGGAGATTCGTAGAAGGGTTTTCTAGAATCGCTGCTCAATTAACTCAGCTGACTCGGAAAGATACAAAGTTTGGTTGGAACGAAGAATGTGAGAAGAGTTTTCATGAACTCAAGAGGAGACTCATTTCATCACCATTCGACAATACCATCGGCTCTTGAGGATTTGTCATCTACAGTGATGCTTCGGGAAAAGGGTTAGGATGTGTTCTCATGCAACATGGGAAAGTCATAGCCTATGCCTCACGACAACTCAAAGAATATGAGAGGAATTATCTCACTCATGATCTAGAGTTGGCAGCAGTCATTTTTGCACTAAAGATTTGGAGGCATTACTTGTATGGGGAGAAAGTGGAGATCTTTACGGATCATAAAAGCCTCAAATATTTCTTCACTCAAAAGGAACTCAACATGCGACAATGACGTTGGCTTGAACTGTTGAAAGATTATGATCATACCATCCAATACCACCTTTGAAAAGTGAACATGGTAGCTGACGCATTAAGTAGAAGATCATATGCGGGTACGAATGCAATATTGTCAACGCAAAGGCCCATTTTGTATGACTTACAAAGGATGGAGATAGATTTAAAGACTCCAGGGACCCACTTGATGATGGCGAGTATACGAGTAGAACCGACTTTAATCGATAAAGTTAAAGTTGCTCAAGCTACAGACCTGGAGCTGATGCTTATGAGGAAGAAAGTACAAGATGGTGCTATGCCGGAAGCAAGAATCGATGAAGAAGGAATACTTTGAATCAACTCCAGACTTTGTGTTCCTAACGACCCTGATTTAAAGTATAAAATCATGATGGAGGCGCACAACACACCGTTTGTAATCCATCCCGGGAGTACCAAAATGTTTCGTGATCTTCGTCATACATTTTGGTGGAGCAATAAGAAGAGAGAGATAGCGTTGTTTATCTCAAGGTGTCTAACTTGTCAATGAGTTAAGGCGGAGAATCAAGTAACAAAAGGTTCATTGCAACTACTTGAAATTCCAGAATGAAAGTGGGAACACATTACCATGGATTTCGTTACTAGTCTTCCCAAGGTTTCTCAAGGCATATATGCAATTTTTATCATTGTTGATAGATTGACCAAGTCTGCTCACTTCTTACCTATACGAGAAACTTATACACTTGAACGTTTTGCTCGTATGTACATAAATGAGGTTGTAAGATTGCATGGTATGCCAATATCCATAGTTTCTGATTGAGACCCAAGATTCACTTCAAGATTTTGGGTTAGTTTGTAAAAAGCTATGGGCACGGATTTACAATTTAGTTCGGCATATCATCCTCAGACGGATGGACAATTAGAGAGGACTATTCAAACTCTTGAAGATTTATTAAGACTCTGTGTCCTTGACTTCAAGGGAAGTTGGGATAAGTTTTACCGTTGGTGGAGTTTTCCTACAACAAATGTATCAAGCAAGTATCGCATGGTTCCATTTCAAGGCGTTGTATGGAAGAAAGTGTCGTTCTCCAAATCTTTGGGATGAGGTGGGTGAAGCAACATTGTTGGGAACCCGAGTTGATACGTGTATGACTAGAAAAGATTCAAACGATCCAAGAACGATAAAAACCTCACAAGATCGACAAAAGAGTTATGCTGATCTTCATCGAAAGGATGTGGAATTCGATATTGGAGATCATATGTTGTTACGTGTTGCTCCATGGAAAGGAGTTACGAGATTTCGAAAGAGAGGAAAGCTCAATCCTCGATTCATTGGCCAATTTTTAATCCTCGATCAAGTAGGAACTGTAGCCTATAGACTCGCTTTACCGCCAAGTATGTCTCGTGTTCATAACATTTTTCACATATCCATGTTACGTAAATATGTGGAAGACCCGAACCACATTATTGAGTTAGAACTGGACAAAATAGCGGAAGACTTAATGTATGAAGAGGTTCCTATTCAAATCTTGGATAAGAAAGAACATATTCTACACTCCAAGGCTATACCTCAAGTCAAAGTTTTGTGGAGAAACCACGATGTTGAGGAAATGACCTGGGAGTTAGAATCTGAAATGAAATTAAGGTATCATTACCTCTTCGACATACCAGGTACGTACCCTAATTTCGAGGGCGAAATTTCATAAGAAGGGGATGTAACGATCCGAAATTTCTAATTGTAATTTAAATATTTATTGAGTTGTATAAATATTATTTGAGGTGTTTATTATTAAATAAATATTTTATTGATGTGATGGTTGATAAATCTAAATTTATTAGAGAATTTTGCTAAATTAAAATAATTTATAATTTAGAGATTTGCATTATAACATGAGGTGTTATATTGTATGTTAAATTATCAAATAAAATTATAACATGAAATTATAATTTTGTTGTATTTGATAAACTGGGAAATATTTATTTAAAATATAGTATTTAACTAATTTATGGAATAGTGTTGGATATGAAAATTTAAACAAATATAGTATGTAATTAAAATTATAAACTAAAGTGTTTATTAAAATAAATTAAAAAGGGTTTAATTTGATTTTTTTGCTAAACAAGGCTTAATATATTAACTCTTTAAAATTTAAAGGATTTTTTCCAAACAAGCCTTATTGCTTTTGAAATTTCTAATTTTTAAATTCAAATAAATAAAATAAATTAAAATAATAAATATAATATATTTATAATATATACGTTATTTTGATAACTGATTATAGCTATTAAGGCTATATCAGTTTCTTTTGTTTACACTTATTACTCAGTTGGTTTTTTTGCGCAAAACTTAGTTTGCTAGGCTAGAGAGCTTCAGAGAAAATTGAGAACTACTTGAGAGAGAATTGGAGAGGAGTCTAGGAATTTTCACTTCAATTCCAATGTGTTAGCAAGAATTTATGTTAAGCAACAAAAAGGTATGTTCATAACGGTGATAATATATATGTATTTGTGTTGGACGGCAAGAATTTTCATGTTCTGTAATAAGCAATTGTTGAATTGTGGATTTATATAGTTGGTAATTGCAATTGTATATGTTTATAATGCTAGAGTTTATGTCAAACAAGGAAATCGCATGTTAATTTTTGGATGTTAGTAGAATTTTTGACA
Organism: Panax quinquefolius; assembly: GCA_020205615.1. Lineage (NCBI taxonomy): Eukaryota > Viridiplantae > Streptophyta > Magnoliopsida > Apiales > Araliaceae > Panax > Panax quinquefolius. Next base: position 106,664,059 of record CM035153.1, read on the forward strand.
GTATATGTATTTTTCATATGTTCATGAAAAGTATCAATTTTAATGACCAATTTGTATGTGAAAGTATAAATTGAAGCTTGTATGTGTTAGTTCATTGAGATGCGAACATAATGAAATTTGAATGAGATGATTTGATCATGTAATGAATTCACAGTGATGATTTTTGGGATGAATATCAAAAATGGAGTTTTATATGAAAAACATGAAAATTGAGAAATTGAAATGGTTTTAGTTGTTGTTAAATTGTGCTAAATGATTGAATAGGTGAGCAATCATGTTTATGCTAGTTGTATATTTATTTTACGTATTAATTTCACTGTTTGGTGGGTAAAATTTGTGTTTGTTAGGCTAAAGTCGACTACTGTTCATTAGCCTTCTCTGCGTCTGTCTGTCGAACATCTTACAAGCAATTGCTTGCAAGTGATGCAAAAAAAAATAAGAAGCAAAGGCCGATCCCAAGCCTTTGTATGGAGTAGCTACGCCATACACTGGTTTGAGATTCTGATTTTCTGCTACTGCTGCAGTCTTGGGTTAGCGTCATATCATGGTCTGAAATTGTGTTAACATGTTAAATGTGTAATGTTAAGGTTAACATAACATAGTAAATTGGGGTTAGTAAGTTCAAAGTTGTAAAAATGGTTAGTAAATCGAGAACGCGTTATGTGGTAACTTTGTGTACATAATGAGCGTTAGACAAGTGTTGCGAAGTAAAACACTTGGATTTTCTGAATGTATATGGTAATGAAGGACTTGTGCTTAAATGATAAATTTAGCTAGAAATGAACATGTTTTGGTATGTTAGCATATCTAATAGATAATGTGTTTCTAAACCAATGTGTAGGAGAACATGAGTTTAATATTGTAGCTTACGCTCATGGCAAGTTTCTAAACCCTATCTTTTTACATTGAGAAAGATTTCTAACTCTACACTTTCATTGAGTTAGTTCTATTATTACATTGTGTAACTTTATTGTTTTGATTGAGCGAGATTTGTTATCTTATCTGTTATTGAATAAGTCAATTGTTCCTAAAATTCATTGGAGCAAACTTTAACTCTAATGTTATTTGAAATTTTCATTTGATTGATTCATTCTAACTTGTTTATAGTTAAGCAAGTTTCTTAAGTTCTATTATTGTATAATGAATGTAGTTTTTAATTCTCGTCCTTATTATTGAACTGTTTTAATTCTTTGTATGAGTTAATACCCTGTTGGGCAAGTTCTAGTTTTCAGCTTGCTATCAGTTAATGTACGTCCAATAATTTCATTTCTAATATTATAAAACTCTAACCTTAGCTTTATTTATTGTTCAAGCAAAGGTTTACCATTTTACTCAATTTGTTGAATACTTATGCTCTATACTTATTTCAAGCATGAGTTTAATATGTATAATCAGTTCATTTATGTTTCTCAATTGTTCTATGTTGTATTAGACCTCTAGTTGATGTTCGTTAAACTTCAAATTACCCTTGAAAGCTTATCCAAACCAAATTTTCTTTTCTGCGGACATTGTACTCTAAATACTGAGATGAACAACCCTATTATTATTAGGGGATAACTTACGCGTAGCCATAAATGTTTGTGCACAATACATGGTATGAAAGGCTGATCCCCCTAAGTACAAGGAGTCCTTATAGTCTTATGACTGTTAAAGTTGGAGTTGAAAGATTACTCACAACTATGGACATAGTTCACGGTCTTAAGACCCTCAGTTATGTATATTCCATATTTTGGATTTCAGTTCCTGATTATCATTATTAGAGTACTATTCAGTTTTGATGAGCCTATTCGTTGGCAGTTATTATTGTTATTCTCATTTTGATTCATTGTTATATCCAGTGAGCAATTGTTTTGCTCACTCTTGCATATTTATATACTCATTGCAGCTAAAGTTGAGATGGTAGATGAGCCTTCAACTAGCAAAGGAAAGGGAAAAATGTACAAGTGATGCTGATTTATACTTTTGATTACTATTATGATCTTAGACTTTTTAATAATGATGTGATGTAATAAATTTAATTTTCCGCACTTGAATGATGTTTAAAGGTTAGATAACCTGGGATTATTTGAATGTAACCCTATTTAAGGGAAGGATATATGATTTAAATATTATTTAGTTGGGTATATAGTATGAATGTATGGATAGTGAGCACCAAATCTTGTGGGAATGAAGTACCTAGATTTGGGGGTGTCACAGGGGAGGATGTAAGACCCCAACTTTTAGGAATAAAAATGAATTTTCTATAAATATCATTTTTTAATATTATGGAGTGAATTCGATATAATGGTATAGTTGTGGGTAATATTTATAAATTTTACAAAGTACGCAAGTTGTTATTTAATATTCGATTGGTCGGGAAATATTCATTTTAACATGGAATATTCGTACGACGGCACAATCATTGGTGGACCCCACAACGGAATTATTGTCGGATTGAAAAAATGACAAAAATATTTTTATAAAAATAACGGTGGAAGTTTTACCACTAACTGTTGAAACACCCAGTGTTAAAAGTACAGTAATACGTGTGGTTGCATAGTAGCACATGGTATTGATTATTGATGCTTACGTGAGAAGTCACTCAGTTTTGCTCAATTATTGCCACAGTAATTGCTGCATAGTATCTCACGTTATTTGATTCAATTATTGTCAATATTTTATATATTATTAAATCAATAATTTAGACGACAAAGTTATTAATATTATTATTTACAATATTAACGATGTCTAGAAGTTTTGTCAAGGAGAGGTTTGGTCACCTAATTGCGCGCCAATATGGGGAAATCCTTATTGGAAAGCCCTCTCTTTACTTGGAACGACCTGGTCGATTAATAGTGTGAATTATAATAATGATGATGAAGTTTGTTTTATTATTATTATAAATGTAATGAAACAGAAAACTTTTTATATAAAACATAATACTTTTTATAAAGTTTTGTTTTATTTGATTATAAATAGAATATAATATATTTTATTATGCATAGTGCCTGCATAGTGTTTGCTGATCCCCCTAAGTACGAGGAGTCCTTATAGTCTTATGACTGTTAAAGTTGGAGTTGAAAGATTACTCGCAACTGTGGACATAGTTCATGGTCTTATGACCCTCGGTTATGTATATTCCATATTTTGGATTTCAGTTCCTGGTTATCATTGTTAGAGTACTATTCAGTTTTGATGAGCCTATTCTTTGGCAGTTATTATTGTTATTCTCATGTTGATTCATTGTTATATCCAGTGAGCAATTGTTTTTCTCACTCTTGCATATTTATATACTCATTGCAGCTAGAGTTGAGAAGGTAGATGAGCCTTCAACTAGCAAAGGAAAGGGAAAAATGTACAAGTGATGTTGATTTGTACTTTTGATTACTGTTATGATCTTAGACTTTTTAATAATGATGTGATGTAATAAATTTTATTTTCCGCATTTGAATGATGTTTAAAGGTTAGATAACCTGGGATTAGTTGAATGTAACCCTATTTAAGGGAAGGATTTATGATTTAAATATTATTTAGTTGGGTAGATAGTATGAATGTATGGATAGTGAGCACCAAATCTTGTGGGAATGAAGTACCTTGATTTGGGGGTGTCACAGGTTGGTATCAAAGCCTTAGGTTATGAACCTTAGGTGGGGGAAAAGCCTTAGGAAGTAACATTTGAAAAGATAGTAATGATAAACTCTTATTGAGTTTTAGGAATAAGAAAGTAATAAAACACTTAAGTGCTTATGTGATTACAACTTATGTGCTCGTGAGTGTCGAGTAGTAATGATTAGTAATTAAAACTTAAAATTTGGTTGACAGGATGGCTAATGTAGGAGGATCCAGTCAGGCTAGAGAGGAGGAGTCTCGAGATATTCAGGTGATTTGGGAACAGCTACTGCCACGGGAAACAGTTCCTTTGGTCACAGTAGTTGAGCAGGAGAGAGTACCTGATGAGGATGATGAGATAGAGACGGACGAGGAGGATCCCATGGAGCTGCAACAGTTGGGGGATGAGGAAGACGAGGAGGAGGAGGAGATTCCACTTAACTCGATAGCTGCCTGTATGTACGACGAGGTGTATGATCGGAATGTGGAACTTCAAGACATCATCGAGGAGTTACAGGAGATAGTAACTGGACAACAGACCTCGATGGCATAAAAAGACGATGAGATCCAGAATCGAGAAGAATGACTGAACAACATTAAAGAGAAGCTGATCCACACAGAAGGGGAAAACGAGCAACTGATGGAGAAGATTGCAGAACTGGAGAATAAGCTAAAGGAGGAATCTACCAAGAGGGCAAGAGCTGAAGATGCGTACAATGAAGCTTATCAATGAGCCGGAATGGCAGAGAGAGACGCACAAGCAAAAAGGAGGATGATGGATGAAATGAACAACGTATGCAACACAGTGATCAATCGAGCTCAGGATCGGGTCATGAGTTATCCAATTCAGTTCGAGACGCTACCATCATACATATTGGATCGCCGAACAATGTTTCAAATTATGGAGGAGGAGCGTCTAAAGGCTACGCAGTATCTTAGTATAACATTGTAGAGAATGTAATTGACATGTGAATAGATAATAAATGAAATGTAAATCCCGGGTATGATATAACCAATTGGATAGATGATGATGATGTTATCCTGCAACTATTATAGTTCAGGAAAGTAATGTATATAGCAGTGATGCTATTGTTTTGATGTTTTTTCAAAGATGATGGAGGAATAAAAGTTATTGTTTTATTCAAAGTGTTAAGTGTTATGTGATAAAATTTTATGATGTGCAACTTAAGTATATAATACTTAAAAGGTTGAATAAAAGCTAATGGATGTATTTTAACAGAAAATGCCTCCAAGACATCAACCACCACGACAGAGGACAGTTGAAGAAAACAACAACAACAATGTGGAAGGAAACCCAGTTTAGCAGCTAGTGACGTTACTGATGGGTGCTTTGCAGAATCAACCTTAGAATCAAGGTACTACATTTAAGGACTTCAAGGCGGTTGGACGACCAAAATTCTGAGGGTCAATGAATCCGGTTGAGGCTCAGACCTAGATCATGGAAATCGAGAAGGTTTTTGATGTTGCTAGGGTAGAAGATAATCAAAAGACTGCTTTTGTAATATTTATGTTAAAAGCAGAGGCTAGTTATTGGTGGCAGACCAATAAAACCCGAGGAGGACCAGGAATTATGTCTTGGGAAAGGTTCAAGGAAATATTCTTTGAGACCTATTTCCTAGAGAGTTCGAAGAGCCAGCTAGAGGTTCAGTTTTTGGAACTAAAGCAGGGAATGATGTCGGTGTTTGAGTATGCCACAAAATTCAATGAGTTGGCGAGGTTTGCGCCATATCAAGTCAGTACAGACGAGCGCAAGGCAAGGAGGTTCGAGCAGGGACTGAAACCCTGGTTGTACAATAGGGTTTCCCTGTTCCAGTTGAAGACATTTACAGCAGTGATGGAGAAGGCGATTCTCGCTGAAAGTGGAGGTGAGGCAGTAGAAAAACACAATCAAGAGCAGAGGAAGAAGAAAAATGAAGGTGAAGCTAAGAGTGGTGGTAGTAACGGTGGAAATGGCAATAATTTGAAGAGGAAGTGGAATGGGAATGGGGGAGCTGGAAATTAGCAAAGAAACCAGCAAAATAAGAAGTTTGAAGCATGCGCTACGTGTGGAAAGTTTCACAAAGGTGTGTACTTGATGGGGAAGGGAGTATGCTTTAATTGTGGCCAGGAGGGTCACACCGCCCCAAATTGAACTCAAGCTAAGAAGAATGTGTGTTTCATGTACGGGTCCAAGGATCACTTTGCTCGTGAATGCCCTAAGAATAGGTCTGGTGAGATAAATGGGAGCAAGGGAAATGCTAGTGGAGGTGCGCTGGCTATTGCAGGACCAACATCAACAAATAAGCCCACAGCCAGAACCTTCAACATGACGGTGCAAGACGCGGTGCAATCAAAAGATGTCGTGTCAGGTATTATCCCAATCAATGATATAAATGCATATGTATTATTTGATTCGGATGCTACTTGTTCGTTTATATCTGATGATTTTGCTAAGAAGTTAGAAATACCTTGTGAAGAGTTCAAATTCCCTTTAAACATAAAAATTGTGAATAGGGAAGTGATTCCTGTTAGGTTCGTATACAAGAACTGTAGGGTGAACATTAAGGGGAATGTTAAGAAAGTAGATTTAATTCTGATAAAACTTGGAGAGTTAGATGTTATTTTGGGAATGGATTGGCTGTTTAATTATGCAGTGATAATTGACTGCCAAAAGAAGTGTGTAAACCTTATGACTCCGTCAAAGGTAGTTTTTCATGGTAGCATATTGCCTAGAAAAATGAAATGTTTGACGATGATGCAGGCCAAAAAGTTATTAAGTCAGGGTTGTGTGGGGTATTTAGCTTACATAGTCGATACTCAACAGGAGAAGGGTATGAAATTGGAAGAAATACCAGTAGTTAGGGCGTTCGTGGACGTATTTCCGGAGGATTTGCTAGGACTTCTGCCTGACCAAGAAATCGAGTTCGTGATCGACTTAGCGCCAAGAACTGCTCCAATATCGAAAGCCCTGTATAGAATGGCTCCGGTGGAAATGAAGGAACTAATGGTGCAACTGATAAGTATATTTTATATAAGCGATTTCATATCTAATTCATGCTTATTTTGTTGTTATATTCTTTTGATCATGAGCATTTTCATTTGTTTTATGTCATTTTATGTGTAGGTTGATGGTTGTGGCATTGAACGTGCTATTGGAGATATTTGGTGCATTTGGAACTTAATTAGAACATATTTGGAAACAACTCTCGGTGTTATTTGAGCAAGTCATTTGGCGGTGGATAGCCGCAAAGGTGTGCATGAACAAGCCTTTAGACTTCGCCGGGGTGGGGGGTCTTCCAAGTCAACTAGCAGGAGGCAAGCCCGCGCGGGGCGGGCGTTTTACACATACACACCCCCGTCGGGGTGGGGGGTCTACATTCATTCAAGACAGAGCACAAGCCCACCGAGGCGGGCATCTAAGGCATACATACCCCCGCTGGGGCGGGGGTTGGGAAAATTTGAGGTGTTCTCTTGCAATTATACTTTCTTTTGGACTCGAATTTTAGTTTTTTATATGGTCTTATAACTCTACTGGATAAAGATTGTGGCTGGAGTGTTAGGCTGAATATATACTACTCTATCAAACACAAAAGAGAAGGGATTTAAGGAGATTACACAGATCAAAGTCAGCTTGTGAAGAGCAAAAGTGGAGGAGTATTTCGAAGAGTTTTTCAAGACGATTGCAATTTTAGTCTACGTAAAGGGTGTTTTCTAATATTCTTTGTGTTATATTATTATTTGTAATTGAAAGAATGATTTCTATGATTTATTCAGTGTTTATTTCATTTATTATGAACTAATTCATTTTTTAGGCTTGTGATGGATCCTTAAGTGAATCGATGGTTTTGTAAGCTTTGATTCCCAATTTAATAAGTTATCTCCAGTTTATCTATATTAATTTGTGCTTGAATCTATGAATTACCTGATCAACAATTCTTTGTGGGGTTGGGTGGAATCGAGAGAGGATATTCAATTCTAGACCTAGTTAGTATAGCATGTGTTCAGGATTTTGTTAGTAGTTTAAACTTGATGAGTGTTAAGGTAGAGATATGCTTGATAATCGCATGTAATTCCTGACAGAGAACTTATTTTTCAACCTTCTTTAATTGTAATTCACATAGAGATATAGTGGGTTAGTTGATTAAGGTGTTTAACGGATTTCTATCTTAATTGTGGATTGAAGTTAATATGGTATTAGTGCATCGAGAGGTGGTTAGTACTGTGTTCGTGTTCTTGATTAATAAACTGAGATAGTGCGTTAAATTGGGATAAAAGTGTTAAAATCAAAGTGAAGCTTAAGGTGAAATCATAAGTTCAATTCTCCATCAATTGTTTGAAAATTCAGATTTTGGTATTCGTGATTGTTTTATGTTAATTTAATTATTCTAAATTTTAGTTTTGGTTTTTTAATTTTAATCGTTGAATTTGATTTGTTTAATAAAATTAGGATTAATAGAAGATTGGTAATTGTGAGTTAAGGTATTTGCTATTTTATCTCTGTGGGAACGATACTCTACTCATCACTCTTTTACTTGTTGACCACATATACTTGCGTGTTGTGTGTATATAGATTTTATCCAACAGCAACTGCAAGAGCTGTTAGACAAAAAGTATATTCAGCCAGGTGTGTCACCGTGGGGAGCACCGGTGTTGTTTGTGAAGAAGAATATTGGGTTAATGCGTCTTTGCATTGATTATAGGGTATTGAACAAAGTCACTATTAAGAACAAATATCCATTACCAAGGATAGATGACTTGTTTGATCAATTGAAGGGTGCTTAATATTTTTCAAAAATAGATTTGAGAGTGAGGAAGGAGGATGTACCTAAGATGGCGTTCCGAACTCGGTATGGACATTATGAATTTTTAGTAATGTCATTTGGTTTGAAAAACGCCCCTGCAGCGTTCATGGGTTTGATGAACAGGGTGTTTAAACCATTTTTAGACAAGTATGTGGTGGTATTTATCGATGATATTCTGATGTACTCTAAAACTCAAGAGGAACACGTGGAACACTTACATCTAACGTTGGAGACGTTAAGAAAGGAAAAGTTGTACGCAAAATTCTCTAAATGTGAATTTTCAATTGGAGCGTACAATTTTGGGCATGTAATCGATAAAGATGGGATTTCCGTAGATCCATCAAAAGTTGAAGTTTCTTGGGGTTGGCAGGATATTACAGACGGTTTATTTAGGATTTTTCCAAGATTGCCACTCCGTTGACAAATTTGACAAGAAAATCTGTAAAGTTTGCTTGGATGGAGAAATGTGAAGAACGTTTTCAAGAATTAAAGAAGAAACTCAGTGTGGCACCTGAGTTGTTAGTACCGGATAATATAGGAAATTTTGTGGTGTATAGTGATGCTTCACACAAATGATTGGGTTGTGTCCTTATGCAGAATGGAAAGGTTATTGCGTATGCATCAAGGCAATTGAAAGACTATGAAAAAGGGTATCCGACTCATGATTTAGAGTTGGCGGCGGTTGTGTTCGCACTGAAGATATGGAGACACTATCTCTATGGAGAGAAATGTGAGATCTACACAGACCATAAAAATCAAGTATATTTTCACACGTAAAGACACGAACATGCTAAGAAAGGAGATGGATGGAATTGATAAAGGATTATGATTGTGAGATCTTTTATCATCCGAGCAAAGCTAATGTGGTTGTAGATGCCTTGAGTAGGAAAGGCAGAGAAAAGTTGATGTTGTTAACAGATCAAGAGGAGCTTATTACAGAAATGACAAGGTTAGAGCTGGAAATCAGATTTCCAGATGAATCCGATGAAAAATTGTTCCAGATAGAAGCTAGTTCAACTTTGATGGACAAAGTGAAGAATGCACAACTACTGGATGAAGAATGCAAGAAAATAAAGGAAAAGGTGGGCAAGGGTAAAGAAGCGAAGTATAAGGTCGATACTGAGGGAATGCTAAGATTTGAGGGACGAATTTGGGTTCCAGCAGTACAGGATATTAAAGAAGACATCTTGACGGAAGCTCATAGCTCAAGATATTCAATTCATCCAGGAAGTACGAAAATGTATCCGGATTTGCGGCGTCATTTTTGGTGGCTGAACATGAAAAGAGATGTTGCAGAATGCGTTGCAAAGTGCTTAACATATCTGAAAGTGAAGGTCGATTATCAACGACCAAGCGGATTACTTCAACCATTGGAAATACCAGACTGAAAGTGGGAGCATATCATAATGGATTTCATGGTAGGTCTTCCAATGACTCAGAAAGGATACGATGCGATATGGGTGATAGTGGACAGATTGACAAAATTCGCACACTTTTTGCCAATAAAGATTAGATTTAATCTTAACCAGCTGGCGAAATTATACGTTAAAGAGATCGTCTCAAGACATGGAGTTCCAGTATCAATTGTATCAGATAGAGATCCGAGATTCACATCAAACTTCTGGAAGAAACTTCAAGAATGCGTGGGAACACAACTGAAAATGAGTACAGCGTATCATCCATAAATTAATGGGCAAAGCGAACGAACGATCCAGACGCTAGAGGATATGCTTAGAGCATGCATCATGGATTTTAAAGGAAACTGGGATGATCATCTACCGTTGGTGGAATTTGCATACAACAACAGTTACCATGTAAGCATTGGTATGCCGTCATACAAGGCATTATACGGCAGGAAGTGCAGAACTCCACTATGTTGGGATGAAGTTGGAGAACAGAATCGTTAGGCCCAGGCGGTTCATCGATCATTGAAGTTGTCAAACTCATCGAGCAAAGAGGTAGTAGCGCTCGGGATCGATGAAAAAGTATGTTGATCAACACAGGCAGAGTCGTGAGTTTGAAGCAGGAAATTTCGTATTTCTGAAAGTTTCTCCTTGGAAGGGGAAGATTCATTTTGGCAAGAAAGGCAAGCTCAGCCCGAGGTTTATTGGACCTTTCAAAATTTTTCGAAGAGTGGGAGAGGTGGCTTACGAAGTAGCTTTACCTCCAGAATTAGAGCATGTGCACAATATTTTTCATGGTTTGTGTTGATCAGATAAACACGATTACAAGCATGTAATTGAGTATGAACCATTGCAGTTCAGTAAAGATTTATCTTACGAAGAGATTCCTATCCAGATAGTCGACAGGAAGGAACAAGTGCTCAGGAATAAAGTGATACCTTCTGTGAAGGTGATATGGAGGAACCACAATGTCGAAGAGGCTACATGGGAACTGGAAGCTGATATGATGAAAAATTACCCTGAGTTATTTGTTTAGTCTATGTCTTCGATTCTGGGGATAGAATCTTTATAAGTTGGGGAGAATGTGACGATTTGATTGTTTGAATTGTGATTCTTGGGATAGAATCCTTATAAGGAGGGAAGGATATAACGATCCGAAATTTCTAATTGTAATTTAAATATTTATTGAGTTGTATAAATATTATTTGAGGTGTTTATTGTTAAATAAATATTTTATTGATGTGATGGTTGATGAATCTGAATTTATTAGAGAATTTTGCTAAATTAAATTAATTTATAATTTAGAGATTTGCATTATAACATGAGGTGTTATATTGTATGTTAAATTATCAAATAAAATTATAACATGAAATTATAATTTTGTGGTATTTGATAAAGTGGGAAATATTTATTTAAAATATAGTATTTAACTAATTTATGGATTAGTGTTGGATATGGAAATTCAAACAAATATAGTATGTAATTATAAATTATAAACTAAAGTGTTTATTAAAATAAATTAAAAAGGGTTTAATTTAATTTTTGCCAGACAAGGCTTAATATATTAACTCTTTAAAATTTAAAGGATTTTTGCCAAACAAGCCTTATGGCTTTTGAAATTTCTAATTTTTTAAATTCAAATAAATAAAATAAAAAATTAAATTAAAATCATAAATATAATATATTTATAATATATACATTATTTTGATAATTGATTATAGCTATTAAGGCTATATCAGTTTCTTTTGTTTACGCTTATTACACAGTTGGTTTTTTTGCGCATAACTTAGTTTGCTAGCCTAGAGAGCTTCAGAGAAAATTGAGAACAACTTGAGAGAGAATTGGAGAAGAGTCTAGGAATTTTCATGTCAATTCCAATGTGTTAGCAAGAATTTTTGTTAAGCAACAAAAAGGTATGTTCATAACGGTGATAATATATATGTATTTGTGTTGGACGGCAAGAATTTTCATGTTCTGTAATAAGCAATTGTTGAATTGTGGATTTATATAGTTGGTAATTGCAATTGTATATGTTTATAATGCTAGAGTTTATGTCAAACAAGGAAATCGCATGTTAATTTTTGGATGTCAGTAGAATTTTTGACAGTATATGTATTTTTCATATGTTCATGAAAAGTATCAATTTTAATGGCCAATTTGTATGTGAAAGTATAAATTGAAGCTTGTATATGTTAGTTCATTGAGATGCGAACATAATGAAATTTGAATGAGATTATTTGATCATGTAATGAATTCACAGTGATGATTTTTGGGATGAATATCAAAAATGGAGTTTTATATGAAAAACATGAAAATTGAGAAATTAAAATGGTTTTAGTTGTTGTTAAATTGTGCTAAATGATGGAATAGGTGAGCAATCATGTTTATGCTAGTTGTATATTAATTTTACGTGTTAATTTCACTGTTCGGTGGGTGAAATTTGTGTTTGTTAGGCTAAAGTCGGCTACTGTTCATTAGCCTTCTCTGCGTCAGTCTCAACACCGACACGACTGTGCCGGTGCCAAGGCAAAAAATGGCGCAGCTGCACTGGTGCTAAGGCAAAAAATGGCGCAACTGCGCCGATCCCAAGCCTTTGTATAAAGACAAATTGCGCCATACACCGGTTTGAGATTCGATTTTCTCACTGTCATTGCAGTCTTCAAGTTAGCGTCATATCATGGTCTGAAATTGTGTTAGCATGTTAAATGTGTAATGTTAAGGTTAACATAACATAGTGAATTAGGGTTAGTAAGTTCAAAGTTGTAAAATGGTTAGTAAATCGAGAACGCGTTATGTGGTAGCTTTGTGTACATAATGAGTGTTAGACAAGTGTTGCGAAGTAAAACACTTGGATTTTCTGAATGTAAATGGTAATGAAGGACTTGTGCTTAAATGATAAATTTAGCTAGAAATGAACATGTTTTTGTATGTTAGCATATCTAATAGATAATGTGGTTCTAAACCAATGTGTAGGTGAACATGAGTTTAATATTGTAGCTTACGCTCGAGGCAATTTTCTAAACCCTGTCTTTTTACATTGAGAAAGCTTTCTAACTCTACACTTTCGTTGAATTAGTTCTATTATTATATTGTGTAACTTTATTGTTTTGATTGAGCGAGATTTGTTATCTTATCTGTTATTGAATAAGTCAATGGTTCCTAAAATTAATTCGAGCAAACTTTAACTCTAATGTTATTTGAAATTCTCATTTGATTGATTCATTCTAACTTGTTTATAGTTAAGCAAGTTTCTTAAGTTCTGTTATTGTATAATGAATGTAGTTTTGAATTCTCATCCTTATTATTGAACTGTTTTAATGCTTTGCATGAGTTAATACCCTGTTGGGCAAGTTCTAGTTTTCAGCTTGCTATCAGTTAATGTACGTTCAATAATTTCATTTCTAATATTATAAAACTCTAACCTTAGCTTATTTATTGTTCAAGTAAAGGTTACCATTTTACTCAATTTGTTGAATACTTATGCCCTATAGTTATTTCAAGCATGAGTTTAATATGTATAATTAGTTCATTTATGTTTCTTAATTGTTCTATGTTGTATTAAAACATCTGTTGTGATTATCAAACACTATTGATTCAACTAGTCCTCTAGTTGATGTTCGTTAAACTTCAAATTACCCTTGAAAGCTTATCCAAACCAAACTTTCTTTGGTGTGGACATTGTACTCTAAATACTGAGATGAACAACCCTATTATTATTAGGGGATAACTTACGCGTAGCCATAAATATTTATGCACAATACATGGTACGAAGGGCTGATCCCCCTAAGTACGAGGAGTTCTTATAGTCTTATGACTGTTAAAGTTGGAGTTGAAAGATTACTCACAACTGTGGACATAGTTCATGGTCTTATGACCCTCAGTTATATATATTCCATATTTTGGATTTCAGTTCCTGATTATCATTGTTAGAGTATATTCAATTTTGATGAGCCTATTCGTTGGCAGTTATTATTGTTATTCTCATGTTGATTCATTGTTATATCCAGTGAGCAATTATTTTGCTCACTCTTGCATATTTATATACTCATTGCAGCAAAAGTTGAGAAGGTAGATGAGCCTTCAACTAGCAAAGGAAAGGGAAAAATGTACAAGTGATGCTGATTTATACTTTTGATTACTGTTATGATCTTAGACTTTTTAATAATGATGTGGTGTAATAAATTTACTTTTCCGCACTTTAATGATGTTTAAAGGTTAGATAACCTGGGATTATTTGAATATAACTCTATTTAAGGAATGGATTTATGATTTAAATATTATTTAGTTGGGTAGATAGTATGAATGTATGGATAGTGAGCACCAAATCTTGTGGGAATGAAGTACCTAGATTTGGGGGTGTCACAGGGGAGGTTGTAAGACCCCAACTTTTAGGAATAAAAATGAATTTTCTATAAATATCATTTTTTTAATATTATGGAGTGAATTTGATATAATGTTATAGTTGTGGGTAATATTTATAAATTTTACAAAGTACGCAAGTTGTTATTTAATATTCGATTGGTTGGGAAATATTCATTTTAACAGGGAATATTCATACGACGGCACAATCATTGGTGGACCCCACAACTGAATTATTGTCGGATTGAGAAAACGACAAAAATATTTTTATGAAAATAGCGGTGGAAGTTTTAACATTAACTGTTGAAACACCCAATGTTAAAAGTACAGTAATAAGTGTTGTTGCATAGTAGCACACGGTATTGATTATTGATGCTTACGTGAGAAGTCACTCAGTTTTGTTCAATTATTGCCACAGTAATTGCTGCATAGAATCTCACGTTATTTGATTCAATTATTGTCAATACTTTATATATTATTAAATAAATAATTTAAACGACAAAGTTATTAATATTATTATTTACAATATTAACGATTTCTAGAAGTTTTGTCAAGGAGAGGTTTGGTCACCTAATTGTGCACCAATAGGGAGAAATTCTTATTGGAAAGCCCCCTCTTTCCTTAGAACGACCTGGTCGATTAATAGTGTGAATTATAATAATGATGATGAAGTTTGTTTTATTATTATTATTATAAATGTAATGAAACGGAAAACTTTTTATATAAAAAAGAATACTTTTTATAAAGTTTTGTTTTATTTGATTATAAATAGAATATAATATATTTCATTATGCATAGTGCATGCATAGTGTTTGCATAGTAAAATCTTTTTATATAAAATGTAATACTTTTATAAAATTATTTGTTTTATTAGATTTTAAATAAATTATATAAATATATATATATTTATATTTTATAAATAGAATATATTATATTTTATTGCATAGTATCCTTTCCATTCTTCTATAAATAGGATGCTTAGTTAGAATTGAAAACACACCGTAAATTGTAGAATTCTTCTTCTATAATCTTGAGCGTATTTCTTTAGAGTTTTAAGAAGCTTTGAGCGTAGAAAACAGTATAAGTTTTCTTCAAGAATATCCTCGCCCTACCAGTCGGAATACTCTTCTTTCTAAGATAAAGGGTATAATTTCTTTCGTATTCATGAAGAGAATTATTTTCTTTCAAATACTCGTAAGAGTTGTTATTCCATTCTTTATTATTATGTTAATATAACCTGTCTATGCGAAGTACCGCATACATGGTGAAATTCTTCTTTTATTCCATTCTTTATCATTCTGTTGGAATAACCTGTCTGTGCGGTCTATCGCATGCCTGGTGAATTCTGTTGTTATTTCATTCTTTATTATTATATTAAAATATCATGTCTGTGCGGATTACGCATAACCTGGTTCCATTCTTTATTATCTGTTGGAATATCATGTCTGTGCGGATTACGCATGACCTAGTAACATTCTTTATTATTCTATTGGAATATCTTGTCTATGCGGATTACTCATGACCTGGTTCCATTCTTTATTATTCTGTTGGAATAACCTATCTATGTGGATTACCGCATGCATGGTGAATGATCCTTTGTATTCATTCCTTATTAAATTGCGAAAATAATCTGTCTACGTGGATTACCGCATGGCTGGCGAAAATCCATTTGCAGTATAATATATTCTATTATACTCAGTTGGTTAAAATTTTGGCTTCTATACTCCATGAAATTAGTAGAATATCCTGGATATTTGCACTTCATCCAGTATCTTTTCACGGAAATAATCTTCTGAGCATTCTTGAATTTTACTCCACAAAGCAGTATCATGTTGACAATTTGGACATTATTGAGTTCAGGATAAATTAACTTATAAATCTTTAAAATTTATTCTTGAACTTGTTTTATTGAATTATTATGTCATTGTCATCATCCTCATGTTTATATTATGTTGAAAGTCATATGTGGCCTGTAGTGCATAGATGGACTTGGTATGATTATAACCAGGGATTATTCGGTATAATCATGACCGTAAAGTTACAAATGATGTGGTAAAAATCATCATTGGCCCGTAGTGCATTGATGGAAAGTTGTTGGCATGATCATGATCATTGATGAAAACACGAATATCCTTGG
The DNA here is from genome assembly GCA_020205615.1 of Panax quinquefolius. Lineage (NCBI taxonomy): Eukaryota > Viridiplantae > Streptophyta > Magnoliopsida > Apiales > Araliaceae > Panax > Panax quinquefolius. Next base: position 106,680,348 of record CM035153.1, read on the forward strand.
CCCGTAGTGCATGGATAAATTATGGTCATGATACTAATGAATATCATTGGTCGTGGTGCAGGGATGATGTGGATTATTTATTAAGCTAAGACTTAGCGATAAAAGTATGAAAAACCTTTTTAAATCATAGAAGATAGTAGATTTTATTCTCTACTTGACTCTCTTAATGGATTGCTTGTTCCGCTGCAGTTAAACTTGATGTTTGTTATATTTTATCAGTTTAACACTGTTAAAGACTAATGATAAATTATTCTGCATTATCTTAGTCATAATATTTCTTACTGGGCTAGTTGAGCTCACTCTTTCATTTTCATTAATTCTTTTTAGGAAATGAGAACGTAGCAGGTAATAGTCGGGGAACAGAGCGACGGTCCAGATGATAACATTAGTAGTCCTCACTATTCTATGAAATAGTGTGATAATAAATGTATTGAGGACTTATTTTGAGTTTGAATACTGTCTAGAAAATAATATTTGTATTAAAAATCACAGCTCATGTTGTATATTTAAGGTTGTATTGATATTCTGTACCATGTATTTGGTGACTCAGAATAGGTGATGTATACCTATTTTGGGGGCGTCACAATTACAGTATAGTACCTCCATCTATACCTCCATTTTTAACTTAGTCATGCAAGTATTATCAATCTTGCACCACCTCCCCTAATATTACATGAATGTGAATCAATAGTACACACATGTGAACAAATAGTTATAATCATGTGAATTAATAGCAATTAATTGCTCATTTATCCGATTAATTACTCGATTGGTCGGTATAACTTCCAGACATCAATTATTATCAAAATAAATGTCGATTTTCACTACACTAATAATCCCAACACAATGGAACTATCAATTTCATCTTTAATCAACACGAACTTATTCATCATTAATATTATTACTCACAATAATTAACAACCAGGTCGTTCCCAGGAAAGAGGGGGCTTTCCGATAAGGATTTCTCCTTATTGGGGCGCAATTAGGCGACCAAACCTCTCCTTGACAGAACTTCTAGACATTGTCAATATTGCAAATAATAATATGAATAACTTTATCATCTCAATTATTGATTTAATAATATAAAAATTATGCAGATGATACTGTGACAATAATTGAATCAATAATATGAGAGATATGATGCAGCAATTACAGTAGCAATAATTGAGTATAACTGAGTGACTTCTTACGTAAGCATCAATAATCAATACTGTGTGCTACTATGCAACCACGTGTATTACTGTACTTTTACTACCTAGTAATTCAACAGTTTTAATGATAAAACTTTCGCCGTTATTTTTATAAAAAGATAATTCTATCATTTTCTAAATACGACAATACTTCCGTTGTGGGGTTCACCAATGATTGTGCCATCGTACAAATATTCCATGTTAAAATGAATATTCCCCGACCAATCGAATATTTCCCGACACAACGAATATTTTATATCAACTTACTTACTTTGTAAAATTTTCAAATATCACCCTTAACTTTAAAATTTTTGCCAATTTAACTATTTACCAAAATAGAAAAATTGAATACTTTTATTTCATAAAATTCGGGATCTCACATAGATCATGAGTAGTATAATTCTTCTCATAGTCTTTGAGTTGTCTAGAGGCATAAGCTATGACTTTTTCATGTTGCATGAGAAAGCAACCTAGACCTTTACTTGAAGCATCGTTGTAGATGACAAATCCTTCCGATCATGATGGTACGGTCAGAACAGGTGCTGAAATGAGTCTCCTCTTGAATTCCTGGAAAATCTTCTCACATTCCTCGCCCTATTTGAATTTTATATCTTTTCAAGTCAGCTAAGTTAATAGAGTGGCGATTCGAGAAAATCCTTCAACGAATCTCCGATAATAACTAGCTAGGGCCAGAAAGCTACGTACTTTGGTTATTGACTAAGGTTGTTCCCAATTTAGTATCGCTTCAATCTTCGTTGGGTCGACTGATAATCAAAGCTTAGAGATCATGTGTCCAAGGAATGCTACTTCATTAAACCAGAACTAGAGTTCTTCAACTTAGCATATAGCTTATTTTCACGAAGCTTTTGGAGTATCAGCCTCAAGTGTTGCTCATAATCTTCATGACTTTTGGAGTATATGAGAATATCATTAATAAAGATAACCACAAAATAATCCAAATATTCTTTGAATATTCTATTCATCATATCTATGAAGGGAATAGAAGCATTGGTCAATTCGAAAGACGTGACTAGGAATTCGTAATGCATGTATTGAGTTTTGAAGGTAGTCTTCGGAATGTCATCAACTTTAATCTTTAAGTATGATATCCAAAATGAAAAAAAATTGATCTCCTTGCAACTGGTCAAACAGGTCATCAATGAAAGGTAATGGTTACCTATTTTTGATGATGACATAATTCAACTATCGATAGTCAATGCAAAGTCTCATACTCCCGTCTTTTTATGAATAATACAATATCACCCTAAGGAGATGTACTAGGATATATGAAATCGGTTTCTAACAATTCCTGAAGTTCAATAGGAGCCATTCGATATGAGGACTTGGAAATGAGTTTTGAATCGGGTTCAAGGTCAATACAAAATTTGATTTCACGTTCTGGTGATAGGCCAGGAAGTTCTTTGAAAAATACATCAGGAATTTATTAACAACAAAAATATTATTCAAATCTAATGTATTTTTATTTAAATCGGTGACATGGGCTAAGAAAGCTTAACATCCGTTTTTCAATAAATGAATGACTTTATAACTAGAGATGACAGTTATTGATTTTAACGGTTTAGTTGCTTGAACTCACATAACAGGTTGATTAATTAGGACAGTGAAAATAAAAAAACTTACGAAAGTAATCAATTTTAGCATGATGGGTAGTTAACTAGTCAATTCCTAAAATCATATCAAATTCAAGTATTTTCAAAGAGATGAGATCAATGGGTAAGGTGAGGGTGCCGATTTGAATTAAACAAAATTTATAAACACTGGATGTAATAAAGTTTTCTCCTAACGGAGTTTCAACTAATAAGTCAAAATCTAATTTCTCATAAGTCAAGTTTAAAAGTTGAGCACAAGTAGGTTAAATAAAAGAGTGGGTAGAACCAATATTGTCGATTTATTAATATTCTAACCTTTTTGTTTTGATGATGACTTAAGTTTGTGTACTAAATTGTTTATTGTGAGATTTCAGGAAGTTGATTAAAGGATTATTGATCAAAGGCTTTGAAGACTTTTATTGTCCTAAGATTTTATGTAAGGTCATTACAAATATTTAATTTTTCAATTCAAGGCTCTAGGATAATTTATGTGTGCATTTAACATGATTAGTATTTTATGCGTGCTTAAAGATGAAATGATTTTAAAATAAATTGCTAACTGATATTAATGTCCGATGTAAAGTGGTTAGTAATTATATATTGCCATGCTTGCTAATCCTTGAAAATAGTTAGCAGGAAAGTGAAGAGTTTATTGTGAAAGTGTATTTATATTTAATGCCATCTCTTTTGAAATGCACATATCTTGGTTATATAAGATTATAATTATTAACCCTTTACATGTATTGCGGAATTCATATATTTTTTATATTCGGTTATTCAAAAAGCAAGATGATATATATATATATATATATATATATATATATATATATATATATATATATGGCGGTAGGTAAGAGTCATGATTACTATCAATTAAGTGATTTGCTTGCATAAGCCTCGGTACTCACATATCATGATTATCCTGAGTAGTTCGTTTAAGATACACATGATTTTAATTATGAAACTAACACTCAAAGAGGATTAGCTTTGAAGGAGACAGATTTGTTATATAAGAAATTTTCACGGATTTATTTTTAAACTGTTTATATTCCTTATCCGACTAAATTAGTTCTAACAAAAATAAATTGTTTACAACGGAACTGATTTGTTTTGGAATGCAATGGTAATAATTTTTGGGGTATAAATTGTACTGAGATATCAGTGTTATATACAACACTCGAATTAATTTTTGCACTATCATACTTGAAAAGATATTCTATTATTCTTGCTGCAAATATATAAGCTGCTGTGCAAATATTCAGATTATTATCCAACAAATTTTTGTGAGCTCTAAATTGGTGATATCTTTTTTACTCTTTGATCATTGCATTCATTAGTTGAGCCTTGAATTTTTAAATTGCTTATTTGCTTTGATCATTAGACCTCTATATTTGTAATCTTATTTTTTAGACCAAGAATTGTCTAAAGGAATTTAATCCGGGTGGATTAAGGTTTGTTTACAAACAAGTTCAAGGAAGCATAGGTGCTTAAGGAGTGCATTGATGCACAAGGAGGAAAAGTGCTCAAGTGAATTATTGGAATTTAAGATTTGATAGAATCTGTTTTGTAACAAGAATCATTTTTTTAAAGAAATAAAGTGAGTCTCCAATACTAGTTGGTATTGGATGTGGACTAGGCTATTATTATATAGGGCAATAGATGAACAACATAAAAAATCTTGGTGTTAATTTTATTACTTGCTTTACTTTCATTGTTCACACAAGTTATTTAATTATATTGATAATTAAAATTTGGATATTTTCTTTAACTTAAGAAAAATTCATTAGTACCAAGTATTTTCACTAAGTTATAAATTTAACAAGATATTTTCATAAAATTAAAGAGGTAATTTGGTAGGCCATATTAATTCAGCAAGTTGCATTCATTAATATAGTAGGCTGAATTTAGTAGTTTGGTTTAAAGTTTAAAAATTAGTCATATTTTGTTCCCACACTTATTTAACCCCCCTTCTAAGCATGCCTTATCTGAATTTCATTTGGTATAAGAGCTTGGCTCTACTTATCTTGGTCTTAAAGGTGACTTGTAGGGAAAGATTCTGACATGACACAGTTCGGGAACAACAATCAAGAAGGTCAATCAACCAATAGACCTCCTCTACTGCATGGAATAGAAAACTACAACTTCTTGAAATTCTGAATGAGGATCTACCTTAAAAGTGATCCTTGGGAATGGTGGGTCGTGGAGAATGGACCGTTTATTCCAAAGAAAGATGACTGTACTCCAAAGACTTTGCTAGAGATGGACTCAACTGAGACTTTCATGGTTTCATATGATTCAAGGGCTATGAACACATTACTTAGCGGCATGGTACAATCCTAGATCGACAAAGTTTCCTCATGCAATACAACTAAGGAAATTTGGGACACTCTAGTGGTGAGCCATGAAAGAACATCCAAGGTTCGAGAAGTTAAACTAGGCATGCTCATGCACGATTATGAAATGTTCAAACTTGAGAAAAATGAAACTATAAAGATGGCTCAAGCAAGGTTCCTGGTTCTTCTAAATTCTTGAAAGCTACTTGACAAATCCATTCCACAAAGTGGGATTAACCGTAAGTTACTTCGGGCTATGCCCAAGAGGTTTGCTTCTAAAATTACTACTCTTCAAGATTCCTCTACTATTTCTACTATGGATACACTAACTCTTTTTGTTGAACTTGAGGAATATGAACATCAGTTAAAGAGATGATATGATGATAAGGAAGAAACTCCTCGAAGAAAGTTTTTAGCTCTTAATGTATGAAATAAAGAAGAGCTTAATGATGATTCAGATGAAGAGATAACCATGATGTCAAGGAGGCTCAAAGGACTACTACAAAGGAAGAATAAAAGGAAAAATACCTTCAACTTGAATAAAGCTAAAGGAAAGTAAACCGATGAGATATATTTTGAATGCAGACGTCCAGGATACTTCAAGAAGGACTGCTTTCAACTAAAGAACAAAGGAAAAACAAGCTTCAAGGATAATAAAAGAAACAAGGCACTTATCACTTGGAGTGATGAAGAGGAGTCTAAAGTTGAGGTCGATGCCAAGGATGAAATAGCTCAAGTATGTTTCATGGGAATAAAAGGTGAATCAAATGAGGTATCTAGTTATGATTTTAATTCTTTGCAACAAGAAAATGAAAAATTAAAAGAAAAGAATGCATTTTTTAAAGACTTGGTAAATACATTAATGAGTGAGGTTTATTCTTTAATAGATGAAATGAAAGATATTAAAAAAGAATCTATATGTAAAGAAGAAAAGATTTTGATTGCTAATATAACGCCCCTATATCTATACTCCCATGGTATCCGATATGGTGCTTACTACTAGTCAATGTATATAACACATTCAGATCTATACGCCCATGGTATTCGATTATATACTTTTATCTGATTGAGTGATTATACATTTATAACCAGATGCAATTCTCATAGATCCAAGATTCACAATATCCCATAACAGATAATAATTCCTAGGAGAACTATTACTATGTTTGGATACCCTCACTTGGATGTATGAACTGTATCTGTAAATAGTATCTACTTATCCAAAATTTAGAGTACCAGTAATAACATAAATAGTCCATATTACCAATACCCTAACTCAGATATATAGTCTATATCATGTGAATTACACTTTTGTAACGATAAAACCTATCTATCTGAAATCCAGATTATCAACAACAACATGAATAGTCCATGTTGTCAATACCCTCACTCAGATAAATAGTTCCCAAGGATCTCATACTAGATTAAAAATTATAATTACATCTATATATGTAAAGAAAACACGGTTGCTAAAATAAAAGATGTTATATATCATATATTAAGGTTCGATTACATTATTCTTCATAAAGAATTTCTTATTGCAAAGTATAACATTCAGCTAGACAGTAATATAAACTAATCTAAGCAGGGACACTTCCCTTTATTAACTCCGGATGTGCTAGGGTTACCATCTTATAATGCAAAGGGAATAATTTATAAGAGTGAGCTATGACATGCTCAGCAGGTTTTATATTTATAACAATATATGATTTGAAGAAGTATAACAGTTCAAAACTTAACTGATTGTTGTTACCATTTTTGGAATTTCTATTTCAACCATTTTTGGACTTTTTATTTTTGTCAGTCACAAAGACTTAGAAATTTTGTTTAGATGTGAGATAGCAGATCAGCCTATTCAACATCCTAGGAGTATGCATCTCATCCTAATCGTGCTCACATGCACTAAGTGTCAATATTTAATTGACTCAACATCTATCCCTTTTTGGGACACACAACTTCAGTATAGGATGTCTAACCAAAGCAATTTGGTTTGACACAACAGTTTATACTCAATAAACAATATCACATAAATAAATAATTCATTTCTGAGTTTTGCTGAAGCTATAGCAATAACTTTACAACAATTGACAATTCAAGTTTAGGTTTGGTATAACATATCAAAAGCAATTTATGATAGGAATCTTGTTCAACGAATAAGTAGGGTTTGAGAAATTTGTGTAAGTAATTAAAATAGGCTTTAGTAACTTGCCTGAGTGAAGATCAATCAAGCAAAGCTACTCGATTCGTTAATAAACACCTAGGATGTTCATTCATATAAATCTAACATATTAGTATTGATAACAATACTCAAATACATAAACTATTTATGTTCGGGTTAAGTTTGGTATGGTTTCGGTTTCCAAAGACTTTACCGGGTACTTAATAAGTTAATAACTCAGTTAAACTTTATTTATAAGCTTTATTCTATTTTTAGATAATTTAAATATCCTTTATAATAATTTTTGGAAGCTTATAATGATTTTTAAGTATTTATTTATCCCTTAAATGATTTTTAAATCATTTATTTCTATTTCTAAATAATTACTTTTTACTTAGAATATTATAAAAACCTTGTTTACTATTTTAAAATTATTTATAATCATTTATTATGATTTTTAAATCATTAATATTATTTTAAATAATTATTTATTATTTATAAATAATTATTCTAATTACCTTTTATTAACTTAATTATTAATAATATCCAAATAAAAAATTATTTATTGAATTTTATGTAAAAATATTAAAAGTTAATTATTATAACTTAAAATAATTTTTAAAACTATTTTTACAATTATTTATATTTATTTATTAATTATTTCTAATTTTTATTAATTTATTTATTAAAAAACATTTTCTGTCTGTCGCTAATTCCCTATAGTGACAGAAAGTGTCACTATAGGTGTTCTTGAGTTTCTGGGAATCAGTTGGTCGCCTAGAGACCACTTTAACCTCGATCTAATTCTCTATTGCTGATGATTCTAGATTTGGAAGTGTATGGATGTTATAATACTCATACAGTAGTACAACATCATACCAATTTCATGCTTTAACCTACATATAACTAGAAGTTATAGAGGCTTAAAGTCACTGTCAGAGCTATTCATGAGTTTCTGAGTAACCTAGAACAGTGGTCATGGTCGGTAAACGGTTTTGTAGCTTCTAGATCTTTCAATCCGTGTGATAGATTTATGTTTTGTTTGTTGTAATATATAGTCTATATATCAAGGTACATATATGTAACACTGATTTGGACAAAGTATGATTCTAAGGTCTCGATCTATGTTGGTCAAAGTACATCCAAAGATTGTTCTTTATGTTCATCAATTTTCTAGGTAACCCAGAAAAATTAGTCATGCTCGATCAACGACTTTTGACCATTAATTCTAGTAATCCTATGAATTTTTTAAACATTTGAGTGTCATAGATATATAGTATGTATGTCAAGGTATTAATTCATTACAATTAGTCATTATAACATCAAACAGAAAGCGATTAAAAGGTTCGTCAAAGTAGCATGTTCAACCTATTCTTGAGTTTTCTGGGTAACCCAGAAAACAGAACTTCGTGATCGATCAACCACTCTTGACCACCTATATCTTGCAATATATGGTTCCAATAAACCTATTTTCTTTTCTAGATTAAAGACCTCATGTCATACTACAACTAACATACAATTAACAGACCTAGTTATTAACATACACGGATCTACAGGCTCGGACATTCGACTGTCAGACCTATTTTTTCCAAAATTTCCAGATTGCATAAAACACTAATTCGATACAACTAGATATTACACTACAAAAAAATAAGTCATTGTCGATGGGTCATGCCGTCGCCAATGACCCTCTTGCCGTCGCCAATGACCTCATTGCCAATGGCAAGGTCTGACGCCCTTCCCGTCGCCGTATAGATCGTCACCCCTGGCTTCCGTCGCTCGCCGTCGGCAAGAGTGTCATTACCGACGGGGTCATTGCCGACGGCTAGCCGTCGATAATATTGGCGATGGAGTTGGCGACGAATAGACCGTCAGTAATATTTTTCCAAGAAAAATAAAAAACAATCATTGCCGACGGCACAGCCGTCGCCCATTACCCTCAATGCCCGTCGCCAATGAGTTTTTTAGAAAAAAAAATTGAAAAATTACAAAATACCCCTGTTCATTTACATATACATAATTATACCTGTTATAAACTAAAGAAAAATTATAAAGAATTCTTCACAAACACATATCAATAACAATAATAGCTTTTGCTATATCAACCATCAAATATGTAAACAACGTAATGACTTATAGATAAAAGTCGTACAATGTAAATACAAAATGTAATCATAAACAATCACTATAGTTAGATACATATACCATCAGCCTAATTATATTCTAAACTCTAGTCTTTACAACTCAAAAGCTATATAAATATACATATATGAAAGTCAAAATACAAACATAACGTAGATCAGGAATGTCGGTATCACCATCGCCGCCGGTCCCACCTACGGTCCCATCGTCGGTCCCACCCTCAAGGAAGGATGGAATATTTATTATGTACACAAGCAAAATCAATAATAGTGGAAGAATAAAAACTTTTGTTTGAAATAGAGTATAAAAATGGATTTTGAAGAAAGATTGATTAGCCCAAACTTAAATAAGTAATGATAAAGTAGGGAGTGGGTTAGTTACTTAAATAATACTATATCTTATTCTCTATGTGGCCTCAAGTTTGCATATAAAAATTCCACTTCCCCCATTTTGCTGTTTATCCTAACAGAACATAAGCAATCATGAAAGCAGCTGTAATGGAAGAAAATTAAAAAATGGACTCAAAGTGAAAGTTAAACAAATAGCATATCGTAAGACTGGAAGAAAAACTGTCGAGATGCAATGGAGTTTGAGCAATTTATACACTACAATATATATACATACACTGCAATATAATTTTCATGTAAACTTGCAAACATTTGAAATTGCAATAAGGTCTTGTACACTGCAAATACACTACAATATTTCGACTTAAAATTTTCATGTAAACTAGCAAACATTTGAAATAGTAATACACTGCAATGCAATTGATATTTGGGGAAAATAGAGTGAAATTGTAGAGGAAGGGATTATTAGGTTATATTTGGGGGAAAATTGAAATTGGGAAGAAATTACCTTGCTTAGTCGAGAGATGACGATGGGAAGAGAGGTGGCGACGGCAAAAGAGGACCAGTGGGCGATGGGAAAGAGCAGTCAGCGATGGCGCGAGGAAGGAGGAGAAAATGAATAGAAGAAATGAAAAAAATTGAAGTTACCGAAAGTAAATAAAAACCCATTCTCGACAGCACTCAATACCGACGGCAAAGGCCGTCGCCTATGCCCTTTTCCCACCGCGCCAAAAAATTCCAACCAAATTAAGGCCCGGGAAGGGTCATTCTCGACGGGCCTCATTAGCGACGGCTATGCCGTTGGTAATAAGGTTAGTGGCGACGGGGATACTGCCGTCGCTAATGATGACGTCGCCAATGACTTATTTTCTTGTAGTGAATTATGAAAACATGTTCTATCAACTTAGCATACTTTCTAACATGTTATTACATGTATCTAAACATCTAAGCAACAAATTAAACATAGCATCAAAGATCTAGCTTAAAATTAGGGTTTGCACGTTTTCTTGCTTGATTTTGATTTCTGGCTACTAAATCTATTGTTGTTATCACCAAGGCTTGTTTAGGCATGTTATATGAGTGTATAGGCTTATGAATTTTGTGAGTTCGCACTGAACTAGGTCTGCCTTTTATAGAATTTTCAATCTTGGGTTTTTGGTCATTTAATCTCCTACTTGCCTCCCAAAATATCTGATCTGTTACTCTGATGCTGCTAGGGGGTTTGGAAGCAGGTCATGTGATGTTTCCAAACTTGTGTTGATGACTCCTAACCTACTTGTGAGCTAGTTGATCAAATTAGTAGCTTAATTATGCCCTAATCCTCTTTAATCTTGATTAGGGTTTTGGTGCTTATGATTAGGGTTGCTTAATGATGTTTATTAGTACCTAATTAAAGTTTAGCAATCATAATTAGGTGTTAGGATAACCTAATTAGGGTTAAGTCTAGCTAATTACGGTTAGGATTTACAAATTAGGGTTAGGGTTTGAAATCTAAGGTTAGGGTTTATAATCTAGGGTTCTTAACTTAGATTTTTCACAAATCCTAACAAGCACGACAAAACATTTTGTCAGTGTAAGCACGACAAAGCAGCTTGTCAAAACATATATACCGAAAAGTATGTTTTCGAAAGAAAAAATTAAGCACGACATGTCAAGCACGTCAATTTTTGGAAGAAAATTTATTTGACCTAATTTGTTAAAAAGAGTATATATTAACACAAAACACTTTCAGAACGGAGAGATTTTTTTAATATAACTGAATTTACTTAACCGAGTCTTATTAGGGTTTTGGGGTTTCACATTCACTCCCACTAATAATAATTTCATCCTCAAAATTACACTATAGGTTAAGTAAACAGTTAGGGATAGTTCTCTCGTATTTTATCTTCGAGCTCCTATGTAGCCTCTTCAACGTTCTGATTCCTCCAAATCACTTTGACCGATGCTATCACTTTATTCCTCAGGACTTGCTCTTTATGATCAACGATTTGCACATGTTATTCTACATAAGAATGATCTTCTTTGATTTGGATCGGCTCATAATTTATAACGTGTTTATAATCAGGTTTGTATGGTTGTAATTGGGACACATGAAACATAATATGAATATGATTTAATTCAGGAGGTAATGCTATTTCATAAGCAACTTCACCTCCTCCTCAAAATTTCAAAGGTTCCAATGAATCTCGGACTCAGTTTTCCTTTCTTGCCAAAACATATCTTGCCCTTCCAAGGGGACACTTTCAAGAATACGTGGCTTCCTACGCTAAAGTTTCGTTGTTGACGATGTGGATTAGTGTATTTCTTATGTCGATCTTGAGATGCTTGTAATCGTTCACGTATAATTCTAATGGTTTAAGTAGTTTGTTGGATTATCTCAGGTCCTAGAATTTGTTTTTCCCCAACCTCATCCCAACACAAAGGTGTTCTATATTTCCTCCCATATAAGGCTTCATAAGCTGGCATACATATGCTAGCATGATAACTGTTGTTGTAAGCAAATTCCACCAAAGGTAATTGATCTTCCTAACTTCCTTTGAAGTCAATGATACATATTCTCATTATATCCTCTAATGTTTGAATGGTTCTCTCACTTTTCCCATCAGTTTGAGGGTGATAAGATGTACTCAATCTTAATTGTGTTCCTAAGTGTTTTTGAAGGCTCTTCCAAAAATTTGAGGTAAAGCGTGGATCTCGATCTGATACTATGGAAATAGGTACTCCATGCCTAGAGATAATTTCATTAATGTATAGCTTGGCAAGTTGGTCTAAGTTATAAATAACTTTAACAGGTAGGAAGTGAGCTGATTTGGTTAGACGATTAACTATTACCCAAATGGCATTGTGGCCCTGTGTAGCTGGAAGGCCTACCATGAAGTCCATAGTTATATGTTCCCACTTCCACTCAGGAATTGGTAAGGGTTGAAGTAAACCACTCGGCTTTTGATGTTCAGCCTTAGCCCATTGACACGTGAGACATTTGTTTACCCATTCAGCTACTTCTCTTTTCATATTTGACCACCAAAAGTGTTGACTTAAGTCCTTGTACATTTTAGTACTGCCTGGATGTATGGTAAATTTAGAATTATGAGCTTCATTTAAGATTTCGTCTTTTAATGCTTGCTTTAACGAAACCCAAATTCTATCTTCATATCTTATTATTCCATCATTGTCTATTCTGAATTTGTTATTCTTAATATGAGTTATATTAGACTTATACTTTTGACATTCTTCATCCCTCTCTTGCATCTCTTTGATTCTATCAAGTAAAGATGAAACTCCCTCTAAAATGAATAACTTTTGGGTAGAGGTAGTTGCACATCCCACCTCAATTTCTAGGTTTTCAAAATCTTTTATTAACCTTTCATTGTTTGTTATTGCGTTCAACTTTTCTTGATTCTTTCTACTTAACGCATCAGCTACGACATTGGCTTTACCGGGATGATCTAAGATTTCACAATCAAAATCCTTTATCAGTTCTAACCATCTTCTCTGCCTTAAGATTAACTCTTTTTGTGTAAAAATATATTTCAGACTTTTGTGAGCTGTATGTATCTCGTACTTCTCCCCATACAAGTAATGTCTCCAAATTTTTAGGGCAAAAACTACCACGGCTAACTCTAGGTCATGAGTAGGATACCTCTTCTCATAAACTTTGAGTTTTCGTGATGCATAAGCAATCACTTTCCCATGTTGCATCAACACAAAGCCTAAACCTCTGTGTGACGCATCACTAAATACTACAAGGCCTCATGTATCATCTGGTAAGGACAACACTAGAGCCATGCTCAGTCGCTTTTTCAACTCTTGGAAGCTCTCTTCATATTTATCTGTCCAGACATATTTCACCGTCTTTCGAGTTAAATTGGTTAGTGGGGTTGCTATTTTTGAAAAATCTTTTATGAACCGTCGATAATAACCCGCTAAACTGAGAAAACTGCTTACTTCTGTTGGAGTTATTGGTTGTTCCCAATTCACAATCGTTTCGATCATAGTTGGATATACTGATACTCCATTTTTGTCAATTACATGACCTAAAAATTGAACTCTCTTTAACAAGAATTCACACTTAGAAAACTTTGCATAAAGTTGTTCCTTTCGTAATATCTCCAAAACGACTCTCAAGTGTTCAGCATGTTCTTCCCGTGTTTTCGAGTATACCAGAATATTGTCGATAAACACTACAACAAATTTGTCTAAGCATGATTTAAACACTCGATTCATAAAATCCATAAATGCTTCTGGTGCATTTGTCAACCTAAAAGACATTACAAGAAACTCATAATGTCCATAGCATGTCATAAACACTGTCTTTGGCACATCTTCCTTTCTTACCTTTAACTGATGATAACTTGTCCTAAGGTCAATTTTTGAAAAGTGTTCACCCCCCCTTTAATTGGTCAAACAAATCATCAATTCTTGGTAAAGGATATTTATTCTTAATGGTTAATTTATTTAACTCTCTATAGTCTATACATAACCTCATGGTTCCATCCTTCTTCTTTACAAATAATATTGGTGCTCCCTAAGGTGAAACACTAGGTTGTATGTACTTTTTATCTAAGAGTTCCTATAGTTATACTAGTAACTCTTTCAGTTCTACAAGTGCCATTATATATGGTTCCTTAGAAACTGGTGTCGTTCCTGGTGCAAAATTAATGACAAACTCAATTTCCCTATCTGGATGTAAACCTAGTAAGTCATCTGGGAATACATCGGGAAAATCCTTAACTATATGTATTTGATCTAGTTTTACTCCTTGTTTAGTATCAACTATATAGGCCAAATATCCTAAACAATCTTTTCTAAGTAACCTTTCTACCTGAGTTATAGTCAGACATCGAGATTTCTTAGGTGAACAACCTCTGTTGAACACTATCTTTGACTTCAACGTAGTCAATAGGTTTATACATTTTTGATGACAATCGATCATTGCGTTATGGTTAACTAACCAATCTATTCCTAAGATTACATCAAATTCTCCCAACTAAATTGGAATAAGATTTACCAGAAAATTATGTCCCTTTATCTCCACACTACAGTTCCTATAAATAGTCTTAATGGGAATCTTTTCATTATTTGCAATTTCTACACAGAACGATATGTCTAAATTTTCACATGGTATATTCAGGTTTTTAGAATAACTATTAGACACAAAGGAACAAGTAACACCAGAATCGAATAACACATATGCATTTAAAAGTGTTGATAAAGATGATACCTGTCACCACGTCCTGTGAAGCAACAACATCCCTCACCGATATATTAAATGTTCTCGCGGTTGGTCGATTCTGAGCTCCAACTACAGCTATTGTTGACTGATTATTGTTATTCTTCGGTACTATATTTCTCTTTCCTCCCTGGTTCTTGAGTTTGTTACAGTTCCTTGCTAAATGTTCCGACGAACCACAGTTGAAACATTTATTTTTATTAGGGAGAGGACACTGTGGAGAAAAGTGTCTCACTTGTCCACAATTGTAACATTTATTTATACTTTTAAAACATATTCCTTTATGTTTTCCCCCACATGTAGGATAAGGTTCTCTCTTATTATAATTAAAGTTATTATTATTATTACCTACCTTTTTTCCCGAGTTGTTAGAAAAAGTAATATCCCATTTCCTTTTATTATTAAACCCACCTAAACTGGGTTCAGTCTTAGGTTTAACCTTCTCATTTTAATTCTTCTTTTCCTGATGAAATTTGATGAGATTCTCGTTTTCACTCTCAGCTATGGAAGCTTTCTTTAGTCTTTCAAAAAAAGTCTTTAGTTGGAATATAGATAATTTACTTCGTATCTGAGGTTTCAAACCTTCCTGATACCTCCAAGTCTTCCTAAGTTCAGTATTAACTTGGTGAGGAACAAACTTGGACAGTTCGTTAAACTTGGTCGTATACTGAGATACAGTCAGGTCTCCTTGTTTCTTTTCTAGGAATCGTACCTCCATACGATCCTTCAAAGATTGGGAAAAATAATTTTCAAAGAACAATTCTTTGAATCTATCCGAAGGCACAATTTCAGTTTCTACCCGGCCCTTAGTTGATTCCTAGCAGTAATTCGCCTCACCTTTCAAGAAAAACGTTGCAAAAGTTGTCTTTTGATTGTTATTGACATTGGTTACTAAGAAGAATTTTTCTATTTCAGTAATCCAGATTTGTGCATCGACAAGTTCGAATGTACCTTTGAACTCGGGTGGACCAACTAATTTAAAATCCTTAAAGGGAGTGTTTTGGGTTATGGGTCTATTTATAGCACCTAACAAAAGTTCTACTAACTATTGGGTAGGATTAACATCATTATCTATCTCTCGTTGAGGTCTTCTGGTTGGTGGCATGATTCTATTTAAAACAAGAAACATCCACATAAGAATTTGTATAACACAAACATACCTTTTATTCATATGTCACAAAATACACACATAAACAACTAGTAGTTTATAAACACTACTAGCTATAATACAAATACAAACATCAAATGCTCTTTTATTCATACTAATATAGAGCATTTAGACTTCTATTATACACTCTAGAATTCATTAACGTCATCGAAGGAATCCTGGATCATGCGGCATACCACAGATCGATCTATCAAATAGGCAGTTTTCTTCTCCTTTACTGGATATCGAACTACTCGGCTCTACAAATCATTAAAGACATCTCCAGTACCCAGAGCAGATTTGAGTAGCCTTAACTGTATTTCCTTCCTGCCCATTTGTGCATGGTGCAGTTGTACTTTCAGTTGATTATTGGTTCCCCTTTCATGCTCTAACATTCCTTTGGCTAAGTGTGCCCTAAACATCATTTGATTATTATCATGCTCAGGCTTCTGCATTAGTGATGACATTGTTTCATCATGTTCATCAATTTTCATTAATTGTCCTGCTACCGGATCTTCTTCTTTCTCAGTATTTAGCAGTTGTTGATCATGAAGTAATTCTTCATCCTCTGCATCACTATCTATAAATGACTCAATTTGTGGTGGATTGTTTACTATTGGCATTTCCTCAGCATTGGAGTTGGCCATCCTATAATACAAAACTTCTTTTTTACTTATATAGAAATTTACACAAAACATAATATTTTTAATGTTATTTTTATGTACAATTTAATACTTTTACAGATTCAAAGATTATATACTAAGATTACTCTTCCTTATATCTATAGCCTTAACTGATCTAATACCATTAATTGTAACGCCCCCATATCTATACTACCAGGGTACCCGATATGGTGCTTACTACTAGTCAATGTATATAACGCATTCAAATCTATACGCTCATGGTATCTGATTATATGCTTATATCTAATTGAGTGACTATACATTTATAACCAGATGCAATTCCCATAGATCCAAGATTTATAGTATCCCATAACAGATAACAATTCCTAAGAGAACTATTGTTGTGTTTGGATACCCTCACTTGGATGTATGAACTGTATCTGCGAATAGTATCTATATATTCAAAATTCAGAAGTACTAGTAATAACATGAACAATCCATATTACCAATACCCTCACTCAGATGTATAGTCTATATCATGCGAAGTACATTATCGTATCGATAGTATTTATCTATCTGAAATCCAAAATATCAACAACAACATGAACAGTCCATGTTGTCAATACCCTCACTTAGATAAATAGTTCCCAAGGATCTCATACTAGATTGAAAAATTCTAATTACATCTATATATGTAAAGAAAACACGATTGTAGAAGTAAAAGATGTTTAATATATATATATATATATCATATATTAAGGTTCAATTACATGATTCTTCATAAAGAACTTCATATTACAATGTATTACATTCAGCTACACAGTAATATAAACTAATCTAAGAAGGAAAATTTCCCTTTATTAACTCCAGATGTGCTAGGGTTACCATCTAATACTGTAAAGGGAATAATTTGCAAGAGTGAGCTATGACATGCTCAACAAGTTTTATATTTATAACAATATATGATTTGAAGAAGTATAACAGTTCAAAACTCAATTGATTGTTGTTACCATTTCTGGAATTTCTATTTCAATCATTTTTGGACTTTTTATTTCTGTCAGTCACAAAGACTTAGAAATTTTGTTTAGATGTGAGATAGGGGATCAGCCTATTCAACATCCTAAGAATATGCATCTCATCCTACTCGTGCTCACATGCACAAAGTATCAATATTTAATTGAACCAACATCTATCGCTTTTTGGGACACACAACTTCAGTATAGAATGTCTTACCAAAGTAATTTGGTTTGACACAACAGTTTATGCTCAATAAACAATATCATATGAATAAATAATTCATTTCTGAGCTATGCTGAAGCTATAGCAATAACTTTACAACAATTGGCAATTCAAATTTAGGTTTGGTATAACATATCAAAAGCAATTTAAGATAAGAATCTTGTTCAACGAATAAGTAGGGTTTGAGAAATTTGTGTAAGTAATTAAAATAGGCTTTAGTAACTTGCCTGAGCAGAGATCAATCAATCAATGTTACTTGTTTCGTTAATAAACACCTAAGATGTTCATTCATATAAATCTAACACATTAGTATTGATAACAATACTCAAATCCATAAACTATTTATGTTCGGGTTAAGTTTGGTATTATTTCGGTGTCCAAAGACTTTACCGAGTACTTAATAAGTTAATAACTCGGTTAAACTTTATTTAGAAGCTTTATTATATTTTTAGATAATTTAAATATCCTTTATAATAATTTCTAGAAGCTTAAAATAATTTTTAAGTATTTATTTATCCCTTAAATGATTTTTAAATCATTTATTTCTATTTCTAAATAATTAATTTTTACTTAGAATATTATAAAAACCTTGTTTACTATTTTTAAATAATTTATAATAATTTATTATGATTTTTAAATCATTAATATTATTTTTAAATAATTATTTATTATTTTTAAATAATTATTCTAAGTAATTTATTATTAACTTAATTATTAATAATATCCAAATAAAAAATATTTATTAAATTTGAAGTAAAAATATTAAAAGTTAATTATTATAGCTTAAAATAATTTTTAAAACTGTTTTTATATTTATTTATTAATTATTTCTAATTTTTGTTAATTTATTTCTTAGAAAACATTTTCAGTCTATCGATAATGCCCTATAGTGACAGAAAGTGTCGCTATAGGTGTTCTTGAGTTTCTGGGAATCGGTTGGTCATGGCCTAGAGACTACTTTGACCTCGATCTAATTCTCTATTGTTGATGATTCTGGGTTTGGAAGTGTATGGATGTTATAATACTCATACAGTAGTACAACATCATAACAATTTCATGCTTTAACCTACATATAACAAGAAGTTATAGATGCTTAAATTTACTGTCGCAACTGTTCTTGAGTTTCTGAGTAACATAGAATAGTGGTCATGGTCGGTAAACGGTTTTGTAGCTTCTAGATCTTTCAATCCGTGTGATAGATTTGTGTTTTGTTTGTTGTAATATGTAGTCTATATATCAAGGTACATATATGTAACACTGATTTGGACAAAGTATGATTCTAAGGTCTCGATCTATGTTGGTCAAAGTACAACCAAAGGTTGTTCTTCATGTTCATCAGTTTTCTAGGTAACCTAGAAAACTTATTCAAGCATGGTCAACGACTTTTGACCATTAATTCTAGTAATCCTATGAATTATTTAAACATTTGATTGTCATAGATATGTAGTATGTATGTCAAGGTATTAATTCATTACAATTAGTCATTATAACATCAAACAGAAAGCGATTAAAAGGTTTGTCAAAGTAGCTGGTTCAACCTGTTCTTGAGTTTTCTAGGTAACCCAGAAAACAGAACTTCGTGATTGGTCAACCACTTTTGACCACCTATATCTTCCAATATATGGTTCCAATAAACCTGTTTTCTTTTCCTGATTAAAGACCTCATGTCATACTACAACTAACATACAATTAACAGACCTAACTATTAGCATACATGGATCTACAGGCTCTGACATTCAACTGTCAGACCTATTTTTCTAAAATTTTCAGATTGCTTAAAGCACTAATTTGATACATCTAGATGTTATGAAAACATGTTCCATCAATTTAGCATACTTTCTAACATGTTATTACATATATCTAAACAACAAATTAAACATAGCATCAAAGACTAGCTTAAAATTAAGGTTTGCACCTTTTCTTGCTTGATTTTGATTTATGGCTACTGAATTTGTTGTTGCTATCACCAAGGCTTGTTTAGGCAGTTTATATGAGTGTATAGGCTTGTAAATTTCTTGAGTTCGCATTAAACAAGGGCTGCCTTTTATAGAATTTTCAAACTTGGGTTTTTGGTCATTTAATCACCTGCTTGCCTCCCAAAATATCTGATATGTGACTCTGATGCTGCTTGGGAGTTTGGAAGCAGGTCATGTGATTTTTTGAAACTTGGGTTAATGACTCCTACCCTACTTGTGAGCTAGTTGTTCAAATTAGTAGCTTAATTATTCCCTAATCCTAATTTAATCTTGATTAGGGTTTTGGTTTCTATTATTAGGGTTGCTTAATGATGTTTATTAGTACCTAATTAAAGTTTAGCAATCATGATTAGGTGTTAGGATAACCTAATTAGGGTTTAGTCTAGCTAATTAGGGTTAGGGTTTACAAATTAGGGTTATGGCTTGAAATCTAGGGTTAGGGTTTGTAATCTAGGGTTCCTAACTTAGATTTTCAACAAATCCTAACAAGTACAACAAAGCATTTTTTCAGTGTAAGCACGTCAAAGCAGCTAGTCAAAACATATATACCGAAAAGTCCGTTTTTGGAAGAAAATTTTAAGCACGACATGTCAAGCACGTCAATTTTCGGAGAAAAATTTATTTGACCTAATTTGTTAAACAGAATATATATTAATACAACACACTTTCAGAACGGAGAGATTTTATTAATATAACTGAATTTACATATCCGAGTCTTATTAGGGTTTTGGGGTTTCACAGCAGATTGATTATCTAGATAATTTTAACAAAATACTTTTTAATAAGGAAAATTATTTGAATAATGAAGTCAAAAAATTGACTAATGAACTAAAAATGAGAGATGTATGTATTGATGCATTTAGTGATAAATCACTTGTTAAAACCTTTCCTAATAATGAACTTCAAAAGGAAGTAGAATCACTAAAATTATCTCTTGTTAAGTTTGTTCAAGGAGAAGAAAGCTTAAATGTCATATTGGGTGAACAAAGACCTAGTTTTGAAAGACAGGGAATTGGTTATAATTCTATGCATAAAAAAAGTGATATAAAAATGCTAAAATCAAAATCATGTTCTAAATTGAATTATTGTTCTCTTTTCACAACATGTAGAAATTGTGGTATTAAAGGTCGCTTGGACATATTGGTTTAAGAAAAACAAGAATAAAAAGGTATGGTTTAAAAAGGATGATTTACGTGCAACTAACATTAAAGGACCCAAAAAGATGTGGGTACCAAAAGGATGAATTATCTTTTCTTGACATGTATGTCTCAAGGCAAGGGTTCCATCTAAAAAAAGGATTCTTGATAGTGGATACTCTCGTCACATGACTGGTGACAAATCAAAGTTCGTGGAATTAAAAATCAAGAAGAAAATTGGAACATTTACATTTGGAGATAATCGTACTTGCGAAATTATCAGAAAAGGTAAAATTGGTAATGGTAAGGTCAACATTGATAATGTACATCTTGTTAGTGGACTTGAATTTAATCTTATAATTGTTAGTCAATTAATGGATAATGGTAGTCAAGTTCGTGTTGAAAAAGAAAAATGTACAATTTCTCATGGTACTAACAATACTACTCTAGTTGCACAAAGGGGAGGAAATATATATACTATTGATTTTGAGCAACAGGATGAAGAACTATGTCTTGCATCTGTGCAAGATGAGGCTAACTTATGGAGTAAGAGGATGGGACATCTTCACATGGATTTAATCAAGAAATTATCCTCAAAGAATCTCGTCAAAGGGTTGCCAAAAATAAAGTATGAAAAGAAGGGAATATATATTCCTTGTCAACTCGGGAAACAAATAAGAACTTCATTTACGGCAAAGAACATGATATCAACTTCTTCACCTTTGCAATTACTTCATCTTGACTTATTTGGACCAGAAAGGCATGCTAGTATTAATGGTAAATTTTATGCATTTGTGATAGTAGATAATTTCTCTAGATATACATGGGTATTATTTTTGAGAACTAAAGATGAAGCATTTAAAGAATTTGAGAAATTAATAAGAAATTTGGAAACAAAATATAGTCTCAAACTTGTAAAGATAAGAAGAAATCATTGTACTAAATTTCAAAAAGACTTTATAATATTTTGTGACAAAAAAGGAATGAATTTTCAGCCCCAAGAACCCCTCAACAAAATGGAGTAGTGGAAAGTAAGAATAGAACGTTACAAGAAACAACTAGAACATTGCTACAAGAAAGTAAATTTCCTAAAAAGTTTTGGGTCGAAGCTATAAACACCTCTTGTTATGTTTTGAATAGAGTACTTATTCAGCCAATTATTTTGAAAACTCCTTATGAACTCTTAAATAACAAGCCTCCTAATCTAAGTTATTTCAAAGTTATTGGGTCTAAATGTTTTATTCTAAATACTATGTATAACTTGGGAAAATTTGATGATAAATCTTATGAAGGAATTTTCATTGGTTATTCACAAAATAACAAGCTATGTGTATTCAATATTAACAAGCTATGTTTTGAAGAATCATTTCATACTACATTTAATGAGACTCACAAAGATCTTCCAAAAGAAAGAGATGAGGATGCAGGAAATTTGAAGATCTTAAGGAATCCAGCAAACCGGAAAAGTCTATTCAGCCAGGCGAATGAACAAATCCAGCAATCTGAATTAGATAATTCGCAAGATGTGGAACAAGAAATAACACAAGGGCTTGAAGAAGATTTCCCCCAACAAGAAGAGGTAATAAATGATGTCCAAAGGCCAAAAACTGTTAGATATCTCAAGAATCATCCACCAGAAAACATCATTGGAGATATAAACAAAAGAATCACTACAAGGAGAGGATTGCAAAATTAATGTGCATTCTCTGCATTCTTATCACAATTTGAGCCAAATAATGCTAAGGAAGTTATCCTTGATGAAAGTTGGCAAATGGCGATGCAAGAGGAACTTCAACAATTTGAACGATGCCAAGTTTGGGAACTTATGTCCCTTCCTAAAGATGTTTACATCATTGGAACAAGATGGGTATTTAAGAATAAGCTGAATGAGCATAGCATAATTACTCGTAATAAAGCAAGGCTAGTAGCTCAAGCATACAATCAACAAGAAGGGATCGACTATGAAGAAACTTATGCCCTAGTTGCAAGACTAGAATCTATCCGAATGTTGTTAGCATTTGCTTGTTAAAAGAAGTTCAAACTTTATCAAATGGATGTGAACACCACCTTCCTCAATGGATACATCAGTGAAGAGGTATATGTAAAACAGCCTCCTGGATTCGAACATGAGAAATATCCAAACCATGTCTATAAACTAAAGAAAGCTCTTTATGGTCTCAAACAAGCTCCAAAGGCCTGGTACGAGAGGTTGAGTAAGTATTTACTTGCAAATGTTTTTATTAGAGGTAAAATTGATTCGACATTATTTATTAAGCATGAAAATAAAGATATTATTATTGTACAAATATATGTAGATGATATAATTTTTGGTGGTACTAATGATTTTCTTTTCGAGTGGTTTTCTAAGTGTATGCATAAGGAGTTCGACATGAGTTTAATGGGAGAAATTAATTACTTTTTGGGACTTCAAATTAAGCAAACGAAGGAAGGTATCTATATCCATCAAACTAAATATACAAAAGAGCTACTTAAAAGATTTGGTTTTGAGAGAACCAATTCAAAGGCTACACCAAAAAGCACTTCAATAAAACTTACTTCTGATGAAAAAGGTATAGATATGGAATTAGCTAAATATCAAGGTATGATTGATTGTCTATTATATTTATCTGCATCTAGACCTGATATAATGTACAGTGTCTGTCTTTGTGAACGTTTTCAAGAAAAACCTAAGGAATCACACTTACAAGCTGTTAAAAAGATTTTTAAATATTTAAGTGGTACTATTAATTTGGGATTATTTTATCCAATTTGCAATCACTTTGAACTAATGGGCTATTCAGATGCTGACTATGCAAGATGCCAAATTGATAGAAAAAGTACCAGTGGTGCTTGCACATTTCTAGGTCACATTCTTATGACGTGGTATAGTAAAAAGCAAACTTCAGTTGCTTTATCAACCACTGAGTGTGAATATCTTGCTGCAGGGAGTTGCTGCCTCTCAAATATTATGGATGAGACAAACCCTATATGATTTTGGTATTTTATGTGATAGTGTGCCTATTTACTGTGATAATTTTAGCACTATTGACATATCAAAATATTATGTTTTTCATTCACATACAAAACATATAGAGGTTAGACATCATTTTTAAGGGATAATGTTTCAAAAGGTTTAATTAAATTAATTTTTATTCCAACAGAGAAATAATTAACTGATATTTTTACTAAACCCTTAAGTGAAGAAATGTTTTGTATGTTAAGGAGAGAACTTGGAATGTGCATGGTATAAATAATGTTCGCGTTTTAAAATATTTCATGCATAAAATATTTCAAAATCTATAGTATATCTGCATGTTATTAATTTAAATACATATGATTAGTATACATTATCTGTTCATGTATCTAATGATACCGACATTTATTTACTCTGGGAGATGTATTTGTTTTCGTGGCTCCATTCATGGTAGATATAATCATAATTTTTAAGATTTCAAAAGATAGGAGCTAAAGAGTGTTTATCTTCTCGAGGAATCTTTACAATTCCAAACTCTCCTCTATTAAACCTTGTCCTCACACTTTATCACACATAACTCCGAAACCCTTTCTCTTTTCATTATTTTTGTGCATCCTAATCTCAGTATCTATGAAGACTCGCGCTAGTAAAAGATCTTTTGATATCACCATTAAAGAAGGGCAACAATCTTGATCTCCTTACACCGTGAGATCTTAGAAGAAATCCAAGCGGCATAATCGCCAGGCGTCCATGCATGTTTCGTTCGACGACACCACTTTGTCTGATGAATCAGATTCGAGTTTTTCGTTCCTAAGAGTATAAAAGAAATTGATATCCCTTATAAATCTGAAAGAAATGATATCTCTTTTACAAAAAATGAAAGAAATGATATCTCTTTTACGAATATGAAAGAAATGATATCTCTTACTTTAGTAGGAGACTAGATCTGACTGGTATAAAGGAGAATATTCTGAGGAAATCTTGCACTATAAGCTAAACTTAAAGTATCCTTATACTCAGAAGAAATACTCAAAGTATTGAAGTATAAGAGTTTTTTTGTACTTCTATTGTATCTCATCTTTTAAAGGTGCCTTCTTTTCATATGCAAGGTTGAGAGGCACTCCTTCGTTAATTTAGGAATTTTAGGCATGAGTTTCCAAACCCATCAGTATGCCCATTTAAAAAAAATCCATTGAGGGGCCACCCATTGAAAATAAATCATAATCAGCCAAAATTTAAAGAAAAGAATTATACTCCATTTGAAAATTTTGGCAAATGACGGGCCACCCAAAGAAATCACAATATGTTGAACTTAAGAAAAACATACCACTTGGAAAAATAAAGTATAAAACATATGGTTTTTCAAAAGGTGTGGGTCACAGAAGGAAATAATTTTCTCAAAGTACAGAATCAGACAATTGTCATAGGTCCCAAAGATGAATACATTTAGCACACTATGTTAGAAAGTTTGGCAAAAGGTGTGGGTTCATGGAATAATAAGTCAAACTTACAACAAATGCTTCATGCTAAAACCCTCTATTTGTAACAAATATTGGACAAATATCTACCACTCAATAATTATTATAATTATCCTTAATCAACACCTTTTATTCTTTAATAATTAATCACAAATAATATTATAGACTCACAATGTTGACAACCAGATCGTTCACAGGAAAGAGGGGGCCTTCCGTATAAATGAAACACAAATTATAGGATTGCTAAAACGTAATCAAAGCATACAATCTAATTTTAATAACAGCGGAAGCATGGAAAAATAGTAATTTAAAAAAATTCAACAATCCCAATGTATGACCTTATGAAAACTCATTAATTGAGGAAGGATAACGATATACCTTTGAAGCGTGTCAACCTTTGATAAAGACTTCCAATTCCAATATTTGATCCTTCACTATCTCTCCAATCTCCGGATCACTCGTTCTTCACAAAGTGTATGCAACGCCCAACAGGTATCCACCAAGAGTAATAGATTGAAGAATTAATTTTAGACTCAACTAGGTCTTGGATGGCTAATCCTAATTCTTACTATCCAAACAACTTAGGGTTTTGAGAATACTTGCAAGAGAGAAGCAAGATGCATGAGCATTAGTCTTTCCAACAATAAGACTCCTCTTATTTAAAGACTAACCCTAATCCTAAACCTTTCTGAAATTAGGGTTTTATTTAATTCCCAATCTAATTACGAACTAAATAAAATAATAATAATAATAATAATAATAATAATAATAATAATAATAATAATAATAATAATAATAATAATAATAAGACTCTCTTATTTATTTATAATCTAGTATTTCTCAAAATACTTAATTATAAATATTAGTATTTCTCCAAATACCATATTATTATTATTTAGTCAATTTAATAATAATAATAATAATAAGATGACTAATCTTATTAATTTATAATATTAGTATTTTTCCAAATACTTGATTATCAATCTTAAGCTATTAAATTTATTCCATTAATAAATTAAATATAATTAATTTATTATTATTAAACTAATCAATTTCTAAAAACATATTACTCACTTTTGTGGTGTGACCCTCTGGGTTCAATGTTAAGCTAGTAGTAGAATAAATAAATTAGAATAATTCTAACATTATTTATAATGAATTAAACTCCTTTAATTCAAATATAATTAAATAATATTTATTCTACATCATGAGTGACACCTTATAAGTATCATGACTATCCGGATAATATGAATTCAACGTAAATCACAAAGATTATCACAAAGAATGCAAAGAACATATTCCATCAATAGTTACTGTATAAATCAATTATTCTACCATACAATGTCATAATCAAATATAAAACATAGACTTACTGTCAAGTTTTATTTATTTGATTATATGTATTTCAATTCTAAAATGCACAACAATAGTTAATATAAATTAGAAACTCCTTTCTAATTTTCATTCAACCCTGGCCAGGGATTTTATGTTGTCACTTTATCGAATCACATATGACATTCTCTCACTTTATTAGAAGTGATAAATCCTTTGTTGATCATTCACCAATATCCATATATACTTTATTATATTCGAGCATACCCTACAACATACTAAAGAGTATTAAGGAATATGTAAAAACATAATTCAGTATATACAGAATACTATGATGATCTCAAGTCTAGGGATCACTTATACTACTATCACATTATGAACTCCTATTGACAGACAAGCAAAGCTCTATTAGGGTTCCTTTATTAGTCACGTTCAGTGAACTTATTCTCCAATAAGAACCTATATACTTGCTTTAATGTCTCCACACAAATGATCATGAGATCAATCATTCTCTTCAACAGACCAAGCATAGTATGTAATTATGACACCCCCAAAATAGGTATACATCTCCCATCTTGAGTCGCCAAATACATGGTACAGAAATCAAATACAAACTTCTTTAATACAACTATCGTGTAAAAATACAACAAAACACAGCTGAGTTTTTACATGAATATTATCTCATAGATAATATCTAAACTCAAATTCAATCCTCATTACACTTATTATCAAACTAAGTAGTGAGAACTACTAAAATAACCATCTCGAACCATCACTCCATTCCCTGTCTAGTCTCGACTACGTTCTCATTTCCTGAAGAGAACAATGAAAGCAAAAGGGTGAGCTCAACTAGCCCAGTAAGAAATATTATGACTAAGATAATACAAAATAAATTATCATTAGCCTTAAACAGTGTTAAACTGATAAAATATAATAAACATCAAGTTTAACTGCAGCGGAACAAGCAATCCATTAGAAGAGTCAAGCAGAGCATGATATCTACTATCTTCTATGATTTAAAAAGTTTTTCATCCACTTTATCGCTAAGACTCAGCTTAATAAATAAACCACATCATCGAATCATCCATGCACTATGGGCCAAGGATATTCATGTAATCATCAATGGTAATGATTGTACCGAATAATCCTTGGTCATAATTATACCAACAACTGTCCATCAATGCACTACGGGCCAATGAGAACTTTTACCACATCATTTGTAACATTACGGGTCATGATTATACCGAATGATCCCTGGTCATAATCATATCAATCAATAGTCAATCTATGCACGTCAGCCAAAGATGACTTTTACCACAATATAAACATGAGGATGATAACAATGATATAAGCATTAATAAAACGAAATCAAGGATAAATATTAAAGACTTTAAATTTATCCAGAGTTTAAAAATATCCAAATTGTCAACATGATACTGGTTTGTGGAGTAAAATTCAAGAATAATATTCACGTATCAAAAATAATTTGGACATAAAAGAAATATATTTTTTGGGTGAATAGTACCCCGTGAATAGTACCCTATGAATAGTATTTCGGGAATAGTACCTCGTGAATAGCACCCCAGCATGAAAAGTGCCCTGAATACCTGAGTGAATAATATTGGAGTGAATAGTAACTAGGTGAATAGTAACCCATAAATAGTAACTCGTGAATAGTACTTCGGCATGAAAAGTGCCCAGAATACCCGAGTGAATAATATTCGAGTGAATAGTAACCCATAAATAGTAACTCATGAATAGTATTTCGGCATGAAAAGATCAATAATTATCAAGAAAGCTTAGAATAATATTTTCATGAAAAGATACTGAATGAAGTGCAAATATCAAGGATATTTTACTAATTTTACTGAGTATAGAAGCAATACTTTAACAGAATGAGGGTATAATCAGGAATATGAGACGAAATAATATTACTCACATACTACAGAGTATGAAAGAAAATATTATTCCTTATGAATACTGAACAAAAATAATATCCCTTACCTCAGAAGAAGACTAGATACTTGAATAGTGAAGTAGCAGACTTCTCTTCTTCTTTCTCTCTATAGCTTCTCTCTCTATAATTGCTCTTGTGAGTCTTAGTGAATTGGTGAGAATGAAAGAAGAATGAGCTTCTATTTATAGGAAAATATAGTTTCAATAATTGCACGTTTTGGGGCTCAAAATATTACAGTATAATACCTTCATCTTTTCCTCTATTTTTAATTTAGTCCTACAAGTATTATCAAACTTGCACCACCTCCCCTAATAGTACATCGTGTGAATCAATAGTTCAGTCATGTGAATCAATAGTTTTATACATGTGAAAAAAATAGTTACAGTATAGTACCTTCATCTATACCCCCATTTTTAATTTAGTCATGCAAGTATTATCAATCTTGCACCACATCCCCTAATTGTACATGCATGCGAATCAATAGTACATACATGTAAACAAATAGTTATAAGCATGTAAATTAATAGCAATTAATTGCTCATTTATCTGATTAATTATCCGATTGGTCAATATAACCTTATCGAAATAAATGTCGATTTCCACTAACACTAATAATCCCAACACAATGGAAATATCAATTTCATCTTTAATTAACATGAACTTATTCATCATCAATACTATAACTCACAATATTTAACAACCAGATCATTCCCAGGAAAAAAGGGGCTTTCCGATAAGGATTCTCCCTATTGGCGTGCAATTAGGTGACCAAACCTCTCCTCGAGAAAACTTTTTAGACATCGTCAATATTGCAAATAATAATATGAATAACTTTGTCGTCTCAATTATTGATTTAATAATATAAAATATTGTGAATAATTGAATAAAACTAAGTGACTTCTCACGTAAGCATCAATAATCAAAGATATTGTACAATATCGTGTGCTACTATGCAACCACGCGTATTATTGTACTTTTATCACCGATTATTTTATGACAACTTGCTTACTTTGAAAATTTTTCACATATCACCCTTAACTTTAACCTTTTATCAATTTAACCATTTACTAAATAGAATAATAATTATAGGAAAATTGAATACTTTCATTTCATAAAATTCAGGATCTCACAGTAATAATCTATTTAGAATCAGTAACCCCGCATTAATGATCCATCAATTAGGAACATTTATGTTTTGAGATATCAAGAATTTAGATCTCATTAGCATGATCAACATCATGATTCTAAAAATATTGCTCAATAACTATGAATTTATCTCATTTATTAATTTAACTAGTTAACATGGATAAAGAAAGTCTTTTATAAAATAAATTCTCTTATTAATAAATGAATAAGATTATAAAGTAAATGCTTATTACATCAAATGTAATTGGCTTGAGGGCATACTACTTTCAAAATTAACTAACCCCTTTCCTTGACAGAACTTTCTAGACATTGTCAATAATTTTATCTGGTTTAATAATATCATATCAAATAATATAATATTGTGCAGATGTTACTGTAAGATTTATTTAATCAATAATATGAGATACTACGCAGTAACTACTGTGGCAATTATGAAATATTAAGTGACTTATATTGTGGCAATTATTAAATCAATAATCAGAGATACTGTGCAATACCTTATGTTACTGTGCAATACTATGTACTACTGTGGAACAACGCGTATTACTGTACTTTTATCACCAGGTATTTCAACGGTTAACGGTAAAAGTTCGGTCGTCAAATTTTAAAAAAAAGGTATTTTTGTCGCTTTCTATATTCGACATTTATTCTGTTGTGTGGCCCACCAATGATTGGTTATTTTGGCACCGTCGTAGGAATATTCCTCGACAAAAAGAATACTCCCCAACAAAACGAATATTTCCTGACAGATTATTTACTTTGTATAATTTACACATATCACCCATAACTATAACATTTATTAAATAAACACCTTACTATTAAGAATAATATTTCAAGAAAAATAAATTTTATTCATAAAAATTTGGGGTCGTACACTACAGGATTATATGGATCTTTAAGAGAAAGACTGGAGCAAATGGCAAGGTGGAAGTCTATAAGGCCATACTGGTTACATAAGGTTTTTTAAAAAAAGTCAATAAGTTAACTATGATACCTTTTTATCGGTAGCAATGCTAAGTTCATTCAGATTTTACTTGCGATTGCAGCTTATTATATTACGAAATTTGGCAAATGGACGTGGAGACGCCCTTCCTCAATAGTAATTAAAGGAGAATGTATATATGATACAGCCAAATGGATTTGTTTCAAAGGTTGGAGAAAATCAAATATATGAACTACAATAATCCATTTATAGATTAAAGCATGTTTCTCAAAGATGGAACATTCGTTTTAATGAGACAATCAAAAGAGTTTGATTTTATATAAAAAAAAGAGAGAATTAACCATGTGTTTACAAGAAGGTCAGTGGGAGCGTTATGACATTCCTGGTACTATATGTTGATATATTATTGATAGGGAATGACATAGCAATGCTATAATCAGTAAAGATAAAGTTTTCTAAACATTCCTCCATAAATGATTTGGGAGGAGCATCCTATATTTTTAGGGATAAAGATCTATAATGATAGATTTGAAAGTATGCTCGGCTTGACCCAAGAAACGTACATTCATTCGATGCTAAAAGGGCTTAGTATGACAAACTCTAAGATAGGTCTTATGTTGATGAGTCATGGAGTGTATCTCTCTAAGAAAATTATCCCCAATGACCCCTAAAAAGAAAGATCACATAAGTACTATCATGTATGCAATGAAAGGTATGAGACCTGATGTTGATTAGTTATATTCTGGAGAAAATCACTGTAAGACAATGAAAAACATCCTAAAGTACTTAACAAGAACTGAGGATATGTTTACGATTAATGGTGGGTCTGATTTGGAACTAGAGAGCTATAAAGACTCATGTTTTCAGACAGATCAAGACTACAGTAAGTCCACTTTAGGGTATAAGGTTACCTTGAACAGTGGTGCAATGAGTTGGAAAGGTTCCAAACAAGAAAGATTTGTTGATTTAGTGAGAAAGACAAAGTATATAGTTGTAAATGAAGCTAAAAAGTTGGTTGTTTGGATGACAGGTTCATTATAGAACTAGGAATAGTTCCTAAGTCTCATCTAGGATCTAAGCATGTGTTGCAACACTTTTATTTAATTAAAGAAATCATTAGAAGAGGAGAAGCCACCTTATAAAGAATGGACTCTCAGAATAACATTGCATATCCATTTACTACAACATTAACTCAACATCAGTTAGATCACACTTAGAGAATATAGGTATTAGATATCAGGACGATTGGCTTTAGTGCAAGTGGGAGATCAAAAGTAGTTTGCCCTCAAGCCAATCACATTGGATGTGATAAGTATTTACTTTTTAATCTTGTTCATTTATTAATAAATGACTTTATTTATATTAAAGGCATTCTTTATGTGACGCCCCCAAATCCGGGTCCCTTCAAACCTTGAATCCGGTTCGCCACGAAACTACTATCGTCAAACTATTTTTATCTTTTATTCATAACTTAATGAATATAACTTTTCTTATTACAATTTAGAATGTAAATTCTTTCCATTTCCAGGATCTATGCAATGACCCCAAACTTTTATAAGTTTCAAATCTTGGTCATTGCCATTCCTGTCTTACATCATATTCGATGTTATAAAAATATACGAAATAATTTAAACTTTTTTAATCTTCTTTGAAAAACCATTTATTGATTTCTTAACTTGAATCAATTACAAATCCCTGA
Organism: Panax quinquefolius; assembly: GCA_020205615.1. Taxonomy (NCBI): domain Eukaryota; kingdom Viridiplantae; phylum Streptophyta; class Magnoliopsida; order Apiales; family Araliaceae; genus Panax; species Panax quinquefolius. Next base: position 106,713,008 of record CM035153.1, read on the forward strand.
ATCAAAATGCTATGATTCAATCTATTCAATTACTGTATAAATTTTTACACCTCGATTCAAACTCCTCTTAGTATCACATAGTACAACTTAACATGTATTACACATCATAAACTACTACCATATACATTTCCTAGAACCTAAACATGGTTCAAGAGTATATATTTAAACAAATGAATTAATCTCCTTTGATACTATTGATCTTTATCAATCAAGTAGCACATAGTCTTTACCGTGTGTCCTTAACCTGCAAAAGTGGTTATTTGCAAGGGTGAGTTCGACATCCCGGCAATTCTAACAGTTTTCATGCAGCACATAACATATAATAGCATACTCAGCACATGCATTTATAATCCATTAATATTTACTACGCATGTTACTTCTCATATAATAGGCATATAAGTTTATTTCACACGCATATCATCAAATATCAACTTTCATATTTCATACATATCTCATATGCATTTCATATATATATACAACAACATTTGCATAACATAATATAGCTCAACTAACAGTTATCAAATTCATATATCAAATAGGAACTGAAAGACATACCTGATTCGTAGTTTATCAACTATGACTTAACTTCTTATAGTTATCTGCACTTCGTGTATTCCTACAAAGTTATATAATCATGGATTCACATCCATTAGACACATATTTCATACATTCTTAATATAATAATAATGTTACATTGTTTCCTAACTAGGTTTGTAAACCCTACATTTCACTTTCTCATCATACTTTTAGAATAGCTAGGTATGTATAGGTATACCTTAACCACTCGTACTTGACGTCAACATACATATATATCTATCACACACTTGACTCGCTATGTGTTCAACACATATTTAAAATTTATAGATAGGCGATCTACATCATTCTTATATTTTGCAAACTTTAATAAAATTTAAAAAATTGGGTTTTATATAACCATCATACCAATGAATATTTAAAACAGCATTGAGACTCTGTCTTATAGCTTAGAATAGTACTATAAGTACGTTGTCAAAATCAAAAAGCAAATAAAATGTCCAGACCAATCAGTCATACATACACCAAATTTGAAAGGTAGAGGTTAGGCTTGGGACTGAGGCACATGCTACACGTCCCCCTGCCGCACCAAACTTGAGCTTTTATCTTCTGGGTTTCATTCCACTTTTTAGTATACCAGAATATTAACACATAGCAAACATACATCTTAAGAGATCTTGGACTTTCTTAGAGTTATATCAAGTCCACTTTTACACAATATGTCTCTAGTTTGAAATTTCTACGAATTTAAGGCCAACTAAGTTCATGATATCATGAGGTTAACTATATTATCCATCTATTCATATGAGAGGGTTATATAATGCACGCTCGCAAGTATTCACATCATTTATACATAACTAGTTTTGTTTATCATTTCAAACTCTTTTAAAATCATGTTCCAATGACTTACATTGTGTCAAACTATGTGTGGCCACTTATAGGCCATATTTAAAGACCCAAAAGATACTAGTATGTCATCCTACAAGTGATGAATATTTTCAGGAAAGTACTTGTCATTGAACAGTTCTTGGAACTTCTCCCAAGACATCTTTAGTGCGGCAGGTTGAGTACGCTTTACAAATTCCCACCAGTAATCTGCCTCTGCTCGCAACATGAAGGTGGAAAAGGGAACCTTTTTCTCCTCGGAGCATCCCAAGATATCAAATATCTTGTTAATCTACTTTATCCACGTCTCTACCTTAAGTGGTTTTGGCTATCCAAAAAACTCCGCTGGTCCCAGCTCCTTGAACTACTTAGCGGTGACCGTCTGAGAGTTGCCAGTGTTTCCACCTGCATTTTAAACAGGAGTCTCTCTCGCCTGATGTTGCATGAATTGTACAAAGTCTCTGAAAATCTCATCGTTCATCATCTGATCGGTGTTATTATTTACCTGAGGATTATTATCTTCCTGTTGCACATTATCCTGGGTATTGATCATTAGTGACTCAACGGTCTCATGTGCTTCATTGCTTATCTCAACATTTTCAAATGTCATTCTCAAACATTGTCACAAAACAAGGGTTAATTAACATGTCACATATTATCCCTATACTGTGACCGACCAATTAAATACCAAATAAACTTAGGTAGGTCATACTAGCGAAGGAATTCCCCGTCTCTCCCCTCCTAGTTCATGTCTCACATCTCAGACAGGGATCATATCCCTAAGCTTAGATACCAACTGTGACGCCCCCAAAATAGGTATATATCACCCATCTTGAGTCGCCAGATACATGGTACATAAATTCAAATACAACTTAATTATACAACAGTCGTGTAAAAATACGACAAAACATAGCTTAGATTTTAAACAAGAATATTGTCATCTAGACAATATCCACACTCAATGGTGTCTTCATTATAATTATTATCACATTATTCCGTAGAATAGTGAGGACTACTAAAGCCATTTATCTTGGACCATCACTCCATTCCCCGACTCGTCCCAGCTATATTCTCATTTCCTGAAGAGAACAATGAAAGAAAGGGTGAGCTCAACTAGCCCAATAAGAAATATTATGACTAAGATAAAGCAGAATAAATTATCCTTAGCCTTCTACAGTATAACAACTAATAGAATATAATAGACAACAAGTTTTAGATCAACAGCTGCAGCGGAAAAAAGCAATCCATTAGAAGAGTCAAATAGAGCATAAAATCTACTATCTTCTATGATTTAAAAAGTTTTTCATCAACTTTATCGCTAAGACTCAGCTTAATAAATAAAATTAAATCATCCTTGCACCACGGCCAAGGATATTCATTTAATCATCAATGGTCATGATTATACCGAATAATCCATGGTCATAATCATACCAACAACTGTCCATCAATGAACTACAGGCCAATGAGGACTTTTACCACATCATTCGTCACATTACGGTCATGATTATAATAATTCCTGGTCATAATCATACCAAGTCCATCTATGCACTTAAGCCAAAGATGACTTTCATCACAATATAAGCATGAGGATGATGACAATGACATAATAATTCAATAAAACAAGTTCAAGGATAAATTTTAAAGATTTATAATTTAATTTATCCAGAAATCAATAACGTCCAAATTGTCAACATGATACTGCATTTGTGGAGTAAAATTCAAGAATAATATTCATGTACCAAAAATAATTTGGACAGAAAAGAAATATATTTTTTGGGTGAATAGTAACCCATGAATAGTACTTCGGGAATAGTACCCCGACACAAAAAGGGCCTCAAATACCTGAGTGAGTGATACTAGAGTGAATAGTAATCGGGTGAATAGTAACCTATGAATAGTAACTTGTGAATAATACTCCGGCATGAAAAGTGCCTCGAATACCCGAGTGAATAATACTAGAGTGAATAGTAACTGGGTGAATTATAACCCATGAATAGTAACTCGTAAAAGAAAAATACCAAAGAAAATGATATTCCATGACGAGTACAAAAGAAATGATATCTCATACGAGTATAATAGAATATCTGAAGCTCAGAATGGATTTTCACCGCCATGCAGTAATCCACATGTATGCATCATTTCCACAATTTAATAAAGAATGAATACGAAGGATCATTCACCATGCATGCGATAATCCACATAGACAGATTATTCCAACAAAATAATAAAGAATGGAATAACAAAAGAATTCACCTGGTGTATGACCCCAACTTATTATTAATGAAATTTAATTTTCTCTATTTATTATTTTGAAATAGTAAGGGTTGATTTGATTAATGTGGATAGTTATGGGTAAAATACGCAAATATTTCAAAATAAGCAAGTGGTTATAAAATATTCATTGTTGTTGGGAATATTCGTTTGGTCGTGGAATATTAAATCGCTTGGGAATATTCGCATTTACTACAAGTAGCGACCATGTGTGGGCCCAATAACGCAAAAGCGATTGGATGAAGAAAGCGACAAATATAAGTTGGTTAAAAATAACTTGGCGTAGTTGTTACTGGAGTTTATCTTTGTTAAAATACTAAATTGGTTAAAACACAAGAGTATTTGCAGTATTGCACCAATTATTGATTATTACGTAAGAAGGCACTACTCAATAATGGTTACAAAGAATAATTCTTGTTTAGTATTTTATTAATAATTGTTGCGTTGATATTTTATATTATTGTTGTTTCAATAATTGTCATTACACAAAAGTATTTTCATTATCGAAACAATAATTCATATTATCTGAATAATATTATTAGATAACATTATTGGCAATGTCTAGAAAGTTCATCTAAGGAGAGGTTTGGTCACCTAATTGGCTACCCAAGAAGGAGAAATTCTTATTGAAAGCCCCCTCTTTCAGGAACCGCCTCAGTTGTTAATATTATGATGATTCTCAGTAATATTATTTGTGAATAATTAATTATTGATTCATATGATGAGAAAAATATTGATTTTATATGGATATAGATGGAGAAAATTTTATTGTGACAATTGTTGAAAAATTGAAATTTTATCTTTTTCGATAAAATAAATATATTATTATATTTTAATAATATAATAATGGTGATATTTTTACAACGTAATGTGGGATATATGAGTATACGAGGAGGATGAGTATTTTGTTGCAATAAATGTTTAAAACATGTTAAACATGTTTGGTGGACCACATTTATCGATTGAAATTTGATTATACTTTGTAAAATCGCCGTTTGTGGATTTTGGTCAATTTCATTTGGAATTTGAAACACTTTCTTCAAACAAATTTGTAGAGAATTGAATTTTCTATAAAACTCATGAGATTCAAATTTTCGATAGAAGAGCTATTTATTATGAATTATTGAAGTTCAAGTCTCAAATAATTGATTTTTGGAAGTTTAAAATATTTTAAATAATTAAAACATTTTTGTTTGTTTTGTGGGCTACAACATGTGCAAAATGAGCTGAGATCAGATCTAAGAAGGTTGGCGAGAAATTTTAATATATATATTAATATTTTATTAAATTTTCGCTTTGGTGTTCTAAGCATTTTCCTATAAATAGGTGCTTAGGTTAGAATTGAAAATCACACCGTAAACTCAAGTTTTCTCTCTATATTATCGAGCGTATTCTTGTGAGTATTTTGAGTATACTTTGAGTATTGCTATATGGTGCAAGTCCAAGTCATAGCCTATATCCAAGTGTTTCAATTTAGAGGTACCGATCTTTTGAGGTAAGGGATATTATTTTTTTTCAGTAATGATATTATTTCTTCAATATCATTATGTTGAAATATTGATCCAAGTTTTTATCAAATTTGGAACTTTTGGTGTTGAGTTACTATTCACGATGATACAAGACTATTCACGTATCTGGTATTATTCACTTAATCATCAAGACTATTCATCTAAAAATGAAAATTTCTTCTTTTTGTCCAAAATATCTACTATGGATACTAGCTTTGATTGTATCCATGTTTTGATTATTCTTGAATTTTACACCATCGTGATTATTTTTGAGGTATTTTTGGACGTGGATAAAACAAAGTACTAATCCTTAATCCTTAATCCTTGTCATTTTGTTTCTTTGGATTCGTTTTTTAAAAATATTTTTCAAAATCTTAGGTCTTAAATGATGATATTATGGAATATCTTTGGGCTCAGAAAAAGATGAATGATTTTTCAAGAATATCTTTGGCCCGTAGTGCAAAGATGAACAGTGTTTAGATGAACATGACTAATCGATGAATATCTTTGGCTCTGTAGTGCAAAGATGAATATTTGATTCCGGATGTATATTGATTGATGTTACAGGGATAAAAGATAGACGATGAACTTTTAAATTCATACATAGAAGATAGTAGTTTGCATTCTCTACTTAACTCTTCTAATGAATTATTATTTCCGCTGCGAATATTGATTTAAAATTTGTTGTCTATTGTATTCTATTAGATTTTTCCCTGTTGAAGACTAACGATAATTTGTTGTATATTATCTTAGTCATAATATTCTTTACTGGGCTAGTTGAGCTCACCCTTTTTCCTTTTTGTTCCATTTTTCTTCTCAGGAGGCGAGAATATAGCGAGTACGAGTCGGGGTATGGAATGAAGGTTTTAGAAAGAGTTGTTTAGTAGTCCTCACTAATTTTGTAAAATAATGTATCAATAAATGTGATGAGGATTTATTTGAGTGTAGATATTGTCTAGAAGATAATATTTGTATTCAAACTCACAGTTTTACTGTTGTAATAATAAAGTTGTAGTTGTTTCTGTACCATGTATTGACAACCTCGAGAATGGGTGATGTATACCTATTTTGGGGCGTCGCTTGGTATCGAGCTTAGGATATGATCTCGGCGGAGATCGGGGAATAGAACTAGGAGGGAGAGACGAGTAAATCCTTCGCTAGTGTGTCCTACCTAAGCTTATTTGTTAGTTGGTCAAGATATAGGGATATTTTGTGATATATTGATTTCCTTAATTAACCCTTGTTTTTTACAAGTATTTGAGAATGTCGAATCGAGAATATTAACAATGGAAATGAGACCGTGGAGACGCTCAGTACTCACCAACGAGGAGAACGCAACAGTCGTGGCAATGTTCCTCCCGTGAACAACACCACCGAGCGGATGATGAACGAGGGGATGTTTAGAAGCTTTTGCAGTTCATGCAAAATCGACGAGGAGACTCGTGTTCAAAATACAGGAGGAAATGATAGCAATTCACGGGTTGTCACAAACCAAGCGATTCAAAGAGTTGGGACCTTGTAATTTAAGGGAAAGCCGAGATCCGATCATAAGCGGAAACATGGGTCAAGCAAATTACCAAGATATTCGATGTCTTGGGATGCACGGAGGAACGAAGGTTCCATTCGCCACCTTTATGTTCCGTGGCGAAGGCGGACTCATCGGTGGGAGTCGTGAAGCGTACATCCATCCAAATTGCCGCACTCAAAGATGTCTTGGGAGACATTTCAGAACTATTTAATGACAAATACTTCACGAAAGTGTTCGGTCATATGAAGGAAGTGGAGTTTATTAGGATGGAGCAGAACAACATGGCGGTGTCTCGAAGACGAGGCAAAGTTTGCAGAGTTATCCGTGTTTGCACCTCATTTGGTGGAGAATGAGGAGCGTATGACGCGAATGTTTCTTAGAGGTTTGAAACCCAAGATACGTCAAGATTATCATTTCTCATAAATTTTTCTCTATTCAGAGATGTTGTTAATGTGGGCTCAATTGTTAGAAGCGAGATAACGAGTATGTTCAACCGAGGGACCATAACCGAGGATCGCACTCGGAGATAGCGGTCAATGTAATAATGATAACCAAATGAGAAAGAAACAGACGGGACAAAAATGGTAACCACTCTGGTGGTAATCATGGCCATGAAAATAGAAGAAGCGAGTCTAGGAGATTTTAAAAAGAGGAGATTGAACAACGACCATGTGAAGACGACAGTCTTTAAGAAGAATCGGTTCTAAGGAGGAGAACTACCACCCATCATATGCTATAAATGCGGAAAGAGGACATATCACCAAACCGCCCACAACAATTCAAGGTATGCTATAATTGTGGAAAGGAAGGACATATCGTTCGAGATTATGCAGAGTGTAAACCTAGTTCAATGAGGGGACGGTGACTCAAAAGATCGTCCCGTAAAAGTCAAAGTCAACGATTAGGGAAGAGCGTTTGTTGTGATCGGTCAAAATGCGAGAACCCAAACGAGGTGATCACGGTAAGCTATTTATAAATTCTTACGAAGTTTATACCTTACTTGATACCTGGTGCTACCCATTCATTTATCTCTCTCCGCTTGTGCTCAACGTTTAAACTTGACTCAGGAGAAATTAGACTTTGACCTATCTGTGGAAACTCCGTTAGGAGAAACATTCATCACATCCATCGTTTATAAATCTTGTTTGATTCAAGTTGGCACCATTACCTTACCGTTGACCTTATCTCTTTAAAGATACTTGCTTTTGATGTGATTTTAGGGATTGATTGGTTAACTACTCATCATGCCAAAATTGATTGTTTTCGTAAGGTTATTAGTTTTCATATTCCTAACCAAACTTGTTGTAATTAATTCAAGCAACTAAACCATTAAAATCAATCAACGTCATATCTAATCATAAAGCTATTCGTTTATTGAAAAATGGATGTCAAGCTTTCTTAGCCCATGTTATGGATTTGAATAAAGACACGTCAAATTTTAATAATATTCTGTTGTTATTGACTTTCCGACGTATTTCAAGAACTTCCGGTCTACCCCGTAACGTGAAGTTGAATTCTTTATTGATCTTGAAACCGTACAAAGCCCATTTCTAAAACCCCATATCGAATGGCTCCTATTGAACTTCGGGGAGTTAAAGGTCCAACTCTGTGAATTGTTGGACATCGGTTTCATTCTGGCCCTAGTACATCTCCTTGGGGAGCTCTCTGTTTTATTCGTAAAGAAGAAATACGGAGTATGCGATTTTGTATTGACTATCGGGAATTGAACCATGTCACCATCAAGAATAGGTATCCTCTACCTCGTATTGATGACTTGTTTGACCCGTTGTAAGGGGAACAATTCTTTTCAAAAATCGATCTTCGATTCGGATATCATCACCAAGATTAGAATCGAGGATATTCCAAAGCGCCTTCGTAACCCAGATGGGCATTATGAATTCTTAGTCATGTCTTTCGGACTAACTAATGCTCCTATGGCTTTCATGGATATGATGAACCAAGTATTCAAGGAATATTTGGATCAATTCGTTGTTGTCTTTATTGATGACATCCTCATATATTCCAAAAGCCGTGAAGATCATGAGCACCATTTGAAGCTGGTACTCCAAAGGCTTTGTGAAAACCAACTATATGCCAAATTGAAGAAATGGGAGTTCTGACTTGAGGAAGTAGCATTTCTTGGGCACGTGGTGTCAAAACATGGAGTATCCGTGGATCCGGCGAAGATTCAAGCAATACAAAGTTGGGAGCAACCAAGTCATGGTGATCAAGCACGTAGCTTTTGGGCTTAATTTGGTTATTATCGGAGATTCGTGGAAGGATTTTCTCGAATCGCTACTCCATTAACTAAGTCGACTCGAAAAAGATACAAAATTCGTTTGGAGCGAAGAATGCGAGAAAAGTTTCCAAGAGCTTAAGAGGAGACTTATTTTAAGACTGTTTCTAACAATACCATCTGGTTCGGATGGATTTGTTATCTCTGATGATGCTTGAGCAAAGGGTTAGGATGTGTTCTCATGCAACGTGGGAAAGTCATAGCCTATGCCTCATGACAACTTAAAGAGTATGAGAGGAATTATCCTACTCATGATCTAGAGTTAGCAAAGCAAATCGTTTTGCGCTTAAAGATATGGAGGCACTATCTATATGGGGAGAAAGTGGAGATATATTCGGACCATAAAAGCCTTAAATATTTCTTCACTCAAAAAGAACTCAAACACGCGGCAATGACGTTGGCTCGAGCTATTGAAAGACTACGACCACACTATTCAATACCATCCCGAAAAAGCGAACGTTATAGCCGACGCCTTGAGTAGAAGATCATATGCGGAACGAAAAGTGCGATGATGTCAAGTATACGACAGAGCCAACTTTAATAGAAAAAGTTAAGGTTGCTCAAGCCAACCGAATCCGGAGCTGATGCGTATGAAGAAGAAAGTACAAGAATGAGCTATTTTAAGCGAGAATTGATGAAGAAGGGATACTTGAGTCCACTCTAGACTTTGTGTCCCTAACGACTCGATTTGAAGTACAAGATTATGATGGAGGCACACAATACACCATTTGCAATCCATCACGGAAGTACTAAAATGTACCGTGATCTTTGACATACATTTTGGTGGAACAATATGAAGAGAGAGATTGCAAAGTTTATCTCGATGTGTTTAACTTGTTAACGTGTAAAGGTGGAGCATCTAGTACCTAAGGGTCTCATTGCAACCACTTGAGATTCTCGAAATGGAAGTGGGAACACATTACCATGGATTTCGTTACGGGTCTTCCTACGGTTTCTCAAGGCATCAATGCTATTTGGGTTATTGTTGATAGATTAACCAAGTTCCGCTTCATTTCTTGCCGACACGGAGACTTATTCCTTGAACATCTTGCTAGTATATACGTGAATGAGATTGTAAGGTTGCATGGCATGCCAGTATCCATAGTTTCGGATCGTGACCCAAGATTCACTTCAAGATTTTGGGTTAGCTTGCAAAAAGCTATGGGCACGGATTTGCGATTTAGTTCGGCATACCATCCCCAAACGGACGGACAATCAGAGAGGACTATTAAAACTCTTGAAGATCTATTAAGACTCTGTGTCCTAGACTTCAAGGGCAGTTGGGATAAGTATTTACCATTGGTAGAATTCTCCTACAACAACAGTTATCAGGCAAGTATAGGTGTGGCTCCATTTGAAGCATTATATGGACGAAAGTGTCACTCTCCAATATGTTGGGATGAAGTGGGTGAAGCAACATTGTTGGGACCCGAAAGTTAGTACGATATGACCACCGAAAAGATCCAAATGATTCGACAACGATACAAACCGGCACAAGATCGACAAAAGAGTTATGCGGATCTTCATCGAAAGGACGTGGAATTTAGTGTAGGGGATCATATATTATCATGCGTGTTGCTCCATGGAAGGAGTTACAAGATTTGGGAAGAGAGGAAAGCTCAATCCACGCATTTATTGGTCCATTTCAAATTCTTGACCGAAGTAGGAAATGTAGCCTATAGACTTGCGTTACCTCCAAGTATGTCTCGTGTTCATAATGTGTTTCACATATCTCATACTTAGAATATGTGAAAGACCCGAACCACGTTATAGAGTTAGAACCGGACAAAATAGTCGAAGACTTAATGTATGAGGAGGTACCTGTCAAGATCTTGGATAGGAAGGAGCATGTCCTACGCGCAAAGGTCATACCACAAGTTAAAGTTTTGTGAAGGAATCATGCTATAGAGGAAATGACACGGGAATTGGAAACGGAAATGAAAGCGAGGTATCCTCACCTATTCAAACACTGCAGTCGTCGACGTCAATTTCGAAGACGAAATTTCATAAGGAGGGGAGGTTGTAAGACCCCAACTTATTATCAATGAAATTTAATTTTCTATTTATTATTTTGAAATAGTAAGGGTTGATTTGATTAATATGGATAGTTATGGGTAAAATCTGTTAAATATTTCAAAATAACCAAGTGGTTATAAAATATTCATTGTTGTTAGGGAATATTCGTTTGGTCGTGGAATATTCGCATCTGTTCTGGAATATTAAATACGACTAGCCATGACCATGTGGGGCCCATAACGAAAAGCGATTGGATGAAGAAAATGACAAATATAAGTTGGTTAAAAATAACGACGTAGTTGTTACCGTTTATCTTGTTAAAATACTCGGTGGTTAAAACACAAGAAGATTATTGCAGTATTGCACCAATTATTGATTATTACGTAAAGAAGGCACTACTCAATAATGGTTACGTGAATTAATGTTCAAGATTTTATTAATAATTGTTGCGTTGATATTTTATATTGTCGTTGTTTCAATAATTGTCATTACACGAAGATTTTCATTATCGAAGCAATAATTCATATTATCCGAATAATATTATTAGATAACATTATTGGCAATGTCTAGAAAGTTACATCTAAGGAGAGGTTTGGTCACCTAATTGCGGCTACCAAGAAGGAGAAATTCTTATTGGAAAGCCCCTCTTTCCTCGAACGCACTCGTTGTTAATATTGTGATTCGTAATATTATTTGCGAATAATTAATTATTGATTCATATGATGAGAAAAATATTGATTTTATGTGGATATAGATGGAGAAAATTTTTATTGTGACAATTGTTGAAAAATTGAAATTTTATCTTTTTCTGATAAAATAAATATATTATTATATTTTAATAATATAATAATGGTGATATTTTTACAACGAATGTGGGATATATGAGTATACGAGGAGGATGAGTATTTTTGTTGCAATAAATATTTAAAACATGTTAAACATATCGGTGGACCCCATTTATTGACTGAAATTTGATTATAGCCTGTAAAATCGTTATTTGTGGATTTCGGTCAATTTCTGTTTGGAATTTGGAAAAACTTTCTTCTGCAAAGTTGTAGAGAATTGAATTTTCTATAAAAACTCGCGTGATTCGAATTTTCTGATTGAAGAGCTATTTATTATGAATTATTGAAGTTCCGAAGCTCCGAAATAATTGATTTTTGGAAGTTTAAAATATTTTAAATAATAAAAACATTTTTTGTTTGTTTTGTGGGCTACAACATGTGCAAAATGAGCTGAGATCAGATCTAAGAAGGTTGGCGTAGAAATTTTAATATATATATTAATATTTTATTAAATTTTCTGCTTTGGTGTTCTAAGCATTTTCCTATAAATAGGGTGCTTAGGTTAGAATTGAAAATCACATCAGAAACTGAAGTTTTCTCTCTCTATATTATCAAGCGTATTCTTGTGAGTATTTTGAGTATACTTTGAGTATTGCTATACGGTGCAAGTCCAAGTCATCAGCTTTATATCCTGTTTCAAATTTAGAAGTACCGATCTTTTTCGAGGTAAGGGATATTATTTTTTTTCGTAATGATATTATTTCTTCAATATCATTATGTTAAAATATTAATCTAAAGTTTTTATCAAATTTAGAACTTTTGGTGTCGGAGTTACTATTCACGATATCAAGACTATTCACGATATCTGATCTTATTCACTTAATACTAAGACTATTCATCGAAAAATGAAAATTTCTTCTTTTGTCCAAAATATATACTATGGATACTAGCTTTGATTGTATCCATGTTTTGATCATTCTTGAATTTTACACCATTGTGATTATTTTTGAGATATTTTTGGACGTGGATAAAACAAAGTACTAATCCTTAATCCTTAATCCTTGTCATTTTGTTTCACTAGATTCGTTTCTTTAAAATATTTTTCAAAATCTTGATCTTAAATGATGATATTATGGAATATCTTTGGCCCAGTAGTGCAAAGATGAATGATTTTCGAAGAATATCTTTGGCCCGTAGTGCAAAGATGAGCAGTGTTTAGATGAACATGATTAATCGATGAATATCTTTGGCTGTAGTGCAAAAGATGAATATTTGATTCAGATGTATATTGATTGATGTTCTGAGGATAAAAGATAGAGCGATGAACTTTTAAATTCATACATAGAAGATAGTAGTTTGCATTCTCTACTTAACTCTTCTAATGAATTATTATTTCATTGCGAATATTGATTTAAAATTTGTTGTCTATTGTATTCTATTAGATTTTTTCCTGTTGAAGACTAACGATAATTTGTTGTATATTATCTTAGTCATAATATTCTTTTATCGGGCTAGTTGAGCTCACCTTTTTCCTTTTTGTTCCATTTTTCTTCTCGGGAGGCGAGAATATAGCGAGTATTTAGTCTGGGGTATGGAATGAAGGTTTTAGAAAGAGTTGTTTAGTAGTCCTCACCATTTTCGTAAAATAATGTATCAATAAATGTGATGAGGATTTATTTGAGTATAGATATTGTACAGAAGATAATATTTGTATTCAAACTCACAGCTTTCTTGTTGTAATAATAAAGTTGTAGTTGTTTTGCACTACGTATTGACAACTCGGAATGGGTGATGTATACCTATTTTGGGGGCATCACGGTTGGTATCGAGCTTAGGATATGATCTCCAATGAGATCGGGAATAGAACTAGGAGGGAGAGACGAGTAAATCCTTCGCTAGTGTGTCCTACCTAAGCTTATTTGTTAGTTGGTCAAGATATAGGATATTTTGTGATATATTGATTTCCTTAATTAATCCTTGTTTTACGACAAGATTTGAGAATGTCGATCGAGAATATTAACAATGGAAATGAGACCGTGGAGACGCTCAGACTTCACCAACGAGGAGAACGTACAACAGTCGGGCAATGTTCCTCCTGTGAACAACACCACTGAGCAGATGATGACCGCACAGATAAGTTATTCCAACATAATAATAAAGAATAGAATAACAGAAGAATTTCACCATGTATGCGGTACTTCGCATAGACAGGTTATTTCAAAATAATAATAAAGAATGGAATAACAACCCTTACGAGTATTGAAAGAAATAACTCTCTTCATGAATACGAAAGAATAATACCCTTTACCTCAAAAGAAGACTGGATACTGGAATAGTGAGGTAGCAGACTTCTCTTCTTCTTTCTCTCTATAATTTCTCTCTATAATAATTGCTCTATAGCTTTAGTGAATTGGTGAGAAATGAAAGAAGAATGAAAATCCATTTATAGGAAAATATAGTTTCGATAATTGCATGTTTTGGGGCTCGAAATATTACAGTATAATACCTTCCTCTTTTCCTTTATTTTTAATTTAGTCCTACAAGTATTATCAAACTTGCATCACCTCCCCTAATAGTAAATCACGTGAATCAATAGTAAATCATGTGAATTAATAGTTCTAGACATGTGAAAATATGAATTACAGTATAGTACCTTCATCTATACCTCCATTTTTAACTTAGTCATACAAGTATTATCAATCTTGCACCACCTCACCTAATAGTACAAGAATGTGAATCAATAGTACACACATGTGAACAAATAGTTATAATCATGTGAATTAATAGCAATTAATTGCTCATTTATCCGGTAAATTACCCGACTGGTCAGTATAACTTCCAGACATCAATTAATATCGAAATAAATGTCGATATCCACTAACACTAATAATTTCAACACAATGGAACTATCAATTTCATCTTTAATCAACACGAACTTATTCATCATTAATATTATAATTCACAATATTTAACAACCAGGTCATTCTCAAGAAAGAGGGAGCTTTCCGATAAGGATTTCTCCTTATTGGCGTGCAAATAGATGACTAAACCTCTCCTTGACAGAACTTCTAGACATTGTAAATATTGCAATTTAATAATATGAATAACTTTGTCGTCTCAATTATTGATTTAATAATATAACATATTATATAGATGATATTGTGACAATAATTGAATCAATAATATGAGATATATGATGCAGCAATTACTGTAGCAATAATTGAGTATAACTGAGTGACTTCTTACGTAAGCATCAATAATCAATATCATGTGCTACTATGCAACCACGCGTATTACTGTACTTTTACTACCGGGTAGTTCAACAGTTTTAACGGTAACACTCGGCGTTATTTTTAATAAAAGATAATTTTATCGTTTTCTAACTACGACAATACTTTCGTTGTGGGGTCCACCAATGATTGTGTCGTCGTACGAATATTCCCTGTTAAAATGAATATTCCCCGACCAATTAAATATTATACAACAACTTGCTTACTTTGCAAAATTTATAAATATTACCCATAACTATAACATTATATCAAATCCACACCATAATATTCAAAAAAAATATTTCGAGAAATTTAAATGTTTATTCATAAAATTTGGGGTCTCACAATGTTCATAGTCTGTCGACTAATCTCCAGTTATAGTCACTGCGTAGTTTCAAAAATTTGATATAGAATTAATATATTGTTATGATTGGTTCAGCTTACTTCACAATTGTTGATTGATTGTAGAAGTGTCGTACAAAGAAAACATTTACTTCTTTCAGCAATAATTATAATTGTTATTACTTGTTGGGCACTCAAACATCCTTGCTTAATTTAAATATTTTTAGCTAAGTGAGAACAACCAGAAGGTTCAGCCAAGAATAAGGGAAAAGAAAAGCAAACAGAATAAGTGTTATGGTTTTCTATGTAATAGTGTGACTTTATTAGGATAATGATATCTATTAATTATCATGTAATGAATGTAGTAAAGGTTGCGTACTTGGGATTAGACTCTGATATATGTAAATTAAGTTTGGTATTTATATTATTGTTATTAGTATTAGTATTATTTCCGCTCATAGAAATGGTATCGTAAAGCACCGAGTTCGGGTTTCAAGTACCTTAATTTGGGGGCGTTACACAAACAACCAATAAATTAGTTTTTGTCTCTTCTACACTGTTTTCACAGTGAGTTAGATTGGTTACTAATTCGTATATACCTCCGCTCTCTGAAGAAAATGTTTAGCCCAACTCCTATACATCCACCATTAAATAGTATGGTTGCACTGCCTTAGACTTGATACTTACTCGTACATATACTCAAGAATTTGGTGATTATAGAAAATATTTAATGTCACTAACTTACTATAATAAAATAATTCTATAAATTATTTAATGACGATAGATAAATCTTATCCATCTTCTTATTAATTCATCTCTACAATTTATAACAAATATATAATAATGATATATATTTATTAAACACAACATCACTTATTACATAGCTCATATTACCCTATGTAGCACAATACCACATACCTCGTAACACATTTATATATTCTTGTTCGAACCCATCTCATGCTTTAAGAATTTTATCTACTAAATTCTTAATTTAATATTTTCTGAAAATTCAGGTTCTTACATCCTCTCCCCCTTATAAGGATTTTGTCCTCGGAATCACTGAAACCTCCTCTACTCAGTTCTATTCGAAATATTACATATTCTTTTGAATAATTTTATCCATTCTCTTTTCAGAAGTTTTTATTATTATAACTTTCTCCAATGCATTCTACCACTTTTTCCTCTCTAAGGAACATTCTACTTACTACATTCATCCTTCAGAAGAATAAGAATCTTCCATGATTCTTCAATAATAGGGAAGTAGTATGAAAAATCATAGATACCAAATTATGTTGAGGGGTCACAAGACCGTGAACTCTTCTCTAACCAGAGTGTTTATCAATTATAAAGACTGAAAATACCCTCCACACGTATACTAGGTGGCCAGCCTATTGTACCACTACGTTGGGCTACAACATAGTGTTTTGTAACGACTATATGCGTTACGCTCGGAACCATTGCCCCCGAAAATATGTCCCCTTGTAGGGTTGTTCACCTCAGCTTTTCAACATCTGAATCCGCACCAGAGCAATCTGGTTTGGCATAAATACTCAAGAATGCTAGAATTCCATAAATATTTTTCAACAGTCATCTAGCCGAATCAATTAGCTTAGACTTTTATCAACAACTCGGACATCAATCAAAATAATTTAGCCAACTTAATTGACCTTCTTCATAATTTACAAGAAAACCAAAAATTATTTTATGACATCATGATACCGCACCAGATTAGTAGTACGTTGAGGATTCTGCCATTTTGTGACTTTGTCATATTACATCATACCATAGTGGTCTGACGATCTTTTGATCACAACCAACACTAGGTTCAACTGCATTGATGACTCCATCGTTTACCATTTCTACACCATATCAAATCATGCACATGGTTAGAAATACATTTTGAAAATTTTCAAATCATTTTTGTCTTAGCCGAAGCAATTAGCATAGACATATGAATAACGGTATTGTTTTTAAACATCATTGGTTCAATCACAGGATCCAATGTTTTTCAAAAAAATAGAAGTGCAAACATCAGCACGAAGTCAATAAATTTTGAAAAATCTAGCAGAGCTAGAAGATTTAGAAAATCCATGTTTCTCTATCAACTTCAATCTTTACTCCATTCTATCAATCTCTAACACCATCAATACTTACTATACCAAAATTTCTTAATTCTTACCTTAGAAATTTTCTATACCCAGTATAGTTCATCAAACTTACCACACTTTGGAAGTTCAGCAACTTGCCACAATCATATGAGTTTAAGAACTTACCCTAGTCAGACCATAGGCGTCCATTCGTTGAGGAGTTCCAAAACATATCATATGATTATGACTCGTGAACTTACCATAAGCATGAGTTTTAAGAACTCGCGCCTAATCTTAATATTATCTATCATAATCGTAATAGTCTCTATCTATCAAATATGATATGAGAAAAGAATCACCTTCTCACCATAAGCATATCGATAGCGCGACACCGACATTCCATTGATTATCATTGTGAGGAACCGAGCATGAGCACAAAGCCTCCACCTATACAAAGGTTTGTACAACTCAGCTCTCACATGAGTCCTCAACTGAATCCCACCTAACTCTATCTCACGCTTAACTTTCTCTTTGCTTGATACAAATTTTTCGTATCTCATCATATACAACTCCTCATGAGTTCATCTCGTACCATTTCATAGTACCTTCTCTTATAGCATTAAGCTATAGCCACTTAGTCGTTACAGACTATTTATCACTTCATAGCTTATTCTGATCACGTCGTGATCATCAGTTTACCTTAGGGTTCTTTCCCATTATCATCATCATAACATGTTATTACCGGAGTTAGGAAACTCCTAAATTCTCATTCTCTTAGATACTTCAACATTCTTCTTTGAATCTTCGCTTATATATATTTTAATCTTTATCTTTCTCTCTCTCTCAGGTTATAGCCTAAGGTACTCCTACCTAAAGTTTATAACCTATTACTTTGATACCAACCTTTGATGCCCCCAAATCCGGGTCCCTTCGAACCTCGGATCCGGTCTGCCACGATACTACTATCGTCAAACTATTTATATCTTTTATTCATAACTTAATGAATATAACTTTACTTATTACAATTTAGAATAGAAATTCTTTCCATTTCTAGGATCTATGTAATGACCCCAAACTTTTTTAAGTTTCAAATCTTGGTCATTACCATTCCTGTCTTACATCATTTTCGATGTTATAAAAATATACAGAATAATTTAAACTTTTTCAATCTTCTTTAAAAAATCCTTTATTAATTACTTAACTTGAATTAATTAGAAATCCCTGAATCAAAATGCTTTGATTCACTCTATTCAATTACTGTATAAATTTTTACACCTCGATTCGAACTCCTCTTAGTATCTCATAGTACAACTTAACATGTATTACACATCATAAACTACTATCATGTACATTTTCTAGAACCTAAACATGGTTCAAGAGTATATATTTAAACAAATGAATCAATCTCCTTTGATACTATTGATCTTTATCAATCAAGTAGCACGTAATCTTTACCGTGTGTCCTTAACCTGCAAAAGTGGTTATTTGCAAGGGTGAGCTCGACAGCCTAGCAATTCAAACAGTTTTCATGCAGCACATAGCATATAATAGCATACTCAACACATGCATTCATAATCCATTAATATTTAATACGCATGTTACTTCTCATATAACAGGCATATAAGTTTATTTCACAAGCATATCATCAAATATCAACTTTCATATTTCATACATATCTCATATGCATTTCATATATATACAACAACATTTGCATAACATAATATAGCTCAACTAACAGTTATCAAATTCATATATCAAATAGGAACTGAAAGACTTGCCTGATTCGTAGTTTATCAACTACGACTTAACTTCTTATAGTTATCTGCACTTCGTGTATTCCTACACAGTTATATAATCATGGATTCACATCCATTAGTCACATATTTCATACATTCTTAATATAATAATAATGTTACATTATTTCCTAACTAGGTTTGTAAACCCTACATTTCACTTTCTTATCATACTTTTAGAATAGCTAAGTATGTATAGGTATACCTTAACCACTCGTACTTGACATCAATATACATATATATCTATCACACAATTGAATCGCTATTTGTTCGACACATATTTAAAATTTATAGATACGCAATCTACATCCTTCTTATATTTTGCAAACTTTAATAAAATTTAACAAAATTGGGTTTTATATTACCATCATACTAATGAATATTTAAAACAGCATTGAGACTCTGTCTTATAGCTTAGAATAGTACTATAAGTACTTGTCAAAATCAGAAAGCAAATAAAATGTCCGACACTAATCTTTCTTGCTGCAAGAACAAGACCGAGGTTAGGCTTAGGATTAAGCCTTGTGCTACCGTCCCCCGGCGCACTAAACTTGAGTTTTTATCTTCTGGGTTTCATTCCACTTTTTAGTATACCAGAATATTAACACATAGCAAACATAAATCTTAAGATATCTTGGACTTTCTTAGAGTCATATCAAGTCCACTTTTACACAATATGTCTCTAGTTGGAAATTTCTATAAATTTAAGGCCAACTAAGTTCATGAAATCATGAGGTTAACTATATTATCCATCTATTCATACGAGAGGGTTATATAATGCACGCTCGCAAGTCTTCACATCATTTATACATAACTAGTTTTGTTTATCATTTCAAACTCTTTTAAAATTATGTTCCAATAACTTACATTGTGTCAAACTATGTGTGACCACTTATAGGCCATGTTTAAAGACCCAAAAGATACTAGTATGCCATCCTACAAGTTCAGAAGTTTAGATAACACAATGCTCACAAATAATGTTTTCAAAATGTCTAAGTTTATTTTCTTCAAATCTATATCATGACAACCTAATCATGCAAGGCAACTTCGAATCATATGTCATATTCATTTGTGCATGTTTCTACACATTCTTACAAGGTCGAAATGTAGGCGACACCATGCTCATGATTATTAGTTTTCAAAACTTGAACATCTCTTTGAAAACACATATTATCCAAGCTATACAAGTTATCTTATATGAGGTAAGTTAAGAGCACATTTTATGCTCGCATGACTCCACCATATACTCACTACAAAGTCAGAACTCAAATGACTTAAAGTTCGTCAAGGTTTGTTTTCAAAATCTTCAAGTTTCTTTTCAAAACACATACTAAGTCATGCTAATACTTTCTATTATGAGCAAGTAAATTTTATATGTCATGTCTATTATCATGTGTATTCATGTTTTATCACTTAGAGTAGCATATTCCATCGTCGGGAGCACTATACTTGCGTATGTGCTCGTTTGACGCCCTTCGATCGTCTCTAAATACATAACAGTCACAAAGATGACTGTTTTTACCCCTTCTAACGACCTCAAATTGAAAAACTTAAAGAACAAAAGTTGTAGGTCTGTTCGTCCTCATTCCAAATCATCTTGAATTATCTCAATCGGAGTTTGTATGAAAACGTTATGCCTAATTTACTACAGCAGATCAAAGCAGTCTACCAGACACTGAAGCCCGGCATAGCTACGCCCTAATTGGCCTTAGGGGCAGCACAGCTGTGCCCTGGGAGGTAGAACAACCCCTTAGGTTCTGCTCTTCGCGATTTTACAGACCAAAAATCCTTCCGATTTTCATAACATGAGTTATACTCATCCAAATTAGTCTGTTTTCGATTCTATGTATTTGTAACTCATAAAACTACAACATACCATATACCCAACAATTAACATAAACATTAAATAACCTAAATATCAATCTAAAACTCATGTTCATACTCAGTTTTCATTTTTTGAAAAGTTTAGCGAAATTATTCACTACGAATTCATTTCTAAACCAAATTAGTCCGTTTAACTCTCGTTATTTTCATTTTTAACTGTATTAACAATCGTAGTCCTTAATTAACTCCAACCACCTTCTTTGGCGCATGTTCAAGTCTTTCTGTGTAAAAATATATTTCAGACTCTTGTGGTCTGTATATATTTCACACTTCTCCCCATAGAGATAGTGCCTCCAGATTTTCAAAGCAAAAACCACTGCAGCAAACTCCAAGTCATGGGTCGGATACCCCTTCTCATGCTCTTTCAATTATCGTGATGCATACGCAATGACTCTATCATTCTGCATAATCACACAACCAAGTCCTTTATGCGATGCATCACTATAAACCACAAAATTTCCTGTGTCATCCGGGAGAGATAACACAGGTGCTGAACTCAACCTCTTCTTTAATTCTTAAAAGCTTTCCTCACACTTCTCCGTCCAAACAAATTTCACCGATTTTTTAGTCAAATTCGTCAACGGAGTTGCGATCTTAGAAAAATCTTGAATGAATCTTCTGTAATAACCTGCCAATCCGAGAAAACTTCTTACTTCCGATGGCGTCTTTGGCTGATCCCAGTTAATCACAGCTTCGACTTTGGAGGGATTCACAGAAATTCCGTCCCTATCGATCACATGTCCAAGAAATTGTACTCTTTTAATCCAGAATTCACATTTCAAAAACTTGGCATACAACTTCTCTCTTCTCAATGTCTCTAATGTCACCCTCAAATGCTCTTCATGTTCTTCCTTGGTTTTTGAATATACCAAAATATCGTCTATAAATACCACTACGAATTTGTCCAAAAACGGCTTGAAAACTCCATTCATTAAGCCCATAAATGTTGCAGGAGCATTTGTTAGACCAAATGACATTACCAAAAATTCGTAGTGACCATATCATGTTCTGAACGTTGTCTTCGGTACATCCTCTGGTCTCACCTTCAGTTGATGAAAACCACTCCTCAAGTCTATCTTTGAAAAGTATCTCCCTCCCTTTAACTGATCGAACAAGTCGACAATTCTCGGTAATGGATATCTATTTTTAATTGTGACCTTATTCAGTTCTCTATAGTCGATGTAGAGCCGCATTGTCCCATCCTTCTTCTTCACGAATAAAATCGGCGCTCCCCACGGTGATACGCTTGGTTGAATATACTTCTTGTCTTGTAATTCTTGTAGTTGAACCATCAACTCTTTCATCTCTACTGGTTCCATTCGGTACGGTGCCTTTGATATTAGAGCCATTCCTGGAGCCAAATCGATCACAAATTCAACTGCTCTATCCGGTGGAAGTCCTGGCAAATCGTCCAGAAACACGTCTGCGAAATCTCTCACTATTGGTATCTCATCTATTTTTGGATTCTCTTTACAACTATCGACTATGTAAGTTAAATATCCTACACAGCCTTCCCTTAACAACCTCCTGGCCTGCATCATCGTCAGACAACTCGCTTGTCTAGGCGACTTGCTACCATAAAACACAACCTTTGACGGAGTCATAAGGTTAATACGCTTCTTCTGGCAGTCAATTACCGCCTCATAATTGGATAACCGGTCCATACCCAAAATAACGTCAATTCTCTAAAGTCGAATAGGATAAGATCTACGTTCATGATATTACCCTTAATATCCACTCTACAGTTCTTATGCACGTACTTAACAGGGATTATTTCTCTATTCGCAATTTCAATGTTCATGGGGTATTCTAACTCATCCTTAAGCATTTCTAAGTTCTTAGCAAAGTCATCGGATATAAATGAACAAGTAGCACCCGAATCAAATAATACATAAGCATTAACTTTATTGATCGGAATGATACCTGACACCACATCGCGAGATCGTGACCTTTGATCCTCGCGACTATCATGTTAAATGTTCGCTACGATTAGGTTGGTTGTAGTTGGTCCTTCGATAGTCAGAGTGCTTCCACCCCTGTTTCCTCTATTCCCTCCTGATCCCGTCCCTCCAGATCCCTTCTTAGGATAATCCCTTGCAAGATGATCCTTTGAGCCACAAGTGAAGCAGGTACCCTTCTTTGGGTTAAGACAGTTAAGTGCTATATGGCCTTCTTGACCACAATTGTAGCACACACGTGTCCCTTTCATGCAAACTCCCAGATGAGTTTTTTCACAGGTTGGGCACTCTTTGATTTTCTTCTTCTACCCTCCTTGTTAACTTCCAGCTGACGAGTTATCAAACCACTTCCTCTTCTGATTATGGCTACCCCCCGTGCTACTCCCACCAGTCTTGTTAATTCCTTCATTCTCACTCTTGTTCTTCTTCTGATCCTGATTATATTTAGTTATCGCATCGCTTCCACCTTCAGCGAGTATCGCCTTCTCTAACACTCCAGCAAAAGTGTTCAATTGGAACATTGACACCTTGCTATACAACCAGGGCTTCAGTCCCTGCTCAAAACGTCTTGCCTTCCTCTCATCAGTATGGACTTGGTATATGGCGAACCTAGCTAACTCGTTGAATCTTGCTGCATAATCAGCTACGGACATACTCCCATGTTTCAATTCTAGAAACTGAACTTCCATTTGGTTTTGCGAACTGGTCAAAAAATACATCTCGAAAAACATTTCCTTGAATCTCTCCCAGGTTATTACACCTTCTCCCCCCCCCCCCCGGTACTTTGTTTGCCTGCCACCAATAACTGGCTTCAGACTTCAGTATGAATGTTGCATATGCGGTTTTCTGGTCTTCCCTTACTCTAGCAACATCGAACACCTTCTCCATCTCCATAACTCAGGTTTGAGCCTCGATTGGGTTTATGGAACCTTTAAACTCTGGCGGTCCCACCGCCTTGAAATCCTTAAACGAGGTGTTTGGTGGAGCTTGAGGTTGATTGTTAATTGCTCCGGCTAATAGATTCACCAACTGCTGGACAGGGTTAGCATTGGCGTCGTTGTTGTCATTCATCGGTTCTCCTTGAGCTTGTTGACGGTTTTTTCTTCTTCTAGGTGACATATTTCTGTTGAGAATATACGCTTATTAGGTCTTTATTCAATCCCTTAAACATTTAAGGTTTAACTAAAACATTTAATCATAAATCACTTAACACATTATCTCGAATAAACTCTGACATTTTATTCAAATCAAAAGTTTTAACATCATACGATAGCATCAATGCTATTTACATCAACTATCCCGAGATAAAGAATCTACAGGATTTAAAACATTAAAATATTCCTTTGTTTATAAACACATAGAAATTTACATCTTTAACTACCAGATAGTTTTCACATAATTAAACTAATTCTATCACTGCATGTTAAGGCGCTGAATAGCCTTGCCACGTTCCTCTTCCATGATGTAGGACATCGTCCTGCGGTCTATCATATATGATGGTAGACCTTCAAACTGGATTGGATACCTCATAACTCGATCCTGGGCCTCTTCCATTGCATTTTAAAGTGTAGAGTACGTCTCCCCAAGCTTAGCCTTCTTCGTACGACAATCCTCTTCTGCAAGATTAGCACGGCGTGACTGTCTTATCCAGCCCTCCTCTATTAAGGCCAGTCTTTCCGAGCTCTCTTTCAGATCTTTCTTCAACTTTTCTATTTCTTTGAACTTCTCCTCAGTTTGACCCTTCTCGTGAACCAAATCCCACTCCACGTTTCCTAAACGTGGGTGAAGAGTCACAATTTCCCCATCCTTCTGCTCAATGGTACTCTACTGCATAACAGTCCTCTCCTTCAGCTCCTGAACAGTGTCTTGCAACTCTATGTTACGATCATAAAGTGCATCATACATCTCAGCATCAATGGAGTTCGGTGGGAACTCCTCTTCCTCTTCTTCTTCATCAGAATCCTCCTCTGGATCAGTCTCAGGCTCATGCTCCCGACCAACAATAGTGATCAATGGAGATGGCTCTCTCTGTACCAACTGTTCCCTGACGACATGAATGTCTCGGGGCTCCTCCTCCGTAGGTACTCGGGGTTCCTCCTCCCAGCTCGACTAGCTCCTCCAACATCCGACATCCTGACAACAAAATTTTAAGTTTTAGTTACTAATACGTGCTAGCGAACACATAATTTAACACATAAGCACATAAAGTCTTTTATTATCTTCAATGAATTTAGAAATTCATTTCTTATAACTCGATAAGAGTTTACCACCACTATGTTCTCGATCTCCTACAAGGCTACTACCTAAGGTTGTTCCCCCACCTAAGGTTCATAACCTATAGCTCTGATACCAACCTGTGACACCCCCAAATCCGAGTACTTCCATTTCCACAGGATTTGGTGTTCACTGAATAAATATCATCTATCTATCTACCCATAAATAAAAGCAAACCATGCAATAGATAGAATTAAATAAATAAATCTCCCCTTATGGGGTTACATCATCTGCATAAAATAAAATCTCAGGTCATTCTAACCTTAAACATCTGTGTGGAATCATAAACAATAACAAGTTTTAAATAACATCAAGTCTGAACATAAATACATAATAACAACAAGTCTTCTTCATTTGTTAACATTTCCCTTGCCTTTACTAGTGGAAGGCTCATCTGATCTTTTGTTCTTAACTGCAATGTTATTATTATGCAAGAGTGAGCACGATTGCCCACAAGTATAACAATATAACAAATGAATAATAACATGCGAATAAATCAAAGACTTCTGAAATAGGAAACTCGGCTTTTGAATCAAGAATAAATAGCAAGAGACAAAAGAACTTCTGAGGGTCATAAGACCTTGAACTATGTCCAAGGTTGCCAAGTGTTTATACTTGAAACCTTTAACAGTCATAAGACTATGGACTCTTCTTCTCGTACTTAGGGGGATCAGCCCTTAGTACCACATCATGCACAATATCTTAACGCTTAACGCATAAGTAATCCCCTATACAGGGTTGTTCATCTCAGTTTGACATTAGAGTCCGCACCAAAGGAAGTTTGGTTTGGATAATTCATCTAGGGTTCTAAAATTTAAAACACTCATCAACTATGGACTATTCGAATCATGAAGGGTTCGCTAGTCTAACAAAGTTCAACAGTATCTCATAATATAAAATTGAATAGCAACTCTCAAAAGGTATACAATAGAATAATTATTGTATAACAGAATCATACTTTGAGAGATTAATACACTTTAATATAATAAAATGGACTTGATCAATAATAACGAGAATTTTCTCGAAGTAAAGAGACAACTTATAAGCTCATATTAAGATAACGAGTAAGATTAGGAAACTTGCCTTGTGCGTACATTACACGTTAATTATACTCGTTCCTTGATTTAAATCCTACATATCATTTACGTTCACAATACCAGTCAATTATAACGTACTAATCATCACAAGTTCGTTCTTTTTGTCTAACTCGAGTTCATGACTATACTTAGTCAAATTACTACACTCATTGTCACAATTAACACATCATGAACAATAAGCTAACTATGCATTTAATCATTCAATTCATACATAAAAGTTTTATTGACATGTTAAGAATTTATTTTAACAACTCATTATATGTCTAACATGTTTTTATGATCATTAGATTAAGTTACTAACACATTGCTAGACTTGAGCATTTAAAACTCATTTTTGGACCATTCTGCTAAGTGGCATTGCATTACCATTGTTAAGTTTATTCTTGGCGTCATGTAGTGGTCTTTCAAGCGCGGGTGTGAGTCTTAAGGCATGGAGTTGGCGCCGCGACGCGAGACTCCAATTTCAGTTCTACAATTCGCGAAAATTGCAGAACATGGCCAAAAAACTCCAATTAACTTATTTTTACACGAATTTAGACATACCCAAACATTTTAATACTCAAATAACTAATACTCAACCCTTCAAACATGATTTTAACAAGTTAAAACACATAATTACAGAATTAAAACATGCAAATTTCACTGTTCTTGATGTTCTTGAAGGTTTTCAACATAACACATGAAAATTAACACTACGGATTCATTATAACACCAAATCCATCCATTCAAGTTTTTTTTTCTTCGTTTTAGCATGCATAATCATATACAAGTGTGAATTTTACAAAAAAAAATATGTTTGACATATTAATTTTACGTATAAGGGCCATATGGCCATATTCTATACTCTGTAATTTTTGAATCAACAACATACGTTATAATACTATGAAATTAATGATATGGAACCATCTAATACATAGGAAAACACATTAAAACAATATCTTAACACATATATGCACATAATCTTTACTCTTTCCAATTTACAGAGACTTTACAGAAAACTTGAAAGCCATATTTATAAAAACTTTAATAACGTAAATAAACTGGGTTGAAGAAATTACCCAAAGCGTAGATGAGTAGAATTGAAACCCTTCTCAATTAATTCTTCAATCACACAACTCACAATCTCCCTCAACAATTTCTCAAACTCTCTCTTTGATACTTTGCCAGACTTAGAAAATAAAAGACATAAGATGTATATAATGAAAGTGGACTGATGCGTTGTGGAGGTCAGTTACCCATCATGGGTTAACTGCCCTCAACCTCCACTAATGTCATGTTTGGCTAGCCTTAAAAGGCTTATACCCATTTAATTTAATTAAACTTTTATAATATAGTTTAAATCATGTCACATCCAATTAGATAATAAATCAAACATCTAGTTTAATTTAACTTAAATAAAATAAAATAATTCCTCATTAATTCACATAGTCACATAATTAAATTTCTCATTTATTAACTATGTCAAATTATTAAATCTCTAATTAATTATTAAATTAATTAAAAATAACATTAGGCTTATTAAATATTTCTTTTTAATACAATAAGCTCACATAATTACATACTTGAAATAATAAAATTCTCCACATTAATTTAATAAATATAACACATATAATTAAATTAATCAACCACAATTTCATCAATAAATTATTTAATCTAATAATTAATTCATCAAAAAATATTTATTAAATCCAATAAATATTAAATTAAATTACAAAGTCTCGGTTGTCACAATAAGTATACAAATTTTACCTCTTAAAGCTTAACTTTGCTAACCAAAGCTCTTCAATCATCTAATTGCTCCTCAATTCTCCCACACTCACTCTCCATAACTACTTATCAGACAATTTCAACAAGTTCACTTAAGAAGGAGGAGTCTCCATTTATAGAGAATTAATTGTCCATACAATACCTTTGCCCATTGTTTTGATTTATCAAGAAGAAGAAGAAACTAATGGGTAGTGAAGAGTTGTTAACCTGTTCCATCATCCTCCATCATTATCAACTATACTAGCTTTTGCCAAGCTTAAGCAACAGAGGAGTAGGCCATTGGCCTATTATACGGCTGATAATTATTTAAGACAATTAATTTGGGACAAGTTCATTTCTTCCTTACTTATTAGTAAAATGGTCCCCATTCTACTAAAGTTAATTCCTTTTGGGCTTATTAAATCAATTATAATGATTTAACATTACTACATTAAATTAAGTTATGGGTACATATACACACCTATATATATGTACTTACCCACATGTAGGAAGTATACTTATATTTTAAATATACACCAATATAATCTTATATCCCATGTACATTTGGGCTAGTCCCAATAATATTTTAATTGGGCTAAATATAATTTAATTGAGTATTCTTAACCCATTATCACATTTTAATATCACAATGATTAATTAATATTAATTATTTATTTTCTTACAATAATTAGTATATACTACACTAATTAATATAATTCTTTCCTTTCATTTTTTCCATAAATTTTTCCAAAACAATTTCCTTTAGCCATCATCTTATACAAGTGAACTAACCCTTTTCATTTAATTTACTATCACGCCTTCATCACATAAGGATTATAATATAATATTCCATAATATAACTTAAATAACCAATATTTAATCCAGGTTAATTAATTAAATCTTTATTCAACTCATGTTTTGCTAACTAAATTCCCTTATGAACACTTAGTCACCATTTATGACCCTTATAAGAGTTATTAGTATGCATGTCTTGAAATCAAATTTTCATAAACTGACTTAGAGTTTTCTACAGATCCGGTAGTAATTGCTGCTTAGTCATAGGCTTGAAATGGTGCAAATTTGCGCCATATACCAAGTTTAGAGGCGAACCGATTCGCTTGAGTAGAACCTTAGCTTCAATTCATGAATACTTCATACTTTTAAATTACTAACTTGCTATACCAGCTAGCTAATATCTACCACAACATTCTTCAATGATTTAGAGATTAACTTCAAGTTCAGATTCTATTTCCCTTAATAGTTAGTTAACTATAAAGATCTCATATATATATATATATATATATATATATATATATATATAATTTCTTTCCACAATTCAAGATATATATATATATATAACACATACATACATTCCTTTAATATTCACTTCTCGCCGTGTATCAAATTACTTAATAATTCTCTAACCAATTTAAAGGTATATCAATTTCCTTCTCTCGTCAACAACGTACATGCATACAAGTCTAAACCTAGCACACATCGAGTCTTTAATATTATTCAATATAGTACACTGAGTGGTTTCCCACAAACAACCAACAAATTAATTCCCGTCTCGTCTACACTGTTTTCACAGTGAGTTAGATCAGTTACTAATTCGTATATACCTCTGCTCTCTGAAGGAATTGTTTAGCCCAGCTCCTATACATCCACCATTAAAGAGTACGGTTGCAATGCCTTAGACTTGATACTTACTCGTACATATACACAAGAATTTGGTGATTATCAAAAATATTTAATGTCACCAACTTACTATAATAAAATAATTCTATAAATTATTTAATGTCGATAGATAAATCTTATCCATCTTCTTATTAATTCATCTCTACAATTTATAACAAATATTTAATAATGATATATATTTATTAAACACAACATCACTTATTACATAGCTCATATTACCCTATGTAACACAATACCACATACCTCGTAACACATTTATACATTTTTATTCAAACCCATCTCATGCTTTAAGAATTTTATCTACTAAATTCTTATTTTAATATTTTCTAAAAATTCGGGTTCTTAAACTTTATCCATGTTTAATTAGTTAAAATAAATAAATGTGATAAACTCATTGTTTTTGAGCAATTCTTTTAGAATTATGATGTTGATCAAGATAATGAGATCTAAATTCAAGATAGCCCAAAACTAAAATGTTCTTAATTGTTGGATCACTAATGTGGGGTTACTGATTCCGAGTAAATTAGTACATACTATGCTTGCTCTATTGAAGAGGAAGATTGATCTCATAATCATTTGTGTGGTGACACTAAAGCAAATATATAGATGCTTATTAGAGAATAAGTTCATTGAATGTGGCTCGCTTAAAGGAACCCTAATGGAGTTTTACTTGCCTGATAATAGGAGTTCCTATAGTGATAGTTGTACAAGTGATCATTGGACTTGAGATCATCATAGTACCTTGTGTATTCTGAATTATACTTTGTCACATTCATTAATACTTTAGAGTATGTTATATGGTATGTTCGACTATAATAAAGTGTACATGAAGGTAGGTGAATCATCAATAAAGGATTTACCACTTCCAGTAAAGGGAGAGAATGTCATATGTGATTCGATAAATGATAACTCATAAATCCTTGGCCAAGGTGGAATGGAAATTAGAAATAAGTTTCTAAATTACATTAATCAGAGTTGTGCATTTATGAATCGAAATGCATATGAATAAATAAATAAGACTTATTAGTAATTTCATTTCTTATATTTAATTAGGACGACATTGTATGGTAGAAAGATTGGATTGTACAGTAACTATTCACGGAAAAGGTTTGTATTCTTTATGATTAAACGTTGAATTCATATTATCCAAATAATCATGATACATTATTTTATAAGGTGTTACTCATGATGTAGAATAAATATTATTTATTTATATTTGAATTAAAGGAGTTTAATTTATTATAAATAATATTAGAAGCAGTTCTAATTTATTTATTCTACTTACCTAAACTTAATATTAAGCGTGAGAGGGTCACACCTAATTAAAGAAGAGATTGGCTTAATAATAATAATAAATTATGTGTATTTAATTTATTCTTTGGAATAAATTAAATAGCTTAATATTTATAATTAAGTATTTGGAGAAATACTAAATTATAAATTAATAAAGTAGTTTTATTATTATTAATATTAATAATATTATTATTATAAATAAATTGGCTAAATAATAATAATATAGTATTTAAAGAAATACTAATATTTATAATTAAGTATTTGGAGAACTAATAAATTATAAATAAATAAGAGGGTCTTCTTCTTCTTCTTCTTCTTCTTCTTCTTCTTATTATTATTATTATTATTATTATTATTATTATTATTATTATTATTATTATTATTATTATTATTATTATTAATTTAGTTCTTAATTAGATTGAGAATTAAATTAAAACCCCAACTCCTAAAAGGTTTAGGAGAGAGGGTTAGTTTATAAATAAGAGGGGTCTTATTTCTGGAAAGACTAATGTCAATGCCAAGATTAATGCTATTTTGCAAGTATTCCCAAAACCCTAAAGAGTTAGGAGAGAGAGAATTAGGGCTAGCCACCCAAGATCTTATAGAACCTAAATATTACTTTCTTCAGTCAATATACTCTTGGTGGATCACCTCTTGGACATTGTATACTATTGTAGCAAACGTTTGATCCAAGCAATTGGAGAAGCACGAAGGAGCAAAGGATTGGATCTTGAAGATTACATCAAGAAGTTGATCATCTTCAAAGGTATATCTTTTATCATTTCTCAATTAATAATATTGCATAAGGTGATTTATGATACTATAGAAAAATTTTAAATATGATTTATGTCATGTTTCCGCTGCTATATATTACAATGTTGAGTGTATGTATGTCTTGTTTCTGAAAATCAACACATTGAAATTCTATCAGCTATACATAAGATCAGCTTTAACAAGATCAACCTAACATTATTTGATCTTTCTAATCTAAGTTCTTGTACATTGAATCAAATCATTAATAAGGACTTTATAAAACTTATTGGTATAATTATGCATTAATCACGTTCATCATCAAATTTTAATATACAAACTTTAACAAAATTTAGTGTAACAGAAGTGTATTTAGCCCCATTATATATTATATGGAAGAATGGCAAAACTATCCCTCCAAGTTGTAACTCAATTTTAATATAACCCCTTAATTGGTAAAAGTCTAAATATTAATCCAAAATCGAACCAATCGTGTGACGGCCCCAAAATAGGTCCACATACCCCATTTTGAGTCGCCAAATATATGGTACATAATTCAAATACAACTTTATTTATACAACTGTCGTGCAAAATAAGACAACGCATAAGCTGTGACTTTTAATATAAATATTGTCTCATAGACAATATCTAAACTCAAATAAAGTTCTCATTACAATTATTGTCACACTATTTTACACAATAGTGAGGACTACTATAAGAACCATCTTGGACCATTACTCCACTCCCCGACTAGTCCCAGCTACAATCTCGCCTCCTGAGAAGAACAATGGAACCAAAAGGAAAAGGGTGAGCTCAACAAGTCCAGTAAAGAATATTATGACTAAAATAATGTAAAAAAAATTATCCTTAGTCCTCAACAAGGAAAAATCTGATAGAATACAATAGACAACAAGTTTTAGATCAACAACTGCAGTGGAAATAGCAATCTATTAGAAGAGTCAAGTAGAGCATGATGTCTACTATCTTCTATGATTTAAAAGTCCATCATTAATATTTTATCCCTATAACACGAATCAATAATTATTTCCAATCAATGAATTATCTATGCACTGCAGCCAAAGATAATCGTTTATATCACCAGTGGCCATGATCATGTCAAACACCTGTCCATCTATGCACTACGGGCCAAAGATGACTTTCACTACAAACCTTTATCTGTAACATTAAAGGTCATGATTATACCAATACATAATTCCTGGTCATAATCATACCAATCAACGGTCCATCTTTTCACTATGGGCCAAAGATAACTTCCAACACAATATAAGCATGTGGATGATGACAATGACATAAAGAATCAATCAAGTGAGATCAAGGATAAATATTAGAGATTTATAATTCAATTTATCCAAAGTTCAAGAATGTCCAAATTGTCAACATGGTCACTAATTGTGGAGTAAAATTCAAGAATGATATTCATGTATCAAAAATAATTTGGACAAAAAAAAAACAATTTTGTCATGAATAGTGCCCCATGAATAGTATCCCGAATGAATAGTACTAAAATGAAGAGTACCCCAAATGAATAGTACCCTGAATGAATAATATTTCAAATAAATAGTACTCTGACATAAATAGTATCCCGTCAATCAATAAGAAAGTTCAGACTAATAGTGGAATGATACTAGATGAAGCACAAACTATTAAGAATATTCCACTAATTTCATAAGTTTTCACCATTTACTAATAAGGTTATGGAAACAAACAATAAATTCGTACCATAAATGGAGAAATATGAAAGAAGACGATATCCCTTGATGAGTACAAAAGAAATGACATCTCATACGAGTATAAAATAATATCTAAATCAAGAATGGATTTTCACACCGTAAATGCGTGTAATCATGAGACAGATCATTTCCATAATTTAATAAAGAATGAATACGAAGGGTTATTCACCATGCATGTGGTAATCCGCGTAGATAGGTTACTCTCATAGATTAATAAAGAATGAATACGAAGGGTTATTCACCATGCATGCGGTAATCCGCGTAGACAGGTTACTCCCGCAGATTAATAAAGAATGAATACGAAGATTAATAAAGAATGAATACGAAGGATTATTCACCATGCATGCGGTAATCCACGTAGATAGGTTACTCTCGCATATTAATAAAGGATGAATACGAAGGGTCATTCACCATGCATGCGGTAATCCGCGTTGATAGGTTACTCTCGTAGATTAATAAAGAATGAATACGAATAGTTATTCACCATGCATGCGATAATCCGCGTAGACAGGTTACTATGACGCCCCCAAAATAGGTCCACACGACCCATTCTAAGTCGCCAGATATCACACTACAAAAATCAAACACAAACTTCATTTATACAACTGTTGAACTATCGTGTAGAGTACGACAACACAGAAGCTGTGAATTTTAATATAAATATATGTAACTCTCGTGGTGCCTCGACCACAACACCTTACAATGGTACTTTACATAAAAGTACAGTCAATAACTATTTTAAAAATTAAAATCTTTGGAAATGGCTCAAGGAAACCTTCGTATATGGGAGGCCATGCATCTAAGTTAAAATAAATATCATATGACTCGAGAATTATTCTTGGTTGACCCAATAGACCCCAAAGAAAAATGAGAAGATTACTATCATGTTCTTTCCAATAGTGAGTCTTCTCTTGACATATAATTATCTCCATTGTCTCCAATTGATAATTATATTTCAACCAAACTCCAAGATTATATAGGTAGTGCTCATAGATATAATCAGCAAGTGCCTGTGCACAACCTTGTCTTATGATAACATGAAGTCGTCTGTCATTAGACATCTTGTATGATAGTGGCAAAACACCCTTCCAAGGTTGGGTTCACCTCACCCTATTCGGTTCACCAAAATCAACGGTTAAAATGATATATAAAATACGACACACTTATCTAAAATTCTCAATAAAATTATTTCCATATTATTTTAGGGGAAACCTCAATAGCTATATACCATCGTTTTATTCCCCTATTACCTCTACTCGACCCAACTACATTCTTATTACCTAAAAGGAATTATAAAACAAAAGGGTGAGCACAACTAGCCCAGTAAGAATATCATGACTAAGGATAATTAAATTATCAATAGCCTTCGTCAATAATAAATCAGAGATTTAGAACATATAGTAGATGATAAAACTTTTCAACCATAGTTCCAGCGGAACGAGCAATCCATTAGAAGAGTCAAATAGACCATAAGGTCTACTATCTTCTCCATGTTAAAAGTCCACTAACAATATTTTATCCCTGTAACATCGATCAACAATTCATGTCCACAATCATATGAATAACTCATAATCATAATTGTGGTTCTAAATTTCTCTTCGCATCTAGGACGAAGATAATTTTCAGCACATGTCTTTACCAGAAACATCAAAGATCATGGTTATACCAAAACACAGTTCATGTTCATAATCATACTAATAAATTCATCTTTGCACTATGGGCCAAAGATATTCATCAACAGTTCATCTTTGCACTACAAGCCAAAGATATTCAACAACAGTTCATCTTTGCACTACAGGCCAAAGATATTCAACAACAGATCATCTTTGCACTACGGGCCAAAGATATTAATATCTCAAAGAAATATATAATCATTTCAGAATTTATATAAACAATAATTATAACCATGTTGATCGATTCACCTTTACACTTAAGCTAAAGATATTCAATTATAAATTCAATAGTCATGATCATACCAGTCAATGATTCATCTTTACACTACTGGACAAAGAGAACTCATAGTCACGATCATACAAATAATCTAGCCAACTTTACACTTAAGTCAAAGAGAAATTTCATAAAAATATTATATGTGATAATAAAAATAATATGATCAAAACATGGATTTAATTTCAAGAGTAAAATTCATAAATCAACGATAATTTGGTCAGAAAAAGAAACCAATTTTGTTGTGAATAGTACCTTGTGAATAGTAACTCGTGAATAGTAACTCATGAATAGTAACTCATAAATAGTAACTCATGAATAGTAACTCATATTCATAAATAGTACCGTATACGTGAATTGTACCCATGAATAGTACTTCATAAATAGTACTCCTAAAAAGAAAATACAAAAGAAAATGATATTCCATGACGAGTACAAAAGAAATGATATCTTATACGAATATAATAGAATATATGAAACTAAAAATGGATTTTCACCCGCCAAGCAGTAATCCACGTAGACAGATTAATTTCATAATTTAATAAAGAATGAATATGAAGGGTCATTCACCATGCATGCGGTAGTCCGCGTAGACAGATTATTCCAACAGAATAATAAAGAATGGAATAATAGAAGAATTTCACCATGCATTCGGTAGTCCGCGTAGACAGGTTATTCCAACAGAATAATAAAGAATGGAATAACAGAAGAATTTCACCATGCATGTGGAAGCTTCAGCGTGACAAAAGTTATTCCAATGAGAATAATAAAGAATAGAATAATGAGAAGAATTTCACCGTACTTTGCGGTGAGTCCGCGTATGTACAAAGTTATTCTAACAAAATAATAAAGAATAGAATAACAGAAGAATTTCACCATACATGTGATAGTCCACGTAGACAGGTTATTCTAACAGAATAATAAAGAATAGAATAACAGAAGAATTTCACCATGCATGTGTAGTCAAGAGTAAGATGAGTTATTTCAATATAATAATAAAGATTTCACCATACATGCGGTAGTCCACGTAGACAGGTTATTCCAACAGAATAATAAAGAATGGAATAACAGAAGAATTTCACCATGCATGTGGAAGCCCGCGTAGACAGGTTATTCCAACAGAATAATAAAGAATAGAATAACAGAAGAATTTCACCATGCTTGCGGTAGTCCGCATAGACAGGTTATTCTAACAAAATAATAAAGAATAGAATAACAGAAGAATTTCACCATACATGTGATAGTCCACGTAGACAGGTTATTCTAACAGAATAATAAAGAATAGAATAACAGAAGAATTTCACCATGCATGCGGTAGTCCGAGTAGACAGGTTATTTCAATATAATAATAAAGATTTCACCATACATGCGGTAGTCCACGTAGACAGGTTATTCCAACAGAATAATAAAGACTGGAATAACAACCCTTACGAGTATTGAAAGAAATAACTCTTTTCATGAATACGAAAAAAAAATAAAACCCCTTACCTCAGAAGAAGACTAGATACTGGAGTAGTGAAGTAGCAGACTACTCTTCTTCTTTCTCTCTATAGCTTCTCTCTCTATAATTTCTCTTGTGAGTCTTAGTGAATTGGTGAGAATGAAGGAAGAATGAGCTTCTATTTATAGAAATATATAGTTTAGATAATTGCACATTTTGGGGCTCAAAATATTACAGTATAATACCTTCATCTTTTCCTTCATTTTTAATTTAGTCCTGCAAGTATTATCAAACTTGCATAGCTTCCCCTAATAGTACATCATGTGAATCAATAGTACAATCATGTGACTCAATAGTTCTATACATGTGAAAAAAAATAATTACAGTATAGTACCTTCATCTACACCTCAATTTTTAATTTAATCATGCAAGTATTATCAATCTTACACCACCACCCCTAATAGTACATGCATGTGAATCGATAGTAACACATGTGAATAAATAGTTATAAGCATGTGAATTAATAGCAATTAATTGCTCATTTATTCGATTAATTACCCGGTTGGTCAATATAACCTCCAGACACCAATTATTATCAGAATAGATATCGATTTCCACTAACACTAATAATCTCAACACAATGGAAATATCAATTTCATCTTTAATCAACATGAACTTATCTATCATAAATATTATAACTCACAATATTTAACAACCAGATCATTCCTAAGAAAGATGGGGTTTTCCGATAAGGATTTCTCCCTATTGGCGCGTAATTAGGTGACCAAACTTCTCCTCGACAGAACTTTCTAGACATCGTCAATATTGTAAATAATAATATGAATAACTTTGTCGTCTCAATTATTGATTTAATAATAATAAATATTATGCAGATGATACTGTGACAATAATTGAATCAATAATATGAGAGATATTATGCAGCAATTACTATAGTAATAACTGAGTATAACTAAGTGACTTTTCACGTAAGCATCAATAATCAATACCGTGTGCTACTATGCAACCACGCGTATTACTTTACTTTTACTACTGGGTAGTTCAACAGTTTAACAGTAAAACTTTTGTCGTTATTTTTAAAAATATTTTAGTCAATTTATAACCACGATAGTACCTCCATTGTGGGGTCCACCAATGATTGTGTCGTCATACGAATATTCCCTGTTAAAACGAATATTCCTCGACCAATCGAATATTCCCCGACACAACGAATATTTTATATCAACTTGCTTACTTTGCAAAATTTTCATATATCACCCTTAACTTTAACCCTTTATCAATTAAACCATTTACTAAATAGAATAATAATTATAAGAAACTTTAATACTTTCATTTCATAAAATTCAGGATCTCACAATCTCCCCTCCTTATGAAATTTTGCCCTCGAAATTTATGTACGTACCTGATATGCCGAAGAGGTGAGGATACCTTACTTTCTTTTCGGATTGTACCTTCCCGGTTATTTCCTCTGTATCATGATTTTCCCATTGCTCATCTCCTGTATTTCAGATATCGTTCTAGAATACATCTTTAAAACAAAGGTTAATTGACATAATTTGTCAACTTATCAAGTAAACAATTTCAGCTTAGTTAAGTCACACAGTACTAACGAAGTATATTACTCGTCTCTCCCCTCCTAGTTCTAGACTCATATCTCCGCCAACGACCATATCCCTAAGCTCTGATACCATTTGTGACGCCCCCAAAATAGGTCCACACGACCTATTCTGAGTCGCTAGATATCACACTATAAAAATCAAATACAAACTTCATTTATACAACTGTTGAACTGTCATGTAGAGTACGACAACACATAAGCTATGAATTTTAATACAAATATATATAACTCTCATGGTGCCTCGACCACAACACATGACAATGGTACTTTACATAAAAGTACAGTCAATAACTGTTTTAAAAATTAAAATCTTTGGAAAATGCTCAAGGAAACCTTCGTACATGGGAGGTCATGCATCTAAGTTATGATAGATATCATATGACTCGAGAATTATCCTTGATTGGCCCAATAGACCCCAAAGAAAAACGAGAATATTACTATCATGTTCTTTCCAATGGTGAGTCTTCTCTTGACATATAATTATCTCCATTATCTCCAATTGAGAATTATATTTCAACCAAACTCCAAGATTATATAGGTAGTGCTCATAGATATAATCAGCAAGTGCATGTGCACAACCTTGTCTTATGATAACACGAAGTCGTATGTCATTAGACATCTTGTATGATAGTGGCAAAACACCCTTCCAAAGTTGGGTTCACCTCACCCAATTCGGTTCACCAATATCAACGGTTAAAATGACGTATAAAATACGACACACTTATCTAAAATTCTCAATAAAATTATTTTCATACTGTTTTAGAGGAAACCTCAACAGCTATAGACCATCGTTCTATTCCCCTATTACCCCCGCTCGACCCAGCTACACTCTTATTACCTGAAAGGAATTGTAAAACAAAAGGGTGAGCAAGATAAGCCCAATAAAGAATATCATGACTAAATATAATTAAATTATCAATAGCGTTCATCAATAATATATCAGAGATTTAGAACATATGGTAGATGATAAAACTTTTCAACCATAGTTGCAGCGGAACGAGCAATCCATTAGAAGAGTCAAATATACCATAAGGTCTATTATCTTTTCCATGATAAAAGTTCACCAACAATGTTTTATCCCTGTAACATCAATCAACAATTCATGTCCACAATCATATGAATAACTCATAATCATAATTATGGTTCTAAATTTCTCTTCGCATCCAGGACGAAGATAATTTTCATCACCT
This sequence comes from Panax quinquefolius, assembly GCA_020205615.1. Taxonomy (NCBI): domain Eukaryota; kingdom Viridiplantae; phylum Streptophyta; class Magnoliopsida; order Apiales; family Araliaceae; genus Panax; species Panax quinquefolius. Next base: position 106,752,987 of record CM035153.1, read on the forward strand.
GTCTTTACCTCAAACATCAAAGATCATGGTTATACCAAATCATAGTTCCTGCTCATAATCATACTAATAAATTCATCTTTGCACTACGGGCCAAAGATATTCATCAATAGTTCATCTTTGCACTACAGGCCAAAGATATTCAACAACAGTTCATCTTTGCACTACAAGCCAAAGATATTCAACAACAGGTCATCTTTGCACTACGGGCCAAAGATATTAATATCTCAAAGAAATATATAATCATTTCAGAATTTATATAAACAATAATTATAACAATGGTCATGATCATACCAGTCAATGATTCACCTTTGTACTGCTGGCCAAATAATCTACCCATCTTTACACTTAAGTCAAAGAAAAATTTCATCACCAGGATTATAAAAATGTTATATGTGATAATAAAAACAATATGATCAAAACATAGATTTAATTTCAAGAGTAAGATTCATAAATCAACGATAATTTGGTCAGAAAAAGAAACCAATTTTGTCGTGAATAGTCCCCCATGAATAGTAACTCATGAATAGTAACTCATAAATAGTAACTCATGAATAGTAACTAATGAATAGTAACTCGTGAATAATAACTTGTATCCGTAAATCGTATTCATAAATAGTACCGTATACGTGAATAGTACCCATGAATAGTACTCTGTAAATAGTACTCATAAAAGGAAAATACAAAAGAAAATGATATTCCATGATGAGTACAAAAGAAATGATATCTTATACGAATATAATAGAATATCTTAAAGCGCAAATGAATTTTCTCCGCCTTACGTAAAGAATCTCACGAAATGCATTATTTCCACAATTTAATAAAGAATGAATACGAAGGGTCATTCACCATGCATGTGGTAGTCCGCGTAGACAGGTTATTCCAACAAAATAATAAAGAATGGAATAACAGAAGAATTTTACCATGCATGCGGTAGTCCGCGTAGACAAGTAATTCCAACAGAATAATAAAGAATGGAATAATAGAAGAATTTCACCATGCATGCGTTAGTCCGCGTAGACAGGTTATTCCAACAGAATAATAAAGAATAGAATAACAGAAGAATTTCACTATGCATGCGGTAGTCCGCGTAGATAGGTTATTCCAACAGAATAATAAAGAATAGAATACCAAAAGAATTTCACCATGCATGCGATAGTTAGACAGGTTATTCTAACAGAATAATAAATAAAAGAATAACAGAAAAATTTCACCATGCATGCGGTAGTCCGCGTAGACAAGTTATTCCAACATAATAATAAAGAATGGAATAACAGAAGAATTTTACCATGCATACGGTAGTCCACGTAGACAGGATATTCCAACAGAATAATAAAGAATGGAATAACAACCCTTATGAGTATTGAAAGAAATAACTCTCTTCATGAATACGAAATAAAAATAAAACCCCTTACCTCAGAAGAAGACTAGATACTGGAGTAGTGAAGTAGCAGACTACTCTTCTTCTTTCTCTCTATAGCTTATCTCTCTATAATTTCTCTTGTGAGTCTTAGTGAATTGGTGAGAATGAAGGAAGAATGAGCTTCTATTTATAAAAAAATATAGTTTCGATAATTGCACATTTTGGGGCTCGAAATATTACAGTATAATACCTTCATCTTTTCCTTCATTTTTAATTTAGTCCTGCAAGTATTATCAAACTTGCACCACCTTCCCTAATAGTACATCATGTGAATCAATAGTACAATCATGTGACTCAATAGTTCTATACATGTGAAAAAAAATAATTACATTATAGTACATTCATATATACCTCCATTTTTAATTTAGTCATGCAAGTATTATCAATCTTGCACCACCACCCCTAATAGTATATGCATGTGAATCAATAGTACACACATGTGAACAACTAGTTATAAGCATGTGAATTAATAGCAATTAATTGCTCATTTATTCAATTAATTACCCAGTTGGTCAATATAACCTCCAGACATCAATTATTATCGGAATAGATGTCGATTTCCACTAACACTAATAATCCCAACACAATGGAAATATCAATTTCATCTTTAATCAACACGAATTTATTTATCATAAATATTATAACTCACAATATTTAACAACCAGATCATTCCTAGGAAAGAGGGGGCTTTTCGATAAGGATTTCTCCCTATTGCCGTTAATTAGGTGACCAAACCTCTCCTCGATGTAACTTTCTAGACATCGTCAATATTGCAAATAATAATATGAATAACTTTGTCGTCTCAATTATTAATTTAATAATAATAAATATTATGCAGATGATACTGTGACAATAATTGAATTAATAATATGAGAGATATTATGCAGCAATTACTATAGTAATAATTGAGTATAACTGAGTGACTTTTCATGTAAGCATCAATAATCAATATCGTGTGCTACTATGCAACCACGCGTATTACTGTACTTTTACTACCGGGTAGTTCAACAGTTTAATGGTAACACTTTCACCGTTATTTTTAAAAATATTTTAGTCATTTTTTAACTACGACAGTACCTCCGTTGTGGGGTCCACCAATGATTATGTCGTCGTATGAATATTTCCTGTTAAAACAAATATTCCCCGACACAACGAATATTTTATATCGACGTGCTTACTTTGCAAAATTTTCACATATCACCCTTAACTTTAACCCTTTATCAATTTAACCATTTACTAAATAGAATAATAATTATAAGAAACTTGAATACTTTCATTTCATAAAATTCGGGATCTCACAGTTACTCCCGCAAATTAATAAGGAATAGAATGACAATCGTTATGAATATAAAGAAAATAACATCCTTTACAAATACGAAAGAAATAATAATACCCCTTACCTTGGTAGAAGATTGGATACTACAATAACGTAGCAGCAAAATATTCTTCTTCTTTCTCTCTATAGTTTCTCTCACAATAACTTGTGATTATAACTTTGCTCTTCAAATTGGTAAGAAATAATGAATGGATGGAGGAGTATTTATAGGCTAGGAAGAGGTGGTAAATTACAAGGTTAATTATACTTTAGTACCTTCATCTTTGCCTCTATTTTTAATTTAGTCCCTCAAGTATTATCAATCTTGCATAACCTCCCCTAATAGTACTTGCATGTGAATCAATAGTTCCTTGCATGTGAACCAATAGTTCTTTGCATGTGAACTAATAGCAATTAATTGCTCATTTATCGGATTAATTACCCGTTTGGTCAATTTAACATCCAAAAATCAACTATTATCGAAATAAATGTCGATTTTTACTAACACTAATATTCCCCAACATAATGAAAATATTTTTATCAACAATTATTCCTCATTAATATTATAACTCATAATATTGACAACCAAATCCTTCCCAGGAAAGAAGGGGTTTTTTGATAAGGATTTCTCCTTATTGGCGCGCAATTAAATAACCTAACCCCTTTTTCTCGATAGAACTTTCTAGACATTGTCAATAATACAATTAATAATATGAATAATTTTATCATCTCAATTATTAATTTAATAATATAAAATATTGTGCAGATGATATTGTGACAATAATGAAATCAATAATATGAGATACTGTGCAGCAACTATTGTGGCAATTAGTGAATGAAACTGAGTGACTTCTTACGTAAGCATTAATAATCAGAGATACTGTGCAATATCGTGTGCTACTGTGCAACAACGCGTATTACTGTACTTTTATCACCAGGTATTTCAATAGTTTAACAGTAAAAGTCTTGCTGTTATTTTATGAAAAATTATTTTTTGTCGCTTCATATATCCGACAGTTATTCCGTTGTGGGGTTCACTAATGAATGTTCCATCGTACGAATATTCCCCGACAAAAAGAATATTCTCTGACCAAATGAATATTTTATGACAACTTGCTTACTTTGCAAAATTAACACATATCACCCATAACTATAGCATTATATCAAATCAACACCTTATTATTCAAACTATTATTTAGAGAAAATAAAATCTGTATTCATAAAAATTGGGGTCTTACAACCTCCCCTCTTTATGAAATTTCATCCTCAAAATTAATGTACGTACTTTGTATATCGAAGAGGTGAGGATACCTTATTTTTATTTCAGATTCTAACTCGCATGTCATTTTCTCAATATCATGGTTTCTCCATACAACTTTGACTTAAGGTATAACCTTTGAGCGTAGAATATGCTCCTTCTTATCCAAGATCTTGATAGGTACCTCCTTATACGTTAAAACTTCGGCTATCTCGTCTGGTTCTAATTCAATAATATGGTTTGGGTCTTCCACATATTTACGTAACATAGATATATGAAAAACGTTATGAACACGAGACATACTTGGTGGTAAGGCGAGTCTATAGGCCACAGTTCTTACTCGGTCGAGGATTTCAAATGGACCAATGAATCGAGGGTTGAGCTTTCCTCTCCTTCAGAATCTTACTTCTGAAATAACACATTCTTGTACCTTCTTCTTCATATTCATCAACTCTGTGTCGTAGCTTAAGCAACTTTAACTTTATTGATTAAAGTCGGTTCTACTCGTATATTTGACGTCATCATGTGAGTTCCTGAAGTTTTTAACTTTATCTTCATCCTTTATAAGTCATATAAAATGGGCCTTTGTTTTGACAATACTGCACTTGTACCCGCATACTATCTTCTATTCAACGCGTCAGCTATCACGTTTGTTTTTCCAGGATGATATTGAATGGTATGGTCATAATCTTTCAACAGCTCAAATTAACGTCTTTGGCTCATGTTAAGTTCGTTCTTGGTGAAGAAATAATTAAGGCTTTTGGAGTATATTAGGATGTCATCAATAAAGACAATAATAAAATGATCCAAATATTCATTGAATATTCGGTTCATCATGTCCATGAAGACAACATGGGCATTGGTCAATTCGAAAGACATAACTAGAAATTTGTAATGCCCGTATCAAGTTCTAAAGGCAGTCTTTGGAATGTCATCAGTTTTAATCTTTAACTGATGATATCCGAAATAAAAATCGATCTTTGAGAAGAATTTAGCACCTTGTAACTGGTCAAATAGGCCATCAATACGAGGTAACGGGTACCTATTTTTGATGGTGACATGGTTCAACTCCTGATAGTCAATGCAGATTCGCATACTCTCATCTTTCTTCTTTACTTATAATGTAGCGTCCCCAAATCCGGGTACCTTTTACCCGGACCTGGTACGTCACGATACATTATTTCTATAACTACTGCAAAATATATAAATATAAATTGTTTATACAATAAACTTTTACAACATAACCCCAAGGTCTACAACCATAACTTAATACATACCTTCAATAACTTAAAAGGTTTACAATGTTATTTGGATCAAATAACTTAATACTTCTAAATGCATAATAATCTACGCTTGGAATTTTCCTTTGCCACTTTCGTTCTTCGAGCCTTCGTTTAAATCTAAAATTTGTTACCATGATATAGCAAGGGTGAGCAACTATTTTACCCAGCAAGTTTAAGTACAATGACGTTATATCATGATTGAAAAGGAATAAGCTGTCAAATTTTTAACAATATAATGACTGTGAAAAAGCATGAATCAGAATTTTAATAATTGAATGACTGAACCAATAATGCGGAGTGATCAACAATGACCATGAACAAATTCAACTGAACCTTATTGTAATCAAGGTGATCAGCCTTTCATACCTAACGAACATATACAACATGTACAATATGCGAATCAATAATCAAATATGTGGAATAATTGTAAATAATTAAACTACTAGCATGCCTGAAACATAATAACTCGAGTTTGAGTTAGGGAACTTGCCTTGACCGTCGATTACCGCTAAGCAGCATAATTTAATCTCTTAAGAAAGATCTATCATTGATGAGATTGATCTTTCAATCAATATAACATATCATGCCTCATAATATTATTACTTCATTAATAATTTAGCTAACATTTAGCCACATAATCAATAATTCATTATCTCATTATCATTACTATCACTCAATCATAATCTTAAAACTTCTGTCTAATATTATTAATCACTTAATAATATTTCATTCACTTCTGAATAATCACTTCATAATATCTTAATCTTTTACAAATATTATTAACATTTTAATAATATTTTAATCACTTATCCACATTTTAAATATTTCTAAATATTATTAATCCTTTAATAATATTTTAATCATCTAATATTATTAACTATTTAATAATATTTTAATTATCATCCAATATTATTAATCACTTAATAATATTTTAATTTAACTTTAATCTAATATTATTAATCATTAGAAAATATTTTTATTTAACTTTAATCTAATATTATTAATCATTTAATAATATTTTAATTTAACTTTAATCTAATATTATTAATCATTTAATAATATTTTAATATAATATTATTAATTACTTAATAATATTTTAATATAATATTATTAATCTTTTAATAATATTTTAATCATTTATTATACTTATAAACAATTAAATTAATTGTTTATCCTTTACAATAACATTTATTTAACAAACCTAAAATGTCATAAATATAACATTTTATTAGAAATAACCAAACTACCTCTAAAAATCTGGTTTTCTCATATTAAGGGTCTTTGGTCCGAAAAAGTATATTTTTTCCCTTTTTAACATTACATAACTTAATTTATCCATTAATTCACAACTCAAACAATTACATGAATAATACCAAAACAAATCCGAAAATTTTACTTTTCTGAAAACTAACAGAATATAGTTCCCTTATGAACATAAAATTTTTCTAGAAGTTTTCAATTTCATTTACTATTTTTAAATGGTTAAAAGTAGTCCAAAATTGCAACAATTATCATAAATCATCCTTTTGTGCAAAATTTCTGAAATTTTCAGGGTTACTTACTGATATATACATCTACTTCCAATAAATATTTTATAATTTTTGGAATTACTAATAAAGATTTTTTTACATTTTAATTTAAAATAGTCATTTCTCGTAACATTCATATCTTGAGTTATACACATCTAAAAATCTCCATCTTTTTACTGGAGTCATTTACCTCATCATATTATCACCCCAAATTTTTCCAGAATTTTTAGAACAAAAAATTTGGACGAAACTGCCCCTGCCAGAAAATTGCTCAAAATAGTTCCATTTTTCTCTTTTAAAAAATCTGGGTAGCTTTGTTAAAACAGTCACCAAAGCTTGTAAAATCAACATATTTGAGTGCTACCACTTAGGTTTGAAGCTAACTCCCATATCTAGAACCCCTCTTGACGGATCATTAATAGGAGGTGTAGATTTAAAATGGTAGCATTTCAAAGTTAATAAAAAGCTTTAGGGTTTTTATTCCTTAAAAAAAACTAGTTTCCTTTCCTTACCTTTGATCAAACCTTTAAAATCAAAAATGGTTGGATCTATACATGAAACACTCATTCACATATAGATCTAAGGTTTTAGAGTTTTAAAACCATGGATCTCTATTTCACCATAAACAAATTACATAAAATGAATAAACTAGATTGTATTTTTTTTTCTTGATCTTTTGGGCTAGTCTTCCTTCTTCTCCTTCACAATATACTACAAAGATAGATGATATACTAGGATTGCATGAAGCCCCTTCCCTTCCTCTCTTGGTCTCTCTCTCTTTCTTTTATTTGCTATTTTTGATTTCTTTTGTTCTTTGCTTTTTAGGAGAAATGAGAAGTAAAAAAATTTCCTTAGTAAATGGAAGGAGGGCTATTTATAGATAGTAAATTGTATACATATAACAATTATATATCTATACTATATCTCTTGCAATCTTCCAATGAAATCTCACTTTACTTGTAAATCTTGTTTAACTTAATTTGCCCCAAAAATATGGAGACACCTAGCTTGGGTTGGTGACCAACTTTGGAAGAAAGAAAAAACATCACATGTTCAAAATACTCCCTCCTCCTAGTCGGGTACTCCCCCCCTCAAATTTTCTAATTTTTTTTTTATTTTATTTGCCTTATTTTGGTACTTGAAATGACCTAAAAGTCCCTTACCACATGAGCTAAATATTGGGCTCACAATTAAATTATTTGGGCTCTCTACTTAAAATGTTTGGGCCATGTAAATTAGCATGGGCCTAATACACAAATTTTATCTTACCCTAATTATTTAATTAGGGTTTTCATTCCACTCATTTTGGAATTTAGATAATTACTTATGTACATTTAATCTTTATAACCCCATTAGACTTGCTTTGATTAAGTTATAAAAATTAATTAGTTGAGAGGTATAAAATAAATCTCTTAAGTAAATTTACTAGTATGTAATTTAAATACTAAAAATCTCAAATAATGATAACACTTAGGTTAATTAATTCTTATACATAATATATAAAAATTAGGTTATAAGGCTTAAAATTTGTAGGAATTCAAGACTAAGGGCAAAATGGTCTTTAACCATTACTAGGGAAGGGCAAGATGGTCTTTAAGTCATCTCAAGGAATTTCCTAAAAATTTCCTCATACGACATATTTGTCATAATCAATTTTCTTTAAGGACAAAATTGTCATCAAACTATAATTAGGAAATTTCCTAGAAATTTCCTTCAAGGACGCCATGGTCATTATCAAATTTCTCTTGGGGCAAAATTGTCACTTCCCTATTACTAGGAAACTTCCTAGCAATTTCCTTCCTAGGGCACAAAAGTCATTAACAATTTTCTTTTGGGCAAAATAATCATTTTCCCACTTCTAGAAAATTTTCTAGAAATTTCCTAATCATCATCACCAATTATCACACCCTAGTGGGGCCCACCATCCTTGACTTCTCCCAATTTAATATTTTTGGGTTCTATTAAATTACCCTTCAAAGTATAATTTTCACAAGCTTCTATAATTAAGTTTTTCATTTATTCTTGTATGATTAATTTAATTAATCATTCATCTTGGCTAAAATATAATATCACATTCTTAAGTATATATATATATATATATACACATATACACATTTTCTTTAACCTCTTAATATATCTTCATTTGAAATTTATTTCCTTAATAAAAATTTCCCACATATATAATCCATTTCTTACTTTTTAAAATTTCTATCATTCTTATTTAATTTCTTTACATTGCTTAAAAATCCAAATCAAACCATATAGATTCCTTAAAAATTTTAATTAATCCTCTATTTCTCATCTAGGTTTTATTCTTTAACCTTTATTTTAATCATTCAAGATCCTCTAAATTTTTGAGTTGTCACATATAAAATAGGAGCACCCCAAGGCGATGTACTAGGACAAATGAAACCAATGTCTAACAATTCCTGTAGTTGGAATTTTAACTCCTGAAGTTCAATAGAAGTCATTCGACATGGGATTTTGGAAATGGGCTTTGTATCGGGTTCAAGGTCAATACAAAATTTGATTTCACGCTCTGGGTAGGCCAGAAAGTTCTTCGAGGAATACATCAGGAAATTTATTAACAATAGGATTATCATTCAAATCTAACGTATTTTTATTTAAATCCATGACATGGGCTAAGAAAGTTTGATATCTGTTTTTTAATAAACGAATGGCTTTATGGCTTGATATGACAGTTATTGACTTTAGTGGTTTGGTTGCTTGAATTCTCATAACAGGTTGGTTACGGATATGAAAACTAATGACCTTACGAAAACAATCAATTTTATCATAATGAGTAGTTAACTAATCAATCCCTAAAATAACATCAAATACAAGTATATTCAAAGAGTTGAGATCAACAGGTAATGTGAGGGTGCCGATTTGAATCAAACAAAATTTATAAACAGTGGATGTTATGAAGGTTTCTCCTAATGGAGTTTTAACAAATAAGTCAAAGTCTAATTTCTTAAGGGTCAAGTTCAAACGTTGAGTACAAGCAAGTGAAATAAAAAAGTGGGTAGAACTGGTATCTAATAAGGTATAGATTTCGCAAGAGTTTATGATTAGCTTACATGTAATAACTCGTTCGGGTTCATCGCTTTTTGGGAAGTCACGAAAAATGCTCTTTCTTGAACCACCGACTTTGACTTGTCCGGGACAACCTTTGGTGTCATTATTACCGATGGACTTGACTTTGCTATAGGGCACATTCCACCCTTAACTGCTTCGTCGTACTCCTAATCCATGATCTGAATCACCTTCAATCCATATCGAATTGGGATTGACCGCTCTGTACAAGGTAATTCAAAACTCGATGTTGGGTTCTCCCAATTGCTATCCAAAAAGAGAAATATATATCATCTATTTTAGCCTTCTTGGATCGGACGTCTCTTTCTACAATATCAACGCGTCATGCGGCGTTTACCCATACATCCTTCATTCTCACTCGTTCAGTTGTTTCTTCTTTTAGCTGATATTTGACATTTTCATTCTCATATTCTAGCTCTATTATCATATTCTCTGTCAAAGAGAGCTTCTGTTCAAGCTTCGCATATTGGATAGAAAAATCTTGAATTGCTTCATCCCTTTGTTCCATGACCACCTGTCGTTCTTTACCCTGCTTTTCTAACTCACGGATACGATCCTGTAATTCTATATTTCAATCATATAATTCTCTTAATAAATCCTCGTCAAGGTCCTCTTCTTCCTCACTCTCAGCTGCTACCTCTACGACTAGCTCGAGTGCAACTATTAATTCTTCACTCGCCACATAGATATATCTAATTTCTTCTTCGCCTGACATCCTACAATTAAGTTCAATCACATAATTAATACTCCCCAATAAAAATCTTTGTTATAATAAGATATTATACTCCAATATTTATTATTTAAATAAATCACCTTAATTCATCACTTAAAACTCTATATGAGTTCATCTCTTGATTTTCAGTGGTCATTCTTAAATACTATCAAAAAATAAGGGTTAATTAAAGAAATTGGAATGCCACAAATAATCCCTATATTCCGATCAAAAAATTAAATAATAAATAAGCTTAGATAGGACATACTAGCGAATGATTTATTCATCTCTCCCTTCCTAGTTCTAACCTTTGATCTGCGCCAGAGATCATATCCCTAAGCTCTGATACCAACTGTGACGGCCCCAAAATAGGTCCACACAACCCATTCTGATTCGCCAAATACATGGTACATAATTCAAATACAACTCATTTATACAACTGTCGTGCAAAATATGACATCGCATAAGTTGTGAGTTTTAATATAAATATTATCTCGTAGACAATATCCAAACTCAAATAAAGTTCAACCATCTTAGACCAGTACTCCACTCCCCGACTAGTCCCAGCTACATTCTCGCCTCCTAAGAAGAACAATGGAACCAAAAGGAAAAGAGTGAGCTCAACCAGCCCAGTAAAAAATATTATGACTAAGATAATGTAAAAAAAATTATCCTTAGTCCTCAACAGGGAAAAATCTGATAGAATACAATAGACAACAAGTTTTATATCAACAATTGCAACGAAAATAGCAATCCATTAGAAGAGTCAAGTAGAGCATGATGTCTACTATCTTCTATGATTTAAAAGTCCATCATCAATATTTTATCCCTGTAATACCAATCAATAATTATTTCCAATCAATGAGTTATCTATGCACTACGGCCAAAGATAATCGTTTGTATCACCAGTGGTCATGATCATGTCAAACACCTGTCCTTCTATGCACTACAGACTAAAGATAACTTTCACCACAAACATTTATCTGTAACATTAAAGGTCATCATTATAATAATACACAATTCCTGGTCATAATCATACAAATCAACGGTCCATCTTTGCACTATGGGCCAAAGGTAACTTCCAACACAATATAAGCATGAGGATGATGACAATGACATAAAGAATCAATCAAGTGAGATCAAGGACAAATATTAGAGATATAAAATTCAATTTATCCAGAGTTCAAGAATGTCCAAATTGTCAACATGATCACTAATTGTGGAGTAAAATTCAAGAATGATATTCATGTATCAAAAATAATTTGGACCGAAAAGAAATTAATTTTGTCATGAATAGTACCCCGAATGAATAGTAATCAAATGAAAAGTACCTTGAATAAATAGTATCCCGAATGAATAGTATTCCAAATGAATAGTACTCAAACATAAATAATATCCCGTCAATCAATAAGAAAGTTCAGACCAATAGAAGAATGATACTAGATGAAGCACAAACTATTAAGAATATTTCACTAATTTCAAGGGTTTTCACCATTTACTAATAAGGTTATAGAAACAAATAATAAATTCGTACCATAAATATAGAAATATGAAAGCAGACGATATCCCTTGATAAGTACAAAAGAAATGACATCTCATACGAGTATAAAATAATATACGAAACTGCAACTGGATTTTCACCTGTCATGCGGTAATCCGCATAGACAGATCATTTTCATAATTTAATAAAGATGAATACGAAGGGTTATTCACCATGCATGTGGTAATCCACGTAGACAGGTTACTCCCGCAGATTAATAAAGAATGAATACGAAGGGTTATTCACCATGCATGCGGTAATCCGCGTAGACAGGTTACTCCCACAGATTAATAAAGAATGAATACGAAGATTAATAAGGAATGAATACGAAAGGTTATTCACCATGCATGCAGTAATCCGCGCAGACTGCAGGTTACTCCCGCAGATTAATAAAGAATGAATACGAAGGGTCATTCACCATGCATGTGGTAATCCGCGTAGACAAGTTACTCCCGCAGATTAATAAAGAATGAATATGAAGGGTCATTCACCATTCATGCTGTAATCCACGTAGACAGGTTACTCCCACAGATTAATAAGGAATAGAATGGAAATCTTTATGAATATAAAGAAAATAATATCCTTTACGAATACGAAAGAAATATTACCCCTTACCTTGGTAGGAGATTGGATACTACAATAACGTAGTAGCAGAATACTCTTTTTTTTTCTCTATAGTTTCTCTCACTATAACTTGTGATTATAACTTTGCTCTTCAAATTAGTAGAAAATAATGAATGAATGGAGAAGTATTTATAGGCTAGGAAGAGGTGGTAAATTACAAGGATAATTATACTTTAGTACCTTCATCTTTGCCCCTATTTTTAATTTAGAACCTCAAGTATTATTAATCTTGCATAACCTCCCCTAATAGTACTTGCATGTGAATCAATAGTTCCTTGCATGTGAACCAATAGCTTCTTGCATGTGAACTAATAGCAATTAATTGCTCATTTATTCGATTAATTACCTGTTTGGTCAATTTAACATCTAGAAATCAACTATTATCGAAATAATTATCGATTTCCACTAACACTAATATTTCTAACATAATTGAAATATTTTTATCAACAATTATTCTTCATTAATATTTTTAATATATCTAACATAATTGAAATATTTTTATCAACAATTATTCTTCATTAATATTATAACTCACAATATAGACAACCAGATCCTTCCTAGGAAAGAGGAGGCTTTTCGATAAAGATTTCTTCTTGTTGGCGCGCAATTAAATAACTCAACCTCTTTCCTCGTCAGAACTTCTAAACATTGTCAATAATGCAATTAATAATATGAATAATTGTGTCGTCTCAATTATTAATTCAATAATATAAAATATTGTGCAAATGATAATGTGACAATAATAGAATCAATAATATGAGATACTATGCAGCAACTACTGTGATAATTATTAAATAAAACTGAGTGACTTCTTACGTAAGCATCAATAATCAGAGATACTGTGCAATACCGTGTGCTACTGTGCAACAACGCGTATTATTGTACTTTTATCACCAGGTATTTCAACAATTTAACGATAGAAGTCTTGTCGTTATTATGAAAAGTTATTTTTTATCGCTTCGTATATCCGAAAGTTATTCCGTTGTGGGGTTCACCAATGACTGTGCCGTCGTACGAATATTTCTCGATAAAAAAAATATTTCCTGTCCAAACAAATATTTTATGACAACTTACTTATTTTTTGAAAATTATCACATATCACTCATAACTATAGCATTATATCAAATTAACACTTTATTATTCAAAATAATATTTAGAGAAAATAAAATTTTTATTCATAAAAATTGGATTCGTACAAATCGGGTTCAATTTAGTCCTCCTACCGAATTGGGGCATTTTTAAGGGTAAAAATGATAAACTTGCCTAAACAGTTTCATTTTAATTAATAAAATAAAACAAGTAAATATCAAAATAATTAACATAGTAACTAATTAATTAACTAATATAATAATAAATCATATATAGTAAAATAACAACTAATTAATAACTCTAAATAATTAATAAATAATCTTTAAAATTTAATATTATTTTTAGAAAATAAAAAAAATAAGTAAAATATTAACTAATTAATTAATAATACTATTAATAACTTAATTTTGAGAATACAAAAGAACTAAACAAAATTAAGTAATACAACACTAAATCTAAGGTTAAAAATAAATACAAAATATAAAAAAAATAACTAAATAAAATTAAGGGATAAAATTTTCGTTTGTCGTTAAACTATAACTATTTTTCGCGTATAGTTCCCAAACTTTTTTTTCACGTATTTTGTTTTTCAACTTTATTATGTGTATAAAATTTGTCAAACCTTAAAAAATAGAGCAATTGAAGGGTACTAAATATGAAAGATAACTATAGATTGAATATTAGACGGGAACAATAGTCACAGTAACTAAATATGAAAAAGATACTATTTTGGGGACTAATATTAAAAAAACATATAGTTTAAGAACATAAACGGGAAAAAAATAGTTAGAAGACTAAACACAAAAAACAATTATATTTTGAAGACTAACAAAAAGGTTATTCCTAAAATTAATTAAGGCTTAAATATGAATTAGTACCCTAAACTATAGACCATATTCCACTTCGGTGATCTACCTTTCAATTTTGTCGATTAGATGATTGAACTATTAATTTTTTCCAATTGCAAGAAATTGAGTTTGACACATCAAAAATTGCTAACGTGACTATTTATGTGGGGCCATAAGAAACTGGCGTGGCTAAAAAAAATAATTTTTTAATTATGAATTAAATAAATTAATATAATAGAGAGTAAAATGGTCCAGCAACAATTCACTTGTATTTTTCTCTCTCCTCTATCTATATTAAAAAAAGTACACCAAAAATTAAAAAATCCAGTAAATGTTTTTCCAAGGCTTTTTCTCTCTCCTCGCTATCAATCTCTAGAACAGTCGAGATTTGCTCTCTCTCTCTCTGCATCCAAATTGGGGTTTTTGTTTCAGTTGGGGTAAAGTTGGGAAAGTAATTTTTATTCCTCACTAAAGCAAAACTCAATCTTGTGCATCCAGAACATTATATCTTCTCTCTCACTTCTCATCTCTCATCTTGTTTATTTCTTCGATTTGACCATGGTTTTGTGCATCGTTTGAGATTTAGTGGTGATGGTTGGGTGCGGTGGTGGGTGGATGGGTAGAGGTGGTGGTACATATTCGTGACAGTGGTGGATCTAATAATATGGTGATAGATCTGGTATGGTGGGATCATGGTGGTGTAATATGGCAGTGGTGATGGTTGTTGATGAGGACATGACATGCGTGGATTCAAACAAGACTAAAGGGACGTGGGGATCAAGCAAGGCTAGAACAAAGAGGTTCAAACAAAGTCTCAATGGATTGATCCAGATGATGTTTGGGTGAAGCTAACGTAAGAAAATCCAAAGAGGAGGCAAAAGAACATGAGACATTAATTTGGGTCAATTTAATACAAGCCCAATTTTAATCTTCTTAACAAAGTCAACATATTTACTTACAAAGGAGTATTATGAAAATCCCACGCAGTGAAGGATTTTATTTGGATTCTTAATTTTAAATTCTATTGTAATTAGGATTTCTTTTAATTAGAATTCCTTTTCCAAATTGACTTTATATTGTAATTAAGATTTCTTTTTAATTAGAATTCCTTTCCAAATTGATTTCTATTTTCTTATAGAATTAGGGTTATAGTTTATAAATTTCTATTAGGATTTGGATTGTTTTGAGTAGTATAAATAGAGGTGCAAGTTGATGTAATATGACACATTATCATTATTCATTATTCAATATATTTGTGAGGTTATTCTCTACTTTTGGTTCTTTGAAGAATTTCTAAGTATTTTTCTTAGTTATTTCTTTGAGATTCAATTTGACTTATCATACAACAATTCATTGTTGTGTGTGGCGTCTTCTACGTGATCAATCGTCGATTGTCCGAGATTACCGCTTCAATATAAGCGAGGGTCAAGGTGTCGTTGGTGTCCATTCAACGCAGATTTCGAACGCGAGCAATTGTACCAAGATTACCGTCTATATATAGGCGAGGGGTTAAGGTGTTGCAAGCAATTCACCCAACAACTGTGCTAGAAACGATCGGGGCGACGACCACCTCACGCAAGCGTGCCGTGGAGTCTATCATTTGGTATCAGAGCTAAGCCTTTCTAGCAAGTTACTTATCTTTAATTTTTTTGTCGAAATATATATTGCAAAAAAAAAAAAAAAAAAAAAGATAGCAAAAAAAAAAAAAAAAAAAATCATATTCTATTGTGCTAACCCAATTTGTAGCACACCATCAAATCATCAAATTCCAACCAAGAGTTCATACCGTTCCATCATCATCAATTCTGAAACGGAGCTACAATTTCTGAAGTCCAAGTCTACAAGAGGAGTACAAGACAATCGATCGGTGATTTTTGTGGTATTCGATAACTACACCATCTATATTTTTGTTTCGTGACAAGTAATTTGAATTGATTAGTAAAACCAAGAATTTTGCTAGGGAATTCAATAAGAACCTATTAGAGAGAATATTTGAGGTAAAAGGCTTAGTGGTGAGATTAATCGAGGGTAGAAGCCAATTATTGAGAGTATACACGAGTGGACCATTGATTCGAGTGAAACACGTAAGGGAGTGGTGAGAGAAACTGTTTTCTACTACCCCCTTATTGCGGGGAAATATGTCTAGCTCAAAGGATAAAGGAACTCATGAGGAACAACCTTCGACAGCTGAATTGAAATTCCAGATGGAAGCAATGCATAAAGAATGGGATCGGAGATTGAGAAAGACTATAGAGCAAATGCAAGAACAATTTGAAGAGATGAGGGTGTACATGTACGAAGCTATCCCAAAACACTCTTGGGATGAAAAAACAAGACGAGGACACAACAAACCGACGAAGAAGAAAGGAAGACCCTTACGGTGAGGACGGTAGAGGCGGTGGAAGATCGTGAATCTAATTTTCGACATCAAAGACACGGAGGTGCTAGGGAAAGAAGAGGTCAGACGAGAGAAGATGGCAATTTGGATAGCATAAAATGAAGATTCCGACTTTCCAAGGCACGGGTGATCCCGAGGCTTATTTAGATTGGGTAACCAAGATGGAGCGAATCTTTGGTATCACAACTATTCGGACCTCAAGAAAGTCAAAAGCTGGCCATTACGGAATTTTTCGGATATGCATTGACATGGTGGGATCAGGTTGTGACTAATCGGAGAAAGGTGACGACGGCCGATTACAACTTGGGCGGAGATGAAAGCGATAATGAAAAAGAGGTTTGTACCAACATACTATCAGCAGGGAGATCATTCGTAATTTACAAACTCTTAAGCAGGGAAGTCGGAGTGTAGATGAATATTACGGGGAGATTGAGATGTTGAAGGATCTAAGCTAACTTGATTGAGGACAATGAAACATCGATGGCTAGGTTCTCGGCAGGATTGAGGCGGGAGATTGCAGACTTGGTTGAACGACAACATTATTTAGAGTTGGAGGAGGCTGGTCCATATGGCTACTAAGATAGAGAAACAACTCAAGAGAATAGTAGGACAACGAGGACAATCTAATGCTAGTTCATCATGGAGACCCAATTTGGCAAAGCGAGAGGAAAAGACAGCTGCGTTCAAGCCAAAGGTGGAACCCAAGCAAGGATCAACTAGCCGAGAAACTCAAGGTAAAACTGAACAACCTTCTTTTGGTCGTAATCGAGATATTGTATGTTTTAAGTGTCAAGGCAGGGGACATATTTCTAGCCAATGTCCAAATCAGAGGAAAATGTTGTTACTTGACAATGGAGATGTGGAGACCAGGGGGAAGATAGCGACACCAGATTCTATGTCACCATTAGAGGAGATAGGTGAGGATGCAATACATGGTGAAATTCAGTTACAAGAAGAGCACTTAGTACATTGAGTTAAGGAGGAGAGCGGTGAGCAATGGGAAAATCTATTTCATACTCGATGTCTTGTGAATGGGAAAATTTGTTGCGTAGTTATAGATGGAGGCAGCTGTACAAATGTGGCAAGCACTACGATGGTGGAGAAGTTGGGGTTACCTACTACCAAACATCCGCAGCCGTATCGTTTGCAGTGGCTCAATGATAATGCAGACATTAAAGTAACCAAACAGGTGTTAGTTCCATTTGCTATTGGTCGGTATATTGATGAGGTATTGTGTGATGTGGTGCCCATGCAGGCAGGACATATATTGTTGGGTAGACCATGGCAGTTTGATAGGAGGGTTCAACATGACGGGTTTACCAACGTATATTCATTTGTTCACGACAAGAAGAAGATCTCTTTGCGTCCTTTGTCACCACAACAAGTACATGAAGATCAAATTCATTTGCAGAAAAATTATGTACAAAGAAAAGAGAGTGAAGAAAAGAAAAATCAAGAAGAAAAAAAAAGAGAAAAAGAAAGAGAGAAAAAGAAAGAAGAGAAAAAAACAAATATACTGGCAAAAAAGAGTGATGTGAGAAGAGCTTTGATTTCTAAATGACCTATGATTTTACCGGTTTAAAGAGGCGCTTTTGACTACTAACGCTAATGATTCTTTGCCTAGTGTTGTTTCATCATCTCTTACAGAATTCCAAGATGTATTTCAGGAGCTTCTCATGGACTACCACTATTCGGGAATTGAGCATCAAATTGATTTTGTTCGGTCATGACGATTCCAAACCCGTCCAAACTTATCGGAGTAATCCAGGAAACGAAGGAGTTACAAAGGCAAGTTGACGAGCTGATGGAGAAAGGATTCGTGAGAGAAAGTATGAGCCCATATGCGATTCCTATGATCCTAGTCTTAGAAAAAGGATGGAAAATGGAGGATGTGCATCGATTGTCGAAGCGGTAAATAACATTACGGTAAAATATCGACATCCCATTCCTCGTTTAGATGACATGTTAGATGAATTACATGGGTCTTGCATATTTTCAAAAATTGATTTAAAAGTGGTTATCATCAAATTAGAATGCAAGAGGGTGATGAATGGAAAAGCGTTTAAAACTAAATCTGGTCTTTATGAATGGTTAGTATTACCTTTTGGTTTAACTAATGCACCGAGCACTTTCATGAGATTAATGAACCATGTTTTGCGTCCATTCATTGGAAAATTTGTCGTAGTTTATTTTGATGATATCTTGATTTATAGCAAAAACTTGAAGATCATGCATTGCATTTAAAATCATTTTAGATGTACTTAGGAAAGAAAAGTTATTTGCTAACATGGAGAAATGCACGTTTTGTTCGGATAGAATTGTTTTCTTGGCTTTGTTGTGAGTTCACAGGGGAGTCCAAGTTGATGAGGAAAAAACGTATGCGATCGGGATTGGCCGAGTCCAACCAATGTGAGTCAATCTGAAGCTTTCATGGACTCGCAAGTTTCTACCGACGCTTTGTTCGGAATTTTAGTGAAATTCTGAGCACCATTGGCCGAGGTCATCAAGAAAAGTGTTGGCTTTGAGTGGGGTGATGAACAGAAAAAGCATTTAATTTGATTAAGGATAAATTGACAAATGCTCCTTTACTTATTTTGCCTAACTTTGCTAAAACTTTTGAGATTGAGTGTGATGCTTGAGGTTTAGGGATTGGAGTGTGTTGATGCAAGAAGGAAAACCCGTTGGCGTATTTTAGCGAAAAGTTGAGTGGGGCGACTTTGAACTATCCTACATATGATGAAAGAGATGTACGCTTTGGTTAGAGCCTTGGAGACATGGCAACATTACTTGTGGCCTAAGGAGTTTGTGATCCACACCGATCATGAATCATTGAAATATTTGAAGGTCAACACAAGTTGAACAAAAGACACGCACGATGGATGGAATTTATCGAGACATTTCCATATGTTATTCGATATAAGCAAGGTAAGGAGAGCGTCGTTGCAGATGCTTTGTCTCATGGTATGTTTTGTTAAATACTCTTGATCTGAAATTGCTTGGGTTTGAGCAATTAAAGAGTTATATGATAATGACCTTGATTTGGTGAAGAGTTTAAAACTTGTGAAAAGAATGTTGTGGGTAAATACTTTAGAGTTGATGGATTCTTGTTTTTCGAGAAAATAAACTATGTATTCTCGCATGTTCTTTGCGTGAGTTGTTGGTTAGGGAATCACATGGGGGCGGTTTAATGGGACATTTTGGTGTTGATAAAACTTTTCTTTGTTTTTAAAAGAACATTTTATTGGCCTCATATGAAAAGGGATGTAGAAGAAAGAATATGATGATAGATGTATTACTTGTCGCCAAGCTAAATCTCGTGTTCAACCCCATGGATTGTATCACGCCATTGCCTATTCTAATGAACCTTGGATTGATCTTTCTATGGACTTTGTGTTGGGTTTACCTAGGTCTAAGCATGGTTATGATTCGATATTTGTGGTCGTGGATAGATTTTCAAAATGGCACATTTTATTCCATGTCATAAAACCCGATGATCATCTCATATTCTTGATTTGTTCTTTAGGGAGATTGTGCGTTTGCATGGTATGCCTAAAACTATTGTTTCGATAGAGATACAAAGTTCTTAAGTTATTTTGGAAGACCTTGTGGGGTAAATTGGGTACTAAATTGTTATTTTCTACTACTTGTCATCCACAAACCTGATTGATTGGAAGTGAAGTAGTAAATAGGACTTCGGCATTATTACGGCTATCATTAAAAAGAATATCAATGATGGGAAGAATGTTTACCACATGTTGAGTTTGCATATAACCGATTGCATTCATTCTCGCTACTAATTTTTCTCCATTTGAAATTGTATATGGTTTTAATCCTTTGACACCAGTTGGATTTATCATAGATTACTACATTTCGAATATACTAACATGGATGGAACAAAAAATTTGATCTTGTTAAGCAGATTCATGAAAGAGCCAAAGCTAAACATTGAGCGGAGAACGGAACAATACATTAAGCACGCGCGAACGAGGGACGACATCAAGTGATCTTTGAGCAGGAGATTGGGTGTGGTTACGTATCGCGAAAGAAAGATTCCCCGTTCAAAGACGTTGAAATTGCTTAGGGGAGATGGTCCATTTCAAGTTCTCGGCGTATCAATGATGATGCCTATAAATTGGATTTGCGGTGAGTATAATGTTAGTGCTACATTTAACGTTCTTGATCTGATCTAAGTCCGTTTGATGTAGGTGACGATTTGAGGACAAATCCTTTTCAAGAGGAGAGGAATGATGAGGGACATGACATGCGTGGATTCAAACAAGACTAAAGGGGCGTGGGGATCAAGCGAAGGCTAGAAACAAAGAGGTTCAAACAAAGTCTCGATGGATTGATCCAAGATGTTTGAAATTTGAAGCTAACGTAAGAAAATCCAAAGAGGAGGCAAAAGAACATGAGACATTAATTTGGGTCGATTTAATACAAGCCCAATTTTAATCTTCTTAACAAAGTCAACATATTTACTTACAAAGGAGTATTATGAAAATCCACATGAGTGAAGGATTTTATTTGGATTCTTAATTTTAAATTCTATTGTAATTAGGATTTCTTTTTAATTAGAATTCCTTTTCCAAATTGACTTCTATATTGTAATTAGGATTTCTTTTTAATTAGAATTCCTTTTCCAAATTGACTTCTATTTTCTTATAGAATTAGGGTTATAGTTTATAAATTTCTATTAGGATTTGGATTGTTTTGAGTAGTATAAATAGAGGTGCAAGTTGATGTAATATACACATTATCATTATTCATTATTGATATATTTGTGAGGTTATTCTCTACTTTTGGTTCTTTGAAGAAATTTCAAGTATTTTTCTTAGTTATTTTTTTTTGAGATTGATTTGACTTATCATACAACAATTCATAGTTGTGTGTGGCGTCTTCACCTTGATCGATAAATCGATTGTCAGAGATTACCGCTTCAATATAAGCGAGGGTCGAAGTGTCGTTGGTGTCCATTCAACGCTTGATTTAACGCAGCATGACGATTGTACCAAGATTACAATCTATATATAGCGAGGGGTTTAGGTGTTGCTGATGAAAGAATTCACCCAATTTGTCTTTAGAAAGCGATCAAAGGACGACCATAGCTTTCAGCATAAGCGTCTTAGTGGAGTCTATCAGTTGTAGATGGTGGTAGAGTAGTAGATCTGCTGGTGTTAGGTGGTGGGTAGCGACGGAGATAGAGTTGTAGGCTCAATCTTATGGAAGCGGCGAAGGCTTGCAGCAGTGGACTGTGTAGGTGGAAATGGTGGAGGCGGTGGTTATGGAGGAGGTCGCCGGGAAGGTGGAGGTGACGGCAGTAGTTGTGGCGGTGGCTAAAGGGTAGGCGTAGTATAACGCCGATTAAGAACAAGAATGAAAATTAAAAATTGGAAACAACTTTTTTGTGGATCTTAAGATGCATATCAAATTGAAGGATTTGATCTATGCCAATGAATGGCAGTGGTTAATGGAGGTCGTCGGGAAAGTTGCTTTCTTATGGTTGCCAATGAATAACTGAAGGGAATTTAGCTTTTGATATATTTTTTTATTAGTTTTAGAATATGGCGTACAACTGCGGAGACGGAAAGGAGGAGGCATCGGACCTTGTTGTACGACTGTAGCTTTTGGGGATCTTCACTGAATGAATTAATTTGCTGCAAAATTTTGTTGATTTTGTCGATTTCAATACTAATAAGTACTCCATACATCCGTACGTTTTAGAATGTTCAGAAAAATTAAGAAAATAATTATATAACTTTAAATATAATATAAATTGTCTATAATACCCTTAAATTTTTATAATTATCATATTTATTTTATAATCTTTCATAGTGTAATTTTAAAAAGATTGTAGTTAATTTTCTTAGATTATATATAACAGATTATATATAACGATAAATAATTTTAAAAAAATAAAATTATCTAAAACGTCATATATTATGAAATTGTTTAATTTACATTCACTTACGGTAGATTATTTTGGGGCTGCTGTATGCTTATATTATCAGTTCGACCGTTCATTTGTTGATTTTTAGTGATTGATGTTATTGGTTTTAATAAATGGAGTGGTACGATAGATTTGGTGTAGATCTAAAATTTGGTTCAGATCAAGACTTGTGTGTTTGAATTTGTACGTGGTGATAATTTGTGTTTAATTATTTTAATATTTACTTGTTTTATTTTATTACTCAAAAATTATTTAGGTGAGTTCACTATTGTACCTTTAAAAAAGCCTCAACTTAGTAGGAAGACTGAATTGAATTTGATTGATTAGATTTTGGACAATTGGACTATGTTCAGACTTTCACCAATTAAGGGGTTACATTGAAATTGGGTGCATGCAACTTGGAAGGACAATTTTGCTATTCTTCCATTTTGTATTCATATTGATATGTAGTGTAGTAATTTTCCAGTTAACATATATGAATTCACAACTCACAATGTGTAAGTACTTAACTTTTAATTTACAGTTAACTTTTAAAATAAATAAGTATTATCTAACACCGATGAGACAGGAAAAGGAAAAACCAATTTGAATTCACCAGAATCCAGATGAAATTTAGTTAAAGATAACAGTGAAAGAAACTAATTCGATTTTATTGATTCTACATATTGGCCTATATAAGCCTTATCAGTACTCCACATTTAAATAGTTCATACATGAACAAGAAAATCATGACAAAAAGGTAGAAAAAGAACAAATACAATCCGGTAACGTAGATAATTATTTGGATAACAAAATGAAAACTAGAAGTGTGGAAGTACTTTTATTCTCCAGAAAGAAAACTCCGTTAAGTGCCGCGTCGTCTTTTGCCACAAATCTGCCTTGACATGGGCATGGAATAGACAGTGCCCATGGGAAAACCCTTTAAACCAATTAAAATAAATATTAGTATTCAGTTTTCCAATTAATTATATGCATTTCATAATGTAATGAAGAAATTTATCAATTAAATTATGTGTAATAATTTTTCTATTATGTCATACCAAAGTATTAATAAAAAAAATAATTAGGAAAAAAATACAAATCAAAGCTTGAATTTTAAAGCAAACACATTTTAAAGAATTTTTTTGAGTGTAGAATCTACAGTTATGTTTGTTTGTAAGAATTATACTTGAGATTAGACTATTAATTAATCTCAAGTCTCTTATATATTTATTTTTAAAAATAGACTTGACACTATTAGTCTGGGAGAATAAAATGATTTGAAATGAGGGATTATTTAATATCACCTCCAACTGGATATTATAATCCCTACCATTTAGGGCTAAATATTTGTAGACAAAATTAACTTTTAACTTTATTTAAAAAGACCAATGTATCTTATACTATCTATCTATACTTAAACTAATGAGAATATAATATCTTTGTTATTAGTAGTAATGGTATGATAGTCCAAACGGTAAGTTTTTATCCATTAATCCTTTGAATAATTCTGGACAAAACAAACATACCATGGGATTATTTTAAGTTATCACATGAATAATCTCATAAAAAATAAACATGTGACTAGGACTATTTAATCATAGAATTATTAATCTTGTAATTATAATCTATGAAAAATATGCTTCCGATATTATAATTCTTGCAAACATACATAGCACAAGGAAATGAAAACCAAAGCATATTATAAAACATAAAAAAATAAAGAACGGATTTATTTTGCGTTTTATCTTTTTCTTTTTTCACTATATATTCTACTACTTCTTACCGTGAGTTATTATAATATTCAGCATTAGCTACAAATTATAGCTACGGACACAATATTTTACTCTCTCTGTCTCAAAAAAAATGAGCAAAATATAATTTATATGCATATTAAAAAAGTAAAATATATAAAAGAGTAAATTAAAAAGTTTTAAATTTATCTAATTAGTGACTTCACAAAATTATATAAAGTAATGTGTAATTTTTTTTATATTAATGAACCTAACTAAATGACTTAGTTACCCTTCACATCTTTAATCATCCAAGAAGGATAGAGTAGTGAAGAATAACCATTAACTTGATATTATAGAAAAAACAATATGAGAAACCCTCAACACTAGTAACAAATGTATGAGAAATATTATTGACTATATTCTAAATTCTTGACTTGACCTTTACGTATGACACTACAAATTCACAATGTTAGGGATGTCTTAGTAATGTAGAATTAACATTTAGACATAACACAACAAATTATTAATTAAACACGCTAGTTTACATAAATGTAAGTTAATAAATAAAGTACAAAATACCTAATTTTAGTAATAATTAAAAAGTTCGACATAGTGTGTCAAAAATAAGATTTTAATAGTCAACATAATGCGACAAAACGATGATTTTAATGTTCGCATGGTGCGACAAAACGATAATTTTAATGTTTAACGTAGTGTAATAAAACGAAAATTTTAACGTTCGCATAGTACGACAAAACGAATATTTTAATGTTCATCATAGATTTTAATGTTTAAATAATGCGACAAAAAGAAGATTTTAATGTTTAGGATAATGCAACAAAATGAAGATGTATAGTGAAACCAAATGAAGATCATAATGTTCGACATGGTGCGACAAAATGAAGATCATAACGTTCGTTATATAAGTGGGACAAACTGAAGATCCTAAAGATCCTAATCTTTGTTAAATATAGAAGTGCGACAAAATGAAGATTATATAGTTTCTTATAGATTTTTACGAAACAAAATTTAACATATACTAGCACTCGATGGCACAAACATTATGTGTGTAAATTATGTGAAATAAGATATGAATTTTATAAAATTTGAATAATCAAGTAAAAAAATAAAAAAGAAATAATATAAAAATGACAAAATAAGAATTACTTTAAAAGTTGAAGGACATTTGACTTCAAAAATTTGTTAACACCAACCCCCCTCCTCCTCTATATATTAGATATTAGTAGGATATAAATTTATTTATTGATCAGCAGTGAGTATATAAATTTATACCAGCAGTTTGTTCACAGTTTGATGGACTCCATAGGTTCTAAACATTTCGTCGATCCTCTCCTACAAAAATAACATCATTAACAATAGTTATGAAACTTTTATGTGCGCATATATATATATATATATATATATATATATATATTAGGAAATTAAAATTGACAAACTTTGATGATTTTGTCGTCTTCGGCAGTGTAACTGTTCAGTAGCTCCAGGGAAGGATATGAAGCTCCATTGTTTGAAGATGATGATGGAGGTTTTTGCTCCATTGCACCGAGTGCAGAGAGAGAGAGAATACGAATATGAGTATCGTGGGTGGATACTATATATAGAGAATGAAGAAATAGCCATTAAGATTTAACAGCCACCTAACTATGAACGTGGCAAAAAGATGCGTGTTCTTTTTGCATGTAAAAATGTTTTCTTTCTCACTTCCTCTTCCACCTGCCAAAACATCAAAATCCTCTTTCAGTTTATCCCTAACAGCTGTTAGTAAGTTTCAAAGAATTTGATGTTTTATTTTAACTTGAAAACACAAAAAACCAAAAGGATGATCAAAAAGAGATCGAATGCTTTAAATGCATGGTAATTAAAATGTATAACTGCATTAATACTCCCTCTCTTCCCATTCTTATATGTCAAAGCAAAAAAAATTCCTCAAGTTTTTATTTTTTATTTTTTTATCGAGCATTGAGATGAAAATATATTAAAATTATAATATTTTAGAAAAGGATGAAAATATTACAGTAGGAAGAACTTAAATCATAATGCTTTTGATGCAGGAGGATCTGATGCCGATGATGAGGAGTGCTCGGACAACACGTTATTGGCGTTAAAAGTATTATGAATTAGAGGATTGACGTCATAAAAGAGGTCATTGTCATCGACAATAGTGATCTCCTCGGTTTTTATTGGCTTCCGGGTTGGATGGTGAATGTCGCCACGACTCTTTGAAAATGTCGTCATGACTTCGGGAGATTGATGAATGGTTTTGATTGATATTCTTTTATAGTAATAGTATTTTATTAAGAAGTAAATCTTTTATATTATTGTGTAATTAAGTTGTTACCTATTATGACTTTGTTACCTTAGTTATTTGTTTCCATAATCATAGGAATTTAAGTTCATTTAGAAAAGGAAACCTTATAGCTATATAACCCGGCTTGTGGAAGTTTTATTAATTCTTGTTTTATGATTAATATAACTTACACATTGAGATATTTCTGTGTTTAGGGTAATTTTCTTGCTTCTTTTGCCTGTGAATTTCTTGTTACCTTAGCCCACAGGATAATTGTTATTCTGCCCGGCGTCAGTTGGTATCAAAGCATCAACATCTTCCTGAGAATTTCAATGGCTGGTGGTCGTGGTCATGGTCGTCGTGGGCAGGTTCTGACTAAGGAAGTCCCGCATCGTGATCTTAACGTTCATGACGTGATGATTGATGATTTACAGAGACAAGTTGTAGAGTTAACCTAGTGTCTAGGGGCGCAAAATCTCGCTAATCGTGAATAGGATAATTACGAATTCGAGTATAGTTTTGAGAACCTTATCGAGATGATCGTCATCGAGACTTGGGTTTCAAGGTGGAGCTACCAGAGTTTTCGGGTACGTTGCATGTTGAGAGATTCATCGATTGGATGAATGAAGTTGAACGTATCTTCGAGTACAAGGAAGTTCCAGACGAAATCAAGGTGAAACTGGTTGCTATCAAACTTAGAGGCAGAGCATCAGCTCTGCTTGGTGGGAGCAGTTGAAGCATTCAAGAGAGGCACAGTAGATCTAAATTGTGAATTGGGAGAAGATGAAGAAGAAGATGTAAGGCCATTTTCTTCCTTTTGGTTATAATCAATCTTTATTCAAACGACTGCACTTATTAAGGTAAGAACCAGGTCAGTCGAAGATAATATAGAGGAATTTTATCAACTGATATCTTGTAACGACTTGTCTGAATTAGAAGAGCACAGTTAGTGGCACGATATTTGGGCGGTTTACGGCAGCCCCTACAAGATTCCCTCAGTCTTCATTCACCGTGGACCGTTTTTGAAGCTTACCAGCTTGCCCAAGATGTAGAAGAGCAACAAAATAGGAGACCAGTGATGAAAAGTAATTAGAACAATAGACCAGCCCAACCTTAACAAACCCATCCCGCACCGCAATAGAACCCAAGTAACCTTGACTCTAATATCCGATGTTATATGTGATGCACCCAAAATAGGGTCCGCATAACCTAATTTGGGTCACCAAAATACATACCACAATCATACGTTCTCATATTACAGTGTCGTATATAATACGACAATATTCACATTCAAATTATTATAATGTCGTATAAGATACGACAACACATATTACAAGTCCTCAACATGATTATTGTCACACTATTTTACAACATGGTGAAGACCACTATAGTAACTATCTCGGACCATCACTCCACACCCCGGCTAGTCCTAGCTACACTCTCATTTCTTGAGAAAAATAATCGAACAAAAAGGAAAAGGGTGATCTCAAATATCCCAGTAAAGAATATTAATACTAAGATAATAAAGAATAAATTATCTTTAGCTTTTAACAGTGATAATCGGAGATATAAAGATAATGCAAGTTTTCAACAATAACTGCAGCGGAATAAGTAATCTATTAGAAGAGTCGTGTAAACCATAATATCTACTATCTTTTAAATTTCATCATCAATATTTTATCCCTATAACACAAATCAACAGTTCTTGTAAACCAACAGTTCATCTTTCCACTACAGACCAAAAATATTCATTTGTAACACCAATGGTCATGATCATGTCCATCAACAGTTCATCTTTGCACTAAGGGCCAAAGAGAACTTTCATCACGTATCCTTGCCATACATACCAAAGGCACCTCAACAATCATATCGTCTTTTCACCCAGGCCAAAGACATTCACCATAACTTGATTCTTTGATAATTAGTACAAATAACAATAATATAAAGAATGAACAAAAGTTATAAGAATAATAAGATAAAAGAATCAAACATTTAATTTATCTAGAGTTCAATAATGTCCAAATTGTCAACATGATATCCAGATTAAAGTTCAAGAATGGGATAATTAAGATTCACAATTCAACTATCACGTGTAAAACGAAATAGGAAGATTCAGGTGAAAAAAAATATTAGATGAAGCAAATGTAAAGTGCAATAAGAAGATTCGGGTGAAAAGATATTAGATGATGCGCAAATAATTAAGAACGTTCTAAATAGTTTAGGACTATTCACCATTTAATGAAAAAGTTATCGAAACAAATAACAATTTCTTACCATAATATGAAGTATGAAAGAAAATAATATCTCTTACCTCAATTAGCAAGTGACTGGATACTATTTTCTATGAAGTGTATCAACCTAGATAGTAATTACCACAAATAAGTTTTATAGTGTATACTAACTCGTATGAAATTGTTAAAATGAACTTGATAGTATAACTTTGTGTAGTGTACAAAATACAGTATTTCAAAATAACTTCTGAAAGAATAAGTAATATTTCAAAACAATCTTTCCACATGAAGCTTTTCAAAATAAATCTTCCGAAGGAAGAGTCTTCTAAAGGAAAAGTCTTCTACATGAAGAGTTGTAAAAGTTGTGTGATGTGTGTGGGTGCTTATGTAAATATTATAAAGACTCACCTGAACAATTGGTGCACCAAAACTTAAGACAGCCTTAGGAGAGTGGAAAAAAGAATAAGCAAGAGAGTTATGAAATCCTTTCGCTTAACCCCCCTATTTATAGCAAAAACTTAACTTACATCAACATCACCACACGTTACACATTTTAGGCCACTTTTAATCTATATCGTCCGTCACCTATCCACATGTTACACATTTTAGGTAACTTTTAATCTACACCATCCATCACCTATCCACACATTACACATTTTTCAGAACACACACTACATACTTTAAGACTATTTACACACACGTTTCACACTTTAGGACACACGTTACACATTTTAAGAATATTCTTTCATTCGTTTCACACTTAATGACACACGTTACACATTTCCAAAATTATTATTCTTTATTTCTCACCATTATTATTATAAATCCATTTTTTGTATTATTGTATTACTGTATTAATGTATTATTATCACATATATTATAGACTTGCAATACTGGCAACCAGACCATTCCTAGGAAAGATGAGGCTTTCTGATAAGGATTTCTTCTTATTGGCGCGTAATTATATAACCTAACCCCTTTCCTCGACAAAACTTCTAGACATTGACAATAGTACTAACTAATAATTGAAAGTTATATGCATACAAGTCAATCATGTATGATGATAAAGCATATACTTTGTAAACAATCTTATTCATTTATTAATAAAAGTATTTATTTACTAAAGGAATTTAATTATCTACATGGTGCTATTTTAATAATATATGATAAACCCATAGTTTTAAGCAATACTTTTAGAATCACAATGAGATCTAAATTATTAGATAGCTTAAAAACTAAAATGTTCCCAATCGTTGGATTATGATAAAGGGGATTAGTGAATCCGGATAGATTGGTACATAAGTTGTGTAAGAACCATGAATTTCATGAATAAATAATTATTTTAATATAATATGAAGATGAATATTTTTTTGAATATAAATATTGATGTGTAGTAAGATGAGTAATTCAATTAGTGTAAATTGAATGTATATGAGGATTGAGAATTTTGAAATGTCTTGTGTGGCATAATGAGGAACGAGGAAATCCACTAAGTGAATCAAAAGAGAAATAGTTATTAAGAGGAAGATTAATTATGTGTAATTATATGATTACATATAAGGAATGAATAAACTCTTTAACTAGTAATATCACCAATATAAAAGTTAATTCATGTCATGTAAAACTAGTATGGTGATAGAGGTCGGAACTGGCTTAGAGCTAAACCGGTTTAGCCTTTGCTAGCTAGGACTACAGCATTTGTGCCCTCCCAATGACTACTGGCCTTAACTTCGCCGATGGCGATCTAGAATAAGTTGGTTATTACTGTAGAAATGGAATGGAACATTATTGTAATGTGTGACATGAATAAAAACATATGATAAAAATACATTCTAATGATATAAGGTACCAAGTAGTACAATGAAATCATATGTAACCTTTAATACAGAAATAATTAAATATCTATGTATTTCAGAAATTGGGAAAGGAATTAAATGTTTAAAATGAACATTAAATATTGAATAACATTATAATGTGGTTAGGTGTGTAGTAAAAATAATTATGGGAGATACCCGAACAATAATACCCAACTACGTTATTTTATTATGTGTTCCTAATGTACATGGATTATATGATGTGAGTACATAAATAATCCATAATTTTCATAATATAGTAACAATTGTACATTAAAATTACATTTTTGGGAATTAAAGTAACTGAACTGAACAAATTAATCACGTTGCTGAGAATTAAGCTCGTCAGTTGCTCCAACAGTACATGAACAGTAACCTACCCTCTAATTACGTAACTTCCAAGCAGTAATCATTGGCTAGAAGGATGGCTGATGTTGGGTAGTTAAACAACTTTGAGTTAACCAGTGTGTTTACCTTCTACCCCATGGATTACAACCTCAGTATAAACTCATTGGCCAGTCCAAGTTTCCTCTATAAATAGCAGTTCAATTCTCAGTTTTTACGTTGCTTTGTTTTGTCTGTTGAAACTCTGAGAATTTGAGTTTGAGTGTTTGTTGTTCAAAGAAGAGGCTAGCAATCTCAGAAGGAAGAAACTAAGTATACTAAGCTTCAAGAGGTATAAAAATCCTATCTTTGGTACTTAGTTGAGTTTTGCCAAATTCTTAGAATTACTTGAAATTCTCTGTTAATTAATCAATATGAATTAGCATGCTATCATTTGTTTAGGAAGTATGTGTACATATATAGAACCTTTAATGATGGAATTAAACATGTTTAAACCAAGAAGAATCATTATTGGTTGATGCTCTACAAAATAGAGCAAGTCACTACTATTGTTCCAGGTAGGGCGCAGCTGCGCCCAGTTTATACTAGGGTGAAGTGCAGCTGCTCTGTACCCAATATATGAATTTGATTGATATTTTCAATCGGGTTGATTCTAACCTTCTTATATGACTTAAGCATGTCTGAAAATAAGTATAACAGGTGGTACAAAGATTTTTTATGAGTTATGAAGTGTCCAACATGATTTTAGTAGGAGATTTTTAACAAAACTTAAAGTTTTACAAATGAACTTTGATGTAATTTATGTCTCTAAGTTCTAAACTTGATGATATATATGAATGACTGATTTTGAACATAAATGAGCATGATATAGTGTTTATAGTTCCTTTGTTCATAACCAAACTTGTTAGACCTTGTGTTAGAGAAATTTTCAAGAAAAGTTTGATATATCAAAACAAATATACATGAAAACTACATGGTGTATGTTCTGATCTTGTGAGGATGTTAACATGACTTGACTACATATGATAAGAGCTTTAAAGTTGTCTTGTATGTGTTAAATTGCATTGTTCAAGTTTAAAATGATTTCAAAAGCAAACTTGAATATGTTTTCAAACCAAGTGCATTAAGTGTGAGAAAAGAGATTCTGAAGATTTAAGATGAAATGGTTATGATCATTATGTCTCTAAACATGGTTCTTATGTGTTTGATATAAAGGTAGTAGACCAAGCATGAGTTTAAGTATGTTGTTAAAGCGATATCAATGCTAGTTATGAATAAATGATATGAACACTATTAACAGATTATGTGACATCTGTAATAACCCGATATTTTCTATATAGTTAAATAAGAAATTTTGCGTAATTTTTTTTTATTTTTAAGTTGGGAATGTGTACAAGGTAAAGTATATGTATATATGTGATAAATAAAATTTATTTATTATATGAATAATTGAAAATAATTTTTTTAAAGAATTATTAATCATTATAAATTATATTATTATGTTAAATTAATTTTGTAGTAGAAATATTTTTATTATTTATTTTCCATAAAAATATGATTATAATATTATTTAAATAATATATGAAATGATTATTAAAATTATTATAATAACTATTTTATTAAATGAATTTATTTGATTAGTTAAGTTAGTTATTTTAACTTAATTAATAATGGAACATATGAGGTAAAGTCGGATATGGATTCAAAACCCGAATTTTGAATTTTGAATAAGGAATGAGAATAATAATATTATATTAGGTATATTTTAGTGGTATAAATATGTACTTGTATGTGTAGACTGATAATGGTTGGTTAGTTATGGTGCAGTATTACAAAATCCTAGTAATACTTTGATAAACCCTAATTTGAAAAGTCAAATTCAAGTTCAGAATTGATTAGTGATTAGGTTATAAGGTAAATATCAAGTACGGTAGATTTTAATCTTAATTAGGAAAACCCTGTTTGTAATATTCATATGCGCAATCAAATTGCATAAATAAGCGGAAGCGATGTAAAAAATCGAGTTTAAAAATTTTTACAAACCATATACGGATCACCCTTTATGCACAATTATTAATTAAGCGAAAAAGAAGAAAGAATGAAATCATACCCTTGAAGATCGAGGCTTCCTCAGTGCAAGTTCACCTCTCAAATCTTTTTCGCGTTTGACTTGAATCCACGGGTTTGGTTCCTTCCTTTGATCAGCGTTAGCCACCCAAGTGTTTGGCCTCTAGAGGTGATCCACGAGGAAGAAAAAGAATTTCAAGAAGAATGGGGGTATTGGCTAAACCCTAGTTTTTCTATCTATATAGAAAAAGCGTACTCTCCAACAAATTGGAATTATTACGTAATTGTAAAAAGTCGACAACAACCCTAACACCGATATAAGACTCCTCTTATATATAGATGTGGGTAACCCACCTTAACAATTAAGGAATTGGGTTTTATTTAATTAATTAAATTCTTTTAATTAATTAAGCTTCCTAATCTTATTAGGGATAATTAATTAAACTCCTTTAACTAATTTTCCCTCTAATCAATTAGGAATAAATGAGAGTACTTATATTAAATTAATTCCTAAACTCTTTTAGAAATTAAAAAATAATAATAATTGTAATAATATTAATAAGACTCCTCTTATTAATTTATATTTAATATTTCTAAAATATTAAATAATAAATATTAAGCTATTTAATTTATTCTATCACCATAGATTAAATTAAATATACATAACTTTATATTATTACGATTATGCCATTAACTTCTTAAATAATTATTCTTCCTTTTTATGGTGTGACCCTTTAGGTTCTCCGTATTAAGCAGGTTGTGAATAAATCAATTAGAACAATTCTAATCTTATTTAAATAAATAAATTAAACAATTAATTTATTTAAATAAATAATATTTATTCTCTGATAGGGATAAGCCTCCTAGCGATCAGCGACTTTCCGGATAATATAGATTTCAACATTAATCATAAAAGAACCTTTGAGTAAATAGTTCTGCGTCTGATTCAATCCTTCCACCATCTGATGTCCCGATTAAATATAAGGCATGGAATTCTTGTCAAGTCTTATTTTATTTAATTATATGTATTCGACTCTTAAATGCCTGACACCAAATAATGCAAATTAGAAACTCCTTTCTAATTTCATTACGCCTTAACCCGAGGACTCTTTGGGTTGTCATTTATCGAATCACATAGGACATTTCTCTTCTTTTATTAGAAGTGGTAGATTCTTTATTGATCATACATTATCTCCATGTCTGACTTATTATACCCAAGCATACCCTTTGATATACCCTAAGGGTCTTAAGGAATAAGTCAAAGTATAACTCATCATACACGAATCTTATGATGATCTCAAGTCAAGGATTACTTGTACTACTATCACTTCTGAGGAATTCTATTGAGAGTGACAAGTAAAACTCCATTAGGTATTCCTTAGCGAGCCGCGTTCGATGAACTTATTCTCTAATAAGCACCTACGTACTTGCTTTAGTGTCTCCACACAAATGATTATGAGATCAATCATCCTCATCGATGAGCAAACAGCGTATGTACCCAATCTATCAGGATTCACTAATCCCCGATTTAGTAATCGATGATTGGGAACTATTTTAGTTTTAAGCTTTCTAAGAATTTAGATCTCATTAGAATGATCATCATCATTATTCTAAAAGCATTGCTTAAAACTATGGGTTTATCACATATTATAAAAACGACATCATGTAGATAATTAAAAGCCTTTAATAAATTAATACTTTTTATTAATAAATGAATAAGATTGTTACAAAGTATATGCTTTATCATCAAACATGATTGGCTTGTGTGCATACTACTTTCAATCTCCCACTTGCACTAAAACCCGATCGTCATGGTATCTCATACTCTTCTTCTCTCAAGTGGCGATTATCCCTTTGTTGGATAAGCTTTAGTTAATGGATATGTAATGTTGTTCTTGAGAGTCCACTATATCTACATAGTGATTTCCCATCTTTCGATGATTCTAATAATCAAATGAAAGTGCCCTGACACATGTTTAGATCGAAGATGAGACTTAGGAACTATTCTAGTTACGTAATGAACTTTTAATCCAAACAATCAACTTGCGACTTCATTTATAGCTATATACTTTGTCTTTATCACTAAACCAACAACTCTTTCTTTGTTTGGAACCTTTCGATTCTTTGCACCCTTTATTGAGAGATAACACTTTACCTTAAAGTGGATTTTTACATCATCTTAGTGCATACGAAAAACTTGAGTGCATTAAGCCCTCTAGTTTTAATTTAGACCCACCATGAATATGATCACATCCTTAGTGCGGTTAAGCACTTTAAGATGTTTTTCAGCGACTCATAGTGAACTTCTCCATAATATGGTGATCGACATCGGTCTCGTACATTTCATTGCATACATGATTGTCACTCATGCGACCTCTCTTTTCGAGAGTCTTTGGGGACTATTAAGAGAGATACACTCCATAGCTCATCAACATGAGACATCTCTTGGAGTTTGCCATGCTAAGCGACTTTAGCATCAAATGAATATCGTTCCTTGGGTTAAGTCGAGCATCCTCTTAAATCTATCTATATAGATTTTTATCCCGATTAAGATACTCTTCCCAAATCATTCATGGAGGAATGTTTGAACAACTTTATCTTTCTTGATTGTAGCATTGGTATGTTATTCCTCATCAAGTAGTATATCAACATATAATACTAGAAATTTCACGGCGCTCCCTTTTGACCCTTTTGTACACACTAGAACTCTTACCTCATCGTATGTAACTCTGGATCATCATCTTCTATGATCGTACCCTCATCATCATCATCCATGATGAATCCATACCTCTAGGTATCTTGGTACTATTCAAGAGTTCTGATTCGATTTGTGGTATACAATAGATCTATCTACTGAGTTCCTCTTATTTGACTTATAGTGTTTTGTGGTTCTTGAACTCTTGAGATCTATTATCCTCCCACTAGCCTTTTTAATGATAAACACCTTTATCTTAGAAGAAAGCGTGTTTCATAACAAACACCTTTTGCTAAGTAGGATTATAGAACATATACCTAAACTTACTTTAGGATGTCCCACAAATCTGTACTTGTCAAATCTTGTCCCAAGCTTATCCTTTGAAACCTTTTCACATAAGTTGGACAACCCCTTATCTTAACATACTTAAGATTAGGAATCCTCCTATCCATAACTTTTATGGAGTCTTGGGGTTGGATTTTGAGGTTACCTTTTAAAGTAGATATCGACCATTTCTAGGACATGATCTAGAAGGATCTTTGGAATGTCGGTAAAATCATTTTGGGCCGTACCATGTTCAACAAGGTATGATTTTTCCTTTTCGGATACATCAATCAATTATTACGTATCGGGAGGTGTCCATTATGAGAAAACCATTTGAGATGATCTAGAAACTTATTGCACAAGTATTTATTCCTTGATCTAATCAAAGAATCTTAATACTTTGTCGATTTGTTTCACTTTTGAATTCTTTGAACCTTCGAATAATTCACACTTGTATTCGACAAATATACACACATTCGACTCTTTGAATGATCATCTCCTTTTCTTATACTAGTTTATTCGAATTTGCAAAATTATTTTCATGTAAGTCAGTATACAAAATTTATTAAGTAATATTCGATTTCTATACAAAACATTATTATTATAAATAGAACAACAATTGTTCTTAATTATAATACCAAAGATTTCATTGTCCAATGATAAAATGGAAATAATATTTTAACAAGAATTGGAATCTGATAACAACTTATTGACTTAATAGATTTTCCGTAGGCATTGCTAAACTATAAGTTTCTATGGCTAATAATATGGCAACCTTTGCTTCATTTCCCACACATAGGATTACTTATATTTGTTTAACTTTTACTACTTACTTGGTCCTTCATAAATCTATATTTATGATAACCAAAGTCGGTATCAATACCCAAGTAGAACCTTGACTTAAAGAAAAATTTATTTAAATCATGAACAAAATTGTATTTATGTAGAAACTTCACTAAGCTTCTTTGGTTAGCCTCTGCAAGATGCTTCTCATGATTTCTTTTCGGTGTCGGGCTTATTGCGGTGGAAGCAAACTCCTTTCTTATCCGTATCAATTTTGTTCTTATTATCCTTTGTTTTGCCTTTCTATTTACCTTCTTTGAATCGTTCTTCTTTTGAGGAAGATCCTTTGGCCCCTACCGGTAAGACTAGTCTTTCTTGGTTGGAAAGTGACTCTCGACATTTTTCAACATGTTAAGCAAATCGGTGAAGGCGATATCTAGCTTGTTTATATGAAAAATTCACAACAATTATGAAAGAAGTAGGGAGTGAGTGCAAGATCAAATCTTGGCTCAACTCTCCATCCATGACAAAACCGGTTGTCTAATTGATCAATCAAATTGATTATGTTAAGAACTTTTTTTATGCATCTTATAGTGCCATTGGCCATTCTAGATCGGAAGAGCTCCTTAGATGTCGATATCTATCGGTCCTACTTTCCTCACCATCGACTACTTGATGTGCGGGAATATAGTAGGAGCATCCATAGTTTCATCTTGTATTTGAAGCTCGTTACTCGTGGATCGAGCATGATGCATTGAGCAATTGTGCATCATCTTGCCACTTTCTAAAAGTAGCAATCTCTTCCTCGGAGGCATTATGCGCAACCATTCGCGAGGATAGGCGTATTAAGGACATAAGATAGCTTTTTGACTATGAGAACTATTCTCAAATTCCTTAACCAATCGTTTAATTGATTACGGTTAATTTAGCATCTAATAATAGCCCTTGATGATAGTAATTTTAGACATTGTAAAATTACGTAAATGAATTTGTAATTAACAACATTTTAACATACATTCTTTTATTAATTACCAAAATAAATTAGGTCTTGTTTTAAATTGGTATCTCACTATTTTCTTCAAACTATATTACCTCACTTATATAGTTCGGCAAAATCTAATTAAAGATTTGCTAGTGAGAATAAGGATCCCATTTCAAATGTATATAGCCTTGTGGTGACCAACAAACTATATATAAATAAATAGGTAGACAACTTTTGTCGATTACATCAACTCTGACTCCTTTTCTTTTGCCTCTTAGATTATTTTGATCAGTGGTGGCACATCCGAATCAAAATTATCAAGTTAAGTCGACCTAGCACTCCATATATTCAAAAGAAAAATATCATCCTTGTGGTGACCTGACAAAACAATATTGTTCAATTTTCTTTATAAGCATCAAATGTGATAAATTAACATCTTAAATACTTAATACTTGCCTTGTGGTGACACAACAAACTCATATTAAATATTTAATACTCTATTAATTTTATCATGCTAGAAAGGCGACGTTCGATATTCAAATATCTTTGAGCGCTTAGGACTTAATATAAAAATTGAGGGGTTTGTTATTAATTTGTCTCATCTTGTTTAAGTGCGTTATATATATATATAGCGCGTATATATATATAAAATACGAAGCGTCGTTTATTAATGAACATGCGAATATGTTTATATATATATATATATATATATAGTATAAGCATGCACATATAGAATACTATATTCTACACGGATTGATTATGGACTTTTATTCTAGTTTGGTTCACTAGAGCCACCAAGTGAACAAAAGGTTGGCCCTAGGGGTGCAAAGAAATAATATTTAAATATAACTATTACATTTAAACTTGGGGCTCCATTACAAGCGGGTCTTCAGCGCTCCTTGCTCCTTGATCTCAATTCTTCAAAATTAATTCTAACTATTCCTATTACAAAACTATTTAAAATAAATAGAAACCTTGATCGTGATCGAGGGAAATACATAGGAGGAGATAGAATTTACATTATGAAAAAATTAGAGAAGGCAGTCTGAGACCCCATTTAATAAAACCCGTACATTCATGCATCCAACTAAAATAAAATCAATCATATTTAATTGATAGTCCATAATCAATCCCATTTATTATCATACACATCACCGTATGCATCGATAAATAACATTCATCTTATGAATAATAAACATTTAATATATATATTGATATCATTTAATGGGCAAATTTAGTTAGTATAAAATCTATTTTGAATCAAAATAAACTCCTTTATTTTAATCAAATTTAAATCAAAATAAAACTATTTTATTTTAATTTATCTAATTTTGAATAAAATAAACTATTTTATTTTAATCAAAATTTTAATCAAAATAAACTCCTTTATTTTAA
Source organism: Panax quinquefolius (assembly GCA_020205615.1). Taxonomy (NCBI): domain Eukaryota; kingdom Viridiplantae; phylum Streptophyta; class Magnoliopsida; order Apiales; family Araliaceae; genus Panax; species Panax quinquefolius. The sequence goes on from CM035153.1 coordinate 106,792,744, forward strand.
TTAATTATGGAATCGATTCCATATATAAAAAAATCTTTTATTAAAGGAAACACGGATTATCTTTCCTATTCAAAATAAACTCCTTTATTTTGAATAATATGAAATCTTATTTCATATCTAAATAAACTCCTTTATTTAAGAAAACGGATTCTCTTTCTATTCACAAATAAACTCCTTTATTTTGAATAATATGAAATCTTATTTCATATCTAAATAAACTCCTTTATTTAAGGAAATTAGGATTCTTTTCTATTCACAAATAAACTCTTTTATTTTGAATAATATGAAATCTTATTTCATATCTAAATAAACTCCTTTATTTAAGGAAACATATAATCAATTTCAACTCCAATTAGTTATCATGGAATCCAATTTCAACTCTAATTAGTTAGCATGAAATTTAATTTTAAAATTAAAATAAACTTTTATTTTAAAATTAAAATAAACTTTTTTATTTTAAAATTAAAATAAAATTTTTATTTTAATTATAAAATAATATAATATATATATATATATATATATATATATATATATATATATATATATAATAATATATATATATATATATAATATAATATATATTATATATTAGGTATATATATATAATAATAGCATATATTATATATATATATATATATATATATATATATATATATATATATCTAATATTCCTTTATTAATTTGAATCACTTTAAAAAAGCGAAAAAAAGAATCTTGATTTCCATTTTGCTTTTAAAAAAAAACATTTATAGATTTAATATTATATATATATATATATATATATATATGATATAAAAATGAACGTGAATACGTGAATCATGGGAATGAAGGAAAAAAAAAAAACGGCATGACGATTAAAAAAAAAAATTCCTTAAAAAAAATTATTGAAAATTTATTTTGCTTTTTTTTTTTAATAAATTTTATCTGATAAAATTATGCCCAATTAAATTGTTCTAAACACATATCGATATAGATATTAAATTAAAACAATTAATAATTTGCATAAAGGTTTGGCTCACGATGCCCTTTATTAGGTTTGTAATATTCATAAGCCTTGATCAAATTGCATAAAAATAAGCGGAAGCGTGTAAAAATCGAGTTTAAAATTTTTTACAAACCATATACGGATCACCCTTTATGCACAATTATTAATTAAGCGAAAAATAAATGAAAAATGAATCATACCCTTGAAGATCGAGCTTCCTCAGTCTGAAGTTCACCTCGAATCCTTTCGCGTTCGACTTGAATCTCGGGTTTGGTTCCTTCCTTTGATCGGCGTTAGCCACCCAAGTGTTTGGCCTCTAGAGGTGATCCACCGAGGAAAAAAAAGGATTGAAGAAGATGGGTATTGGCTCAAACCTAGTTTTCTATCTCTATAGAAAAAGGCGTACTCTCCAACAAATTGGAATTATTACGTATGTTGTAAAAGTGACAACTCCGATAATAAGACTCCTCTTATTTATAGATGGGCTACCCACCTTAACAATTAAAAATAAGGTTTTATTTAATTAATTAAATTCTTTAATTAATTAATTAAGCTCCTAATCTTATTAGGGATAATTAATTAAACTCCTTTAACTAATTTTCCTCTAATCAATTAGGAATAAATGAAGTACTTATATTAAATTAATTCCTAAACTCTTTTAGAAATTAAAATAATAATAATAATTGTAATAATATTAATAAGACTCCTCTTATTAATTTATATTTAATATTTCTAAAATATTAAATAATAAATATTAAGCTATTTAATTTATTCCATCACCATAGATTAAATTAAATATACTTAACTTATATTATTACGATTATGCCATTAACTTCTTAAATAATTATTCTTCCTTTTATGGTGTGACCCTTTAGGTTCTCCATATTAATAGGTTGTGAATAAATCAATTAGAACAATTCTAATCTTATTTAAATAAATAAATTAAACAATTAATTTATTTAAATAAATAATATTTATTCTCTGATAGGGATAAGCCTCCCTAGCGATCAGCGACTTTCCGGATAATATAGATTTCAACATTAATCATAAAAGAACCTTTGAGTAAATAGTTCTTAAATGCAATTCAATCCTTCCACCATCTGATGTCCCGATTAAATATAAGGCGTGGAATTCTTTGTCGAGTCTTATTTTATTTAATTATATGTATTTCGACTCTTAAATGCCTGACTCCAAATAATGCAAATTAGAAACTCCTTTCTAATTTCATTTACGCCTTAACCGAGGACTCTTTGGGTTGTCATTTATCGAATCACATAGGACATTTCTCTTCTTTTATTAGAAGTGGTAGATTCTTTATTGATCGTACATTATCTCCATATCTGACTTATTATACCCAAGCATACCCTTTGATATACCCTAAGGGTCTTAAGGAATAAGTCAAAGTATAACTCATCATACACTGAGATACTATGATGATCTCGAGTCAAGGATTACTTGTCTACTATCACTCTGAGAATTCCTATTGACGATGAAGTAAAACTCCATTAGGTATTCCTTAGCGAGCCACGTTCGATGAACTTATTCTCTAATAAGCACCTACATACTTGCTTTAGTGTCTCCACACAAATGATCATGAGATCAATCATCCTCATCGATGAGCAAGCAAGCGTATGTACCCGATCTATCAGGATTCACTAATCCCGATTTAGTAATCGATGATTGGGAACTATTTTAGTTTTAAGCTTTCTAAGAATTTAGATCTCATTAGAATGATCATCATCATTATTCTAAAAGCATTGCTTAAAACTATGGGTTTATCACATATTATAAAAGCGACATCATGTAGATAATTAAAAGCCTTTAATAAATTAATACTTTTTATTAATAAATGAATAAGATTTATTCACCCTAAGTATATGCTTTATCATCAAACATGATTGGCTTCTTTTAATGCATATCCTACTTAGGAATATTGTTATTTATCGAATCATATAGGACATTCTCTTCTTTTACTAGAAGCGGTAGATTCTTTATTGATCATACATTATCTCCATGTATAACTTATTATACCCAAGCATACCCTTTGATATACCCTAAGGGTCTTAAGGAATAAGTCAAAGTATAACTCACCATACATAAGATACTATGATAATCTCAAGTCCAATGATCACTTGTACTACTATCACTATAGGAATTCCTATTGACAAGCAAGTAAACTCCATTAGGTATTCCTTAGAAAGCCACGTTCAGTGTACTTATTCTCTAATAAACACCTACATACTTGCTTTAGTGTCTCCACACAAATGATCATAAGATCAATCATCCTCATCCAATGAGAAAGCAACGTATGTACCAATCTATCCGAATTCACTAATCCCCAGTTTAGTAATCCAACGATTGGGAACAATTTTAGTTTTAAGCTTTCTAAGAATTTAGATCTCATTAGAATGATCATCATCATTATTCTAAAAGTATTGTTTAAAACTATGGGTTTATCACATATTATAAAGCAGCATTATGTAGATAATTAAAAGCATTTAATAAATTAATACTTTTTTTATTAATAAATGAATAATATTATTACAAATTATATGCTTTATCACCAAACATGATTGGCTTGTGTGCATACTACTTTCAATCTCCCACTTGCACTAAAGTCAATCGTCATGGTATCTCATACCCTTCTTATCTAAGTGACGATTATCCTGCTGTTGGATAAGCTTTAGTTAATGGATATGTAATGTTGTTCTTGAGAGTCTACTATCTCTATAGTGATTTCCCATCTTTTAATGATTCCCATAATCAAATGAAAGTGCCACAACACATGTTTAGATCCAAGATGAGACTTAGGAACTATTCCTAGTTCTGTAATGAACTTTTCATCCAAACAATCAACTTGCAGCTTTATTTACAGCTATATACTTTATCTTCATCACTGAACCAACAACTCTTTGTTGTTTGAAACCTTTCCAATTCACTGCACCACCGTTCAAGGTAACGTTTTACCTTAAAGTGGATTTTCTGTCCTCTTGGTCTGTCTAAAAAACTTGAGTCTGTTAAGCCCTCTAGTTTTAATTTAGACCCACCATAAATTTTAATCACATCCTTAATGCTGGTTAAGTACTTTAAGATGTTTTCACGGTCTGACAGTGATCTTCTCTTCAGAATATGACCGATCATCATCAGGTCTCGTATATTTCATTGTATACATGATTGTCACTCATACGATCTCTCTTTTCAGGAGTCTATGGGGACTATTAAGAGAGATACACTCCATGGCTCATCAACATGAAATATCTCTTATACTTTTCCATGCTAAACGACTTTAGCATCAAATGAATATACGTTCCTTGGGTTAATTCAAGCATCCTATTAAATCTATCTATATAGATTTATATCCCCAATAACGATACTCTTCCCAAATCATTCGTGGAGGACTGTTTAGACAACTTTATCTTTACTAATTGTAGCATTAGTATGTCATTCCTTATCCATCGTATATCAACATATAATATTAGGAATGTCACGACGCTCCCACCGACCTTTTGTACACACTAGGTTCATTCTTGTTTTAAAAAAAATCAAACTCTTTTGATTATTTCATCAAAACGAATGTTCCATATTTGAGAAGCTTGCTTCAATCCATTTCTCTGAGTGTCTACAACTCTTACCTCATCATATGTAACTAGATCATCATCTTCTATGACGTGTACCTCATCATCATCATCTATGATGAATCCATACCTCCTAGGTATCTTCGGTACTATTCCAGATTTATGATTTAGTTGTGGTACAATAGGTCTATCTACAGGTTCCTCTTATTTCACCTATAGTGTTTTGTGATTCTTGAACTCTTTAAGATCTATTATCCTCCCACTAGCCCCTTCAACGATAAACACTTTTATCTTAGAAGGTAGCGTGTTTCGCAACAAACACCTTTTGCTAAGTAGGATTATAGAACATATACCCTAAACTTACTTTAGGATGTCCCACAAATCTATACTTGTCAAATCTTGTCCTAAGCTTAGCATTTGAAACCTTTTCATGTAAGTTGGATAACCCTTATCTTAACATACTTAAGATTAGGAATCCTCCATGTCCATAACTCTTATAGAGTCTTGGGGTCGAATTTTGAGGTTACCTTTTCATAGATATGCAGCCATTTCTAGGACATTATCCCAAAAGGATACTGGAATGTTAGTAAAATCATTATGGACCGCACCATGTCCAATAAGGTACGATTTTCCCTTTCAGATACATCAATAAATTATTGTGTATCAAGAGGCGTCCATTGTGAGAAAACCATTTGAGATGATCTAGAAACTTATTGCACAAGTATTTATTCCTTGATCTAATCAAAGAATCTTAATACTTTGCCAATTTGTTTCACATTTGAATTCTTTGAACCTTTCAAATAATTCACACTTGTATTTTTGCAAATACACACATTTAACTCTTTGAATGATCATCTCCTTTTCTTATTCTACTAATTTGTTCAATTTGAAAAATAATTTTTCACATATGTCAAGTATACCAAATACATTAAGTAATATTCCAGTTCTACACAAAACATTATTATTATAAATAGAACAACAATTGTTCATAAATATAATACCAAAGATTTCATTGTCCAACAAAAAAACAGAAATAATGTTTCTAATGAGAACTAGAATACAATAACAACTTATTGATTTAATAGACTTGCTCGTAGGCAATGCTAAACTATAAGTTTCTATGGCTAATGTACGTAGCAACCTTTGCTTCATTTCCCACACATAGGATTACTTATCTTTGTTTAACTTTCTACTTCTGCTTGGTCCCTTCATAAATCTATAATTATGATAACCAAAGCCGGTATCCAATACCCAAGTAGAACCTTGACTTAAAGAAAAATTTATTTCAATCATGAACAAAAACTATATTTGTAACCGAAGCTTCACTTAGCTTCTTCTGGTAAGCCTCTACAAGATATTTCTCGTAGTTTCTTTTCAAGTGTCCAGGCTTATTGCAGTGGAAGCAAACTCCTTTGCTATCTGTATCAGTTTTGTTCTTATTATCCTTTTTTTTGCATTTCTATTTACCTTCTTAGAATCGTTCTTCTTTTCAAAAGATCCTTTGGCCCCTACTAGTAAGACTTGGTCTTTCTTGGTTGGAAAGTGACTCTCAACATTTTTCAACATGTTAAGAAAATCAGTGAGGCTGATCTTTAGCTTGTTCATATGAAAAATTCACAATAATTGTGAGAAAGAGTCCAGAGTGACTACAAGATCATATCTTGACTCAACTCTCCATCCATGACAAAACTCGTTGTCCTTATTGTTCAATCAAATTGATCATGTTAAGGACTTTTGTCTATACTATAGTGTCATTGTCATTCTAGATCAGAAGAGCTCCTTAGATATTTGATATCTATCAGTTCTACTTTCTTTTCCATCAACTACTTGACGTGCAGGAGTATAGTAGGAGCATCCATAGTTTCATGCTGATGCTGAAGCTTTTTACTCATGCAAGCGAACATGATGCATTGAGCCAACTATGCATCATCTTTTCACTTTCTAAAAGTAGCAATCTCTTCCTCAGAGGCATTTTCTGCAACCATTGCAGAGATAGACATATTAAGGACATAAGATAGCTTTTCAGCCGTGAGAACTATTCTCAATTTCCTTAACCAATCCGTTTAATTTGGTCCGGTTAATTTGGTTAGATTTATAATATTCATGAACGCAATCAAATTGCACACATAAGCGAAAATGTGTAAAAATCAGAGTTTAAAAAATTATACAAACTATATACCCGGATCACCCTTTATGCACAATTATTAATTAAACAAAAAGATATGAAGAACAAGAATCATACCCTTGAAAATTCGAGCTTCCTCAGGTACGAGTTCACCTCCAAATCCTTTCGCGTTCAACTTGAATCCACCGGGTTTGATTCCTTTCTTTGATCAACGTTAGCCACCCAAGTGTTTGGCCTCTAGAGGTGATCCACCAAGAAAGAATAAAGATTCAAGAAGATGGGTGGTTGGCTAAACCCTAGTTTTTCCATCTCTATAGAAAAGGAGCGTACTCTCCAACTCTTGGAATTGCGTATATTTGATATCTGATAAAAGACTCCTCTTATAAAGATATCAAGTAACCCTATTAAAATAAGGTATTATTTATTTAATTAAACTCTTTTAATTAAATGGGCTCCCTAATCTTATTAGGGATAATTAATTAAACTCCTTTAACTAATTTTCCCTCCTCATCCTATTAGGAATAAATGAGAGTACTTATATTAAATTAATTCCTAAACTCTTTTAGAAATTAAAATAATAATAATTGTAATAATATTAATAAGACTCCTCTTATTAATTTATATTTAATATTTCTAAAATATTAAATAATAAATATTAAGCTATTTAATTTATTCTATCACCATAGATTAAATTAAATATACTTAATATATTATTACGATTATGCCATTAACTTCTTAAATAATTATTCTTCCTTTTATGGTGTGACCCTTTAGGTTCTCCATATTAAACCGTTTGTGAATAAATCAATTAGAAACAATTTAATCTTATTTAAATAAATAAATTAAATGATTAATTTATTTAAATAAATAATATTTATTCTACAATAGGGATAAGCCTCCCTAGCGTTCAACGACTTTCCAGATAATATAGATTTCAACATCAATCATAAAAGAACCTTTGAGTTAATAGTTACCGTACAATTCAATCCTTCCACCATAGAATGTCCTAATTAAATATAAGACATGAAATTTCTGTCAAGTCTTATTTTATTTGATTATATGTATTTCGACTCTTAAATACACAACTCCAAATAATACAAATTAGAAACTCCTTTTTAATTTCATTCTGCCTTGACCAAGGACTACTGGGTTATCATTTATCGAATCACGTAGGACATTTCTCTTCTTTTACTAGAAGTGGTAGATTCTTTATTGATCATACATTATCTCCATAATTAACTTATTATACACAAGCATACCCTTTGATATACCCTAAGGGTCTTAAGGAATAATTCAAAAGTATAACTCATCATACACAAGATACTATGATGATCTCAAGTCCAAGGATCACTTGTACTACTATCACTACAAGAATTCCTATTGACAGGCAAGTAAAACTCCATTAGGTATTCCTTAGCGAGCCACGTTCAGTGAACTTATTCTCTAATAAGCACCTACATACTTGCTTTAGTGTCTCCACATAAATGATCATGAGATCAATCATCCTCATCCAATGAGCAAGCAACGTATGTACCAATCTATCCGGATTCACTAATCCCCAATTTAGTAATCCAATAATTGGGAACTATTTTAGTTTTAAGCTTTCTAAGAATTTAGATCTCATTAGAATGATCATCATCATTATTCTAAAAGCATTGCTTAAAACTATGGGTTTATCACATATTATAAAACAAAGATCGTGTAGATAATTAAAAGCCTTTAATAAATTAATACTTTTTATTAATAAATAAATAAGATTGTTTACAAAGTATATGCTTTATCATCAAACATGATTTGCTTATGTGCATACTACTTTCAATCTCCCACTTGCACTAAAGCCAATCGTCATGGTATCTCATACTCTTCTTCTCTAAGTGACGATTATCCTGCTGTTGGATAAGCTTCAGTAAATGGATATGTAATGTTGTTCTTGAGAGTCCACTATCTCTATAGTGATTTCACATCTTTCAATGATTCCTTTAATCAAATGAAAGTACCACAACACATGATTGGATCCAAGATGAGACTTAGGAACTATTCCTAGTTCTGTAATGAACTTTTTATCCAAATAATCAACTTGTAGCTTCATTTATAGCTATATACTTTGTCTTTATCACTAAACCAGCAACTCTTTGCTGTTTGTAACCTTTCCAATTCACTGCACCACTGTTCAAGGTAATGCTTTACCTTAAAGTGGATTTTCTGTCGTCTTGGTCTATCTGAAAAACTTGAGTCTTTTAAGCCCTCTAGTTTTAAATTAGAATCACCATAAATTTTAATCACATCCTTAGTGTTGGTTAAGTACTTTAAGATGTTTTTCACTGACTCATAGTGAACTTCTCCATAATATGACTGATCAACATCAGGTCTCGTATATTTCATTGCATACATGATAGTTACTCATGTGATCTCTCTTTTATGAGTCTATGGAGACTATTAAGAGAGATACATTCCATGACTCATCAACATGAGACATCTCTTGGAGTTTGCCATGCTAAATGACTTTAGCATCAAATGAATATACGTTCCTTGGGTTATGTCGAGCATCCTCTCAAATCTATCTATATAGATTTGTATCCCCAATTAAGATACTCTTCCCAAATTATTCATGGAGGAATGTTTAGACAACTTTATCTTTACTGATTATAGCATTTGTATGTCATTCCTTATCCATGATATATCAACATATAATACTAGGAATGTCATGACGCCCCTAATCGACCCTTTTTTGATTAGGTTCATTCTTTTTTTTGATAAAATCAAACTCTTTTGATTGTCTCATCAAAACGAATGTTCCATATTTGAGAAGCTTGCTTCAATCTATTTCTCTGAGTGTCTCAACTCTTACCTCATCGTATGTAACTGGATCATCATCTTCTATGATGTGTACCTCATCATCATCATCTATGATGAATCCATACCTCATAGGTATCTTTGGTACTATTCCAGATTTACGATTCAGTTGTGGTATAATAGGTCTATCTACAGGTTTCTCTTATTTAACTTATAGTGATTTGTGGTTCTTGAACTCTTCAAGGTTCTATTATCCTCCCACTAGCCCCTTTAATGATAAACACCTTTATCTTAGAAGGTAGCGTGTTTTGCAACAAACACCTTTCACTAAGTAAGATTATAGAACATATACCCTAAACTTACTTTAGGATGTCCCACAAATATGTACTTGTCAAATTTTGTCCCAAGCTTATCCTTTGAAACCTTTTCAAATAAGTTGGACAACCCCATATCTTAACATATTTAAGATTAGGAATCCTCCATGTCCATAATTTTTATGAAGTCTTGGGGCCAGATTTTGAGGTTACTTTTTTCGTAGATATGCAGCCATTTCTAGGGCATTATCCCAGAAGGATACTGGAATGCCGGTAAAATTATTATGGACCGTACCATATCCAATAAGGTACGATTTTTCCTTTCAAATACATCAATCAATTATTGCGTATCAGGAGGCGTCCATTATGAGAAAACCATTTGAGATGATTTAGAAACTTATTGCACAAGTATTTATTCATTGATCTAATCAAAGAATCTTAATACTTTTTCAATTTATTTCACTTCTGAATTCTTTGAACCTTTCAAATAATTCACACTTGTATTTTAGCAAATACATACATTCAACTCTTTGAATGATCATCTCCTTTTCTTAAACTAATATGTTCAGTATGCAAAATTATTTTCACGTAAGTCAAGTATATAAAATCCATTAAGTAATATTTTAGTTCTATACAAAACATTATTATTATAAATAGAACAACAATTGTTCTTAAATATAATACCAAAGTTTTCAATGTTCAACAATAAAATGAAAATAATATTTCTAACAAGAACTGGAATACAATAACAACTTATTGACTTAATAGATTTGCCCGTAGGCATTGCTAAACTATAAGTTTCTATGGCTAATGTGGCAACCTTTGCTTCATTTTCCACACATAGGATTACTTAAATTTGTTTAGCTTTCTACTTCTACTTGGTCCCTTCATAAATCTATATTTATGATAACCAAAGTCGGTATCCAATACCCAGGTAGAACCTTGACTTAAAGAAAAATTTATTTTAAATCATGAATAAATTTGTATTTGTAACCGAAACATCACTAACCTTCTTTTGGTTAGCCTCTACAAGATGCTTCTTGCAGTTTCTTTCCAGTGTCTAGGCTTATTGCAGTGGAAGCAAACTCGTTTGCTATCCGTATCAGTTTTGTTCTTATTATCCTTTTTTTTTTGCCTTTCTATTTACTTTCTTTGAATTTATCTTCTTTTCAGAAGATCCTTTGGCCCCTACGAGTAAGACATGATCTTTCTTGGTTGGAAAGTCACTCTCAACATTTTCAACATGTTAAGCATATCAGCGAGGCTGATATCTAGCTTGTTCATATGAAAAATTCACAACAATTGTGAAAGGAGTCTGGGAGTGAGTGCTGTTAGGTTTGTAATTTCTAGAACGCAATCAAATTGCATAAAAAGTGCGGAAACGTGTAAAATCAGAGTTTAAAAAAATTTACAAACCATATACCCGGATCACCCTTTATGCACAATTATTAATTAAACGAAAAGATAAAGAATAAAATCATACCCTTGAAGATCGAGCTTCCTCAGGTACAAGTTCACCTCAAAATCCTTTCGCGTTCAACTTGAATCCACCGGGTTTGGTTCCTTCCTTTGATCAACGTTAGCCACCCATATGTTTGGCCTCTAGAGGTGATCCACCAAGGAATAATAAGAATTCAAGAAGATGGTGTATTGGCTCAAACCCTAGTTTTTCCTATCTGTATAGAAAAAGGGGGCGTATTCTCCAACGAATTGGAATTATGTCGTATATCTGATATCAGATATAAGACTCCTCTTATAAAGATATCAGGTAACCTTATTTAATTAAATGGGTTCCCTAATCTTATTAGAGATAATTAATTAAACTCCTTTAATTAATTTTCCCTCCTAATCCTATTAGGAATAAATGAGAGTACTTATATTAAATTAATTCCTAAACCCTTTTAGAAATTAAAATAATAATAATTGTAATAATATTAATAAGACTCCTCTTATTAATTTATATTTAATATTTCTAAAATATTAAATAATAAATATTAAGCTATTTAATTTATTCTATCACCATAGATTAAATTAAATATACTTAACATATTATTACGATTATGCCATTAACTTTTAAATAATTATTCTTCCTTTTATGGTGTGACCCTTTAGGTTCTCCATATTAAACAGGTTGTGAATAAATCAATTAGAATAATTCTAATCTTATTTAAATAAATAAATTAAACAATTAATTTATTTAAATAAATAATATTTATTCTACAATAGGATAAGCCTCCCTAGCGATCAACGACTTTCCAGATAATATAGATTTCAACATTAATCATTAAAGAACCTTTGAGTAAATAGTTACCCGACAATTCAATCCTTCCACCATACAATGTCCCAATTAAATATAAGACATGGAATTCTCACAAGTCTTATTTTATTTAATTATATGTATTTCGATCCTTAAATGCACAACTCAAATAATGCAAATTAGAAACTCCTTTCTAATTTCATTCTCGCTTCGCCAAGGACTCATTGGGTTGTCATTTATCGAATCACATAGACATTTCTCTTCTTTTATTAGAAGTGGTAGATTCTTTATTGATCATACATTATCTCCATGTACAACTTATTATACCCAAGCATACCTTTGATATACCCTAAGGGTCTTAAGGAATAAGTCAAAGTATAACTCTTCATACACAAGATACTATGATGATGTCAAGTCCAAGGATTACTTGTATTACTATCACTCTGAGAATTCCTATTGACAAGCAAGTAAAACTCCATTAGGTATTCCTTAGCGAGCCGCGTTCGGTGAACTTATTCTCTAATAAGCACCTATATACTTGCTTTAGTGTCTCCACACAAATGATCATGAGATCAATCATCCTCATCCAATGAGCAAAGCAACGTATGTACCAATCTATCAGGATTCACTAATCCCTAATTTAGTAATCCAATGATTGGGAACTATTTTAGTTTTAAGCTTTCTAAGAATTTAGATCTCATTAGAATGATCATCATCATTATTCTAAAAGCATTGCTTAAAACTATGGGTTTATCACATATTATAAAACAAAGATCATGTAGATAATTAAAAGCCTTTAATAAATTAATACTTTTATTAATAAATGAATAAGATTGTTACAAAGTATATGCTTTATCATCAAACATGATTGGCTTGTGTGCATACTACTTTCAATCTCCCACTTGCACTAAAAAGCCAATCGTCATGGTATCTCATACTCTTCTTCTCTCGGTGACGATTATCCTCATTGTTGGATAAGCTTTTAGTTAATGGATATGTAATGTTGTTCATGAGAGTCCACTATCTCTATAGTGATTTCCCATCTTTCAATGATTCTAATAATCAAATGAAAGTGCCACAACACATGTTTAGATCCAAGATGAGACTTAGGAACTATTCCTAGTTCAGTAATGAACTTTTAATCCAAACAATCAACTTCAAACTTCATTTATAGCTATATACTTTATCTTTATCACTAAACCAAAGAACTCTTTCTTTGTTTTGGAACCTTTCAATTCATCGCACCTTTGTTCAAGATAACGCTTTACCTTAAAGTGGATTTTTCTGTCATGTTGGTCTGTCTAAAAAACTTGAGTCTGTTAAGCCCTCTAGTTTTGATTTAGACCCACCATGAATATGAACACATCCTTAGTGCCGGTTAAGCACTTTAAGATGTTTTTCACTGACTCATAGTGAACTTCTCCATAATATGACTGATCAATATCAGGTCTCGTACATTTCATTGCATACATGATTGTCACTCATGCGACCTCTCTTTTCAGGAGTCTGTGGGGACTATTAAGAGAAATACACTCCATAGCTCATCTACATGAGACATCTCTTGGAGTTTGCCATGCTAAACGACTTTAGCATCAAATGAATATATGTTCCTTGGGTTAAGTCGAGCATCCTCCTTAATCTATCTATATAGATTTATATCCCCAATTAAGATACTCTTCCAAATCATTCATGGAGGAATGTTTAGACAACTTAATCTTTACTGATTGTAGCATTGGTATGTCATTCCTTATCCGTAGTATATCAACATATAATACTAGAAATTTCAACGATGCTCCTAATCGACCCTTTTGTACACACTATGTTCATTCTTATTTTTGATAAAATCAAACTCTTTTGATTGCCTCATCAAAACGAATGTTCCATATTTAAGAAACTTGCTTCAATCCATTTCTCTGAGTGTCAACAACACTTACCTCATCGTATGTAACTCTGGATCATCATCTTCTATGATGTGTACCTCATCATCATCATCCATGATGAATCCATACCTCCTAGGTATCTTTGGTACTATTCCAGATTTACGATTCGGTTGTGGTACAATAGGTCTATCTATAGGTTCCTCTTATTTGACTTATAGTGTTTTGTGGTTCTTGAACTCTTCAAGATCTATTATCCTCCCACTAGCCCCTTCAATGATAAACACCTTTATCTTAGAAGGCAGCGTGTTTCACAACAAACACCTTTTGCTAAGTAGAATTATAGAACGTATACCCTAAACTTACTTTAGGATGTCCCACAAATCTGTACATGTCAAATTTTGTCCCAAGCTTATTCTTTGAAACCTTTTCACATAAGTTGGACAACCCCTTATCTTAACATACTTAAGATTAGGAATCCTCCCCGTCCATAACTTTTATGGAGTCTGGAAATGGATTTTGAGGTTACCATTTTCGTAGATATATGACCATTTCTAGGACATTATCCCAGAAGGATACTGGAATGTCGGTAAAATCATTTTGGACCGTACCATGTTCAACAAGGTATGATTTTTCCTTTCAGATACATCAATCAATTATTATGTATCATGAGGTGTCCATTATGAGAAAAACCATTTGAGATGATCTAGAAACTTATTGCACAAGTATTTATTCCTTGATCTAATCAAAGAATCTTAATACTTTGCCAATTTGTTTCACTTCTGAATTCTTTGAACCTTTCAAATAATTCACACTTGTATTTCAATAAATACATACATTCAACTCTTTGAATGATCATCTCCTTTTCTTATACTAGTTTGTTCAATTTACAAAATAATTTTTTTTTTACGTAAGTCAAGTATACAAAATCCATTAAGTAATCTTTCAGTTCTATACGAAACATTATTATTATAAATAGAACAACAATTGTTCTTAATTATAATATCAAATTTCATTGTACAACAATAAAATGAAAATAATGTTTCCAACGAGAACTGGAATACAATAACAACTTATTGACTTAATAGATTTGCCCGTAGGCAATGCTAAACTATAAGTTTCTATGGCTAATGCAGCAACCTTTGATTCATTTTCCACACATAGGATTACTTATCTTTGTTTTTCTTTCTACTTCTGCTTGGTCCCTTCATAAATCTATATTTATGATAACCAAAGTCGGTATCCAATACCCAAGTAGAACCTTGACTTAAAGAAAATTTAATTTTAAATCATGAACAAATTTGTATTTATAACTGAAACTTCACTAAGCTTCTTTGGTTCGCCTCTGCAAGATACTTCTCGCAGTTGCTTTTCAGTGTCCATGCTTATTGCAGTGGAAGCAAACTCCTTTGCTATCCGTATCAGTTTTGTTCTTATTATCCTTTGTTTTTGCCTTTCTATATACCTTCTTTGAATCGTTCTTCTTTTCAGAAGATCCTTTGGCCCCTACCAGTAAGACTTGATCTTTCTTGGTTGGAAAGCGACTCTCAACATTTTTCAACATGGTAAGCAAATCAAATGAAGTCGATATCTAGCTTCTTCATATGAAAAATTCACAACAATTGTGAAAGGAGTCCATGAAAGTGAGTGCAAGATCAAATCTTGGCTCAACTCTCCATCCATGACAAAACCAGTTGTCCTAATTGATCAATCAAATTGATTATGTTAAGAACTTTTTGTGCATACTATAGTGCCATTGGCCATTCTAGATCGGAAGAGCTCCTTAGATATCTCGATATCTATCACCCTACTTTCCTCACCATCAACTACTTGATGTGCGGGAATATAGTAGAAGTATCCATAGTTTTTCAGTCGATGTCAAGCTTATTACTCATGGATACGAGCATGATGATGCGTTGAGCCAATGTGCATCATCTTGCCACTTTCTAAAAGTAGCAATCTCTTTCACAGAGGCATTGTCTGCGCAACCATTGCTGCGAGGATAGGCGATTAAGGACATAAGATAGCTTTTTCACTATGAGAACTATTCTCAAAATCCTTAACCAATCCGCTTAATTGACCCGGTTAATTTAGCATCTAATATGCTTCGCAGTTGATAGTAATTTTAGACATTGTAAAATTTCGTAAATGAAATTTGTAATTAACAACATTTTAACATACATTCTTTTATTAATTACCAAAATAAATTAGGTCTTGTTTTAAATTGGTATCTCCCACTATTTTCTTCAAACTATATTACCCTCACTTATATAATTCGGCAAAATCTAATTAAAGATTTGCTAGTGAGAATAAGGATCCCATTTCAAATGTATATAGCCTTGTGGTGACACAACAAACTATATATAAATAAATAGGTAGACAACTTTTGTCAATTACATCAACTATGCAACTCCTTTTCTTTTGCCACTTAGATTATTTTGATCAAGTGGTGGCACATCCGAATCAAAATTATCCAAGTTAAGTCCGACCTAGCACTCCATATATTCAAAAAGAAAATATCATCCTTGTGGTGACACAACAAAACAATATTGTTCAATTTTCTTTATAAGCATTAAATGTGATAAATTAACATCTTAAATACTTAATACTTGCCTTGTGGTGACACAACAAACTCATATTAAATATTTAATACTCTATTAATTTTATCATGCTAGAAGGCGACGTTCGATATTCCAAATATCTTTGAACGCTTAGGACTTAATATAAAAATTTGAGGGTTTGTTATTAAAATGTCTCATCTTGTTTAAAGCGCATATATTATATATATAAAATACGCGTCATATTAATTAACATTCAAGCATGTTTGCATATATATATATAATATATATAGTATAAGCATGCACATATAGAATACTATATTCTACCCGAATTGATTATGAACTTTTATTCTAGTTTGGTTCACTAGAGCCACCAAGTGAACCAAAAGGTCAAACCCTAGGGGTGCAAGAAATAATATTTAAATATAACTATTACATTTAAACCCGGGCTCCATTACAAATGGGTCTTCAAGCGCTCCTTGCTCCTTGATCTCCAATTTTTCAAAATTAATTCTAACTATTCTATTACAAAACTATTTAAAATAAATAGAAACCTTGATCAGCAGTCAAGGGGAAGTACATAGGAGAGAGATAGAATTTACATTAAGAAAAATTAGAGAAGACGAGGTACGCAGACCCCATTTAATAAAACCCATACATTCATGCATCCAACTAAAATAAAATCCAATCATATTGGTCAATAGTCCATAATCAATCCCATTTATTATCATACACATCATCATATGCATCAATAAATAACATTCATCTTATGAATAATAAACATTTAATATATATATTGATATCATTTAATGGGCAAAATTAGTTAGTATAAAATCTATTTTTGAATCAAAATAAACTCCTTTATTTTAATCCAAATTTAAATCAAAATAAAACTATTTTATTTTAATTTATCCAATTTTGAATAAAATAAACTATTTTATTTTAATCAAAATTTTAATCAAAATAAACTCCTTTATTTTAATTAATTATGGAATCCAATTCCATATATATATAAAAAAATTATTAAAGGAAACACGGATTATATTTCCTATTCACAAATAAACTCCTTTATTTTGAATAATATGAAATCTTATTTCATATTTAAATAAACTCCTTTATTTAAGGAAACACGGATTTTCTTTCCTATTCATAAATAAACTCCTTTTATTTTGAATAATATGAAATATTATTTCATATTTAAATAAACTCCTTTATTTAAGGAAACACGGATTTTCTTTTCCTATTCACAAATAAACTCCTTTATTTTGAATAATATGAAATCTTATTTCATATTTAAATAAACTCCTTTATTTAAGGAAAAATATAATCCAATTTCAACTCCAATTAGTTATCATGGAATCCAATTCCAACTCTAATTAGTTAGCATGAAATTTAATTTTAAAATTAAAATAAACTTTTTATTTTAATATTAAAATAAACCTTTTATTTTAAGATTAAAATAAATTTTAATTATAAAATTATTAAGAATAATATATATATATATAACTATATATATATATATATATATATATATATAATAACCGTATTAAAATCCTGTAGCCTTTGTATGAATAGAATTCACGTGGCCCTTTTTTTTTTTTTAAGTTGCAGGATACCATGATATATATATAAAAATCGTAGTAACCTTTAAATGATTTCCGTGCTGCAAAATCATTTTTTTCTTAAACCGTGCATTACCCTTGTAAGAGTTAGGAATTATAAGTAATCATATTACCAATTTTATCACGCTGTAGGAAATCTTGAATGGTAATAATCAACACCATTACATGGGAAGCATTTGATTCAGCAGCCCCCATGATACGCGTGCTCACGGAATTGTTACGACTTTTTTTTTGTTTAAATTTTATATAATAAATTATGCCCAATTAAATTGTTCTAAACACATATCAATATACATATCAAATTAAAACAATTAATAATTCGCATAAAGGTTTGGCTCTGATGCCACTGTTAGGTTTGTAATATTCTAGAACGCAATCAAATTGCATAAAAAGTGCGAACGCGTAAAAAATCGAGTTTAAAAAATTTACAAACCATATACCCGGATCACCCTTTATGCACAATTATTAATTAAACGAAAAGATAAAGAATAAAATCATACCTTGAAGATCAAAGCTTCCTCGTGTACAAGTTCACCTCCAAATCCTTTCGCGTTCAACTTGAATCCACCGGGTTTGGTTCCTTCCTTTGATCAACGTTAGCCACCCATATGTTTGGCCTCTAGAGGTGATCCACCAAGGAATAATAAGAATTCAAGAAGATGGTGTATTGGCTCAAACCCTAGTTTTTCCTATCTGTATAGAAAAAGGGGGCGTACTCTCCAACGAATTGGAATTATGTCGTATATCTGATATCAGATATAAGACTCCTCTTATAAAGATATCAGGTAACCTTATTTAATTAAATGGGTTCCCTAATCTTATTAGGGATAATTAATTAAACTCTTTTAATTAATTTTCCCTCCTAATCCTATTAGGAATAAATGAGAGTACTTATATTAAATTAATTCCTAAACCCTTTTAGAAATTAAAATAATAATAATTTTAATAATATTAATAAGTCTCCTCTTATTAATTTATATTTAATATTTCTAAAATATTAAATAATAAATATTAAGCTATTTAATTTATTCTATCACCAGTAGATTAAATTAAATATACTTAACATATATTATTACGATTATGCCATTAACTTCTTAAATAATTATTCTTCCTTTTATGGTGTGACCCTTTAGGTTCTCCATGTTAAACCGGTTGTGAATAAATCAATTAGAACAATTCTAATCTTATTTAAATAAATAAATTAAACAATTAATTTATTTAAATAAATAATATTTATTCTACAATAGGGATAAGCCTCCCTAGCGATCAACGACTTTCCAGATAATATAAATTTCAACATTAATCATTAAAGAACCTTTGAGTAAATAGTTACTGTACAATTCAATCCTTCCACCATACAATGTCCCAATTAAATATAAGACATGGAATTCTTTGTCAAGTCTAATTTTATTTAATTATATGTATTTCGATCCTTAAATGCACAACTCAAATAATGCAAATTAGAAACTCCTTTCTAATTTCATTACGCCCGCCGCCAAGGACTACTGGGTTGTCATTTATCGAATCACATAGGACATTTCTCTTCTTTTATTAGAAGTGGTAGATTCTTTATTGATCATACATTATCTCCATGTACAACTTATTATACCCAAGCATACCCTTTGATATACCCTAAGGGTCTTAAGGAATAAGTCAAAGTATAACTCATCATACACAAGATACTAGGATGATCTCAAGTCCAAGGATTACTTGTACTACTATCACTACTGAGAATTCCTATTGATGAGCAAGTAAAACTCCATTAGGTATTCCTTAGCGAGCCACGTTCAGTGAACTTATTCTCTAATAAGCACCTACATACTTGCTTTAGTGTCTCCACACAAATGATCATGAGATCAATCATCCTCATCCAATGAGCAAACAACGTATGTACCAATCTATCCGGATTCACTAATCCCCAATTTAGTAATCCAATGATTGGGAACTATTTTAGTTTTAAGCTTTCTAAGAATTTAGATCTCATTAGAATGATCATCATCATTATTCTAAAAGCATTGCTTAAAACTATGGGTTTATCACATATTATAAAACAACATCATGTAGATAATTAAAAGCCTTTAATAAATTAATACTTTTTATTAATAAATGAATAAGATTGTTACAAAGTATATGATTTATCATCAAACATGATTGGCTTGTGTGCATACTACTTTCAAGTGCAAGATCAAATCTTGGCTCAACTGTCCATCCATGACAAAACTTGTTGTCCTAATTGTTCAATCAAATTGATCATGTTTAGGACATGTGTCAGTACTGTAGTGTCATCGGTCATTCTAGATCGAAAGAGCTCCTTAGATATCTGATATCTATCAGTCCTACTTTCCTCACCATCAACTACTTGATGTGCAGGAATATAGTAGGAGCATCCATAATTTCATGCTGACGCTGAAGCTCGTTACTCATGAATGCGAGCATGATGCATTGAGCCAACTGTGCATCGTCTTGCTACTTTCTAAAAGTAACAATTTCTTCCTCAGAGGCATTGTCTACAACCATTGCAGGGATAGGCGTATTAAAGACATAAGATAGCTTTTCAGTCATAAGAACTATTCTCAATTTCCTTAACCAATCCGTTTAATACGGTCCGGTTAAATAGCATCTAATATGCTTTGCAGTGATAGTAATTTAGACATTGTAAAATTCTGTAAATGAATTTGTAATTAACAATATTTTAGCATACATTCTTTTATTAATTACCAAAATAAATTAGGTCTTGTTTTAAATTGGTATCTCCCACTATTTTCTTCTAACTATATTACCTTCACTTATATAGTTCGGCAAAATATAATTAAAGATTGGCTAGTAAAAATAAGGATCCCATTTCAAATGTATATAGCCTTGTGGTGACACAACAAACTATATATAAATAAATAGGTAGACAAATCTTGTCAATTACATCAACTGTGCAACTTCTTGTATTTTACCTCTTAGATCGTAAGGGTCAAGTGTGTGCACATCCGAACTAAAATGATCCAAGTTAAGTCCAACCTAGCACTCTATATATTCAAAAAAAGAAAAATACTGTCCTTGTAGTGACACAACAAAATAATATTGTTCAATTTTCTTTATAAGCATCAAATGTGATAAATTAACATCTTAAATACTTAATACTTTCCTTGTGGTGACACAACAAACTCATACTAAATATTTAATACTTTATTAATTTTATCATGCTAGAAGGCGACGTTCAATATTCCAAATATCTTTGAATGCTTAGGACTTAATATAAAAAATTTGAGGGGTTTGTTATTGATTTGTATCATCTTGTTTAGCGCGCATGCACATATATATATAAAATACACGTCATATTAATTAACATGCGAAGCATGTTTGCATAATATATAATATATATAGTATAAGCATGCACATATAGAATACTATATTCTACCTGAATTGATTATGGACTTTTTTTCTAGTTTGGTTCACTAGAGCCACCAAGTGAACCGAAAGGTCAAACCTTAGGGGTGCAAAAATTAATATTTAAATATAACTATTACATTTAAACCCGGGCTCCATTACAAACGGGTCTTCAAACGCTCCTTGATCCTTGATCTCTAATTCTTCAAAATTAATTATAACTATTCGTATTACAAAAACTATTTAAAATAAATAAAAACCTTGATCAGAAGTCAAGGGGAAGTACATAAGAGGAAGTTAGAATTTACATTAAGAAAAAATTAGAGAAGACGAGGTACGCAGACCCATTTAATAAAACTCATAAATTCATGCATCCAACTAAAATAAAATCCATTCACATTGGTCAATAGTCCATAATCAATCCCATTTATTATCATACACATCACCATATGCATCAATAAATAACATTCATCTCATGAATAATAAACATTTAATATATATATTGATATCATTTAATGGGCAAATTTAGTTAGTATAAAATCTAATTTTGAATCAAAATAAACTCCTTTATTTTAAATCAAATCTAAATCAAAATAAAACTATTTTATTTTAATTTATCCAATTTTGAATAAAATAAACTATTTTATTTTAATCAAAATAATCCCTTTATTTTAATTTTGGAATCCAATTCCAAGTAAAAAAAACTCCTTTATTAAAGGAAATATTGATTCTCTTTCTTATTCAAAAATAAACTCTTTTATTTTGAATAATATGAAATCTTATTTCATATCTAAATAAACTCTTTTATTTAAGGAAATATGGAATCTAATTTCAACTCCAATTAGTTATCATGGAATCAAATTCCAACTTTAATTAGTTAGCATGAAATTTAATTTTATAATTAAAATAAATCTTTTATTTTAAGATTAAAATAAACCTTTTATTTTAATTATAAAATAATCAAATATATATATATATATATATATATATATATATTACTAGTAATATATATATATATATATAATTCTTGAATCCAAGTAATATCCCTTTTACGGGATTAATCCTTCCTTGCCAAGGTAATCATGATTACGTATATAAGTTAGGAACTTTGAGACATATATGTATGATTACCACGTTGCTGAATCACGTTTTTTTTTCAAAACCGCTATAATATATAACACATTACTTTTCTAAGGACTGTTGAATAACCGTGAATCATGAATCAACAACAGGACAATGGTTTTTGGGGGAAAAAAATTATTCGCGAATAACAGCTTTAAAAAAAACGGCCATTTTTTTTAAAATAAATTTTATACAATAAATTATGCCCAATTAAATTATTCTAAACACATACCAATATACATATCAAATCTGAAATAATTAATAATTTGCATAAAGGTTTGGCTTTGATACTACTGTTAGATTTGTAATATTCATGAACGCAATCAAATTGCACAAATAAGCGGAAACGTGTAAAAATCAGAGTTTAAAAAATTTTACAAACTATATACCCGGATCACCCTTTATACATAATTATTAATTAAACAAAAAGATATGAAGAACAAGAATCATACCCTTGAAGATTCGAGCTTCCTCAAGTACGAGTTCACCTCCAAATCCTTTCACGTTCAACTTGAATCCACCAGTTTGATTCCTTCCTTTGATCAACGTTAGCCACCCAAGTGTTTGGCCTCTAGAGGTGATCCACCAAGAAAGAATAAAGATTCAAAAAGATGAGTGGTTGGCTAAACCCTAGTTTTTCTATCTCTATAGAAAAGGAGCCTACTCTCCAACCCTTGAAATTGCGTATATTTGATATCTGATATAAGACTCCTCTTATAAAGATATCAAGTAACCCAATTAAAATAAGGTATTATTTATTTAATTAAACTCTTTTAATTAAATGGGCTCCCTAATCTTATTAGGGATAATTAATTAAACTCCTTTAACTAATTTTCCTCCTAATCATATTAGGAATAAATGAGAGTAATTATATTAAATTAATTCTTAAACTCTTTAGAAATTAAAATAATAATAATTGTAATAATATTAATAAGACTCCTCTTATTAATTTATATTTAATATTTCTAAAATATTAAATAATAAATATTAAGCTATTTAATTTATTCTATCACCATAGATTAAATTAAATATACTTAACATATTATTACGATTATGCCATTAACTTCTTAAACAATTATTCTTCCTTTTATGGTGTGACCCTTTAGGTTCTCCATATTAAACCGGTTGTGAATAAATCAATTAGAACAATTCTAATCTTATTTAAATAAATAAATTAAACGATTAATTTATTTAAATAAATAATATTTATTCTACAATAGGGATAAGCCCCCCTAGCGATCAACGACCAGATAATATAGATTTCAACATTAATCATAAAAGAAACTTTGAATTAATAGTTACCGTACAATTCAATCCTTCCACCATACAATGTCCCAATTAAATATAAGACATGGAATTACTGTCAAGTCTTATTTTATTTAATTATATGTATTTCGACTCTTAAATGCACAACTCCAAATAAATCAAATTAGAAACTCCTTTCTAATTTCATCCTGCCTTGGCCAAGGACTACTGGGTTATCATTTATCGAATTACATAGGACATTTCTCTTCTTTTACTAGAAGTGGTAGATTCTTTATTGATCATACATTATCTCTATGTACAACTTATTATACCCAAGCATACCCTTTGATATACCCTAAGGGTCTTAAGAAATAAGTCAAAGTATAACTCATCATACACAAGATACTATGATGATCTCAAGTCCAATGATCACTTGTACTACTATCACTACAGGAATTCCTATTGACAGGCAAGTAAAACCCCATTAGGTATTCCTTAGCGAGCCACGTTCGGTGAACTTATTCTCTAATAAGCACCTACATACTTGCTTTAGTGTCTCCACACAAATGATCATGAGATCAATCATCCTCGTCCAATGAGCAAGCAACGTATGTACCAATCTATCCGGATTCACTAATCCCCAATTTAGTAATCCAACGATTGGGAACTATTTTAGTTTTAAGCTTTCTAAGAATTTAGATCTCATTAGAATGATCATCATCATTATTCTAAAAGCATTGCTTAAAACTATGGGTTTATCACATATTATAAAATAACATCATGTAGATAATTAAATGCCTTTAATAAATTAATACTTTTTATTAATAAATGAATATGATTGTTTACAAAGTATATGCTTTATCATCAAACATGATTGGCTTATGTGCATACTACTTTCAAATTTAGCATCTAATATGTTATGCAGTAATAATAATTTTAGACATTGTAAAATTCTATAAATGAATTTGTAATTAACAACATTTTAGCATACATTCTTTTATTAATTACCAAAATAATTTAGGTCTTGTTTTAAATTGGTATCTCCCACTATTTTCATCAAACTATATTACCCTCACTTATATAGTTCGAAAAAATCTAATTAAAAATTTGCTAGTTAGATTAAGGATCCAATTTCAAATGTCTATAGCCTTGTGTGCGCACAACAAACTATATATAAATAAATAGGTAGACACCTCTCTTCAATTACATCAACTATGCAACTCCTTTTATTTTGCCTCTTAAATCATAATGGTCAAGTGTGTGCACATCCGAACTAAAATGATTTAAGTTAAGTCAGACCTAGCATTTCCATATAAGTGAAGAGAAAACTACAGCCCTTGTGTGTGCACAACAAAACAGTATTGTTCAATTCCTTATAAATATCATATGTAATAAAAACAACATCTTAAATATTTAATATTTGCCTTGTGTGTGCACAACAAACTCATATTAAATGTAAGACCCCAACTTATTATTAATGAAATTTAATTTTCTCTATTTATTATTTTGAAATAGTAAGGGTTGATTTGATTAATGTGGATAGTTAGGGGTAAAATACGCAAATATTTCAAAATAAGCAAGTGGTTATAAAATATTCATTGTTGTCGGGGAATATTCGTTTGGTCGTGGAATATTAAATCTTTGTCGGGGAATATTAAATGCGGACCAGTAGCGACCGTGTGTGGGCCCATAACTTGAAAGCGATTGGATGAAGAAAGCGACAAATATAAGTTGTTTAAAAATAGCGGTGTAGTTATTCTGCAGATTATCTTGTTAAAATACTCGGTGAGTTAAAACACGATGCTTTGCGGTATTGCACCAATTATTGATTCTTACGTAAGAAAGGCACTACTCGATAATGGTTACGATGTAATTCTTTATTCGTTATTTTATTGATTTAATAATTGTTGCGTTGATATTTTATATTCTTTGTTGTTTGATAATTGTCATTTACGGTATTTTTCATTATCGAAGCAATAATTCATATTATCGAATAATATTATTAGATAACATTATTGGCAATGTCTAGAAAGTTACATCTAAGGAGAGGTTTGGTCACCTAATTGCTTGGCCGATGAGGAGAAATTCTTATTGGAAAGCCCCTCTTTCTGAGAGCGCACGGTTGTCGATATTGTGATTTTGTAATATTATTTGTGAATAATTAATTATTGATTCATATGATAAGGAAAATATTGATTTTATGTGGATATAGATGGGAAAATTTTTAATGTGACAATTGTTGAAAATTGAAATTTTATCTTTTTTACGATAAAATAATTTATTTAAATATATTATTATATTATAATAATATAATAATGGTGATATTTTTACAACGAATGTGGGATATATGAGTATCTGAGGAGGAAGAGTATTTTTGTTGCAATAAATATTTAAAACATGTTAAACATAATAAATTGGACCCCATTTATTGGTGAAATTTGATTATAACTTGTAAAATTGCCTGGTTTGTGGATTTCGGTCAATTTACATTTGGAATTTGGAAAAACTTTCTTACGCAAAGTTGTAGAGAATTGAATTTCCTATAAAAATGCGAGATTTGAATTTTTCGATAAAAGGGCTATTTATTATGAATTATTGAAGTTAGAAGTTTAAAATAATTAATTTTTGGGAGTTTTAGTTAATTATTTTGATAAAAACGTTTTTTTTTGCAACTAAGTTGGCCTCACATGTGATTCAAATGGGCTGAGATTAGTTGTCTAAAAGGTGGGCTAAAGAAAATGTGAAAAATATATTAATATTATATTCAATTTTCTACTTTGGTGTTCTAAGCATTTTCTATAAATAGGGTGCTTAGGTTAGAATTGAAAAACACACGAAGCTGAAGTTTTTCTCTATTTCTCTCTCGATATATTGAGCGTATTCTTGTGAGTATACTTTGAGTATTGTTAGGCGGTGCAAGTTCCTTGAGACTATATACGGTATTCCAAATTTAGAAGTACTAATCTTTCGAGGTAAGGGATGTTATTTTCTTCTCGAATGATATTATTTCTTGATATCATTATCTTTGAAATATTGGTTGAAACTTTTTATCAAATTTGGAACTTTTCCGTATGGGGTTACTTATTCATGAGTTACTATTCATGAGTTACTATTCATGAGTTACTATTCACGAGTTCTTATTCATGAGTTACTATTCATGATTCTTATTCATGAGTTCTTATTCACGAGTACTATTCATGAAGCGTGAAGATGTTTTTTTGGAAATTTCTATCTTTTGGTGTTGAGTTCTTATTCACGTATTGACTTATTCACGTATCTGACACTATTCATAGAAAAATAAAATTTCTTCTTTTTGTCCAAAATATTTATTACGGATACTAGCTTTGATTGTATCCATGTTTTGATCATTCTTGAATTTTACACCACTATGATTATTATTTTGAGGTATTTTTGAACATGGATAAAACAAAGTACGAATCCTTAATCCTTAATCCTTGTCATTTTGTTTCCTTTGGATTCGTTTCTTTTAAAAATATTTTTCATCATCCTCGGTCTTAAATGATGATATTATTGAATATCTTTGGCTTTGTAGTGCAAA
This sequence comes from Panax quinquefolius, assembly GCA_020205615.1. Taxonomy (NCBI): domain Eukaryota; kingdom Viridiplantae; phylum Streptophyta; class Magnoliopsida; order Apiales; family Araliaceae; genus Panax; species Panax quinquefolius. The sequence goes on from CM035153.1 coordinate 106,820,154, forward strand.
GATGAATGATTTTCTGAAGAATATCTTTGGTAGTAGTGCAAAAGATGAGCAGTGTTTAGATGAACATGACCGGTGATTAATATCTTTGGCTGTAGTGCAAAGATGAATATTTGATTCGGATGTATATTGATTGATGTTCTGAGGATAAAAGATGAGCGATGAACTTTTAAATTCATACATAGAAGATAGTAGTTTGCATTCTCTACTTAACTCTTCTAATGAATTATTATTTCCGGCTGCGAATATTGATTTAAAATTTGTTGTCTATTATATTCTATTAGATTTTTCCTGTTGAAGACTAACGGTAATTTGTTGTATATTATCTTAGTCATAATATTCTTTCTTGGGCTAGTTGAGCTCACCCTTTTCATTTTTGTTCCATTTTTTCTTCTCGGGAGGCGAGAATATAGCGAAATGCAGTCGGGGGGTATGGAATGAAGGTTTTAGAAAGAATTGTTTAGTAGTCCTCACCATTTTTGTAAAATAATGTATCAATAAATGTGATGAGGATTTATTTGAGTATAGATATTGTCTAGAAGATAATATTTGTATTCAAACTCACGAGTTTCTTGTTGTAATAATAAAGTTGTAGTTGTTTACGTACCATGTATTGACAACTCAAAATGGGTGATGTATACCTATTTTGGGGCGTCACGGTTAGTATCGAGCTTAGGGATATGATCTCTGGCGGAGATCGGGGAATAGAACTAGGAGGGAGAGGCGAGTAAATCCTTCGCTAGTGTGTCCTACCTAAGCTTATTTTTTAGTTAGTCGAGTATATAAGGATATTATGTGATATATTGATTTCCTTAATTAACCCTTGTTTTATAGCATGGTATTTGAGAATGTCAATTTGAGAATATTAACAATGGAAATGAGGCCGTGGAGAGCGCTTTGTACTCACCAACGAGGAGAGCGTGCTTGGTGGCAATGTTCCTCTGTGAACAACACCACCGGCGAGATGATGAGCGAGGGGATGTTTAGAAGCTTTTTGCGGTTCATGCAAAATCAGACGAGGAGACTTCGTGTTCAAAATCTGAGGAGAAAATGATAGCAATTCACGGGTTATCACAAATGCAAGCGATTCAAAGAGTTGGGACCACGAATTTAAGGAAAGCTAGATCCGATCATGGCGGAAACATGGGTCAAAGCAAATTACCAAGATATTCGATGTCTTGGGATGCGGAGAACAGAAGGTTCCATTCGCCACCTTTATGTTCCGTGGCGAGGCGGACTCTTTGGTGGGAGATGCGTGAAGCGTACCATCCGGCCGCTTTTCGGCATGTCTTGGGAAGCGTTTCAAAAACTATTTAATGACAAATACTTTCACGAAAGTGTTGCGTCGTATGAAGGAAGTGGAGTTCATCATATTAGAGCAAAACAACATGATGGTGTCTCGGCCACGAGGCAAAGTTTGTAGAGTTATCGAGTTTGCACCTCATTTGGTAGAGAATGAGGAGCGTATAATGCGGATGTTTCTTAGAGGTTTGAAACCCGGATACGTCGGTATCTCATTTCTCATAAACTTTCTCTCTATTTAGATGTTGTAAACAAGGCTCAATTATTAAGCGAGATAACGAAGTACGGTCGGTGAGGACCATAACCGAGGATCGTACGAGAGATAGTCATCAGCGAATAATGATAACCAACGAGAAAGAAAAGCGAGACGGACAAAAATGGTAACCACTCTGGTGGTAATCATGGCAATGAAAATAGAAGAAGCGAGTCGGGAGGAGATTTTAAAAAGAGAAGATTTAACAACGACCATGTGAAGGCAGCGGTCTTGCGTGACAAGCGGTTCTAAGGAGGAGAAACGACCACCCGGTCATATCTTATAAATCACGGGAAAGAGGGACATATTAGTCAAAGCATCCCACAGCAGTTCAAGGTATGCTATAATTGTGGAAAGGAATGACATATCGCTCGAGATTATGCGTAAGCGAAACCTAGTTCAATGGGGACGGTGACTCAAAAAGTATCCGAGAAAAGTCAAAGTCAGCGATTAGGAAGAAGCGTTTGTTGTGGTGGTCAAAATCGAGGAACCCAAACGAGGTGATCACGGGTAAGCTATTTATAAATTCTTGTGAAGTTTATACCTTACTTGATCTGGGTGCTACCCATTCATTTATCTCTCTGCTTGTGCTCAACATTTAAACTTGACTCAGGAGAAATTAGACTTTGACCTATCTGTGGAAACTCCGTTAGGAGAAACTTTCATCACATCCTTTGTTTATAAATCTTGTTTGATTGAGTTGGCACCATTACCTTACTGTTGACCTTATCTCTTTAAAGATACTTGCTTTTGATGTGATTTTAGGGATTGATTGGTTAACTACTCATCATGCCAAAATTGATTGTTTTCATAAGGTTGTTAGTTTTCATATTCTAACCAACTTTGTTTGCGAATTCAAGCAACTAAACCATTAAAATCAATCCTTTGTCATATCTAATCATAAAGCTATTCGTTTATTGAAAAGCGGATGTCAAGCTTTCTTAGCCCATGTTATGGATTTGAATAAAGACACGTCAAATTTGAATAATATTCTGTTGTTATTGACTTTCTGACGTATTTCTGAAGAACTTCCGGTCTACACCCCGAGCGTGAAGTTGAATTCTTTATTGATCTTGAACACAGTACAAAGCCCATTTCTAAAACCCCATATCGAATGGCTCTATTGAACTTCGGGAGTTAAAGGTCCAACTATAGGAATTGTTGGACATCGGTTTCATTCGTCTAGTACATCTCCTTGGGGTGCTCTGTTTTATTAAGTAAAGAAGAAAGAAGCGGGAGTATGCGACTTTGTATTGACTCTCGGGAATTGAATCATGTCACCATCAAGAATAAGTATCCTCTACCTCGTATTGATGACTTGTTTGACCTTCAAGGGCGATTCTTTTCAAAAATCGATCTTAGTTCGGATATCCAAGATTGAAGATTAGGCGAGGATATTCAAAGGCGCCTTTAGAACTCGATGCGGGCATTATGAATTCTTAGTCATGTCTTTCGGATGGACTAATGCTCCTGCGGCTTTCATGGATATGATGAACAAAGTATTCAAGGAATATTTGGATCGATTCGTTGTTGTTTTTATTGATGACATCCTCATATATTCCAAAAGTCGTGAAGATCATGAGCACCATTTGAAATTTGGTACTCAAAGGCTTCGTGAAAACAAACTATATGCCAAATTGAAGAAATGCGAGTTACGGCTTGAGGAAGTAGCATTCCTTGGGCGCGTGGTGTCGAAACATGGAGTATCTGTTGATCCGTGAAGATTGAAGCAATACAAAGTTTGGGAGCAGCGAAGTCGGTGGTGAAAGTACGTAGTTTTTGGGCTTAATTTGGTTATTATCGGAGATTTGTGGAAGGTTTTCTCGAATCGCTACTCCATTAACTTCAACTAACTTCGGAAGGATACAAAATTCGTTGGGGCGAAGAATCGAGAAGAGTTTCCAAGAGCTTAAGAGGAGACTTATTTTGATTTTGTTCTAACAATACCATCTGGTTCGGATGGATTTGTTATCTCTGACGATGCTTCGAGCAAAGGGTTAGGATGTGTTCTCATGCAGCGTGGGAAAGTCATAGCCTATGCCTCGCGACAACTTAAAGAGTATGAGAGGAATTATCCTACTCATGATCTAGAGTTAGCGGCCGATCGTTTTCGCTAAAGATATGGAGGCACTATCTATATGGGGAGAAAGTGGAGATATATTCGGACCATAAAAGCCTTAAATATTTCTTCACTCAAAAAGAACTCAACATCGGCGAGAGTGACGTTGGCTCGAGCTATTGAAAGACTACGACCACACTATTCAATACCATCACGGAAAAGCGAGCGTGGTGGTGATGCGTTGAGTAGAAGATCATATGCGAGGAGCGAGTGCGATGATGTCAAGTATCGTATAGAGCCAACTTTAATAGAAAAAGTTAAGGTTGCTCAAGCCACCAGGGCGGAGGTGATGCGTATGAAGAAGAAAGTACAAGAAGGAGCTATTCGAGCGAGAATTGATGAAGAAGGAATACTTGAGTCCACTCTAGACTTTGTGTTCTAACGACTACGATTTGAAGTACAAGATTATGATGGAGGCACACAATACACCATTTGCAATCCATCCTGGAAGTACTAAAATGTATCGTGATCTTGACATACATTTTGGTGGAACAATATGAAGAGAGAGATTGCAAAATTTATCTCGATGTGTTTAACTTGTCAGCGTGTAAAAGCGGAGCATCGGTACCTAACGGTCCGTTGCAACCACTTGAGATTCGAAATGGAAGTGGGAACACATTACCATGGATTTAGATTACGGGTCTTCCCTACGGTTTCTCGAGGCATCAATGCTATTTGGGTTATTGTTGATAGATTAAACAAAGTACGCTCATTTCTTGCCGAAATCACGGAGACTTATTCACTTGAGCGTCTTACTAGTATATGCGTGAATGAGATTGTGAGGTTGCATGGCATACTGTATCCATAGTTTCGGATCGTGACCCAAGATTCACTTCAAGATTTTGGGTTAGCTTGCAAAAAGCTATGGGCGCAGATTTACGATTGATTCGGCATACCATCCTCAAGCAGACGGACAATCGAAAGGACTATTCAAACTCTTGAAGATTTATTAAGACTACTGTGTCCTAGACTTTCAAGGCGGTTGGGATAAGTATTTACCATTGGTGGAATTCTCCTACAACAACGGTTATCGAGCAGCAAGTATAGGTGTAGCTCCATTTGAAGCATTATATGGGAAAGAGGCTCTGGGTGAAGCAACTTTGTTGGGACCCGAGTTAGTACGTATAACTACGAAAAGATCCAAATGATTGACAGCGTATATAAAGCGGCACAAGATCGACAAAAGAGTTATGCGGATCTTCATCGAAAGGGCGTGGAATTTAGTGTAGGGGATCATGTATTGTTGCGAGTTGCTCCATGGAAGGGAGTTACAAGATTTGGGAAGAGAGGAAAGCTCAATCCACGATTTATTGGTCCATTTCAAATTCTTGACCAAGGAAGTAGGAAATGTAGCCTATAGACTCGCGTTACCTCAAAAGTATGTCTCGTGTTCATAATGTGTTTCACATATCTGTACTTCATAAATATGTGAAAGACCGAACCACGTTATAGAGTTAGAACCAGGACGAGATAGCCAGAAGACTTAACGTATGAGGAGGTACTGTCAAGATCTTGGATAGGAAGGAGCATGTCCCTACGCAATGAAAGGTCATACCACAAGTTAAAGTTTTGTGGAGGAATCATGCTTTATAGAGGAAATGACACAGGAATTGGAAGCGGAAATGAAAGCGAGGTATCCTCACCTTTTGAAAACACCGTACGTCGTCGTCAATTTCGAGGACGAAATTTCATAAGGAGGGAGGTTGTAAGACCCCAACTTATTATTAATGAAATTTAATTTTCTATTTATTATTTTGAAATAGTAAGGGTTGATTTGATTAATGTGGATAGTTAGGGGTAAAATCGCAAATATTTCAAAATAAGCAAGTGGTTATAAAATATTCATTGTTGTGGGGAATATTCGTTTGGTGGTGGAATATTATTGCATCTTTGTCGGGGAATATTAAATGCGAATGTAGCGATGACCATATGTGGGCCCCATGTGAAAGCGATTGGATGAAGAAAGCACAAATATAAGTTGTTTAAAAATAATAAGTGTAGTTATTTACAGAATTATCTTGTTAAAATACTAAATTGGTTAAAACATAGTAGATTGCTGTATTGCACCAATTATTGATTCTTACGTAAGAAGGCACTACTCGATAATGGTTCGAGATAATTCTTATTCGATATTTTATTGATTTTATAATTCTTTGCGTTGATATTTTATATTCTTTGTTGTTTTGATAATTGTCATTACACGGTATTTTTCATTATCGAAGCAATAATTCATATTATCTGAATAATATTATTAGATAACATTATTGGCAATGTCTAGAAAGTTACATCTAAGGAGAGGTTTGGTCACCTAATTGCTGGCGCCGATGAGGAGAAATTCTTATTGGAAAGCCCTCTTTCCTTGAGGCGCACTGGTTGTCGATATTGTGATTTTGTAATATTATTTGTGAATAATTAATTATTGATTCATATGATAAGGAAAATATTGATTTTATGTGGATATAGATGGAGAAAATTTTTAATGTGACAATTGTTGAAAATTGAAATTTTATCTTTTTACGATAAAATAATTTATTTAAATATATTATTATATTATAATAATATAATAATGGTGATATTTTTACAACGAATGTGGGATATATGAGTATACGAGGAGGAAGAGTATTTTTGTTGCAATAAATATTTAAAACATGTTAAACATGTAAATTGGACCCCATTTATTGGTGAAATTTGATTATAACTTGTAAAATTGCCCGTTTGTGGATTTGGTCAATTTACATTTGGAATTCGGAAAAACTTTCTTACGCAAAGTTGTAGAGAATTGAATTTCCTATAAAAACTCATGAGATTTGAATTTTCTGATAAAAAGGCTATTTATTATGAATTATTGAAGTTAGAAGTTAAAATAATTAATTTTGGGAGTTTTAGTTAATTATTTTGAGAAAAACGTTTTTTGCAACTAAGTTGGCCTCACATATGATTCAAATGGGCTGAGATCAGTTGTCTAAGGTTGGCTAAAGAAAATGTGAAAAATATATTAATATTATATTCAATTTTCTACTTTGGTGTTCTAAGCATTTTCTATAAATAGGGTGCTTAGGTTAGAATTGAAAAACACAATTAAAGCTGAAGTTTTTCTCTATTTCTCTCGATATATTGAGCGTATTCTTGTGAGTATACTTTGAGTATTGTTAGGCGGTCCAAGTTCCTTGAGACTATATCCGGTATTTCATTTAGAAGTACTAATCTTTCGAGGTAAGGGATGTTATTTTCTTCTCAAATGATATTATTTTCTCAATATCATTATCTTTGAAATATTGGTTGAAACTTTTTATCAAATTTGGAACTTTTCCATGTCGGGGTTACTATTTCATGAGTTTCTTATTCATGAGTTACTATTCACGAGTTACTATTCATGAGTTATTATTCATGAGTTACTATTCATGAAGTTCTTATTAAAGTACTATTCATTAAGCGTGAAGATGTTTTTTTGGAAATTTCTATCTTTTGGTGTGTGAGTTACTTATTCACGTATACGCGGCACTATTCACGATATCTGGCACTATTCATTGAAAAATAAAATTTCTTCTTTTTTGTCCAAAATATTTATTACGGATACTAGCTTTGATTGTATCCATGTTTTGATCATTCTTGAATTTTACACCACTATGATTATTTTTGAGGTATTTTTGAACATGGATAAAACAAAGTACGAATCCTTAATCCTTAATCCTTGTCATTTTGTTTCCTTTGGATTCGTTTCTTTAAAAATATTTTCATCATCCTCGGTCTTAAATGATGATATTATTGAATATCTTTGCTTTTGTAGTGCAAAGATGAATGATTTCTGAAGAATATCTTTGGTAGTAGTGAAGATGAGCAGTGTTTAGATGAACATGATTAGGTGATGAATATCTTTGGCACGTAGTGCAAAGATGAATATTTGATTCTAGATGTATATTGATTGATGTTACAAGGATAAAAGATGAGCGATGAACTTTTAAATTCATACATAGAAGATAGTAGTTTGCATTCTCTACTTAACTCTTCTAATGAATTATTATTTCATGCGAATATTGATTTAAAATTTGTTGTCTATTATATTCTATTAGATTTTTCCTGTTGAAGACTAACGGTAATTTGTTGTATATTATCTTAGTCATAATATTCTTTTCTTGGGCTAGTTGAGCTCACCTTTTTTCTTTTTGTTCCATTTTTCTTCTCGGGAGGCGAGAATATAGCGATGCAAGTCGGGGTATGGAATGAAGGTTTTAGAAAGAATTGTTTAGTAGTCCTCACCATTTTTGTAAAATAATGTATCAATAAATGTGATGAGGATTTATTTGAGTATAGATATTGTCTAGAAGATAATATTTGTATTCAAACTCACAGTTTTACTGTTGTAATAATAAAGTTGTAGTTGTTTCTGTACCATGTATTGACAACTCAGAATGGGTGATGTATACCTATTTTGGGGGCGTCACATTAAATATTCAATACTCTATTGTTTCTATCATGCTAGAAGGCGACGTTCGATATTCCAAATATCTTTGAACGTTATAAATTAATATAAAAAATTGAGGGGTTTGTTATTAATTTGTCTCATCTTGTTTAGTGCGCATGCACACACACATATATAAAATACACGTCATATTAATTAACATGCGAAACATGTTTGCATAATATATATATATATATATATATATATATATATATATTGTATAAGCATGCACATATAGAATACTATATTCTACCCGAATTGATTATGGACTTTATTCTAGTTTGGTTCACTAGAGCCACCAAGTGAGCCAAAAGGTCAAACCTAGGGTACAAGAATTAAATTTAAATATAACTATTACATTTAAATCCCGGGCTCCATTATAAACGGGTCTTCAAGCGCTCCTTATTCCTTGATCTCTAAGTCTTCAAAATTAATTCTAACTATTCCTATTACAAAACTATTTAAAATAAATAGAAACCTTGATCAGATCGAGGAAAGTACATAGAGGAGGAGTTAGAATTTACATTAAGAAAAATTAGAGAAGATGAGGTATGAGACCCCATTTAGTAAAAAACACATACATTCATTCATCCAACTAAAATAAAATCCAATCACATTGGTCAATAGTCCATAATCAATCCTATTTATAATCATACACATCTACATATGCATCAATAAATAATTCATCTCATGAATAATAAACATTCAATATATATATTGATATTATTTAATGGGCAAATTTAGTTAGCATAAAATCTAATTTTTAATCAAAAGTAAACTCCTTTATTTTAATCCAAATTTAAATTAAAATAAACCTCTTTTATTTTAATTTATCCAATTTTGAATAAAATAAACTATTTTATTTTAATCAAATTCTTTAATCAAAATAAACTCATTTATTTTAATTAATTATGAAATTCAATTTCAAGTAAAAAAAAACTCCTTTATTAAAGGAAACACGGATTCTCTTTCCTATTCACAAATAAACTCCTTTATTTTGAATAATATGAAATCTTATTCCATATATAAATAAACTCCTTTATTTAAGGAAATATGGAATCTAATTTTAACTCAATTAGTTATCATGGAATCTAATTCCAACTCTAATTAATTAGCATGAAATTTAATTTTAAAATTAAAATAAACCTATTATTTTAAGATTAAAATAAACTTTTTATTTTAATTATAAATTATTAAGAATATATATATATATATATATATATATATATATATATATATAATATAACTTAAACCTTTCATATAAATTGTAATGGCTCGGAAAATCCTATGTAATATTCAATTATTATAATGTCAAATCTTGAGTATAATTTTTTTTATTATTTCTCATTGCAACAAAACTATTATTTATTTAATAGTTTATGAAACATCTTGATTTTGAAGGATAAAGAAATAATGTACCATCATGAATTATTTAAAATTACACGGGATAGTCATTTTAATGATATATGTGCTAACTATTGTTGCTAGAGAATATAATAGATAAAAGTCCACGTGTTTTAATTTAACAAGAGTCCATATTAAAATATTGGGCCTTATTAAATTTTGCCATGTATGCTTGCAAGTCTCCTTCAATTAAATTAGGAATATGGGTTATGGTATTGGGCCTAAAAATAAAACCAATCCTAGCCTATTTTCTAGCCCAATTCCACAGCCCCAATTGTTAAAAAGAGTGGAATGGTTCAAGCCCCAAATCAAGAATTGTCAAAACCCAATCCTGTAAACCCATTGGTGTATAGCAAGTTAACCATTAAAACTTTGGGTTAAAGGGACTAGGCCCAAAACAAACACTGCCCAGTCTTGCCTTAGGAACTTCCAACAGCCCACATGGGTAAACTAAAGAGCTGAGGTTGTTTTGTTGTCAACAGTAGTTAGTTAACAGGTTAGTCAGTTAATAGTTAGCAGACAAGTAGCAGGTTAGAATGCAGAGGATAAGGTGTAACAGGTAAGGTAGGGTGGCTGGGAAAGAGCCAAATCAACTAGGCTAAGACTGAGTAGTGTGGCTGAGTAGGGGTTAAGTAGGGGCTAATAGGATTACCACCAATAAAAGGCCAACCTTAGTATGACCGAGAGAGGGAGAGAGCTCAGTTATATAACCAAATGTTTTACCACTTAGCAGAGATTAAAAGCCATATTGATACCAGCTACATTGAGTAAAGAGTGGAAGAGTTCGGCTTAAGAAGGAGGAGAAACTGAGCAGCTCAAAATACTTGTGACCTTTAAACTAACAAGGTAAGCTTCATACTGGCCATTCTAAACCTTTTCCATTCGATCATGTCTCTCTCTAAATGGTAGCACAGAACTGTTAATGGTTTGAATAGCTATTGAATTAATTATCACCATAACTGTTTCAATGCTACTTTGGACTCTGTGATTGAGACTGTTTAGTATGGTTCTATGCTGCTTGTTGTTTTAAGCCATAAGGATATGGTCATTAAGCTAAGAATTTTGTATTAGGTGTAAGTATATAAACTGCACTTTATGTGTTTGATAAATTGCCAAGCTAAGGACTGTTGTAGTATCTATGTGTACTAGCTGTGATGTGGAGTTCTAACTCTGTCAAATTGCCCATACAGTGGGAGCAATACCTCAAGCATACTCTATAATTGATCTTATCATGTTGAAATCTATAATAATTTATCACTTGAGCAAAGCAAGTAAGGATGGACTAGGATAGTAGACTCCATATGGACTACTATTTGAAGCTTAACTTGCAATGTCTATTCACTTGCTTCTAAGATGGTTAGTACACTATGACATGATTTCAACCTACTAATACTAATACTTGTAAAGTTTAAGTATGTTAGTTTTCAAATAAAGTCAGTCCTTGTGATTATGGTTAAAAGCTTTCTTATAATATCTACAATTTTCTCCTAACATGGCTGTTATGTTATAAATGAGGATAATTTCATCAAGCTCTAAACTATTTTTGATGATATTTTAAAAGTCTCATTTTTATATAAGTAAAAGGTTGGTGGTGGACTGTCTATGTGTAAGCTAAGATAGGCTACCCGAATGAAAGCTATACCTATTAGATGTTGTGTAAATAACCAGTTTTGTGTACTTGTTGCTTAATCATGTTAGCTTAGTAACTGAATTTTTTCAAATAATGTTACCTTGTACCAAGAGGGACTGTTTTGGCCTAAAGCATAAAGACCTTGCCTTTAGATGCTTTAAAATCATGGACATGGTAGATACAAGGTTAATGTTTTAGAAAGACGTATATTTCCATGCTTGCTACTGTTTTGGTGTGATAAACCATGACCAAATTGGTAGTCTTAAACTGTTATAGTGTTAAGACAGGCTGTGATAGACTCCACGGCACGCTTGCGTGAGGTGGTCGTCGCCCCGATCGTTTCTAGCACAGTTGTTGGGTGAATTGCTTGCAACACCTTAACCCCTCGCTATATGTGAGCGGTAATTTTGGTACAATTGCTGGCGTTAAGAATTCTGCGTTGAATGGACACCAACGACACCTTGACCCCTCGCTTATATTGAAGCGGTAATCTCAGACAATCGACGATTGATGCGGTGAAGGCATACACACAACTATGAATTGTTTTATGATAAGTCAAATTGAATCTCAAAGAAATAACTAAGAAAAATACTTAGAAATTCTTCAAAGAACCAAAAGTAGAGAATAACCTCACAAATATATTGAATAATGAATAATGATAATGTGTCATATTACATCAACTTGCACCTCTATTTATACTACTCAAAACAATCCAAATCCTAATAGAAATTTATAAACTATAACCCTAATTCTATAAGAAAATAGAAGTCGATTTGGAAAAGGAATTCTAATTAAAAAGAAATCCTAATTACAATATAGAAGTCAATTTGGAAAAGGAATTCTAAATTAAAAGAAATCCTAATTACAATAGAATTTAAAATTAAGAATCCAAATAAAATCCTTCATTTGCGTGGGATTTTCATAATACTCTTTTGTAAGTAAATATGTTGACTTTGTTAAGAGGATTAAAATTGGGCTTGTATTAAATTGACCCAAATTAATGTCTCATGTTCTTTTGCCTCCTCTTTGGATTTTCTTACGTTAGCCCACCCAAACATCTTGGATCAATCCATTGAGACTTTGTTTGAACCTCTTTGTTCTAGCCTTGCTTGATCCCCACGTCCCTTTAGTCTTGTTTGAATCCACGCATGTCATGTCCTCATCATTCCTCTCCTCTTGAAAAGGATTTGTCCTCAAATCGTCACCTACATCAAACGGACTTAGATCGATAGCGTTAAATGTAGCACTAACATTATACTCACTGGCAAAATCAATTTATAGGCATTGTCATTGTCGCTCGAGAACTTGAAATGGACCATCTCCCCGGGAAGCAATTTGAGCGCGTCTTTGAGCGGGGAATCTTTCTTTCGCATATGTAACCACACCCAATCTCCGGGCTCAAAGATCACTTGATGTCGTCCCTTGTTCGCGTGCTTAATGTATTATTGTTCCGTTCTCCGTTCAATGTTTAGCTTTGGCTCTTTCATGAATCGCTTAACAAGATCGGCCTTTTTTGTTCCATCCATGTTAGTATATTCGAGAAGCAGTGTAATGGTGATAAATCCAACGGTGTCAAAGGATTAAAACCATATACAATTTCAAATGGAGAAAAATTAGTAGCGAGAATGAGCAGAGCGGTTATATACAAACTCAACATGTGGTAAACATTCTTCCCATTGCTTGATATTCTTTTTAATGATAGCGTAATAATGCCGACAAAGTCCTATTTACTACTTGGTTTTGATAGATCGGTTTGTGGATGACAAGTAGTAGAAAATAACAATTTAGTACCCAATTTACCCCACAAGGTCTTCCAAAAATAACTTAAGAACTTTGTATCTCTATCAGAAACAATAGTTTTAGGCATACCATGCAAACGCACAATCTCCCTAAAGAACAAATCAATGACATGAGATCATCATCGGTTTTATGACATGGAATAAAATGTGCCATTTTGAAAATCTATCCACGACCACAAATATCGAATCATAACCATGCTTGAACCTAGGTAAACCCAACACAAAGTCCATAGAAAGATCAATCCAAGGTTCATTAGGAATAGGCAATGGCGTATACAATCCATGGGGTTGAACACGAGATTTAGCTTGGCGACAAGTAATACATCTATCACATATTCTTTCTACATCCCTTTTCATATGAGGCCAATAAAAATGTTCTTTTAAAACAGCAAAAGTTTTATCAACACCAAAATGTCCCATTAAACCGCCCCATGTGATTCCCTAACCAACAACTCGCGCGAAAGAACATGCGAGAATACATAGTTTATTTTCTCGAAACAAGAATCCATCAACTCTAAAGTATTTACCCACAACATTCTTTTCACAAGTTTTAAACTCTTCACCGAAATCAAGGTCATTATCATATAACTCTTTAATTCGTTCAAACCCAAGCAATTTCGTATCAAGAGTATTTAACAAAACATACCTGCGAGACAAAGCATCTGCAATGACGTTCTCCTTACCTTGCTTATATCGAATAACATATGGAAATGTCTCGATAAATTCCATCCATCGTGCATGTCTTTTGTTCAACTTGTGTTGACCCTTCAAATATTTCAATGATTCATGATCGGTGTGGATCACAAACTCCTTAGGCCACAAGTAATGTTGCCATGTCTCCAAGGCTCTAACCAAAGCGTACATCTCTTTGTCATATGTAGGATAGTTCAAAGTCGCCTCTCAACTTTTAGCTAAAATACGCCACTTTGGTTTTCCTTCTTGCATCAACACTGGCTCAATCCCTAAACACAAGCATCACACTCAATCTCAAAAGTTTTAGCAAAGTTAGGCAAAATAAGTAAAGGAGCATTTGTCAATTTATCCTTAATCAAATTAAATACTTTTTTCTGTTCATCCCCCCACTTAAAGCCCACACTTTTCTTGATGACCTCGGTCGATGGTCTTTGTAATTTCACTAAAATTCGAACAAAGCGTCGGTAGAAACTTGCGAGTCCATGAAAGCTTCGTACTTGACTCACATTGGTTGACTCTACGCCAATCCCGGATCGCACGTATTTTCTCCTCATCAACTTGGACTCCTGTGAACTCACAACAAAGCCAAGAAAAACAATTCTATCCGAACAAAGCGTGCATTTCTCCGTGTTAGCAAATAACTTTTCTTTCCTAAGTACATCTAAAAGCAGATTTTAAATGCAATGCATGATCTTGAAGTTTTGCTATAAATCAAGATATCATCAAAATAAACTACGACAAATTTTCCAATGAATGGACGAAAACATGGTTCATTAATCTCATGAAAGTGCTCGGTGCATTAGTTAAACCAAAAGGTAATACTAACCATTCATAAAGACCGTATTTAGTTTTAAACATTTGTTTTCCATTCATCACCCTCTTGCATTCTAATTTGATGATAACCACTTTTTAAATCAATTTTGAAAATATGCAAGACCCATATAATTCATCTAACATGTCATCTAAGCGAGGAATGGGATGTCGATATTTTACCGTAATGTTATTTACCTTCGACAATCGATGCACATCCTCTATTTTCCATCCTTTTTTGACCTTTAGGATCACCGGAACTGCACATGGGCTCATACTTTCTCTCACGAATCCTTTCTCCATCAGCTCGTCAACTTGCCTTTGTAACTCCTTCGTTTCCTCGGGATTACTCCGATAAAATTTGGGACGGTTTGGAATAAATCGCATGCAGGGAACAAAATCAATTTGATGCTCAATTCCCCGAATAGGTGGTAGTCCATGAGGAAGCTCCTCGGGAAATACATCTTTGAATTCCTGTAAGAGAGATGAAACAACATTAGGCAAAGAATCATTAGCGTTAGTAGTCAAAAGCGCCTCTTTATACCGAAGTAAAATCATAAAGTACATTTAGAAATTAAAGCTCTTCTCACATCACTCTTTTTTGCCAAGTATATTTGTTTTTTTCTTCTTTCTTTTCTCTCTTTCTTTTCTCTTTTTTTCTTCTTGATTTTTTTTTTCACTCTCTTTTCTTTGTACATAATTTTTACGCAAATGAATTTGATCTTCATGTACTTGTTGTGGTGACAAAGGGACGAAAGAGATCTTCTTCTTGTCGTGAAGCGAATGAATATACGTTAGTAAACCCGTCGTGTTGAACCCTCTATCAAAGCCGCCATGGTCTACCCAACAATATATGTCTGCTGCATGGGCACCACATCACACAATACCTCATCAATATATCGACCAATAGCAAATGGAACTAACACTGTTTAGTTACTTTAATGTACGCATTATCATTGAGCCCACGCAAACGATACATTTGCGGATGTTTGGTAGTAGGTAACCCCAATTTCTCCACCATCGTAGTGCTTGCCACATTTATGCAATTTGCCTCCATCTATAACTCGCAACAAATTTTCCCATTCACAAGACATCCAGTATGAAATAGATTTTCCCATTGTTCACCGCTCTCCTCCTTAACTTTGTGTACTAAGTGCTCTTCTTGTGAATTTCACCATGTATTGCATCTCTCACCTATCTCCTCTAATGGTGGCATAGAATCGGTGTCGCTATCTTCCCCTCGGTCTCCACATCTCCATTGTCAAGTAACAACATTTTCCTCTCGATTTGGACATTGGCTAGAAATATGTCCCCCGCCTTGACACTTAAAACATCTGATATCTCGATTACGACCAAAAAGAAGGTTGTTCGGTTTTACCTTGAGTTTCTCGGCTAGTTGATCCTTGCTTGGGTTCCACCTTTGGCTTGAGCTTGGTTGTCTTTTCCTCTCGCTTTGCCAAATTGGGTCTCCATGATGAACTAGCATTAGATTGTCCTCGTTGTCTACTCGCCTCTTGAGTTGTTTCTCTATCTTAGTAGCTATATGGACCAGTTCCTCCAACTCTAAATAATGTTGTCGTTCAACCAAGTCGCAATCTCCCGGTTCAATCTCGCCGAGAACCTAGCCATCGATGTTTCATTGTCCTCAATCAAGTTAGCTAGATCCTTGACATCTCCATCTCACTGTAATATTCATCCACACTCAGACTTCCTGTTTAAGAGTTTGTAAATTACGAATGATCTCCCGTTGATAGTATGTTGGTACAAACCTCTTTTTCATTATCGCTTTCATCTCGCATAAGTTGTAATCGGCCGCTCGTCACACCTTCTCCGATTAGTTTCGTCGGTGATCCCACCATATCAATGCATATCCGAGAAAATTCCGTAATGGCGGTTTGACTTTCTTGAGGTCCGAATAGTTGTGATGATCAAAGATTCGCTCCATCTTGGTTACCCAATCTAAATAAGCCTCGGGATCACCCGTGCCTTGGAAAATTTGGAATCTTCATTTTTATGCTATCAAATTGCCATCTTCTGTCACGACCTCTTCTTTCCCTAGCACCTCCATGTCTTTGATGTCGAAAATTAGATTCACGATCTTCCATTTGCACTCTTGTCCTCACCGTAGTGGTCTTCCTTTCTTGCGTCGGTTTGTTGTGTCCTCGTCTTGTTTTTGCATCCCAAGAGTGTTTTGGGATAGCTCGACCATGAACACCCTCATCTCTTCTAATTGTTCTTGCATTTGCTCTATAGTCTTTCTCAATCTAGATCCCATTCTTTATGCATTGCTTCCATCCGGAATTTCAATTCAATTTGTCGAAGGTTGTTCCTCATGAGTTCCTTTATCCTTTGAGCTAGACATATTTCCGCAAAATAAGGGTTAGTAGAAAAGCAGTTTCCTCACCACTCCACTTACGTGTTTCGCTCGAATCAATGGTCCACTCGTGTATACTCTCAATAATTGGCTTTTACCCTCGATTAATCTCACCACTAAGCCTTTTACCTCAAATATTCTCTCTAATAGGTTCTTATTGAATTCCTAGCAAAATTCTTGGTTTTACTAATCAATTGAAATTACTTGTCACGAAACAAAAATATAGATGGTGTAGTTATCGAGAATACCACAAAATCACCGATCGATTGTCTTGTACTCCTCTTGTAGACTTCAGGACTCAGTAAATTGTAGCTCAGTTTGAGAATTGATGATGATGGAGCGGTATGAACTCTTGGTTGGAATTTGATGATTTGATGGTGTGCTACAAATTGGGGTTATAGAATAGAATATTTTTTTTTTTTTTTTTTTTTATATATATTTGACGAAAAATTAAAGATAAGTAACTTGCTAGAAAAACAGCTTCGATACCAAATGATAGACTCCACGCGCGCTTGCGTGAGGTAGTCGTCATACGATCGTTTCTAGCACGGTTGTTGGGTGAATTGCTTGCAACACCTTAACCCCTCGCCAATATATGTGAGCGGTAATTTTGGTACAATTGCTCGCGTTCGAATTTCTGCGTTGAATGGACACCAACGACACCTTGACCCCTCGCTTATATTGAAGTGGTAATCTCGGTACAATCGGCGATTGATGCGGTGAAGGCGCCACACACAACTATGAATTGTTGTATGATAAGTCAAATTGAATCTCAAAGAAATAACTAAGAAAATACTTAGAAATTCTTCAAAGAACCAAAAGTAGAGAATAACCTCACAAATATATTGAATAATGAATAATGATAATGTGTCATATTACATCAACTTGCACCTCTATTTATACTACTCAAAACAATCCAAATCCTAATAGAAATTTATAAACTATAACCCTAATTCTATAAGAAAATAGAAATCGATTTGGAAAAGGAATTCTAATTAAAAAGAAATCCTAATTACAATATATAAGTCAATTTGGAAAAGGAATTCTAATTAAAAAGAAATCCTAATTACAATAGAATTTAAAATTAAGAATCTAAATAAAATCCTTCTTTGCGTGGGATTTTCATAATACTCCTTTGTAAGTAAATATGTTGACTTTGTTAAGAGGATTAAAATTGGGCTTGTATTAAATTGACCCAAATTAATGTCTCATGTTCTTTTGCCTCCTCTTTGGATTTTCTTACGTTAGCCCATTCAAACATCTTGGATCAATCCATTGAGACTTTGTTTGAACCTCTTTGTTCTAGCCTTGCTTGATCCCCACGTCCCTTTAGTCTTGTTTGAATCCACGCATGTCATGACCTCATCAGGCTGGCTGGGAATTGAGTCCAAAATGTGTTTAATTTCTCATAAAAAGTGTAGTTATACTTCAAATAACCTCTATAAAGCATAACATGTATTGGTGTAACAAATGAGCAAAACAAAATAACAAGGACTGAAAAGGTGAACTCTTTGTTAACTGTTTTGGAAACCTATCTCTGGATACTTATACCTTGTACTTAGGTCTTTAAATCATGAACATAGTAAGTACATTATGTTATAACACTTTTGTTAAGAGATTTGAAGGAATGTTTTTTACATTTTGTGCTATATTCTTTGCTATATACTCAAATAACGATTATCTTTATAATTATTACTATAATGGCCGTCATGCCCAAATTGTTGTTAAGTAGTTACTATTATTGCTTGGCTTAGGCACAAAGAGATAGGTTGGTTTGTGGTGTTATAAGGACTTAATGGAGTTATAGAACAAGCAAATATCTATGGCACTAGTGAGTTGAAATCGTGCACACCACACCTTTCGACAAAAGTCCCAAGTGGATCGCTTAACTAAAAATCAATTATTAAGCCAAAATGAAATTTGGAAATTGGTTTTGTATTTGAGTAATAAAAAATTGAAATGTATAAGCACAATAAGCTTGGAAGTGAGAAGTAAATCTTAACTAAAACCAATGTTAGATAGTTATCATGCCAAGTCCTTGAGCACACTATTTTTAAGCATTTGTGAAGGTTGAGATGGGAGCTTGGCATAATTGTTAGTAGTTGATATCATGCCTAGATTATACTACTATTGAGTTAATGATTAACTTGTGTTGCAAAGCTTAAAAATTATAACCAATTAAGAAATTTGGGTTGAGGGTAAGAAGCTGGCATGTCTCGTGATGCAGAAGATGGTTACACAAGACAGATAAAGAATCTAGCTACACTAAGGCTAAGGGATGGATGGAAATAGGTCAAGGAGCAGGGCTGGCGATGGCGATGAATCGATAGCTTTAAGTAATCGCTCATCGCAGATGGGAGCAAGTCATTGGTTGCATCATTTTAGTATGTCAAAATTTTGTGCTCAAATAGGATCATGAAATTGCTGCTGAGAGAACAAAGTGAGTACCGACTATACCGATTAGTACCAACCTCAATCAAGTAACTACTATCCTTGGCAACATCAAGCAAGTGAGTAAGCAGTACCATCATAGTAACTAAGTGGCCTTACTAACTTTCATTTGCTAGACTATTAGTAAGCTAAGAAGTAGCTCGGTTTGAAGATTATGGGAGCGAGTTGTTTGTCCAAGGGCGAATCTTTACCCATACCAAAGAATCGATTAATCACCTCCTATAAATGATCTTAAATTATCCAAAAAGGGGTGAAGTTATGTGAATGATATATATTATGAAAACCGATAACTAACTCAAGGGTGAAAATATGATAAAAAAGGAACCGGGGGATTATAGATCAACAATAATAGATGGCCTTAGCTAAGCGCTAAGGCAAAGGTCCAAATTTTGCCAAACTCAGTTGAAAATGAACCCAATTAATCTACATGAAGTTCTTTATTGAAAACTTAAAAACTGTTAGTCTCATGAAGTAATATAGGTTCTTGGTAATGTGTAAGTAAGTTGGTAAAAGGAGAGGAGCCACTGCCTATAGGTAGCAGCAAGCCAGAGCAGGCAACTGCTATGGCAGTTTTAAAAAGCCACTTTTTGGCTTTGTGGTGTGATCAAAAAGCTTACCCATTATGTACAAATTATAAATAAAAAATTGTGTAAGTCATACAACCAAGCTATAGTTCATCTAGGCAGATAAAGGAAAAGTAGGTAAAGCTACAACCTTTAGGCAGTAGCAGGTCACAAATCAAAGAACTGCTAAGGCAGTTCTAATTAGCTAGTTAACCTTGAAGGAAATGTGAAGAATTAGGTATAGAAGGGTATTGGAATTACCAAAATGACCTTGAACACAAAGCCTGTCTAAGCCCCAAATTGCCAAACAAAGCTCGACTGCCACAAGTTGATCAAGTTGGGACTGTTTTGGCATAGAGAGGAAAAATTAAGAATGTTTCACTTTAATATGCAAGAATAACCTATAAAATGTTATAAGAATTATAAATTACTCAACCAAGTGGTAGATACTTGCAAAAACATAAAATAAGCTGCCTTGTATACTAGAGTCTCTGGAAACAAGACATGAAACATTAATGTGTTAAAATCCTAATAAGATGTAAGAAAATTTTACGACACCATTAAAGAGGAAAAATGGTGGCGATAAGAGCATGGATGAGATATTTGAAAAATGTATTATATATAAGAAATCTATCCGTGACCATTGAAACTACGACATGACTATGTGACTAACATGTTTGATTAATGCAAATAATAACTGTAATATGATTCCTATTACTTGTTGTAAGCATGTCGAACCCCATCAAAGTGAAAAATGTATCAAAAATAGGAATTTAACTACAACCATGATCACTGAAACTATGTGATATGTGAGCTTACAAATTATATAACTTAGCTATGTGATTAACATGTTTGTTAATATAAATAACTGTGTAGGATTTTGTGAGAACACTTCAATTAAGCTGAAATCCTAACAATAAACTACAAACAAGGCAAGTTTTTAACTTTTACTCCTTATTGAGCAACTATTCTGCAGTGGACAAGTTTTCTAATTTCTGAACTGTCTATCCTTATTTATGAATAATATAAGGTTAAATAGCTTTTTTATTCCAATCAGCTTCAAAAGAATAGTATATTGAACTTTTGCTCTTAAATGAGTTTACATTGAATGTATGTCAATACCATTACTTCGGTTAGACAATTGTTGATATATTGATATTATTCATGAAATTATCAGTTAATGCTTTTCAAACCATTTTGTTGAGGTATGGATCCTTATATAATGCTGTGAACGAACAACCCTTTTATAGGGGCATATTATGGGATATATGATTAGAAGGACATGTAAAGTGTTATTAGATTGTTATGTTGTGCTGATATATAGGTACTTAGTCGATCCCCTAAAGTAATTTGCAGTCTAGGATATAAAACAACTTTTATAACTGTTTGTATTCATGGATTGCTGTATTATTACTGTAAATTCTAGTACAGTGTTCACTGGTCATTTGACCTTACAGCATACTAAAGCCTGATTTTTAGACTCAACACTCTTAAAGAATTATTTTGTTCTGTATTTACTGCATGATATCCTCATTGTTATAATATTTCTGTTCTATTATATTTAGTTGCTTATTTCCTTACTGAGCAAGCTTGTTGCTCACCCTTGCGTTAAATATATTGTTTTCAGTTAAAACTGAGGTTGCTGGTCCATCTGGAAAAGACAAAGGAAAAGGCAAAGTTGTTGAGTAGTCATTTATTAAGCGCATGTGCTTAAGTGAACTTAAGTAGTGAATGTAATAAATACAGTTAGTACTATGATGTAATAATATTTGGTTTGTATTGTATGTAAAGGTCTGTAGAACCTGGGATTTAAGTTCGATGTTTATGTAATATAAGACGGTTTTCTTTTAGTATGAATGAATATTCTAGTATCGTGAGCACCAAACCCGAGTTAAAGATAACCCGAATTTGGGAGCGTCACATGAATCACATGACACCACATGAATCACCTGACTTATATAGATAATATAAACCAAAAGAAGAATCTCTTGTTAAGTGTTAACAAACATATTATCATTATCCATGAAGCAACATGTTAGCGCAAATTAGAGAATATATATATAAATATAATAACGTAATATATATATATATATATATATATATATATATATATATATACACACAAACACACACACATATAGAATTGATCAGTCCGAGAGTTCGGATTGTACAAATTTGTTTTGTTATATGTATCAAAATCACACCAAAAACACTGTATTATGAAAAAAAATTCAGTTTCATAAAATATTAAACTTTTATTTTTTAGTTATTTTGAAACAAAAAAGCCAAAAAAAAAGCTCCAGATTTTACTCCGGTCCCGAGTCGGACTGATCGACCTTATATATATATATATATATATATATATATATATATATATATATATATATATATATATATATTAACCGATGTTGCAAACAACGAAATCACGAAATTTTAAAAACTGTTTCGCGAATTAGTTTACGGTATTTCTTTTATTTTTTTTAAATAAATTTTATAGAAAAAAATTATGCCCAATTAAATTGTTCTAAACACATCAATATACAAATTAAAACGATTAATAATTCACATAAAGGTTTGGCTCTGATACCACTGTTAGGTTTGTAATATTCATGAACACAATTAAATTACACAAAATAAGCTGAATTGTGATAAAATAGAGTTTTAAATTTTACAAATCATATATCCAGATCATCCTTTATGCACAATTATTAATTAAATGAAAAGATAAAGAATAAGAATCATACCCTTGAAGATTCGAGCTTCCTCAGGTACAAGTTCACCTCCAATCCTTTTTGCATTCAACTTGAATCCACCGGGTTTGGTTCCTTCCTTTGATCAATGTTAGCCACCCAAGTGTTTGTCCTCTAGAGGTGATCCACCAAGGAAGAAGAAAAATTCAAGAAGATATGTATTTGGCAAAATTCTAGGTTTTCTATCTCTCATAGAAAAGGGTGTACTCTCCCAACTATTGGATTTACGTATTCTCATGTTTTGTGAAAGAGTCAACCACCCTCACCTATAATAAGACTCCTCTTATTTATAGATGTGGGCAACCCTCCTTAACAATTAAGGAATTATGTTTTATTTTAATTAATTAAACTCTTTTAATTAATTAGACTCCTAATCTTATTAGGAATAATTAATTAAACTCTTTTAATTAATTAGTCTCCTAATACTATTAGGAATATATGAGAGTATTTTTATTAATTAATTCTCAAACTCCTTTAGGAATTAAATAATAATTATAGTAATAATAATAATAAGACTCCTCTTAGTAATTTATATTTAATATTTTAAAATATTAAATAATAAATATTAAGCTATTTAATTTATTCTATCACCATAGATTAAATTAAATATACTTAACTTATTATTACGATTATGCCATGTAAGACCCCCAAATTTAGGTAATTGAAACCCGAACTCGGTTCTTTATGATACCATTTCTATGAGCGGAATTAATACTACTAATAATAACAATAATATAATTATCAAACTTAACTTACATTTATCAGACTCTAATCCCAAGTACGCAACCTTTACTACATTCTTTACATGATATATAATATATATCATTATCTTAATACAGTCTGACTATTACAAAAGATACCAATAATCATATTCTGTTTGCTTTCCTTTTCACTTGTTCTTGTCTGAACCTTCGGGTTGAGCATGCCTAGCTGAAAACATTTAAATTTAAAGCAATAATGAGCATTTGGGTGCCCAGCAAGTAATAACAATTATAAATATGATTAGCTGAAAGAATTAAATATTTTCTTTGTACATTACTTCTACAACAAATTAATAGTTGTGAAGTAAACTGAATAGATAATAATAACATAACAATTCTATATCAAATTTTTGAAACTACGTATTGACTATATATATAGGGTAGTCAACATACTATGAACATTATTTTTTATTTTCGAAAAGGTTAGACAGAACTTGATCTGCAAACCGTCATAACTTACGGGCACGAGGGTGTACATCCCATGGACCATGTATTGATCAATACTACATGCAAGAACGATATTATCGTTCACTCTGTCCGCCTTGGGCGCATAAAAGTTTTTTCATGTTCGGGATGTTCATACTTAGTCTGGAATCCGAACCAAAATAATTTGATTGGATACAAAAAAGTTTTATCATATTCAACGATATTTCTAAATCTGTGTCTAGCTGATTATATAGCTTAGAGGTATCTATATATATATCAACATGTGATTAAGTACAATAATTATCCAAGTGGGGACACCTGAATAACCATATTTAAAAATTAACGAATAGAATATATATATCTGAATTATATAACATAATATCATGTTGATAAATAATGATCGGATATAATATATATAACAATAAGGTTAATAATCTGGTATAATAATAATATAATTCTGAAACTTTCTTACTCATGTCCATTGCATAAAGAAAATGCAAAGGTAGGATACTTGCCTGGTCTGCTGCTTACAGTTACGCAACTTAGTTTTATCTTTTATACCAAAACATATCATTAATAAGATCATTTGATCGATTAGAATAACATACTATAACACATAGCACTGCTTATTGCAGTCAGCACATAACCTAATCACCTTGTCACACATATTCAACAGTCATTGAATCACCAACAAACATTAATATAGTCAAAATATCTAAGTCCAGATCAATTTCTGAAATATATCGGTCTATCGACGGCTTTATCGGGTAATATCGAGTCCAAGACTCTATTCTGAAGTTCAACCCTGGTAAGTAATAGTCATATTATTTTTAAATGACTTATAATAATTATTAAACATTTATTATAATTTATCACGAATTTTCAAACATCGGAATCATCATCAAATGATTTAAATATTAAACAATTCTATTATCATTAATATTTAATTAATATTAAACTATTAAATGAACCATTGCCAAAATATTAAAATTATTTATAATAACTTAAAAAATATTTTTAAAGTACTTATATTACCCTTAAATAATTTTTAAAACATTTAAAATCATTTTAAATACTTACCATTAATATTTAAATATTAATTTATTATTTATCAAATATTAAAAGTCATTAAATATAACTTAAAATATTTTTAATTCATTTATATCCTTCTTAAATGATTTTTAAATTAATAAAACCATTTTAAAACTATTTATTTAATATAATTATTAAATAAAAGATAATATCATTAATATTAGATTAATATCATTAATATTAAATTATTAATGAAATTATCCTTTAAATATTAGAAGTTATATTTTATAACTTAAAATATCCTTTAAAACACTTTATTTTCTTTTAAAATGATTTTTATAATATTAAAATCATTTTTAAATTAATTTATTTAATATAATTATTAAATAAATCTAATATCATTAATATTAAAATATTAATATTTTTCATGACAAAAGATCAAAAGTTATATTTTATAGCTTAAAATATTTTTATAACCTTTAAATCATTTTTATATGATTTTTAAATCATTAATTCTATTTTTCATAATTTATTTAATGCATTTATTAAATAATTTAATTATCATTAATATTAATTTATTAATGAAATTCATCACAAAATATTAAAAGTCATTAAAAATAACTTAAAATATTTCCTTATACCATAATATAATTTTAAATGATTTTTAAGTATTAAAATCATTTTTAAATAATTTATTTAATATTAGAATTAAATAAATTAAATACCTTTAATATTCCAAAAACATTAAATATTTATGAAATGTATTCAAAATAATTAAAAACTAATTTTCAGACTTTAAAATAATTTTTAATAATTTATTTTGTATTTGTCATAATTTAAAACTATTTAATACTAATTACTTAATAAAAATAATTAATTTTGTAAATAGCTGTCGTTAATGGGCCCTATAGCGACGAAACTGTTGTTATAGGTGTTCTTGAGCATGTCAGAACCTTTAAACCCAGTTAGCATGGTGGTATGTTTGACCGGATTAATTTCCATGAATATAATGTTTCTTGGCTATCTGTTGATCATAACTTGTAGAATTAATGCAACACTACATTATACATCAACAACAATGATCATATATTACATAACAAAGGAGATCTGGGCTCACAAAATAGTAAGTGAGATTTGTTCTTCATTTCGGGTTTGCCGTAAATGAAGAACAGCGTCTAATCGCCTATTTTAGGCTTCCATAACTTGTAATCCGTATGATGTTTTTGTGATTCAAGGCTTTCAATATGTAGCTAGCATGTAAGTGAACATATTTAACACATAACATTCATCTAACAACATCACAATAGCGAGATCCATCTTTGGTCAAAGTTCAGACGATTATCGTTCATCATGCTTTCCGGGTTACCCGGAAAATAGAAAAGCGTCTGTTTTACCTACTTTGACCGAATTAATCGAGTTTCATCATACTTGATGTTTAGGTGATATTAAGTGTAGATTGAGATTGTAGGTCGTATATATAACATATTAGAACATCGATGCAACAACAACATCAAAGACTTAACATCTTGTCAGATTAATTAAGTTTTTGCCGTTGTAATATCTTGTCGTCAATTAATCGAACTCTTGGAGTATATTATGATTTCAAATCCGGATCAAAGATATCATCTCACTGCACTATACAAGTTAAAACATTTAAACAAAAAAAACACACACAATATGATCGAGAGATGTAAGAGGTCTCGATATTCATTGTCAGGCAACAAAATTTATTTTTCCAGATTTTTGAAAACATCAATTTTGAGCACTTAGATGTTATGGATCTACAAGATACCAATCCAGATCATCTATAAAGACTACAAACAACAAGTTTTATCATTAAAACACAAGATCTAACAGAGGATCAAGGTCAGATTTTTTTCAACTAGGGTTTATACCTTTCTTAAGCTATACTTGATTCTGGCCTCCTGATCTGTTAATGGAAATCGTGGGGCTTGTTTTTGGGACTGATATACATATTTATTTGGTAGGTTAGAGAGAGAGAGAGAGGGACTTGAATGTGTAATGTGAACAAATGGGCAACTATGAACACTTTTCTTTCTCTTTTAATCTATATATGTTATAATACAATGCTTGTGGCTGAGATATATGACTGGTAGCTAAAGATTTCAGTCACATGGGGTTAGTGAGAGTGGTTGAACAACTCCCACTTTGCTAGATTTACAAGTTAGCTCAAATAATGCACAAAAGGGTAAAATGGTCATTGGCCTTATGTTTTTAATGGCAAAGTTGTAACATGGCAAACCCTTAGGGTCTGACCCTTAGGGTTTAACCCTTAGGGTTTAGCACAAAAATTATAAAATTTCTAATTTAGGGTTTAATATAAAAATTTTAGTTTCAAAATTGTAATTAGGGTTTCATAAAATAGTTTAGGTTTCCAATTAATAAAAACTTGCTAATTAGGTTTAGGTCCACTAATTAACATTAAACATTCTAATTTTGCAATTAGGGTGTCCCCACTTGACAATTAGGGTTAATATAGAAAATTAGGGTTTATAAATATTATTTAGGGTTTTCAAAATTAGGATTTTTAATTACTAATTAGGGTTTTCCATAATTAGCATTAAATTCTACAATACATATCATATACAACATAACACGATGGCTTAATAGATTTTAAAATTTTAATTGACTTATGAACTAGGGTTTATAAAAATATTGCTAGGGTTTTCTTGATTTGCTAATTAGGATTTCTAACTATTAATTAGGGTTTACCTAATTAATCATAACATTATATAATATACAACATAAATCATATATCACGCTTATATAACGGTCTTGAATTTCCTTTTAAATTTCAAAATAGGGTTAAACAAATTAATGTTAGGGTTTGATCATAATACATTAAAATTGTTCCACACATTAACATTACACACATACAATACATATTTATACATCTATAAAATCGACAAATAATAATATAATATTATTATTCTCATTCCATGATAAAAATCCAAAATTAGGATTTGGATTCCATATCTCGATTTATCATATATATATAACATTATTAATTAAGTTAAATAATTAGCTTAATTAATCAAATAAATTCATATAATAAAATAGTTATTATAATAATGCTATAATCATTTCATATATATTTAAATAATATATATACATATTTTCATGGAAAATAATTAATAAAAACATTTTTCTTGTAAAAATAATAATTATAAGAATATAATTTATAATGATCAATAATTCTAAAATAAAATTATTTAAAATTATTCATGTAATAAATAAATTTTTATTTATCACAAATATATAATATATACACACACATACTTGTCACATATTATCAAATTTTTAAAATAATAATAATAATAATAATAATAAATTTATACTTATAAAATTCGATTTAATTATATAGAAAATATCAAGGTTATTATATGTTATTTGCTTCTTAAATAATTATTCTTCCTTTTATGGTGTGACCTTTTAGGTTCTCCATATTAAACCTAGGTTGTGAATAAATCAATTAGAAACAATTTAATCTTATTTATATAAATAAATTAAACTATTAATTTATTTAAATATATAATATTTATTCTACAATGATGAGGATAAGCCTCACAGAGAGATTAACGATTTTTTCGATTGATAATATAGATTTTAACATTAATCATAAAAGAACCTTTGAGCAAATAGTTTCCGTACAATTCAATCCTTCTACCATACAATGTCCCAATTAAATATAGGTGACAAAAGCTGTCTTTTGCCCCTCCGTTATCCTAGCTATCACAAATGCTTCTCTTGGTCTTTGATTGATCCTCTAAATCGGCAAATTCTTGATTGCTTTCCAAGTCTTTTGACGTTTGTCGATTGATTATCTGGATATGATTTCCCATCGGTTGATTATTTAGATTCTCGCATAGCTTGAGCGTCCATATTCGTAAAATTTCAGACGGTCCGTGGTCGGTTGTCCTCCACTTTTGTTGATGAGTTCTTCGCCCTTTGGTTTCGCTTTCGTTTTACGACATTATCATAAATTATTCCTTATTAACTTACATTCTAAGCCCTATCATATATGTTTAACATATAACGCAAAATTTTCTATTCAAATAATCATGTACTCAAAATGTTAGATTTTGAAAACTTTGTTTTACTGTATTACCCAATGTTCAGATAAATAATTACTATCTTCATACCAACTTATTTCATTAATTCAACATAGACTCATATTCATAACACTTGACATAACATAGCACATATTGCTTTAAACATCCGCTATCCCTTTGTGACTCAAAAGTCGGGAATCGCTGCCACAACTTATACAAAATATTACACCGACATACTTTTCATATACACTACATAAAATCATACATATTCAAGTAATACTAATACTACTCATTTCCTACGCCTTCATTAAGGATTAATTGCTTAGTATTCTATATATCATCCTCAATAATCCATTCACACCTAATTATACCTAGTTCATCCAACTTACAACACATTATGAGTTTAAGAACTCACCACAAACATATGAGTTTAAGAACTCAACATTGACCATATATTCTTTAACTATACTCTATCTATCAGTTATACTATCGTTTCTGGGTCCAGTACTACATTTTCCAAAATAACCACCTTATTGAGGTAGCTTTCAACGTGAGCCTCTATTTCAGCTATTAACTTTTATATTGGCACGGTTATGAAGGTTGACTCCTTCTTTTCGATCTAAGGGTATCCTAATCCTTTTCTATCTGACATCTACACACATAGTGTATCTAGATTAGCACATAGTATAAACACACAACAAATAATAGTTTTATATAAGTTATCTTTTACTTTGTTTATCGATGAATTTATCCAATTCATCTCATTTTAAACTCTATATGAGTTATTTGTATTTTTAACATTTCCCTTTGTCCCAAGGTTATAGCCTAAGGTCTATCCCACCTAAGGTTTCTAACCCTAAAGCTCTGATACCATGATGTAACGCCCCAAAATTCAGGTACTTGAAACCAGAACTCGGTGCTTTACGATACCATTTCTATGAGCGGAAATAATACTAATAATAATAACAATAATATAAATATCAAACTTAACTTACATTTATCAGACTCTAATCCCAAGTACGAAACTTTTACTACATTCTTTACATGATATATAATACATATCATTATCTTAATATAGTCTAACTATTACAAAAGATACCAATAATCATATTCTGTTTGCTTTCCTTTTCACTTGTTCTGGTCCGAACCTTCGGGTTGATCATGCCTAGCTGAAAACATTTAAATTTAAAGCAAGAATGAACATTTGGGTGCCCAGCAAGTAATAACAATTATAAATATGATTAGCTGAAAGAATTAAATGTTTTCTTTGTACATCACTTCTACAACGAATTAATAGTTGTGAAGTAAACTGAACCGATAATAATAACATAACAATTCTATATCAAATTTTTGAAACTACGTATTGACTATATATATATGGTAGTCAACATACTATGAACATTTTTTTTCTATTTTCGAAAAGGTTAGACATAACTTCATCTGCAAACCGTCATAACTTACGGGCACGAGGGTGTACATCCCATGGACCATGTATTGATCAATACTACATGCAAGAACGATATTATCGTTCACTCTGTCCGCCTTGGGCGCATAAAAGTTTTCCCATGTTCGGGATGTTCATACTTAGTCTGGAATCCAAACCAAAACAATTTGATTGTATACAAAAAGGTTTTATCATATTCAACGATATTTCTAAATCTGTGTCTAGCTGATCAAATAGCTTAGAGGTATCTATATATATCAACATGTGATTAAATACAATGATTATCCAAGTGAGGACACTTGAATAACCATATTTAGAAATTAACGAAGAGAATATATATATCTGAATTATATAATATAATATCATTTTGATAAATAATGATCAGATATAATATATATAGCAATAGGGTTAATAATCTGGTACAATAATATATAATATAATTCTGAAACTTTTTTACTCATGTCCATTGCATAAAAAAATGCAAATATAGGATACTTGCTTGGTCTGCTGATTACAGTTACGCAACTTAGTTTTATCTTTTATACCGAAACCTATCATTAATAAGATCATTTGATCGATTAGAATAACATACTATAACACATAACACTGCTTATTGCAGTCAGCACATAACCTAATCACCTTGTCACACATATTCAACAGTCATTGAATTACCAACAAACATTAATATAGTCAAAATATCGAAGTACAGATTAATTTCTGAAATATATCGGTTTATCGACGGCTTTATCGGGTAATATCGAGTCTGAGACTTTATTCTGAAGTTCAACCTCGGTAAGGATCAGTCATATTATTTTTAAATGACTTATAATAATTTTTAAACATTTATTATAATTTATCACGAATTTTCAAACACTAGAATCATCATTAAATAATTTAAATATTAAAAAATTCTATTATTATTAATATTTAATTAATATTAAACTATTAATGAAACCATTGCCAAAATATTAAAGTTAGTTATAATAACTTAAAAAATATTTTTAAAGTACTTATATATATTACTCTTTAAATGATTTTTATAACATTAAAAATCATTTTAAATACTTACCATTAATATTTAAATATTAATGTATTATTTATCCAAATATTAAAAGTCATTAAGTATAACTTCAAATATTTTTAATTCATTTATATCCTTTTAAATAATTTTTAAATTAATAAAACCATTTTAAACTATTTATTTAATATAATTATTAAATAAACATAATATCATTAGTATTAAATTAATATCATTAATATTAAATTATTAATGAAATTATCCTTTAAATATTAGAAGTTATATTTTATAACTTAAAATATTTTTAAACACTTTATTTTTATTTTAAATGATTTTTATAATATTAAAATCATTTTTAAATTAATTTATTTAATATAATTATTAAATAAATCTAATATCATTAATATTAAAATATTAATATTTTTCATTGCAAAATATTAAAAGTTATAATTTTTAACTTAAAATATTTTTATAACCTTTAAATTATTTTTATATGATTTTTAAATCATTAATTCTATTTTTCATAATTTATTTAATGCATTTATTAAATAACTTAATTATCATTAATATTAATTTATTAATGAAATTCATCACAAACTATTAAAAGTCATTAAAAACAACTTAAAATATTTTCTTATACCATAATATAATTTTAAATAATTTTTAAGTATTAAAATCATTTTTAAATCATTTATTTAATAATATAATTAAATAAATTAAATACCTTTAATATTCCAAAAATATTAAATATTTATGAAATGTATTCAAAATAATTAAAAACTAATTTTCAGACTTTAAAATAATTTTTAATAATTTATTTTGTATTTTTTATAATTAAAAACTATTTAATACTAAATATTTAATAAAAATAATTAATTTTGTAAATAACTGTCGCTAATGGGCCCTATAGCGACAAAACTGTCGCTATAGGTGTTCTTGAGCATGTCAGAACCTTCAAACCCAGTTAGCATGGTGGTATGTTTGACCAGATTAATTTCCATGAATATAATGTTTCTTGGCTATCTGTTGATCACAACTTGTAGAATTAATG
Organism: Panax quinquefolius; assembly: GCA_020205615.1. NCBI lineage: Eukaryota > Viridiplantae > Streptophyta > Magnoliopsida > Apiales > Araliaceae > Panax > Panax quinquefolius. The sequence continues at coordinate 106,852,563 of CM035153.1, forward strand.
CAACACTACATTATAAATCAACAACAATGATCATATATTACATAACAAAGGAGATCTGGGCTCACAAAATAGGTGTTAGAGCTGTTCTTCCTTTCTGGGTTTGCCCAGAAATGAAGAACAATACAACTGGCCTACTTTAGGCTTCCATAACTTGCAAACCGTATGATGTTTTTGTGATTCAAGGCTTTCAATATGTAGCCAGCATGTAAGTGAACATATTTAACACATAACATTCATCTAACAACATCACAATAGCGAGATCCATGCTGGTCAAACGTTGTCAGACGACACGTTCATCTGTTTTCTGGGTTACCCAGAAAACAGAAAATGTTCCTGTCTTACCTATTTTGACCAACCACTGAGTTCATCATACTTGATGTTTAGGTGATATTAAGGCATGAGATTGTAGGTCATATAACATATTAGAATACTGATGCAACAACAAAATCAAAAGACTTAACATCTGACAGATTTAAGCCGTGAAATATCTTGTCAGACACTGGAATGGAGTTTTTGGGTTGGCAAGAAACTCTTGGTCATGCTCGGTCAACCAAGTTTGACTAAGAATATCTTGCAACCTGGATCTGATTCAAGCATGATTTCAAATCCAGATCAAAGATATCATTACAGACTACAGGTTAAAACATTTAAACTGCAAAAACACACAACAAACTGAGATCTATAGGGTCTGACATTCATTGTCAGACGACAAAAATTTATTTTCTAGATTTTTGAAAACATCAATTTTGAGCACTTAGATGTTATGGATCTACAAGATACCAATCCAGATCATCTATAAAGACTACAAACAACAAGTTTTATCATTAAAACATAAGATCTAACAGAGGATCAAGGTCAGATTTTTTTTCAACTAGGGTTTATACCTTTCTTAATCTATGCTTGATTCTGGCCTCCTGATTTGTTAATGGAAATCGTGGGGCTTGTTTTTGGGACTGATATACATATTTATTTCGTAGGTTAGAGAGAGTGGGACTTGAATGTGTAATGTGAACAAATGGGCAACTAAGAACACTTTTCTCTCTCTTTTAATCTATATATGTTATAATATAATGCTTGTGGCTGAGATATATGGCTGGTAGCTAGAGATTTCAGTCACATGGGGTTAGTGAGAGTGGTTGAACAACTCCCACTTTGCTAGATTTACAAGTTAGCTCAAATAATGCACAAAAGGGTAAAATTGTCATTGGCCTTATGATTTTAATGGCAAAGTTGTAACATGGCAAACCCTTAGGGTTTGACCCTAAGGTTTAGCACAAAAATTGTAGAATTTCTAATTTAGGGTTTAATATAAAAATTTTAGTTTCAAAATTGTAATTAGGGTTTCTTGAAATAGTTTAGGTTTTCAATTAATAAAAACTTGCTAATTAGGTTTAGGTTCACTAATTAATATTAAACAATCTAATTTTGCAATTAGGGTGTCCCCACTTGACAATTAGGGTTAGTATAGAAAATTAGGGTTTATAAATATTATTTAGGGTTTTCAAAATCAGGGTTTTTAATTACTAATTAGGGTTTTCCATAATTAGCATTAAATTCTACAATACATATCATATACCACATAACACGATGGCATAACAGATTTTAAAGTTTTAATTGTCTTACGAACTAGGGTTTATAAAAATATTGCTAGGGTTTTCTTGATTTGCTAATTAGGATTTCTAACTATTAATTAGGGTTTACCTAATTAATCATAACATTATATAATATACAACATAAATCATATATCACAGTTATATAACAGTCCTGAAATTCCTCTTTAATTTCAAAATAGGGTTAAACAAATTAATGTTAGGGTTTGGTCATAATACATTAAAATTGTTCCACACATTAATATTGCACACATACAGTACACATCTATAACACTGACAAATAATAATATAATATTATTATTCTCATTCCTTGATAAAAATCCAAAATTAGGGTTTGGATTCCATATCCGATTTATCTATCATATATAACATTATTAATTAAGTTAAATAATTAAATTAATTAATCTGAAATAAATTCATATAATAAAATAGTTGTTATAATAATGCTATAATCATTTCATATATTTAAATAATATATATACATATTTTCATGGAAAATAATTAATAAAAATATTTTATCAGTAAAATTAATTATTATAAGAATATAATTTATAATGATCAATAATTCTAAAATAAAATTATTTAAAATTATTCATGTAATAAATAAATTTTTATTTATCACAAATATATATACACATTACTTGGCACATATTCTCACCTTTAAAATAATAATAATTAAAAAAATTTATACACAAAATTTTCGATTTAATTATATAGAAAATATCAAGTTATTACATGCCATTTGCTTCTTAAATAATTATTTTTCCTTTTATGGTGTGACCCTTTAGGTTCTCCATATTAAACCAGGTTGTGAATAAATAAATTAGAAAATTCTAATCTTATTTATATAAATAAATAAAACTATTAATTTATTTAAATATATAATATTTATTCTACAATGAGGATAAGCCTCCTTAACGATTAACGACTTTTCAGATAATATAGATTTCAACATTAATCATAAAAAGAACCTTTGAGTAAATAGTTACCGTACAATTCAATCCTTCTACCATATAATGTCCCAATTAAATATAAGACATGGATGTACTGTCAGGTCTTATTTTATTTAATTATATGTATTTCGACTCTTAAATGCACAACACTAAATAATGAAAATTAGAAACTCCTTTTGTAAGACCCCGAATTATATGAAATGAAAGTATCCAATTTTCTTATAATTATTATTCTATTTAATAATTGGTTAAATTGATAAAAGGTTAAAGATAAGGGTGATATTTAAAATTTTTGCAAAGTAAGCAAGTTGATATAAAATATTCGTTGTGTCGGGGAATATTCGTTTGGTCGGGGAATATTCTTTTTTGTCAGGAAATATCCGTACGAAGACACCATCATTGGTGGACCCCACAACAGAATAACTGTCGGAGTTAGAAAATGATAGAAAATCTTTTATAAAAATAACGGCGAAAGTTTTACCGTTAACTGTTAAAATAACTGGTGGTAAAAATACAGTAATACGCGTGGTTGCATAGTAGCACACGGTATTGATGCTTACGTAAGAAGCCACTCAGTTTACTCAATTATTGCTACAGTAATTGCTGTTAATTTGATTCAATTATTGTCACAGTAACATCTGCATAATATTTTATATTATTAAATTAATAATTGAGATGACAAAGTTATTCATATTATTATTTGCAATATTGACGATGTCTAGAAAGTTCTGTCGAGGAAAGGAGTTTGGTCACCTAATTGCACGCCAATAGGGAGAAATCCTTATCGGAAAGCCCCCTCTTTCTTGGGAATGATCTGGTTGTTAAATATTGTGAGTTATAATATTAATGATAAATAATTATTAATAGATTAAAAATGTGTTTATTAAAGATAAATGATTTGTTGTAAATATTTATTTAATTTTTGATATAAATATAGGGATTTGTTATGAGGCGTTTGTTGTAATTTTGACTTAGTATTCTATGGGAAGATTTACTAATTTTATAGACCGTCGATGGTGGTTTTAATAGATAACCAATCTGAACCATTGATGGTGGTTTTAATAGTTAATCAATCTGGAACATTGATGGTAGTTTTAATAGTAAATCAATCTGGACCGTCGGTGGTGGTTTTAAAAGTAAATCAATCTGGACCGTCGGTGCTGGTTTTAAAAGTAAATCAATCTGGACCGTCGATGGTGGTTTTAAAAGTAAGTCAATCTGAACCGTCCGTTCTAATAGTAAATCAATCTAGACCGTTCGTGAATCGGTTACTATTTAGTCCATTATCCTATAAATAGAAGCTTAATTCTTCTTTCTTTCTCACCAATTCACTGAGATTCACAAGAAACACTATAGAGAGAGAAACTATAGAGGGCAAGAAGAAGAGTATTCTACTACTTCACTATTGCAGTATCCGGTCTTCTACTAAGGTAAGGGGTATTATTTCTTTCGTATTCATAAGGAATACTATTTTTCGTATTCATCCTTTAATATTTTGGAATAACCTGTCTACACGGATTACGTACCGCAGGACAGGTGAAAATCCATTTGCAGTTTCGTATATTATTTCATTTCATATTCTTAAATCTAAACTTACTATGGTAAGTATTGCTTCTATAATCCCTGAAATTAGTGGAATATCCTTGAGTTTTGTGCTTCATCAAGTATCGTTTCATTGGAATATTGATATGAACTTTCTTATTAAATATCAATATTTTTCCCAGGGTACTATTCACGGGTTACTATTCATGGGTTACTATTCACCCGGATACTATCCACTCTAGTATTATTCACTTTGGAATTTGGGATACTTTTCATGTCGGGGTACTATTCATGGGTTACTATTCACCCAGGTACTATTCACTCTAGTATTATTCACTCGGGGATTCGGGGTACTTTTCATGTCGGGGTACTATTCATGAAGTACTATTCACAGGGTACTATTCACGGGGTACTATTCACTTGAAAAATTTATTTCTTTTCTGTCCAAATTATTTTTGATACAATAATATTATTCTTGAATTTTACTCTTCAAAGCAGTATCATGTTGACAATTTGGACATTATTGAATTCTGGATAAATTAAATTATAAATCTTTAAAATTTATCCTTTGCTTTCATTTAATTAAATTCTTATATCATTGTCATCATCCTCATGCTTATATTGTGATAAAAGTCATCTTTGGCCCGTAGTGCATAGATGGACTATTGATTGGTATGATTATGACCAGGAATAATTCGGTATGATCATGACCATTGATGATTACACGAATATTCTTAACCCGTAGTTCAGGAATAATTTGTGGACGTGATACGAATGAATATCTTTGGCTCGTAGTGTAGGGATTATTCGATGATGTGATTAATTTATTAAGCTGATTCCCAATGATAAAATTGATGATAAACTGTTTAAATCATAGAAGATAGTAGATATCATGCTCTACTTGAATCTTCTAATGGATTGCTTGTTCCGCTGCAGCTAAACTTGATGTCTATTGTATTTTATCAGTTTAACAATGTTAAAGGCTAACGATAATTTATTCTGCATTATCTTAGTCATAATATTTCTTACTAAGCTAGTCGAGCTCACCCTTTTGCTTTCATTGTTCTCTTCAGGAAATGAGAACGTAGCCGGGACTATTCGGGGAACGGAGTGATGGTCCGAGATTGTTATTTTAGTAGTCCTCACTATTTAGTGTGATAATAAATTTAACGAGGATTGAATTTGAGTTTGGATATTGTCTATGAGACAATATTCATATAAAAACTCTCAGCTCATGTTGTATAATTAATTTTATATTTGTATTTAGTACCAATTCATTTGGCGACCCAAGATGGGAGATGTATACCTAATTTGGGGGCATCACAGTTGGTATCAAAGCTTAGGGATATGATCCCTGGCTGAGATGTGAGACTAGAACTAGGAGGGGAGGGATGGGTAATTCCTTCGCTAGTATGGCCTACCTAAGTTTATTTGGTATTTAATTGGTCGGTCATAGTATAAGGATATTATGTGGTATATCAATTAACCCTTGTTTTGTGGCAGTATTTAAAAATGGCATCAGAAAATGTTGAGATCAGCAATGAAGCACATGAGACCGTGAAGTCACCAACGATCAATACCCAGGATAATGTGCATCAAGAAGACAATAATTCTCAGGTAAATAAAAACACCGACCAAATGATGAACGATGAGATGTTCAGAGGCTTTATGCAATTCATGCAACATCAGGCGAGAGCGGCTCCTGTTCAGAATGCAGGTGGAAACACTGGAAACTCACAGTTAATCACTGCTAAGCAGTTCAAGGAGCTGGGACCACCGGAGTTTTGGGGAAAGCTAGAACCACTCAAGGCAGAGACGTGGATAAAGCAGATCACCAAGATATTTGATGTCTTGGGATGCTCCGAGGAGCAAAAGGTTCCCTTTGCCACTTTCATGTTTAGAGGAGAGGTAGATTACTGGTGGGAATTAGTAAAACGTACTCAGCCTGCTGCACTCAAAATGTCTTAGGAGAAGTTCCAAGAACTGTTCAACGATAAATACTTTCCCAAAAGTATTCATCACCTGAAGGAGGTGGAGTTCATCAAGCTAGAGTAAAACAATATGACCGTGTCGCAGTACGAGGCTAAGTTTGCAGAGTTGTCTCGGTTTGCATCCCATTTGGTTGATAATGAGGAGAGAATGATGCGAATGTTTCTCTGAGGTTTGAAACCCGAAATACGTCAATACCTTATTTCTCACAAACTATGTTTGTATATAGATGTTGTAAATAGGGCTCAGTTATTGGAGCGCGATAATGAGTCAACCCAACCAAGAGAGAGCAGCCGATAAAGAGATAATACCAGTGGTAGCAGTCATCGAAGCGGTGACAACAAATGTGGAGGAAATCAACAAGCCAGAAATGGTAACCACTTCGGTGGTAATCATGGCCAAGAATAATAGGGGTGGAAATTTCAAGAAGAGAAGGTTCAATAATTATGGAAAGACGTCAACACCAACAATTGTTGTTAAGGAAGGAGATCAACCACTGATCATATGTTACAAATGCGGAGGGGAGGGACACATCAGTCCAAAATGCACACATCAGTCCAAAGCGTGTTATAATTATGGAAGAGAAGGTCACCTAACCCGATTTTGTCGTGCAACGAAGTCAAATCCAGTTGGGATGGGTCACCAAAGGCCGTGCCAACCAAGAAAAAATCTGTAGTTCAAGGGAGAGCGTTTGTCGTGACCTCCCAAAAAGTGAGGAACCCGAACGAAGTCAATACCTTTTTTGATACTAGTTCTACCCATTCTTTTATTTCTCCTACTTGCGCTCAACGTTTAAATTTGACTCCAGAGAAATTAGACTTTGACTTATCTGTTGAAACTCCGTTGGGGGAAACTTTTATTACATCCACTGTTTATAAGTCTTGTTTGATTCAAATCGGCAACCGCACGTTACTTTTCGATCTTATCTCTTTGAAACTACTTGCATTTGATGTGATTTTAGGGATTGATTTGTTAACTACTCATCATGCAAAAATTGATTATTTTCGTAAGGTTGTTAGCTTTCATATTCCTAACCAACCTATTATAGGAATTCAAGCAACCAAACCATTAAAGTCAATTATTGTCATCTCAAGCCATAAAGCTATTCGTTTATTGAAAAACGGATGTCAAGCTTTCTTAGCTCATGTCACGGATTTAAACAAAAATACGTTAGTCTTGAATGATATTTCTATTGTTAATAAATTTCCTAACGTATTCCCTGAAGAACTTCCTGGCCTACCCCTGAGCGTGAGATTGAATTTTGTATCGACCTTGAACCTGGTACAAAACCCATTTCCAAAGCCCCATATCGAATGGCTCCTATTGAACTTCAGGAGTTAAAGATCCAACTGCAGGAATTGTTAGACATTGGTTTCATTCGTCCTAGTAAGTCCCTTGGGGTGCTCCTGTTCTCTTCATAAAGAAGAAAGATGGAAGTATGCGACTTTGTATTGATTATCGAGAGTTGAATCATGTCACCATCAAAAATAGGTACCCGTTGCCACGAATTGATGACCTGTTTGACTAGTTGCAAGGCACCAAATTCTTTTCAAAGATCGATCTTCGTTCCAGATATCATCAGTTAATTATTAAAACTAATGACATCCCAAAGACTGCTTTCAGAACTCGGTATGGGCATTATGAATTCCTAGTCATGTCTTTTGGATTGACTTATGCTCCTGCTGCCTTCATGGATATGATGAACCGAGTATTCAAGGAATATTTGGATCATTTTGTAGTTGTCTTTATTGATGACTTTCTCATATACTCCAAAAGCCGTGAAGATCATGAACGACACTTGAGACTGATACTCCAAAAGCTTCGTGAGAACAAGTTATATGCCAAGTTGAAGAAATGCAAGTTCTGGCTTGAGGAAGTAGCATTCCTTGGGCACGTAATATCAAATCATGGAATATCTGTTGACCCGACAAAGATTGAAGCAATTCAAAGCTGGGAGCAACATAAGTCAGTGACCGAAGTACGTAAGTTTTTGGGCTTAGCTGGTTATTATCGGAGATTCGTGGAAGAATTTTCTCGAATTGCTACTCCATTAACTCAGCTGACTCAAAAAGATACAAATTTCGGTTGGAGCGAGGATTATGAGAAGAGTTTTCAAGAACTCAAGATGAGACTCATTTCAGCACCTGTTCTGACAATACCATCTGGTTCGGAGGGATTTGTCATCTACAAATGATGCTTCGTGCAAGAGGTTAGGATGTGTTCTCATGCAACATGGGAAAGTCATAGCCTATGCCTCGTGATAACTCAAAGAATATGAGAGGAATTATCCAACTCATGATCTACAGTTGGCAAATATTTTTTTCGCGCTTAAAATCTGGAGGCATTACCTGTATGGGGAGAAAGTGGATATTTATACGTATTATAAAAGCTTCAATTATTTCTTCACCCAAAAGGAAATTAACATGCGGCAACGACGTTGGCTTAAGTTGTTGAAAGATTACGATCATACCATTCAATACCATCCTGGAAAAGCGAACGTGGTAGGTGACGCGTTGAGTAGAAGATCATATGCAGGTACGAGTGCGATATTATTAATGCAAAGGCCCATTTTGCTTGACTTGCAAAGGATGGAGATAGAGTTAAAGACTCCAGGGACCCACATGATGATGTCAAATATACGAGTAGAATCAACTTTAATCGATAAAGTTAAAGCTGCTCAACTTACAGACCTGGAGCTAATGTGTATGAAGAAGAAAGTACAAGAAGGTGCGATTTCGGAAGCAAGAATCGATGAAGAAGGAATACTTTGAGTCAACTCCAGACTTTATGTTCTTAACGACCCTGATTTAAAGTATAAAATCATGATGGAGGCACACAACACACCATTTTCAATCCATCTTGGGAGTACCAAAATGTATCGTGATCTTCGACATACATTTTGGTGGAGAAACATGAAGAGAAAGGTAGCAGAGTTTATCTCAAGGTGTCTAACTTGTCAATGAGTCAAGGCGTAGCATCAAGTGCCATAAGGTCCATTGTAACCACTTAAAATTCTAGAATGGTATTGAATGGTATGATCGTAATTGGGTCATTGTTGATAGATTGACCAAGTCTGCTCATTTCTTACCTATACGAGAAACTTATTCACTTGAACGTCTTGCTCGTATGTACATAAATAAGATTGTAAGACTGCATGGCATGCCAGTATCCATAGTTTCTGATTGGAACCCAAGATTCACTTCACGATTTTGGGTTAGTTTGCAAAAAGCTATGGGCACAGATTTACAATTTAGTTCGACATATCATCCTCAAACGGACGGACAGTCGGAGAGGACTATTCAAACTCTTGAAGATCTATTAAGACTCTGTGTCCTTCACTTCAAGGGAAGTTGGGACAAGTTCTTGCCATTAGTGGAATTCTCCTACAACAACAGTTATCAAGCAAGTATTGGCATGGCTCCATTTGAGGCGTTGTATGGACGCAATTGTCGTTCTCCAGTATGTTGGGACGAGGTGGGTGAAGCAACATTATTGTGACCAGAGTTGGTATGTATGACTACAGAAAAGATTCAAATGATCCGACAATGTATAAAAGCCTCACAAGATCGACAAAAGAGTTATGTTGATCTTCATCAAAAAGACGTGGAGTTCAATGTTGAAGATCATGTGTTGTTACGTGTTGCTCCTGTTGGGATTTCGGCACAACAAAGCAACGCACAACGGAATATAAATTGAACAAAGCAAAATAATTTTTGAAACTCAAAACAGGATCCATGCGAAACAGATATTAATTTAGTGTTAAGAGATTATACCGATTATGAAATCACTTTTGAAACGCTTCGAATCTCCAATGCAATTCCTCACGAAACTACGTCTCTATGGTATCCACACAAACACACCTGAACCGTCGCACGATTCTGCAAAGGGAGCTACGGTACTAGCCACCAAAGGAACAAGATTTTCGATTTTCTCTCTAGTCTCTTTCTAAGAGCGGCTAGGGTTTTTGGTTTATGATTCTCTTCCTAAATTGGCTGATATATTATCTATATATAGCAGTCAAAAAAGGATTAATCAAAACCTAATCTTATTAAAAACCTAAAATTCGAATTTATATATATTATATATTAATTAAGTCTTACTTAATAAATATACATATATATACAAATTATCCTATTAATTTAAATTCGTAATTTAAATACTATCAATCATATTGATATATTTAAATCCTTTCAATTTAAATTTATTCCCTTTTAATTACGTTCTGTGTGTGTGAACCTATAGGTTATTATTACATTGGAAATAATTTTAAAATCATATTATAAAATTATATATAGTGAGTGGCATCTAGCAATGCATCACTGCTACCCAAATAATAATAAGATTGATGTTTCGATGCAACCTTTTCGTGACCAATGTTACAATGTAATTTAATTCTTTTAACCTTGACATCCTAGATTAAACTCGAGTCATGGAATGTGTCATACTCTTCATAATTTAATCTGAGTTTTCTTGATCAGTGAGTAGACTATATGAAATAAATCACTATTTGAGCATGACCATGCATTTCATAGTCCTACTCAATCAAGAGGACTATGGATATCACCCCTAATATATAGGAGAGTTAAATTCCATCTAGATCACTCATATTCCTCACACGATTCATGATGTACCCAATAATCACCTTTATAGTCCACCCTATTAAAGGTGACCTTTGATGATATCAAAGTACATAAATTCCCGTGTAGTAATATAGTGATTTCAGGTTGGAGGATCATTACATCATTGTCACTATGAGAATCACTAATTACACTTTGTATAATGCTCCATGTAGAATTCTCATGGTGGGTCTGTCCAGTACATCATTCTCTAACATGTACCTATGCATTGACTTAATATCTCATATATTTATGACCAATGAGATTTGGTCATCAGTCAATCCACATACTAGTCTCAATGCATCATTGTTGTCTCATCAACAATGATATTTGATTAGGGACATTTAAGAGCAATGATACTAATTGTTATTATGTAATCTCGTGTTCAAGTCACATACTTGAAACTATATAATTTGTGTCACTATTCTAAGGAATTTTATTATGTTAACATTTATATAATGCAGTAAATAAAACCATAATAAAATCATTCATTTATTCAATCAAATATAATATCAAAATGTTAAGCAATTATATCAAATAATTGGCCTCTAGGGCATAAACTCTAACAGCTCCATTGAAAGGAGTTACAAGATTTGGAAAGAGAGTAAAGCTCAATCCTCGATTCATTGGGCCATTCGAAATCCTCGATCGAATAGGAACTGTGGCCTATAGACTCGCCTTACTGCCAAGTATGTCTCGTGTTCATAACGTTTTTCACATATCTATGTTACGTAAGTATGTGGAAGATTTAACATATGAAGAGGTATTTATTAAAATCTTGGATAAGAAGGAACATATTCTACGCTCCAATATTATACCTTAAGTTAAGGTTTTGTGGAGAAACCACGATGTTGAGGAAATGGCCTGGTAGTTAGAATCCGAAATGAAATCAAGATATCCTTACCTCTTCGTCATACAAGGTATGTACACAAATTTCGAGGATGAAATTTCATAAGGAGGGGAGGTTGTAAGACCCCGAATTATATGAAATGAAAGTATCCAATTTTCTTATAATTATTATTCTATTTAATAATTGGTTAAATTGATAAAAGGTTAAAGTCAAGGGTGATATTTGAAAATTTTGCAAAGTAAGCAAGTTGATATAAAATATTCGTTGTGTCGGGGAATATTCGTTTGGTCGGGGAATATTCTTTTTGTTAGGGAATATCTGTACGACGACACCATCATTGGTGGACCCCACAACAGAATAACTGTCGGAGTTAGAAAACGACAGAAATATCTTTTATAAAAATAACGGCAAAAGTTTTACCGTTAACTATTGAAATAACCGGTGGTAAAAATATAATAATACGTGTGGTTGCATAGTAGCACACGGTATTGATGCTTACGTAAGAAGCCACTCAGTTTACTCAATTATTGCTACAGTAATTGCTGCATAGTATCTCACGCTATTTGATTCAATTATTATCACAGTAACATTTGCATAATATTTTATATTATTAAATTAATAATTGAGATGAAAAAGTTATTCATATTATTATTTACAATATTGACGATGTCTAGAAAGTTTTGTGGAGGAAAGTGGTTTGGGAACCTAATTGCGCGCCGATAGACATAAATCCTTATCGAAAAGCCCTCTCTTTCTTGGGAATGATCTGGTTGTTAAATATTGTGAGTTATAATATTAATGATGAATAATTGTTAATAGATTAAAAATGTGTTTATTAAAGATAAATGATTTATGGTAAATATTTATTCAATTTTTGATATAAATATAGGGATTCGTTATGAGGCGTTTGTTGTAAGTTTGACTTAGTATTCCATGGGAAGATTTACTAATTTTATGGACCGTGGATGGTGGTTTTAATAGATAACCAATTTGGACCATTGATGGTGATTTTAATAGTTAATCAATCTGGGCCATTGATGGTGATTTTAATAGTAAATCAATTACGACTGTCAGTGGTGGTTTTAAAAGTAAATCAATCTAGACCATCGGTGGTGGTTTTAAAAGTAAATCAATTTGGACCGTCGGTGGTGGTTTTAAAAGTAAATCAATCTGAACCGTCCGTTCTAATAGTAAATCAATCTGGACCGTTCATGAATTAGTTACTATTTAGTCCATTCTCCTATAAATAGAAGCTTAATTCTTCTTTCATTCTCACCAATTCACTGAGATTCAAAAGAGACACTATAGATAGAGAAATTATAGAGAGCAAGAAGAAGAGTATTCTGCTACTTCACTATTGCAGTATCAAGTCTTCTACTAAGGTAAGGGGTATTATTTCTTTCGTATTCATAAGGAAAACTATTTTTCGTATTCATCCTTTAATATGTTGGAATTACCTGTCTACGCGGATTACGTACCGCATGACAGGTGAAAATCCATTTGTAATTTCGTATATTATTTTGTTTCATATTCTTAAATCTAAACTTACTATGGTAAATATTGCTTCTATAAACCTTGAAATTAGTGGAATATCCTTAAGTTTTGCGCTTCATCCAGTATCTTTTTATTGGAATATTGATCTGAACTTTCTTATTAAATATCAATATTTTTCCCGGGGTACTATTCATGGGCTACTATTCACGAGTTACTATTCACCCGGATACAATTCACTCTAGTATTATTCACTTGGAGATTCAGGGTACTTTTCATGCCGGGGTACTATTTATAGGTTACTATTCACCCAGGTACTATTCATTCTAGTATTATTCACTCGGGGATTTGGGATACTTTTCATGTCGGGGTATTATTCATGAAGTACTATTCACGGGGTACTATTCACCCGAAAAATTTATTTCTTTTTTGTCCAAATTATTTTTGTTACATGAATATTATTCTTGAATTTTACTCCACAAAGCAGTATCATGTTGACAATTTGGACATTATTTAATTCTAGATAAATTAAATTATAAATCTTTAAAATTTATCCTTTGCTTTCATTTAATTGAATTCTTATATCATTGTCACCATCATCATGCTTATATTGTGATGAAAGTAATCTTTGGCCCGTAGTGCATAGATAGACTATTAATTGGTATGATTATGACCAGGGATAATTCGGTATGATTACATGAATATTCTTAGCCCGTAGTGCAGGAATAATTTGTCTACGTGATACTAATGAATATCCTTGGCCCGTAGTGTAGGGATGATTCGGTGATGTGATTTATCTATTAAGCTGAGTCCCAGCGATAAAATTGATGATAAACTATTTAAATCATAGAAGATAGTAAATATCATGCTCTACTTGACTCTGCTAATGGATTGCTTGTTCCGCTGCAGTTAAACTTGATGTCTATTATATTTTATCAGTTTAACAATGTTGAAGGCTAACAATAATTTATTCTGCATTATCTTAGTCATAATATTTCTTACTGGGCTAGTTGAGCTCACCCTTTTGCTTTCATTGTTTTCTTCAAGAAATGAGAATGTAGACGGGACTAGTCGGGGAACAAAGTGATGGTCCGAGATGGTTTTTTAGTAGTCCTCACTATTTAGTGTGATAATAAAGGTAATGAGGATTGAATTTGAGTTTGGATATTGTCTATGAGACAATATTCATGTAAAAACTCTCAGCTCATGTTGTATAATTAAGTTTGTATTTTTATTTAGTACCATGTATTTGGAGACCCAAGATGGGTGATGTATACCTATTTTGGGGGCGTCACACCTTTCTAATTTCATTCTACCTTGGCCAAGGACTACTCGGTTGTCATTTATCGAATCACATAGGACATTTCTCTTCTTTTACTAGAAGCGATAGATTCTTTATTGATCATACATTATCTCCATGTATAACTTATTATACCTAAGCATACCCTTTGATATACCCTAAGGGTCTTAAGGAATAAGTCAAAGAATAACTCATCATACACAAGGTACTATGATGATCTCAAGTCCAAGGATCACTTGTACTACTATCACTACAGGAATTCCTATTGACAGGCAAGTAAAACTCCATTAGGTATTCCTTAGCGAGCCACGTTCAGTGTACTTATTCTCCAATAAGCACATACATACTTAATTTAGAGTCTCCACACAAATGATCATGAAATCAATTATCCTCATCTAATTAGCAAGCAAGGTATGTACCAATCTATTCGGATTCACTAATCCCCAATTTAGTAATCCAATGATTGGGAACTATTTTAGTTTTAAGCTTTCTAAGAATTTAGATCTCATTAGAATGATCATCATCATTATTCTAAAAGCATTTCTTAAAACTATGAGTTTATCACATATTATAAAGCAACATTATGTAGATAATTATAAGTCTTTAATAAATTAATACTTTTTATTAATAAATTAATACTTTTATCACCAAACATGATTGGCTTGTGTGCATACTACTTTTAGCTTGTAGATCTAGCTAAAACTTTAGTGGTTGAACAACTCATGACTTTCCCATGTGACTAATAAACTCCAACAATCAGCCTATTTAATCAGCCATATACATTAGAATATATTATATAAGGATTAAGAGAGAGAAAGGTTCATTATTTGCCTTATTTGTTCATCACACTCAACCAAAAATCTCTCCACTCCAAACCTACGAAATATATTGCTAGACTAGTCCCAAGACAAGTCCCAAGTTCTACCATAATAGATCATAATCCTAGAATCGAGCATTGCACAAGAAAGGAATAACCCTAAAAGCCAAATCTGATCTTTGATACTATGTTAAAAGTTATGTTTTAGTGTTGTAATATGTAGTATGTAGTGTTAATCAGTGATCTGGGTTGGTAGATAGTGGATCTATAACATCTAGATACACGAATTTGAAGTTTTTCAAAATCTGGAAAAACCGGAAAACATGTTTTGACAACCAAATGTCAGACCACATAGATCTTTATCTGTTTATAGTTTTGGTTGTTTAAATGTTTGAGCATGTAGTATGCTTGGACGACTTTAATTTGGACTTAAAATCATGCTTAGATCATGTGTAGATTTTAATTTATGGAAGGTCAAACTACGTTGACCGACCAAGACTTTGTATTTTCTAGGTAACCCAGAACTTGTTCAGCAGTGTCTGACAACAAGTTCATGGGCCCAAATCTTGGTTGTGTTTGCTGATTTGATGTTGTTAGTGTATCAGGGTTATAGTTTGTTATGTATACTATAGATTTATGCTCCTATATCACTTATATTACAAACAAAATGAAAGTAATTGATGGTCAAAGTAGCCTACTCGACCCTGATTTTCAGTTTCTGGAATTTCCAGAAACCGGAAGAACACTGCTTTTGACAAGGTTTTACCGCATAATATCTAGTGATTCTGATGTCGTTTGAATAATTTTATGAATGATATATGTACTCTGTCATGTAGAATATAAGCTTGAACCATAATAACAACTTGTTAATGACTAGAACCCAAAGAAAATTGAGCCTCAAAATTGACCCTCGAAGCTGACTGGGTTTCTGGGTAACCCAGAAAACCCAGAAAGCTCTGACAACGAGTTCGAAGGTCTAGATCTTCATGATACATGATTGTTTGACTTAGATGATTGTTGATTCATGTATTATTACATAATCACTACATGATCAATGTTTAAAATTGCCCAGAACATGCTTAGGTTGTGAATTAAAGATGGTCAAAGGGAGCCTCTTGAACACTGACTGTCAGTGTTCTTCAGCCTCAAGAACACCAACCACGACAGAAACCTTCGTTAAAGCTGATGAGTGAGTTTTATACCCATTAATTGAGTGCATTTGAACTTAATCTTTTGGATGTTTTTAAGTGTTTGTATCTATTCATACATGTTTTACGTTACTTTGTAGGAATTGGGCCAAAAGTTACTTGGATCGACGTTTGGGGTAGCTAGATTCGCGTTTTTGGCTTGCCATTTACATAGTACCCACTTCAGAGCCAATTTCAGTATTGCTCCGGACCTTATTTTGAAACACTCAAAGAATGAAAGTTGTAGATCTACGTCTCCTCTTTCTGGAAAATCTTGAATCATGAAAATTGAAGTTCGGACGAAGACGTTATGGCATTTTCCCAAAGGACGTCAGGACAAAAAACTTCCGAAAAAGAGGCCAAGGCGGGGGCACCAATTTCAAGTTTATTCCCAACTCCGGGGCGCTAGGAGGCAGTGGTGCAGCGCTGTGAACAATGCTGGGGCGCTGGGGAAGGGCTTGGTCAAGCTTGGACGCGTTTTGGGGTGAATTTTGACACTTTTTTGACTCCAAATTGGATTTTGTTTGTTCCTAAGCTAAAAATTGGACTTGTAACCTATAAATACATGATGTAAGTCATAAAATAAAGGGGGATGATATAAATTAGATTAGAAAAAACATTCTAGTAGATTAGAACATAAACCCTAGTTTATATTGGATTGTTGGAGATTGAAGCAACTTGGGGATCATTGAAGATTCAAAGCAGGAGCGGAAGAGGAGTCTCAAGACTGCTGACAACATATTCTATTCTCTTCTCTTCTCTTACTTTTATCTTTTAATGTTTATTCAATTGTGGATTCTAGATTTTAATTCAATGACAATGAACTGAATTTTTGTTTAAGATTACAATAGATCTTAGTGCATAGCTTATTTTAGTATGCTTCTTAATTATTGTTATATATTCTATGAATTGTCTATTATGATTGCTTTTAATTGTTTAATTGTCTAGCTAACAATTACCATGATTATTTATATGAATTCGGGAGATGAAATATAGATTTAGATCTGATCATAGTAGCATATGATTGTATTTTCTGCATGGTGTTGGAATTCATGATTTGTGTTTAGGATAGGGATATGCCTTTATGCCACATGTAATCTGATAGGGAACCTGTGCTTTAAATCCCTTTTAATTGTAATTCACATAGAAATATAGTGAATTAGTTAATTATAGTGTTTAATTCAATTCTATCAACTGTGGATTTGGATTAATATGTTTGTGATGCATCAGAAGGTGGTTATAAATACTAATAAGTTCCTGATTAACAATCTAGAATAGTGAGCATAATTAATAAGAAGTATTTTAATATAAGTGAAACAATAAGTGAAGTTGTGATCTTAAATCTCCATAATCTGATTCTAAACTAGTGGTAATTAGGAATTAGTTGTATTAATAATTTTAATTCTAAAATCTTAAATCAATTGTTTAAATAAAATTGATTTGGTTAAGAGTTAGTACTTGGTAATTTTTATTAAATAATTTCTCATGGGAACAATACTTTTCTTATCACTTTATTACTTGTTAACCGTGTATACTTGCACGTATTCATTGATTGTGAAATCGATCAACAAAAGCCTTTAGCGACAGATTTAATTATTTTAGATTTCTAAATTTCTGAAAAATTCATTAAAAGTAGAAATACATTTCTAAAAATTACAAAATTAGTTTTAAAAATTAATTTAAGTTATAAAATTAACTTTTGATAAATTGACATATTTTCATTAATATTAGTATTTATTTGAATATTATTGATATTTAATTTATATAATAAATGCATTGAATAAATTAATTAAAAAAGATTTTATTATATCAAAATCATTTTAAATGGTAATAAGGTATTTAAAAATATTTTAAGTTATAAAATATAACTTTTAATATTTCAAAGCAAATTTCATTAATTATTTAATATTAATGATATTAGATTTATTTAATAATTATATTAAATAAATAAGTTTAAAATGATTTTAATATTATAAAAATCATTTTAAATGAAAATAAAGTGTTTAAAAATATTTTAAGTTATAAAATAAAACTTTTAATATTTAAAGGTAAATTTTATTAATAATTTAATATTAATGATGTTTGATTTATTTAATAATTATATTAAATAAATAGTTTAAAAATGGTTTTATTGATTTAAAAATCATTTAAAAAGGATATAAATGAATTAAAAATATTTTAAGTTATAATAAATGACTTTTAATATTTTGTTGAATAATGTATTAATATTTAAATATTAATAATAATGATTTAAAAATGATTTTAATTGTTTTAAAAATCATTTAAGGGTAATATTAATACTTTAAAAGTATTTTGAATTATTATAAGTAACTTTACTATTTTGGCAATGGTTTCATTAATATTTTAATATTATTTAAATAGTATTGATAATAGAATTATTCAAAGTATTTAAATCATTTAATAATGATTCCGATTTTTGAAAAATCATGATAAATTATAATAATTATTTAAAAATTATTATAAGTCATTTAAAAATAATATGATTGATATTTAAATTATCCGGAATAATATTTAAGATACAGAATTGAGTTTTATTAATAATAAACTCGATAATTACCTAATAAAGCCATCGGTACACCGAAATATTTCAGAAATTAATCTGGACTTATGTAGGTTGACCTATTAAGTGTCTGTTTGTGACCCAATGACTGCTAAACATATGTGACACTGTGATTAGGTTATGTGCTGACATCAAATAGCAGTACTTTGTGTTACGATATATTATTCTAATCGAAAGAATAATCTTATGAATGATAGGTCTCGGTATAAAAGATAAAACTATGTTGCTTAACTTTAAGCAGCAGACCAGGCAAGTATCCTACCCTTTACATTTACTTTATGCAATGGACATGTGTAAGCCAGTTTCAGAATTTTATTGTTATTGTGCCAGCTTATTAACTCTATTATTATTGTTCATGTATCTATACTTTGTAGACATGTCAGTTCTTGAATTCTATCCGATCATTGTTTATCAATACAGTACAATTGTATAATCCAGATATTTATTCTGTTAGTTAATTTCTAAGCATGGTTATACAAGTTACCCCACTTGGATAATTATTGTATTTAATCACATGTTGATACATACTTATTAGTTTCCAGTATGTATAGGTTAATTAAAAAGTCGTCTAAGCTATTTGACTTAACTAGACATAGATTTAAAAATATCATTGAACATGATAGAACCTTATTGATATCCAACCGAATTGTTTTGATTCAGATTTAGACTAAGTATGAACATCCCGAATATGGGAAACTTTTGTGCGCCTAAGGCGGATATGATGGACGAAAATATCGTTTGAACATGTAGTATTGATCAAGAAGATAGGCATAATGGTGATCACCCCGTGCGTTTATAAGTTACGATTTTCTACGATGAAGTTCTGCTTAACCTTTGCGAAAATTAAAAACAATGTTCGTAGTATATCGAATGCTCTTCATTAATAGTTAGTACGTAGTTTCAAAAAGTTGAAATAAAACGGATATGTTGTTTAATGTTGCTTCAGCTTACTTTACAACTGTGGATTCGTTGTAGAAGTGCCATGCACATAAAATATTTACTTCTTTCAGCTAACATTTATTGTTTGTTATTACTTGTTGGGCAATCAAATGCTCATTCTTATTTAATTTAAATGTTTTCAGTTAAGTGTGATTAACTAGAAGGCTTTGCCAAGAACAAAGGGAAATGAAAGCTGACAGAATAAATTTATGTTATCTTATGTAATAGCTAGACTTAATTAAGATGATAATATTTATTAACTGTCATGTAATGAATGTTTTTAAGGTCACGTACCTAGGATTTAGACAACTCTGATATGTAAATTAATTTTGATATTTTTGTTAATATTATTATTATTCCGCTCATAGAAATAATATCGTGAAGCACTGAATTCAGGTTTCAAGTACATGAATTTGGGGGCATCACAGGTTGGTATCAGAGCTATAAGCATGAATTTGCAAAGAGCCCCGAGCCACTCGCTGGTGACTTCCTTTTGTGGAATGCACCAAAGCTAGACTCTCCATAGGGGACACCGAGCCAGTCGGTGGCAAGCTAATAGGTACCACTGTGAGGTCCTATGGTTGGACGCACCATGAAAGTCACAGGTTGGTATTAGAGCTATAGGTTAGAAACCTTAGGTTGGGGTAGACCTTAGGCTATAACCTTAAGACATAGGGAAACATTGAAAATTTAAATAACTCATATAGAGTTTAAAAACAGATGAATTGAATAAATTCATAATCAAACAAAATAAAAGATAACTTATATAAAACTATTCTTTGCTTTGTGTATATATTATATGCTAATCAAGATAATTTATGTATAGATGTCAGGTGGAAAACGATTAGGATACCCTCATATCGTAAAGAAGGAGCCAATCTCCATAACCGAGCCAATATCAAAGCCAATAGCTGAAATAGAGGCTCAGATTAAAAACAATCCGGATGAGGTGGTTATTTTGGAAAATATAGTACCAGACCCAGAAATGGTGGAACTAACTGATAGTTATCCGGACATTGAAGTTGGAGCTGATCAAGCATTAACTGAAGTGCAGAATCTGCGGGACCAGGTTTCTTCTTTGGAAAAGTTGTTGGAAATAGAAAAGCTATTACATAGTCAATTGCGAAAGGCATTAATAGAAATAATGGAAGAACAGGATAAGCTTAAAATCCAAATTGATCAAATGGGAGCCAAAAGCAAAAAATCATGTGCAGCTCCGAGCAAGAAGGGGAAAAGAAAGATAAAAGACCACGATATAGGAAATTTTGATAACAACCAAGAGAACCTTAACAGAATAGAAATGTGTACAAACTGTAACAAGAAACATGAAGGTTTATGTAGAAAAAGGGAAATTTTTTGCTATAATTGTGGACATGAGGGACATTTCTCTCCTCATTGTCCTAATCCGAAGAAAGGTGTATGTTTTATTTGTGGGATAGAAGGTCATCAGGCGAAAGGTTATCCAAGATCAAGAAAAAGGCGTAGTGAATAAGTGGTTTTAGTAATAGTTAAATAGGTTTGTTCAGTGTTGTATATATATGATAAGTATATGTGTGTAATGCAATATTCTTAACTTTTATATAAGTTGTAGCAGCGAATCCCGACTTTTGTTGTCACAAAGGGATAACGGATGTTTAAAGCAGTATGTGCTATGCTATGTAAAGTACTATGAAATAGTTGAATGAATATGAATCTATGTTTGATTAATGAAATAAGTGTGATATTAAACTTATACGATAAGGTTTAGAATGTAAGTTAATAAAAAATAATTTATTTTTTATTTAATCAGATAATGCCGCCAAGACATCAAACTCAAAACCAAAGGGCAGAAGAATCTGTCAACAACGCGGGAGGACAACAACCAGACCCGATGCAAAACTTTACGAACATGGTAGCTCATGCTATACAGGCTGGAATGCCAGTCGCGGGGAATTATCAGGATAATCGCTTGGCAAATTTAAAAATTTTTAATGCTGTAGGATCGCCAGAATTTAGAGGGACAACGGACCCGATAGAAGCCCAAACTTGGGTAAAAGAAATACAAAAGGTGTTTGTGATAGCTAATAAGTAGGTTTTATACCTACTTATTAGATATCAATTCACGAGAATTATGCTCATCTCAAGTTGATTTTAGTATGTTTTTAGTTGCATTTTATGTTTATTTTGCATTACTCGTAATTAGAACTCCTCTGGTATGGAAATGCAGGAAATGGTATAGTTCGGCATTGGCAAGGTGTTATGAGCTAGCAAAGGCATGACGAGTGGAACGTGTGTAGACAAGGAGCTGAGCATTGTTGAAGGACCAACAACAAGTAGCAGAACAACAAACAAGTAGCAGCAGAACATCAGTATATAGAACACAGAAGCCGCGCGACCGCGCGAGTCATCTGAAGCTGTTTGTTGACTTAATTTTAAATTTGAAATTTGAAGCGATTGAGCTTATCTAAACTATTCTGGTTGGTACCAGACGTGGATTATGTTTTGTTTTTATCAGTTTTTCATAAGGGTAATGAGGGTTCTAAGCTTTGAACTAGTTATAGAGAGGATTTGAGCATAAACTTAAGATTTTCTACATCATCTTTTGAATTCAGTCATTGAATAATTAATCATTTCATTTTGCTGGAAATTATTGGACATTTGAACAGCACTTTGGAACGAATTATGCAATTGGGTTTGATCAATTCTATATTTTCTCTTAAATTGTGATATTTACTTTCTATGTGTTACTATAATCCCATAATGGTTTTCAGTTCAGAAATGAACTAAAATCCATTATGGGATTCTAACGAATTTTGATATGTAGTCTATAATTAATTGCCTGATTGCTTGATTGTTCGTTTGTCATTGGAATATCTATTATGATTGATTATATTGCATGAATTTTGATCACCATTCATTTTGTATACTTACATGGAATTGGAAAATGACATGTGAGTATGGTTATAATCATAATAGCATGCGTTTATGAGGCTGAATTGTTTAGCTTTATATTTTGTGAACCAGATAGAAATATACTATTTTACCGTGTGTTATATAAGAGCTTGTGCTTCAATTCATTATTGCTGCAATTTCACATAGAAATATAGTGATTTTGGTAATATTGATGATAACATGATTTCTATTGCGTGTGGAGGTTATGTAAGCAGGTCATAATACATTGAAAAATGGTTATGTCTATTTTTGTGCTCTTGGCTAATTTTCCATGATAAATGTATAATTTTGCATGAAGGTAATATTTAGATGAAGTATGAAATGAAGTTAGAATCCCATTCTTTCCAAACTTGATTCATTATTCTAATATTATTCTTTTATTCATTATTTGAGTTTAGATTACTTTAAAATTGTGAGTATTCATTTTAGCATATAAAGATAGTGATACGATTGATGTATAATAATTTAATTTTAAAACCTTTCTCCGTGGATCGATACTTTTCTTACTCTGTACTACTTGTTGACCCATGTATGCTTGCATGAGTTAGAGTCCTTTTATCAAGACTGAAAAGGAGGCAACAAGTTTTTGGTGCCGTTGCCGGGGAAAAGCGTTTAATTTTATTGTTATTATCATCAATTTT
This sequence comes from Panax quinquefolius, assembly GCA_020205615.1. NCBI lineage: Eukaryota > Viridiplantae > Streptophyta > Magnoliopsida > Apiales > Araliaceae > Panax > Panax quinquefolius. Next base: position 106,876,010 of record CM035153.1, read on the forward strand.
AAGCTACATTATATGACTTAAACAAATCTAATCTTGTCTCATTTCTATTTTTGTTTTTTTTTGTATTTCAGGTACTTGTATATATTTTTATGCACACACGATCATCCAATTCTGAGTTGACACCTGCTCAAGATAACATTAATGGAAGAGGTTGGAAAACAAGAGTGCGTAGAAATTTACAAGCAGCTTTAGAGACCACGATATCTAATATGGTGACAAAAGAGCAAAGAGAGGAGCACAGGGCTTTGAGACATTATTCGATGCCGAATATTAATGGATTACAGTCAAGTATAGTCAGGCCAGCGATAACAGCCAACACTTTCGAGATAAAGTCGGGCATTATTCAAATGGTGCAGAATTCGGTACAGTTTGGGGGTGCTGCTACAGACGATCTTAATGAGCATCTATTGTGCTTCATTGAAACATGTGATACCTTCAGATACAACGGGGCGACAGAGGATGCAATCAGACTTAGGCTATTTCCATTTTCATTGCGAGATAAAGCAAGAAGTTGGCTTCACTCTTTACCTTCAAGATCCATCACCACATGGGAGGACCTAGCACATAAATTCTTAGCCAAGTTTTTCCCAATTGCTAAGACTGCAAAGATGAGGACAACAATTTCCTAGTTTGAGCAACAACAGGGTGAATCTTTATATGAAGCCTGGGAGAGATATAAGGAAATGCTAAGGAAGTGTCAACACCATGGCATGCCAGATTGGATGGTTATTAACACATTTTATATTGGATTGGGATGGCTGTAATCTCATTGAGACGATGGCAGCTAATGATTTCCAAAATCCTACAGCCAGGATGCCGCAACCTAAAGTTGCAAGTTTGTTAGAAGTGGATGCTATCACTCAATTGTCAGCACAGATGGCATCCATGGCGAAGAAGATTGATTCGTTGACAGAGACCAAATCAAAGACAGTTGCCTTTGTGTGTGAGATATGTGCAGGGTAACATTCAACTGACCAATGTGCTATCAGTTCAGAGTCTGTACAATATGTGAGCAACTATCGGATGGATCAAGGTCAATTTTAGAACACATACAACTCCAACAACCCCAACCATCCAAATTTTAGTTGGTCAAATAACCAAAGCAATCTACAAAGTCAGCTTCAACCATATAACCAATTTCTGTCACAGTCAGCTCAGCAACAGTTTGAACCAAGACCACCCTATCCACCTGGATTTTTTCAATAACAACATCATACACCACCCACACCTCAGCAAGAAAAGAAATCAGAGATGCAGGAGATGTTGATGAAGTACATGGCAAATACAGAAGTGATAATTAAAAGCCAAGCAGTGGCTATCAAAAATCTGGAAACTCAAATGGGTCAGATGGCTAGCATGCTTAACAACAGACCCCAGGGTTCGTTGTCAAGTACCACAGAGGCCAATCCAAGAAGAGAAGGGAAGGAATAATGTCAAGCAATTACACTTAGGTTTGGGAAACAAGTTGCGTAACTGTAAGCAGCAGACCATGCAAGTATCCTACCCTTTACATTTACTTTATGCAATGGACATGTGTAATCCAGTTTCAGAATTTTATCGTTCTTGTGCCAGCTTATTAACTCTATTATTATTATTATTCATGTATCTATACTTTGTAGACATGCCATTTCTTGAATTCTATCCGATCTTTGTTTATCAATACAGTACTATTGTATAATCCAGATATTTATTCTGTTTGTTAATTTTTAAGCATGGTTATACAAGTGACCTCACTTAGATAATTATTGTATTTAATCACATGTTGATACATACTTATTAGTTTCCAGTATGTATAGGTTTTTTAAAAAGCCGTATAAGCTATTTGACTCAGCTAGAAACATATTTAAAAATATCATTGAACATGATAGAACCTTATTGATATCCAACCAAATTGTTTTGGTTCGGATTTAGACTAAGTATGAACTTCCCGAATATGGGAAAGTTTTGTGCGCCTAAGGCGGATATGCTAGAAAAAAATATCGTTCGAACATGTAGTATTGGTCAATACAAGGCATAACGGGCTGATCACCCCCGTGCCTTTAAGTTATGACGGTTTATATATGAAGTTCTGCTTAACCTTTGAGAAAATTAAAAACAATGTTCATAGTCTGTCGAATGCTCTTCATTAATAGTCCTTACGTAGTTTCAAAAATTTGAAATAAAACGGATATGTTGTTTAATGTTGCTTTAGCTTACTTCATAACTGTTGATTCATTGTAGAAGTGTCATTCACAGAAAATATTTACTTCTTTCAGCTGACGTTTATTGTTTGTTATTACTTGGTGGGCAATCAATTGCTCATTCTTGTTTAATTTAAATGTTTTCAGTTAAGAGTGATCAGCAAGAAGGCTTTGCCAAGAACAAAGGGAAAGGAAAGCTGACAGAATAAGTTTGTGTTATCTTATGTAATAGCTAGACTTAATTAAGATGATAATATTTATTAACTGTCACGTAATTAATGTTTTAAAGGTCACGTACCTAGGATTTAGACAACTCTGATATGTAAATTAAGTTTGATATTTATGTTAATATTATTATTATTCCGCTCATAGAAATAATATCGTGAAGCACCGAGTTCGGGTTTCAAGTACATGAATTTAGGGGCATCATAGGTTGGTATCAGAGCTATAAGCATGAACTTGCAAAGAGCCCCGATCCTCTCACTGGTGACTTCCTTATGTGGAATGCACCAAAGCTAGACTCTCATTAGGGGATGCCGAGCTAGTCGGTGGCAAGTTGATAGGTACCATTGTAAGGTGCTATGGTTGGAAGCACCATGAAAGTCACTGGTTGGTATTAGAGCTATAGATTATAAACCTTAGGTTGGGGTAGACTTTAGGCTATAACCTTAGGACAGAGGGAAACGTTGAAAATATAAATAACTTATATAGAGTTTAAAAAGAGATGAATTGAATAAATTCATAATCAAACAAAATAAAAGATAACTTATATAAAACTATTATTTGCTTTGTGTATATATTATATGCTAATCAAGATAATTTATGTGTAGATGTCAGGTGGAAAAGGATTAGGATATATACCCTCAGATCATAAAGAAGGAGCAAATCTCCATAACCAAGCCAATATCAAAGCCAATAGCTAAAATAGAAGCTCACATTGAAAACTGAAAGTAGTATGCACACAAGCCAATCATGTTTAATGATAAAGCATATACTTTGTAACAATCTTATTCATTTATTAATAAAAAGTATTAATTTATTAAAGGCTTTTAATTATCTACATGATGCTGTTTTATAATATGTGATAAACCCATAATTTTAAGCAATGCTTTTAGAATAAGGATGATGATCATTCTAATGAGATCTAAATTCTTAGAAAGCTTAAAACTAAAATAGTTCCCAATCATTGGATTACTAAATTGGGGATTAGTGAATCCGAATAGATTGGGTACATACGTTTGCTTGCTCATCATGGATGAGGATGATTGATCTCATGATCATTTGTGTGGAGACACTAAAGCAAGTATGTAGGTGCTTATTAGAGAATAAGTTCATTTGAACGTGGCTCGCTAAGGAATACCTAATGGAGTTTTATTTTTTGTCAATAGGAATTCTTGTAGTGATAGTAGTACAAGTGATCCTTGGACTTGAGATCATCATAGTATCTTGTGTATGATGAGTTATACTTTGACTTATTCCTTAAGACCCTTAGGGTATATCAAAGGGTATGCTTGGGTATAATAAGTTATACATGGAGATAATGTATGATCAATAAAGAATCTACCACTTCTAATAAAAAAGAGAAATGTCCTATGTGATTCGATAAATGACAACCCAAAGAGTCCTTGGCGGCGTAATAAAATTAGAAAGGAGTTTCTAATTTGCATTATTTGGAGTTCAGGCATTTAAGGATCGAAATACATATAATTAAATAAAATAAGACTTGACAAAGAATTCCATGTCTTATATTTAATTGGGACATTGTATGGTGGAAGGATTGAATTGTACAAGAACTATTTACTCAAAGGTTCTTTAATGATTAATGTTGAAATCTATATTATCCGGAAAGTCGTTGATCGCTAGGGAGGCTTATCCTTATCAGTAGAATAAATATTATTTAAATAAATTAATTGTTTAATTTATTTATTTAAATAAGATTAGAATTGTTCTAATTGATTTATTCACAACAGGTTTAATATGGAGAACCTAAAGGGTCACACCATAAAAGGAAGAATAATTATTTAAGAAGTTAATGGCATAATCGTAATAATATGTTATGTATATTTAATTTAATCTATGGTGATAGAATAAATTAAATAGCTTAATATTTATTATTTAATATTTTAGAAATATTAAATATAAATTAATAAGAGGAGTCTTATTAATATTATTACAATTATTATTATTTTAATTTCTAAAAGAGTTTAGGAATTAATTTAATATAAGTACTCTCATTTATTCCTAATTGGATTAGGAAGGAAAATTAATTAAAGGAGTTTAATTAATTATCCCTAATAAGATTAGGGAGCCTAATTAATTAAAAGAATTTAATTAATTAAATAAAACCCAATTTCTTAATTGTTAAGGATGGTTGCCCACATCAATAAATAAGAGAGTCTTATTATGGGTGGTATGGGTTGTTGACTTTAACAAAAGCACGTAATAATTCCAAGTTGTTGGGAGTATGCCTTTCTATAGAGATAGAAAACTAGGGTTAGCCATAATACCCATCTTCTTGAATTTTATTCTTCCTGGTGGATCACCTCTAGAGGCCAAACACATGGGTGGCTAACGTTGATCAAAGGAAGGAACCAAACCGGTGGATTCAAGTTGAACGAAAAGGATTGGAGGTGAACTTGTACTGAGGAAGCTCGATCTTCAAGGGTATGATTTTATTCTTTATCTTTTGTTTAATTAATAATTATGCATAAAGGATGATCAGGGTTTATGGTTTGTAATTTTTTTTTTTAAACTCTGATTTTACACGCTTCCGCATTATTTTTGCAATTTGATTGCGTTATGAATATTACAAACCTAAAAGTGGCATCAGAGCCAAACCTTTATGCGAATTATTAATTGTTTTAATTTAATATGTAAATTGATATGTGTTTAGAACAATTTAATTGGGCATAATCTATTATATAAAATTTATTAAAAAAAAAAAAAATATCAAAAACCGTGCAGCATGAGTCACGCCAAATAGGGAGAAAGTGACGCACGGAAATAACAAAGAAGGGAACTATGGTATGGCACGTGGCCCAAGGTGGCACGAAAGTCAGCAACTTCATAAAAAAAAAAAAAGTATCAGATCATGTATTAAGGAATGTAGCAGGATCACATTTTTTTTTTTGTGTAAGGAAGGAACTGTAATACGGTTTATTATACATATATATATTACGGTTTATATATATATATATATATATATATATATATATATATTACGGTTTATTATATATATATATATAATAATATTTTTAATAATTTTATTATTAAAATAAAAAGTTATTTTAATTTTAAAATAAAAGGTTTATTTTAATATTAAAATAAAAGGTTTATTTTAATATTAAAATATAAATTTTATTTTAATTTTAAAATTAGAATTTCATGCTAACTAATTAGAGTTGGAATTGGATTCCATAATAACTAATTGGAGTTGAAATTGGATTTTATTTTTCCTAAAATAAAGGAGTTTATTTGTGAATAGGGAAGTAAATCCATCTTTCCTTAAATAAAGGAGTTTGTTTAGATATGAAATAAGATTTCATATTATTCAAAATAAAAGAGTTTATTTGTGAATAGGAAAGAGAATCCATGTTTCCTTAAATAAAGGAGTTTATTTAAATATGAAATAAGATTTCATATTATTCAAAATAAAGGAGTTTATTTGTGAATAGGAAAGAAAATCCGTGTTTCCTTAAATAAAGGAGTTTATTTAAATATGAAATAAGATTTCATATTATTCAAAATAAAGGAGTTTATTTGTGAATAGGAAAGATAATCCGTGTTTCCTTTAATATTTTTTTTATATACATGGAATTGGATTCCATAATTAATTAAAATAAAAGAGTTTATTTTGATTAAAGATTTTGATTAAAATAAAATAGTTTATTTTATTCAAAATAGGATAAAATAAAATAAAATAGTTTTATTTTGATTTAAATTTGGATTAAAATAAAGGAGTTTATTTTGATTCAAAAATTAGATTTTATACTAACTAATTTTGCCCATTAAATGATATCAATATATATATTAAATGTTTATTATTCATGAGATGAATGTTATTTATTGATGCATATGGTGATGTGTATGATAATAAATGGGATTGATTATGGACTATTGACCAATGTGATTGGATTTTATTTTAGTTGGATGCATGAATGTATGGGTTTTATTAAATGGGGTCTCGCACACTGCCTTCTCTAATTTTTCTTAATGTAAATTCTATCTCCTCCTATGTACTTCCCTCGATCACGATCAAGGTTTCTATTTATTTTAAATAGTTTTGTAATAGGAATAGTTAGAATTAATTTTGAAGAATTGGAGATCAAAGGAGCAAGGAGCGCGTGAAGACCCGTTTGTTATGGAGCCCGGGTTTAAATGTAATAGTTATATTTAAATATTATTTCTTGCACCCTTTGGGGGTTTGACCTTTTGGTTCACTTGGTGGCTCTAGTGAACCAAACTAGAATAAAAGTCCATAATCAATCAAGGGTAGAATATAGTATTCTATATGTGCATGCTATACTATATATATATATTATATATTATACAAACATGCTTCGCATGTTTATTAATACGACGCGTATTTTTATATATATATGTGCAAATGCGCTTAAACAAGATGAGACAAATTAATAACAAACCCCTCAATTTTTTTATTAAGTCCTAAGCGCTCAAAGATATTTGGAATATCGAACGTCCGCTTTCTCAACGATGATAAAATTAATAGAGTATTAAATATTTAATATGAGTTTGTTGTGTCACCATAAGGCAAGTATTAAGTATTTAAGATGTTAATTTATCACATTTGATGCTTATAAAGAAAATTGAACAATATTATTTTGTTGTGTCACCACAAGGATGATATTTTTCTTTTTGAATATATGGAGTGCTAGGTCGGACTTAACTTGGATAATTTTGATTGGATGTGCCACCACTTGATCAAAATAATCTAAGAGGCAAAAAGAAAAGGAGTCAGATAGTTGATGTAATTGACAAAAGTTGTCTACCTATTTATTTATATATAGTTTGTTGTGTCACCACAAGGCTATATACATTTGAAATGGGATCCTTATTCTCACTAGCAAATCTTTAATTAGATTTTGCCTTAACTATATAAGTGAGGTAATATAGTTTGAAAAGAAAATAGTGGGAGATACCAATTTAAAACAAGACCTAATTTATTTTGGTAATTAATAAAGAATGTATGTTAAAATGTTGTTAAATACAAATTAATTTACAAAATTTTACAATGTCTTAATTACTATCATCGCGAAACATATTAGATGTTATTTAACCGGACCGTATTAAACGGATTGGTTAAGGAATTTGAGAATAGTTCTCATAGCTGAAAAGCTATCTTATGTCCTTAATACGCCTATCCCTGCAATGGTTGCGCATAATGCCTCCGAGGAAGAGATTGCTACTTTTAGAAAGTGGCAAGATGATGCATGATTGGCTCAATGCATCATGCTCAGATCTATGAGTAAAAGCTTGACGTCAATACTGAAACTATGGATACTTCTACTATACTCCCGCACGTCAAGTAGTTGATGGTGAGGAAAGTAGGACTGATAGATATCAGATATCTAAGGAGCTCTTTCGATCTAGAATGGCCAATGGCACTCTAGTACAGACAAAAAGGTTCTTAACATAATCAATTTGATTGATCAATTAGGACAACTGGTTTTGTCATGGATGGAGAGTTGAGCCAAGATTTGATCTTGCACTCACTCCCTGCACTCCTTTCATTAATTGTTGTGAATTTTTCATATGAACAAGCTAGATATCAGCCTCGCTGATTTGCTTAACATGTTGAAAAATGTTGAGAGTCACTTTCCAACCAAGAAAGACCAAGTCTTACTGGTAGGGGCCAAAGGAACTTCTGAAAAGAAGAACGATTCAAAGAAGGTAAGTAGAAAGACATAAACAAAGGATAATAGGAACAAAACTGATATGGATAGCAAAGGAGTTTGCTTCCACTGCAATAAGCCTGGACACTGGAAAGAAACTGCGAGAAGCATCTTGCGAGAGGCTAACCAAAGAAGCTTAGTGAAGTTTTGACATACAATACGCTTTTTGTTCATGATTGAAATAAATTTTCTTTAAGTCAAGGTTCTACTTGGGTATTGGATACCGACTTTGGTTATCATAAATATAGATTTATGAAGGACCAAATGTAAGTAGAAAGTTAAACAAAGATAAGTAATCCTTTGTGTGGAAAATGAAGCAAAGGTTCACGCATTAGCTATAGAAACATATAGTTTAGCATCGCTTACGGGCAAATCTATTAAGTCAATAAGTTGTTATTGTATTCTAGTTCTCGTTGAAAATATTATTTCCATTTTATTGTTGGACAATGAAATCTTTGGTATTATATTTAAGAACAATTGTTGTTCTATTTATAATAATAATGTTTTGTATAGAAATCCAAATATTACTTAATAAATTTTGTATACTTGACTTACGTGAAAAATAAATTTTGCATATTGAACAAATTAGTATAAGAAAAGGAGATGATCATTCAAAGAGTTGAATGTGTGTATTTGCTAAAATACAAGTGTGAATTTTTTGAAAGGTTCAAAGAATTCAGAAGTGAAACAAATTGGCAAAGTATTAAGATTCTTTGATTAGATCAAGGGATAAATACTTGTGCAATAAGTTTCTAGATCATCTCAAATAGTTTTCTCATAATGGACACATCCTGATACATAATAATTGATTGATGTATCTGAATGAAAAATCATACCTTGTTGGATATGGTGCGGTCCATAATGGTTTTACCGACATTCCAGTATCCTTCTAGGATCATTTCCTAGAAATGGTCGTGATATTCATTTAAAAGGTAACCTCAAAATTCACCCCAAGACTCCATAAAAGTTATGGATAGGAGGATTCCTAATCTTAAGTATGTTAAGATAAAGGGTTGTCCAACTTATGTGAAAAGGTTTCAAAGGATAAGCTTGGGACAAGATTTGACAAGTGTCGATTTGTGGGACATCCTAAAGTAAGTTTAGGGTATATGCTCTATAATCCTACTTAGCAAAAGGTGTTTGTTATGAACACACTACCTTCTAAGATAAAGGTGTTTATCATTGAAGGGCTAGTGGGAGGATAATAGATCTTGAAGAGTTCAAGAACCACAAAACACTATAAGTCAAATAAGAGGAACCTATAGATAGACCTATTGTACCACAAACCGAATCGTAAATCGAATAGTATCAAGATACCTAGGAGGTATGGATTCATCTTGGATGATGATGATGAGGTACACATCATAGAAGATGATGATCCGAGTTACATTCGATGAGGTAAGACTTCTAGTGTGTACAAAAGGGACAATGGGGAGATACTGTGACATTCCTAATATTATATGTTGATATACTACGGATGAGGAATTACATACCAATGCTACAATCAGTAAAGATAAAGTTGTCTAAACATTCCTCCATGAATGGTTTGGGAAGAGTATCTTAATTGGGGATAAAATCTATATAGATAGATACAAGAGGATGCTCGACTTAACCCAAGGAACGTATATTCATTTGATGCTAAAGTCGTTTAGCATGGCAAACTCCAAGAGATGTCTCATGTTGATGAGCTATGGAGTGTATCTCTCTTAATAGTCCCCACAGACTCCTGAAAAGAGAGGCCGCATGAGTGACAATCATGTATGCAATGAAATATACGAGACCTGATGTTGATCAGTCATAATATGGAGAAGTTCACTATGAGTCAGTGAAAAATATCTTAAAGTGCTTAACCGGCACTAAGGATGTGATCATATTCATGGTGGGTCTAAATTAAAACTAGAGGGCTTAACAGACTCAAGTTTTTCAGATAGACCAAGACGACAGAAAAATCCTCTTTAAGGTAAAGGGCTACCTTGAACAGTGGTGCAGTGAATTGGAAAGGTTCCAAACAAAGAAAGAGTTCTTGGTTTAGTGATAAAGACAAAGTATATAGCTATAAATGAAGCCGCAAGTTGATTGTTTGGATTAAAAGTTCATTACGTAACTAGGAATAGTTCCTAAGTCTCATCTTGGATCTAAACATGTGTTGTGGCACTTTCATTTGATTATTAGAATCATGAAAGATGGGAAATCACTATAGAGATAGTGGACTCTCATTAACAACATTACATATCCATTAACTAAAGCTTATCCAACAGCAGGATAATCGTCACTTAGAGAAGAAGAGTATGAGTTACCATGACGATTGGCTTTAGTGCAAGTGGGAGATTGAAAGTAGTATGCACACAAGCCAATCATGTTTGATGATAAAGCATATACTTTTTGTAACAATCTTATTCATTTATTAATAAAAAGTATTAATTTATTAAAGGCTTTTAATTATCTACATGATGCTGTTTTATAATATGTGATAAACCCATAGTTTTAAGCAATGCTTTTAGAATAATGATGATGATCATTCTAATGAGATCTAAATTCTTAGAAAGCTTAAAACTAAAATAGTTCCCAATCATTGGATTACTAAATTGGGGATTAGTGAATCGGATAGATCGGGTACATACGTTGCTTGCTCATTGGATGAGGATGATTGATCTCATGATCATTTGTGTGGAGACACTAAAGCAAGTATGTAGGTGCTTATTAGAGAATAAGTTCATCGAAGCGTGGCTCGCTAAGGAATACCTAATGGAGTTTTATTTGCTGTCAATAGGAATTCTCAGTAGTGATAGTAGTACAAGTGATCCTTGGACTTGAGATCATCATAGTATCTTGTGTATGATGATGAGTTATACTTTGACTTATTCCTTAAGACCCTTAAGGTATATCAAAGGTATGCTTGGGTATAGTAAGTTATACATGGAGATAATGTATGATCAATAAAGAATCTACCACTTCTAATAAAAGAAGAGAAATGTCCTATGTGATTCGATAAATGACAACCCAAAGAGTCCTTGGTTAAGGCGTAATGAAATTAGAAAGGAGTTTCTAATTTGCATTATTTGGAGTTGTGCATTTAAGGATCGAAATACATATAATTAAATAAAATAAGACTTGATAAAGTAATTCCATGTCTTATATTTAATTGGGACATTGTATGGTGGAAGGATTGAATTGTACAGTAACTATTTACTCAAAGGTTCTTTAATGATTAATGTTGAAATCTATATTATCTGGAAAGTCGTTGATCGCTAGGGAGGCTTATCCCTATTGTAGAATAAATATTATTTAAATAAATTAATTGTTTAATTTATTTATTTAAATAAGATTAGAATTGTTCTAATTGATTTATTCACAACTTAGGTTTAATATGGAGAACCTAAAGGGTCACACCATAAAAGGAAGAATAATTATTTAAGAAGTTAATGGCATAATCGTAATATATATGTTATGTATATTTAATTTAATCTATGGTGATAGAATAAATTAAATAGCTTAATATTTATTATTTAATATTTTAGAAATATTAAATATAAATTAATAAGAGGAGTCTTATTAATATTATTACAATTATTATTATTTTAATTTCTAAAAGAGTTTAGGAATTAATTTAATATAAGTACTCTCATTTATTCCTAATTGGATTAGGAAGGAAAATTAATTAAAGGAGTTTAATTAATTATCCCTAATAAGATTAGGAGCCTAATTAATTAAAAGAATTTAATTAATTAAATAAAACCCAATTTCTTAATTGTTAAGGATGGTTGCCACATCAATAAATAAGAGGAGTCTTATTATGGGTGGTATGGGTTGTTGACTTTAACAAAGCACGTAATAATTCCAAGTTGTTGGGAGTATGCCCTTTCTATAGAGATAGAAAACTAGGGTTAGCCATAACACCCATCTTCTTGAATTTTATTCTTCCTTGGTGGATCACCCTCAGAGAGGCCAAACACATGGGTGGCTAACGTTGATCAAAGGAAGGAACCAAACCCGGTGGATTCAAGTTGAACGCGAAAAGGATTGGAGGTGAACTTGTACCTGAGGAAGCTCGATCTTCAAGGGTATGATTTTATTCTTTATCTTTTCGTTTAATTAATAATTATGCATAAAGGATGATCCGGGTTTATGGTTTGTAAATTTTTTTTTAAACTCTGATTTTACACGCTTCCGCATTATTTTTGCAATTTGATTGCGTTATGAATATTACAAACCTAACAAAAACAACCCGGATGAGGTGGTTATTTTGGAAAATATAGTACCGGACCTAGAAATAGTGGAACTAACAGATAGTGATTCAGACACTGAAGTTGGAGCTGATCAAACATCAACTGAAGTGAAAAATCTGCAGGATCAGGTTTCTTCTTTGGAAAAGTTATGGGAAATAGAAAACCTATTAAATAGTCAATTGCGAAAGGCGTTAATAGAAACAATGGAAGAACAAGATAAGCTTAAAATCCAAATTGATCAAATGGGAGCCAAAAGCAATAAATCGTGTGCAGCTCCGAGCAAGAAGGGGAAAAGAAAGATAAAAGACCACGATATAGAAAATTTTGATAACAACCAAGGGAACCTTAACAGAATAGAAAAGTTTACAAACTGTAACAAGAAACATGAAGGTTTATGTAAAAAAGGGGAATTTTTTTGCTATAATTGTGGACATGAGGGACATTTCTCTCCTCATTTTCCCAATCCGAAGAAAGGTGTATGTTTTATTTGTGGGATAGAAGGTCATCAGGCGAAAGGTTATCCAAGATCAAGAAAAAGGCGTAGTGAATAAGTGGTATTAGTAATAGTTAAATAGGTGTGTTCGGTGTTGTATATATATGTTAAGTATATGTGTGTAATGCAATATTCTTAACTTTTATATAAGTTGTAGCAGCGAATCCCGACTTTTGTTGTCACAAAGGGATAACGGATGTTTAAAGCAGTATGTGCTATGCTATGTAAAGTACTATGAAATAGTTGAATGAATATGAATCTATGTTTGACTAATGAAATAAGTGTGATATTAAACTTATACGATAAGGTTTAGAATGTAAGTTAATAAAAAATAATTTATGTTTTATTTAATCAGATAATGCCACCAAGACGTCAAACTCGAAATCAAAGGGTAGAAGAATCTGTCAACAACGCGGGAGGACAACAACCAGACCTGATGCAAAACTTTGCGAACATGGTAGCTCAGGCTATGCAGACTAGAATGCTAGCCGCGGGGAATCAACAGGATAACCGCTTGGCAAATTTCAAAGATTTTAAGGCTGTAGGACCGCCAGAATTTAGAGGGATAACTGACCCGATAGAAGCCCAAACTTGCGTAAAATAAATAGAAAAGGCATTTGTGATAGATAGGGTAGCTGAGGGAAAAAAGACAGCTTTTGCCACCTATATGATGAAAGGGGAGGCGGATTTTTGGTGGGAGGCAAATCAAGCTAGGGCATGAGAAGGTGTGGTAACTTGGGCTAGGTTTAAAACATTATTTTTTGAGAATTATTTCTCGTCTACTATGTAGGCTAGGATGGAGGTGCAGTTTTTGGAGTTGTAGCAAGAGGACATGATAGTTGCGGAGTATGCTGCAAAGTTTAATGAATTGGCTAGGTTCGCTCTGCATCAAGTTGATACGGAGGCTACGAAGGCAAGAAGGTTCGAGCTGGGATTAAAACCCTGGCTCTACCACAAGGTGGCAGTGTTACAGATAAACACTTTTGCATCACTTTTGGAAAGGGTTATCATAGCTGAGGAGGGAAGTGAGGCCATGACCCTCTACAACAAGGAGAAAAAGAACAAGGGCATGGTTGAGGGAGCAGTAAAAGTGGAAGCTAGTAGTTGAAGTAGGAGTGAGAAAAGGAAAAAGAACAATTTTGGGAATATCCCGGTCAAGCAGGAAGGTGTAAAGAAGCAGGCTGAGCAGTGTATGAATTGTGGAAAGAATCATTCAAGTGAGTGTCTTAAGGGTAAGTTTGTGTGCTACAAGTGTGGGCAGGAGGGACATATCTCTCCCAACTTCCCAAATCCTAGGATGAGAAGTGGGTGTTTTCTGTGTGGGTTAACAGAGCATAAGGTGAAGGACTGTCCGAAAAGGAAAATGGAGGCAGGAAGCGTGAATACGGAGAAAGACAGCGAGATTGTAATAACTCGATATTTTCGATATAATTAAATAAGAAATTTTGCGTATAAATTTTTTTTTTAAATAAAAGGTGGGGATATGTACAAGAAAAATGGTATGTATATATGTGATAAATAAATTTATTTATTACATGAATAACAGGAAATAATTTTTAAAAAAGGAATTATTGATTATTATAAACTATATCTTTATAATAAATTAATTTTGTAGTAAAAATATTTTATTATTATTTTTTGTTATGAAAATATGAGTATAATATTATTTAAATAATATATGAATGATTATTAGAATTATTATAATAACTATTTTACTATATAAATTTATTTGATTAATTAAGTTAATTATTTTGACTTAATTAATAATGGTATATATGAAAATTTAGTTTGGATATGGATTCAAAACCCTAATTCTAGATTTTGAATAAGGAATGAGAATAATATTGTGATTTAACAAGATTTTTGTAAATTAATTTTAATATTTATTGAATTAAATAAATATTTTTCGATGATTTAATTATTGGATTAAATAATTATTTGATGCATTGTGGTAGATTAATTTAATTATGTGTTACATTTATTAAATTAATGTAGAGAATAATTATTATTCAAATATGTAATTATGTGAGCTTATCGAATTAAATGAAATATTTAATTAAGCATGATGTTATTTAATTAATTTTAATTATTAATTAGATAGTTAATAATTTGACATTATTTATTAATAAGAAAATTAATAATGTGATTATGTGAAATTATGAGAAATTATTATATTTTATTTAAAATAAATTAAATAAGATATTGATTTATTTTATGAAGGAGTGTGACATTAATAAAACTATATGATAAAGTTTTATTAAATTAAATGTTTTTTAAATCTATTTTGCTAGCCAAACAAGGCCCTATGGGGAGTTGGAACAGTTACCCATTATTGGGTTAACCGACCACTCAAGGCGTTAGTTCTTATTATATCATACGCCTTCTTTTCTTTCTTCATTTTTCCTAAGTCTAGAAAAGTAGAAATAGAGAGAGTTTCAAAGAGAGATTGAAAAGTGTTGAGAAAGAATTTTGATTGAAGAAGAGTTGAGAAGAAATTATTCCCTACTAATCTATACTTATTCTCGTGGTAATCTCCTCTTCCCAAATTCTAAATTTCACGTCATTAGTTTTTATAAAACGGCTTTCATACATTTTGTAAAATCTCCGTAATTGAGAAAGGGTTTGATTATGAGTTTATATATGGGTTAAGATGTATCAAATCGTATTTGATTATATATATATTATGTAAATTATCATGTCATTAGTTTCATAATACTATGAATTGCTATTTCAAAAATTTACAGAGTATGGGTTTTGGCCTTATGTCCTTATACGTGATATTTTATGTATTGATCGTATGTTATCCCTAAATTTTACACTCAGATATTATTATGCATGTTGATAATGAAGAGACCAAAGTTTAAATAAACGGATTCTTGTTATAACGAATCCAGTAGTGACAATTTTCATGTTTTATTTTCAAAACCTTCAAGAACATCAAGAATAGTGAAAATAAATGTGTTGATTTTGCAAATTATGTGTTGTAACTTGTTAAAAATCATGCTAGATGGGTTAAGTAATGATTATATATGTATTACAATGATTGGGTAAGTCTAAAATTGTAAAAATAACTAATTGGAAGTTATGGCCATATTCATGTATAATTTTACGTGTGATTGATTTTCGCCTAATTTGACCTTGTTATATGTTCATGAATCGCAGAATCGCAGAAATAAACGCAGAAAATGAACACATGGTACTAAACTCGCTTCTACGCATGCTACTAAACTAAATTACCTAACCTACTAATAAAAAAAAAAAAATATTTGATGAAAATTATTATTAAAATATTTATAAAATAAATTAAATATTTTAATTGAGATATTTATGGAATAAAATATATATTTGATTAAAATTATTATCAAAATATTTATAAAATAAATTAAATATTTTAATTGAGATATTTATGGAATAAAATAAATATTCGATGAAAATTATTATTAAAATATTTATAAAATAAATTAAATATTTTAATTGAGATATTATGGAATAAAATAAATATTCGATAAAATTATTATTAAAATATTTATAAATAAATTAAATATTTTAATTGAGATATTTATGGAATAAAATAAATATTCTATTTAAAATTATTATTAAAATATTTATAAAATAAAGTAAATATTTTAATTGAGATATTTATGGAATAAAATAAATATTCGATGGAAATTATTATGAAATAATTTATTCGAGTGTAATAATAGTAAGAGAATGAAAATATTCTAATTTAATTAAGTAATTAAATTAGAAGGGTAATGATTTGTTAAATAAAGTGGAGTTTATTTTAAATAATTAAGTAAAAATATAACTAATGAATGTCGTGAATACATATGGTATGTGTGTAGGATTTGTGGTGAACGGAAGTAGTAATCGTTTAGCCTACGCACGAGGCAAGTTTCCTAACCCTACTTGTCATTATTGTTCAAGTTTATTAATTACCTCGAGTAAATTATCATTATTATTATTCATGTTCAAATGTTTTATTAAAGATTGATTATCTTTTCAAAGCATGATTCAGCTATACAATAATTGTCCTATTGTATACTTCCTGAGATTATTATTCAATTTGAATATCATTATTATTGAACCTTATTAGACTAGCTTAACCCTTATTGATTCGACTAGTCCATAGTTGATGAGCGCTCTAAATTTTAACCTCGATGAATTGTCCAAACCAAACTTCCTTTTCAAAAGGACTCGAATGTCAAACCGAGATGAACAACCCCGCAAAGGGATTTACTTTATGCGTTAAGCGTTAAGATATTGTGCACATGATTGTACTAAGGGCCGATCCCCTAAGTATGAGTAGAAAGGTCCATAGTCTTACGATCGTTAAAGGTTTCAAGTTTAACCCTTAACCTAGGACATAGTTCAAGGTCTTATGACCCTCGTAATTTTTTTGATTCTTGTTATTCATTCTTGATTCAAAAGTCGAGCTTTTATTCAGATGTCTTTGATTCACTCGCATGTTATTATATCGTTATTTCATTGTTATACTTGTGGGCAATAGTGCTCACTCTTGCTTTATAATAACATTGCGCTTAAGAACGAAAAAGACTGGATTTAACCTTCCACTAGTAAAGGTAAGGGCAAAGTTAGCAAGTGTTGAAGACTTGTTATTTTATTTGATGATGTATTTATGTTTAGACTTGAAAGTTAATGATGTTGTTTAAGACTTATTGTTTATATTTTCAAGACAAATGTTTAAGGTTAGTTCAACCTGGGATTATGTTTATGATTTAGATGTTGTAACCCTATAAGGGGAAGATTTTTATTTCTATCTATTGCATGGTTTGCATTTATTATGGGTAGATAGATAGATGATATTTGTACAGTGAACACCAAATCCCGTGGAATCGAAGTACCCAGATTTGGGGGTGTCACAGGTTGGTATCAAAGCTGTAAGGTTATGAACCTTAGGTGGGGGGAACAACCTTAGGTAGTAGCCTTGTAGGAGATCGAGAACATAGTAGTGGTAAACTCTTATCGAGTTCTAAGAAATGAATTTCTAAATTCATTAAAGATAATAAAAGACTTTATGTGCTTATGTGTTAATCTATGTGTTCGCTAGCACGGATTAGTAACTAAAACTTAAAATTTTGTGTCAGGATGTCGAATGTTGGAGAAGCTAGTCAAGCTGGGGAGGAAGAACCCTGTACCTACACAAATCTTATAGAGGAGGAGCCCGAGAGATTCATGTCGTTAGGGAGCAGCTTGTACAGAGAGAGTCATCTCCGATGATCACTGTCGTTGGTCAGGAGCATGAGCTGGAGACTGATCCAGAGGAGGATCCTGAGGAAGAGGAAGAAGAAGAGGAAGAAGAGGAGTTCCCACCGAACTCCATTGATGCAGAGATGTATGACGCACTCTATGATCGTAACGTAGAGTTGCAGGATACTGCTCGGATTTGACCGAGCAAAGGTTAGTCGCCAGATTACTATTGAAGCGTATGATAGAGAGATTGTGATTCTTCACACACGCTTAGGAAACGTGGAGTGGGATCTGGTTCACGAGAAGGGTCAGACCGAGGATAAGTCCGCAGAAATGGAGAAGTTAAAGAAGGATCTGAAGGAGAGCTCAGAGAGGCTTGCCATAGCAGAGGAGGGCTAGGTACGAGAGTCACGCCGTGCTGATCGTGCAGAAGATGATCGCCATGCGAAGAAGGCTAAACTTGAGGAGACATACTCTACACTACAAAAAATGCAATGAATGTGGTCCAAGATCGAAAGTTAGGAAGTATCCAATCCAGCTTTGAGGATCTACCATCATATATGCTAGATCGTAGAACGATGTGCCGCATCATGGAGGAGGAACGTAGTAAGGCTATCCAAATACTTTGGATGATAAAGTGATAGAATTTTTTTAATTATGTGAAAGACTTAATTAGTTTTTATATGTAAATTTCGATGTGTTTATGAATGAAAGAATATTTGAATGTTTTAAACTCGTGGATTCTTTATTCCAGATAGTTGATGTAAATAGCAGCTTATGCTATCGCTTAATGTTAAAACTTTGATTTGAATGCAAATATATCAAGTTGTTTGAGATGATGTGTTAAGTGATATGTTAAATTGTTGAGTAATGCCTTAACTATTTAGGGAAATAAATAAAGTTCTAATAAAGCGCTTATTTAATATAAAAATGTAGCCAAGAAGGCGACCAAATCGTCGATCAACCCGACCAGGAAGGGTCAACGAATAACAACAACAACACCACCAATGTCAACCCTGCTCAAAGTTAGGTGAATTTATCGGGCCGGAGCAATTAACAATCAACCACAAGCCCCACCAAACACCACGCTCAAGGATTTCAAGGCGGTGGGACCGCTAGAGTTTAAAGGTTCTATGAACCCAATCAAGCTCAAACATGGGTTATGGAGATGGAGAAGGTGTTTGACGTCGCCAGAGTAAGGGAAGACCGTAAGACCGATATGCAACATTCATGTCAAGTCCAAGCCGCCTATGGTGGCGTGCAAACAAAGTAATGGGAGGAGAAGATGTAATAACCTCGAGAGATTTAAGGAGATGTTTTTCGAGATGTATTTTCCGACTAGTTCGCAAAACCAAATGGAAGTTTAGTTTTTGAGTTGAAACAGGGAATATGTCAGAAGTAGCAGATTACGCGGCAAGGTTCAACGAATTGGCTAGGTTCGCCACATATCAAGTGCATACCGACGAGAGAAAGGCAAGACGTTTTGAAAGGTGGATCAAGCCTCGGTTGTTAGTAAGAAGGTGTTAATGTTCCAATTGAACACTTTTTCCGGAGTGTTAGAGAAGGCCATACTCATTTGAACGTGGAAGCGATGCGAGATCTAAATATAATCGTGGATCGAAGAAGAAAAGAGTTAAAATGAAGGAATTAACAAGACCGGTGGAAGTAGCACGGAGGTAATAATAATCGGAAGAGAAAGTGGTCCGATAACTCGTCAGCTGGAAGTCAACAAGGAGGGAAAAAGAAGAAGATTGAAGCGTGCTCAACCTACGGAAAAGCTCATCTGGGAGTTTGCATGAAGGGAAAATGAGTATGCTACAATTGTGGTCAAGAAGGCCACATAGCACCTAACTGTTCTAAACCAAAGAAGGGTGCCTGCTTCACTTGTGGCTCAAAGGATCATCTTGCAAGGGATTGTCCTAAGAAGGGATCTGGAGGAACAGGATCAGGAGGGAATAGAGGAAACAACGGTGGAAGCACTCTGACTATCACAGGACCAACTACAACCAACCGACCGACCGCTAGAACATTCAACACGACGATTCAGATGATGCGCCTCGCGATGTGGTGTCAAGTATCATTTTGATCAATAAAGTTAATGCTTATGTATTATTCGATTCGGGTGCTACTTGTTCATTTATATCCGATGACTTTGCCAAGAACTTAGAATTGCCTAAGGATGAGTTAGAATACCCCATGAACATAGAAATTGCGAATAGAGAAATTATTCTCGCTAAGTACGCGTGCACAAGAACTGTAGAGTGGATATTAAGGGTAACATTATGAACGTAGATCTTATCCCTATTCGACTTGGAGAATTCGATATTATCTTGGGTATGGACTGGTTATCCAATTATGGGGTGGTAATTGATTGCCAGAAGAAGCGTATTAACCTTATGACTCCGTCAAAGGTTGTGTTTTATGGTAGTAAGTCGCTAGACAAACGAGTTGTTCGACAATGATGCCAACCCAGAAGTTGTTAAGACAAGGCTGTGTAGGATATCTAGCTTACATAGTCGATATTCGTAAAGAAAATCCGAATATAGAGGAGATACCAGTAGTGAGGGATTCCGCAGACGTATTTCTGGATGATTTGCCAGGACTTCCACCAGATAGAGCGGTTGAATTCGTGATTGATTTGGCTCCAGGAACGGTTCCAATATCGAAGGCACCATACCGAATGGCACTGGTAGAGATGAAAGAACTGATGGTTCAACTACAAGAATTACTAAACAAGAAGTATATTCAACCAAGCGTATCACCGTGGGGAGCGCCGGTTTTATTCGTAAAGAAGAAAGATGGGACAATGCGGCTCTGCATCGACTATAGAGAACTGAATAAGGTCACGATAAAAAATAGATATCCATTACCGCGAATCGACGACTTGTTCGACCGTTAAAGGGAGCGAGATACTTTTCAAAGATAGATTTGAGGAGTGGTTATCATCAATCAAGGTGAGACCGTAAGATGTACCAAGACAAAGATTCAGAACCCGATACGGCCACTACAAATTTTGGTAATGTCATTTGGTCTAACAAATGCTCCCGCAAAGATTTATGGGCTTAATGAATGGAGTGTTCAAGCCTTTTTGGATAAATTCAGTAGTGGTATTTATAGATGACATTTTGGTATATTCAAAACCAAGGAAGAACATGAAGAACATTTGAGGGTGACATTAGAGACGTTGAGAAGAGAGAAGTTGTGACGCTAAATTTTGAAATGTGAATTCGGATTGAAAGGGTACAATTTCTTGGACATGTGATCGATAGGGGACGAAATTTAGGTGGATCCTCCAAAGTCGGAAGTTTGTGATTAATCGGGATCACCAAGACGCCATTTAAGTAAGAAGTTTTCTTGGATTGGTAGGTTATTACGTAAGATTCATTCAAGATTTTTCCAAGATCGCAACCCCGATTGATTTAATCGACTAGAAAATTGATGAAATTTGTTTGGACGAGAGAAGTGTGAGGAAAGCTTTCAAGAATTAAAGAAGAGGTTAAGTTCAAACTTTCGTGTTATCTCTTCCAGATGACACAGAATTTTGTGGTATATATAGTGATGCGTCGCACAAAGGACTTGGTACGTGTGCTCATGCAAAATGGCAGAGTCATTGTGTACGCGCCACGACAACCGAAAGATTATGAGAGGGGTATCCACCAATGACTTGGAGTTAGCTGCAGAGTTTTTGCTTTGAAAACTGGAGGCACTATATCTCTATGGGGAGAAGTGTGAAATATATATGCACCACAAGAGTCTGAAATATATTTTTACACAGAAAGACTTGAATATGCGCCAAAGAAGGTGGTTGAAGTTAATTAAGGACTACGATTGTGAGATTCTATACCATCCAGGTAAGGCAAATGTGGTGGACGACGCCTTAAGTAGAAAGGGTTGGGAGAAACTGATGTTGTTAACCGTACAGGAGGAGTTAATTTCAAAGAATGGAGAAGTCGGAATTGGAAGTGAAGTATCCTATGGAGATTGATGAAAAATATTTCAGATGCAACTGGTATAACCTCATTGGATAAAGTTAAGGAGGCTCTTCGGATTTAAGAATGTAAAAATGTGACAAAGAAGATATCCAAGGAACCAACCAAGATTTAAGATGGATAAGGAAGGAATACTGAGATTTGATAATAGAATTTGGGTACCGCCAGTTCAAGAGATTAAGGAAGATATTTTAAGCGAGGCTCATAGTTCACGATATTCGATTCACCCTGGTAGTACCAAGATCTTTGACAACATTTCTGGTTGCCGAATTTGAAACGTGATGTCGCAGAATGTGTTGCCAAGTGTCTGACCAGTCAGAAAGTGAAAGCAGAACATCAGAGACCAAGTGGATTGCTTCAACCGTTGGAAATCCCAGAGAGGAAATGGGAACATATTACAATGGACTTCGTGGTTGGCCTTCCGACGACTCAGAAAGGCTACGACGCAGTATGGGTTATCGTTGACCGACTGATGAAATCCGCACACTTCCTTCCAATCAAAATCAGATTCAACTTAGATCAGTTGGCAAGGTTATATGTGAAAGAGATCCGCGCTTCACATTAAATTTTTGGAAACGTCTTCAGGAATGTATGGGTACGCAATTGCGAATGAGTACAACTTACCACCCTCAAACAGACGAACATAGTGAAAGAACGATTCAGACATTAGAGGATATGCTAAGAGCTTGTGTGATGGATTTTAAAGGAAATTGGGATGATCACCTACCGTTAGTAGAGTTCGGCTACAACAACAGTTATCACGCTAGTATAGGCATGCCGCCTTACGAAGCGTTATATGGCAGAAAGTGCAGAACTCCACTTTACTAGGATGAAGTTGGTGAAAGACAATTGCTAGGGCCAGAATTGGTACAGCAGACGGCAGAAATAGTCAAAGTAATCCGAGCATGATTGGTAGCAGCTCAAGATCGACAGAAGAAATACGCTGATTTACATCGTAAAAATATCAAGTTTGAATCAGGTAGTTATATTTTCTTGAAGGTCTCTCCTTGGAAGGGGAAGATCAGGTTCGGAAAGAAAGGGAAATTGAGCCCAAGATTCATTGGACCATTTGAAGTATTACGAAGAATCGGAGAAGTCGCAGATGAGGTAGCTTTACCTCCAAAGACTCAAGAATGTCCACAACGCCTTCCATGTTTCGTGTTATGTCCCTACAAAGCCGATTACAAGCATGTAATTGAATACGAACCCTGCGATTTTGAGAAAGACTTATCTTACGTAAGAAATTCTGTCCAAATTATCGATCAGTAAAGAACAAGTTCTCGTAAATAAAGTTAAACCTTTCGTTAATGTAATTTAGAGGAACCACAACGTCAAGAAGCTAGGTGGGAACTCAAGAGAATATGATGAAGAATTACCTCATTTATTTACTTAAATTATGTAAAGCGATTCGGGGATGTAATCTTTGTAAAGGAGGGAGAATGTAATGGGTCGAATTTATTGAGTCGTGATTCGGGGACGTAATCCTTTTAAGGGGGAAAGATGTGATTTAACGAGATTTTTGTAAATTAATTTTAATATTTATCAATTAAATAAATATTATTTGATGATTTAATTATTGGATTAAATAATTATTTGATGCAATTGTGGTAGATTAATTTAATTGTGTGTTACATTTATTAAATTAATGTAGAGAATAATTATTATTCAAATATGTAATTATGTGAGCTTATCGAATTAAATGAAATATTTAATTAAGTATGATGTTATTTAATTAATTTAATTATTAATTAGAAAGTTAATAATTTGACATTATTTATTAATGAGAAAATTAATAATGTGACTATGTGAAATTATGAGAAATTATTATATTTTATTTAAAATAAATTAAATAAGATATTGATTTATTTTATGAAGGAGTGTGACATTAATAAAACTATATGATAAAGTTTTATTAAATTAAATGTTTTTTAAATCTATTTTGCTAGCCAAACAAGGCCCTATGGGGAGTTGGAACAGTTACCCATTATTGGGTTAATCGACCACCAAAAGCGCCGCCTCTCTTATTATATCATACGTCTTCTTTTCTTTCTTCATTTTTCCTAAGTCTAGAAAAGTAGAAACATAGAGAGTTTCAAAGAGAGATTGAGAAGTGTTGAGAAAGAATTTTGATTGAAGAAGAGTTGAGAAGAAATTATTCCCTACTAATCTATACTTATTCTCAGGGTAATCTCTCTTCCCAAATTCTAAATTTCACGTCATTAGTTTTTATAAAATGGCTTTCATACATTTTGTAAAATCTCTCGTAATTAAGAAAGGGTTTGATTATGAGTTTATATATGGGTTAAGATGTATCAAATCGTATTTGATTATATATATATTATGTGAATTATCATGTCATCGGTTTCATAATACTATGAATTGCTATTTCAAAATTTACAGAGTATGGGTTTTGGCCTTATGGCCTTATACGTGATATTTTATGTATTGATCGTATGTTATCCCTAAATTTTACACTCGTGATATTATTATGCATGTTGATACGAAGAGACCAAAGTTTAAATAAACGGATTCGGTGTTATAACAAACCAGTAGTGAAAATTTTCATGTTTTATTTTCAAAACCTTCAAGAACATCAAGAATAAGTGAAAGTAAATGTGTTGATTTTGCAAATTATGTGTCAGAACTTGTTAAAAATCATGCTAGATGGGTTAAGTAATGATTATATATGTATTACAATGATTAGGTAAGTCTAAATTCATGTAAAAATAACTAATTGGAAGTTATGGCCATATTCATGTATAATTTTACGTGTGATTGATTTTTGGCCTAATTTGTCGTTGTTATGTTCGCGAACTACGAATCAAGCAGAAAATGAAACAGGTAACCTACGCTTCAATGCAAGCGTTACTAAACTAAATTACCTCATTCATCTCGACGGTCAAAAAAATAAAAAAATAAATAAAAAATAATAAAAAAAAAATATTTGATGAAAATTATTATTAAAATATTTATAAAATAAATTAAATATTTTAATTTAGATATTTATGGAATAAAATAAATATTCTACGAAAATTATTATTAAAATATTTATAAAATAAAGTAAATATTTTAGTTGAGATATTTATGGAATAAAATAAATATTCGATGGAAATTATTATGAAATAATTTATTCGAGTGTAATAATAGTAAGAGAATGAAAATATTCTAATTTAATTAAGTAATTAAATTAGAAGGGTAATGATTTGTTAAATAAAGTGGAGTTTATTTTAAATAATTAAGTGAAAATATAACTAATGAATGTCGTGAATACATATGGTATGTGTGTAGGATTTGTGGTAAAGCGGAAGTAGTAATCGTTTAGCCTACGCATACGAAGCAAGTTTCCTAACCCTACTTGTCATTATTGTTCAAGTTTATTAATTACCTCGAGTAAATTATCATTATTATTATTCATGTTCAAATGTTTTATTAAAGATTGATTATCTTTTCAAAGCATGATTCAGCTTATACAATAATTGTCCTATGTATACTTCACGAGATTATTATTCAATTTGAATATCATTATTATTGAACCTTATTAGACTAGCTAAACCCTTATTGATTCGACTAGTCCATAGTTGATGAGCGTTCTAAATTTCCGAACCCTTGATGAATTGTCCAAACCAAACTTCCTTTAGTGCGGACTCGAATGTCAAACCGAGATGAACAACCCCGCAAAGGGATTTACTTATCGTTAGCGTTAAGATATTGTGCATGATGATTGTACTCAAGGGTGATCCCCTAAGTATGAGTAGAAAGGTCCATAGTCTTACGATCGTTAAAGGTTTCAAGTTTAACCCTTGTTAACCTAGGACATAGTTCAAGGTCTTATGACCCTCGTAATTCTTTTTGATTCTTGTTATTCATTCTTGATTTAAAAGTCGAGCTTTTATTCGGATGTCTTTGATTCACTCGCATGTTATTATAATGTTATTTCATTGTTATACTTGTGGGCAATAGTGCTCACTCTTGCTTTATAATAACATTGCGAGCTTAAGAACGAAAGAACCCATTTAACCTTCCACTAGTAAAGGTAAGGGCAAAGTTAGCAAGTGTTGAAGACTTGTTATTTTATTTGATGATGTATTTATGTTAGACTTGAGTTAATGATGTTGTGTATGACTTATTGTTTATATTTCCGCACAGATGTTTAAGGTTAGTTCAACCTGGGATTATGTTTATGATTTAGATGTTGTAACCCTATAAGGGGAATATTTTTATTTCTATCTATTGCATGGTTTGCATTTATTATGGGTAGATAGATAGATGATATTTGTACAGTGAACACCAAATCCCATGGAATCGAAGTACCCAGATTTAGGGGTGTCACAAATAATATTTTATTAATTATATTTCAGTGCTATAAATATATATACAGTATGTGTGTAATGTTAATTTGTGGAACATTTTTGATGTAACAGTAGAAAACCCTAGCAATACTTTGATAAACCATAGTTCAAAAGTTTAATATGAGTTCAAGACTGTGTAGTGATTGTGTTGTATGATTTATATTGTGTATTATAGGATTTAATGTTAATTAGGAAATAATTAATATTTAGAAACCCCAATTAACTAGAAACCCTAATTTCTAAATTAGTAACCCTGATTATCAAATTAGAAGCCCTAAGTATTAAATTAGCAATCTTAATTATAATTTGTGAATCTTAAACCTAATTTTCATGTTCTATGTAATTAGAAAACTAAGTATGATTACGAAACCCTAATTTTCCATTTTTAGAAACTAAATTTGCTATTTTAAACCCTAAATAAAAATCCTAAAAAACAAAATTTTTTGAAAACGATAGGGTTAAACCCTAAGGGTTTGCCAAGTTATAATTTAGCAATTAAATTTGCTAGCAAAATGACCACAATGCCCTTTTGTCATATTTTTATTAGATTACTTGCAAATCTTGCCAAGATGGGAGTTGGTGAACCACTCTAGCTAACCCATGTGACTGAAATCTTTACAAATCAGCCAATATATCTCAGCTATATACATTTCATCTTGTTATATATAGAATTAGAGAGAGAGAGAGAGAGAGAGAGAGAAAAGTCCATCATTTAGCCATTTGTTCATCATACACTCAACCAACTCTCTCTCTCTTCAAACCCACGAAAATCTTTAGCATTTAAGTTCCTTAGTAAGTCCCCACTATCTCCACTAAAAAATCAGAAGCCTAGAATCAAGGATTTGATCAAGAAAGGTATAAAACCCTAAACCAAAATCTGATCTTGAATGCTGTGTTAGAAGTTATAATTTTGTGTTGAAATATTTTTTTGTAGTATAACTAAGTGATCTGGGTTGATACATGATAGATCCATAACATCTATAGGCACGAATTTGAAGTTTTTCAAAATCTGGAATTTTTTTAAAATATTGTTTGACAACGAATGTCAGACCCCATAGATCTCAGTATGTTTATGTGTTTGGTGGTTTAAAGGTCTGAATATGTAGTATGCTATGAGATCTATGTTCTGAAACTTGAATCAATCCTAGATCATGTATATATTAAAAGTTATTGATGGTCAAACTACGTTGACCGACCATGACTTGACCATTCTGGGTAACCCAGATTCTTGCCCAGAACCGTCTGACAAGAAGTTTATGGCTCTAGATCCTTTTGTTGTTTGTTTCTTTGTTCTTGTTTTTGTATCTAAGTTGTAGTATGTTGTTTGGACTACAAGCTTAAGCCTTTATATCACTAAAACATCAATCAGGATTAAGATAATAGACGGTCAAACCAAGCCGGATGATCATGAAATACATTTTTTGGGTAGCCCAAAAAACATATGAACATGTCTTCTGACATGGTTTGACCGGCATGGATCTAGAGATTTTGTTGTTGTTAGGCTGGTTTTATGTAATAGATTTGTACCCTTACATGTTGTCTACACACTGAAACTCTTAAATCGTACAAAAACATCATAAGGATACCAAGTTGTGGAAGCCCAAATATGGCTACTCGAACTGTTCTTCATTTCTGGGTAACCTAGAAAATGAAGAACAACTCTGACAGCTATTTTGCAAGCCCAGATCTCCTTCGTTTTATGTTGTATGATCATGATTGTTGTTGTATCATGTAGTGTTACACTAGTACTACAAGATCAAAGTTATAGTTAGCCCAGAAACATCAAGATCTGACAATTATGCTTGGTCAAACATGGCTACTCGATCACTGACATTGAATGTTCTTGGTGAACACCTAAGGCTACACTTTCTGTCGCTAAAGGCTTTAGCGACAAACTTATTAATTTTAATTAATTTAATTTCTAAAAATCATTTAAAAATAGAAAATAATTTCTGAAAATTCCAAAAATTATTTTAATTTATAAAAATTAACTTTTAATAAATTGACATATTTTTCATAAATATTAGTATTTATTTGAATATTATTGATATTTAATTTATTTATAAATGCATTAAATAAATTAAATAAAAATGATTTTATTATATTAAAAATCATTTTAAATGATAAAAAAGTATTTAAAAATATTTTAAGTTATAAAACATAAATTTTAATATTTTAAGATAAATTTCATTAATTATTTAATATTAATGATATTAGATTTATTTAATAATTATATTAAATAAATTAGTTTAAAAGTGATTTTAATATTATAAAAATCATTTTAAATGAACATAAAGTGTTTAAAAATATTTGAAGTTATAAAATATAAATTTTAATATTTAAAGGATAATTTCATTAATAATTTAATATTAATGATATTAGATTTATTTAATAATTATATTAAATAAATAGTTTAAAAATGATTTTATTGATTTAAAAATCATTTAAAAAAGATATAAATGATTTAAAAATATTTTAAGTTATAATAAATGACTTTTAATATTTTGATAAATAATACATTAATATTTAAATATTAATGGTAATTATTTAAAATGATTTTAAATATTTTAAAAATCATTTAAGGGTAATATTAATACTTTAAAAATATTTTGAGTTATTATAAATAACTTTAATATTTTGGCAATGCTTTCATTAATATTTTAATATTATTTAAAAATTAATGATAATAGAATTATTTAATATTTAAATCATTTAATAATGATTCCAGTGTTTGAAAAATTATGATAAATTATAATAATTGTTTAAAAATTATTATAAGTCATTTAAAAATAATATGATTGATGTTTAAATTGTCTAAACGAATAATGAGCTACAGAATAGAGTTTTAGACTTGACAATTACCCGATAAAACCATTGGTACACTAAAATGTTTCAGAAATTGATTTGGACTTGGTTAATTTGACTGTATAAGTGTATGTTTGTGATCCAATTACTGATATAACTACGTGACAATGTGATTAGGTTATGTATTGACTGCAAATAGCAGTAATATGTATTATGATGTGTTATTCTAATCGAAAGAATGATCTTAATAATGATAGGTCTCGATATAAAAGATCAAACTAAGTTGCATAACTGTAAGCAGCAGACCAGACAAGTATCCTACCTTTGCATTTACTTTATGCAATGGACATGAGTAAGAAAGTTTCAGAATTATATTATCGTTATGCAAGCTTATTAACTCTATTGTTATTGATTATGTATCCAAATATTCGTATTCATACAAGTTCTTAAATTATCCGATCATTGTTTATCAATACAGTATTATTGTACAATCCAAATATTTATTATATTCGTTAATTTCTAAGCATGGTTATACAAGTGTCCTCACTTGGATTATTATTGTATTTAATCACATGTTGATACATACTTATTGGTTTCCAGTATGTATATATTAACTTAAAAGCCGTCTAAGCTATTTGACTCAGCTAGACACAGATTTAAAAATATCGTTGAATATGATAAAACCTTATTGATATCCAATCGAATTGTTTTGGTTCGGATTTAGACTAAGTATGAACATCCCGAATATGGGAAACTTTGGTGTGCCTAAGACGGATATGCTGGACGAAAATATCATTCAAACAGGTAGTATTGATCAATAAAGGGCATAACGGGCTGATCACCCCCGTGCCCGTAAGTTATGACGGTTTATAGATGAAGTTCTGTTTAACGTTTTTAAAAATTGAAAACAATGTTAATAGTCTGTTGACTACTCTTCATTAATAGTCAGTACGTAGTTTCAAAATTTTGAAATAGAATTTATGTTATTTATTGTTGCTTCAGCTTACTTCACAAATGTTGATTCGTTGTAGAAGTGCCATTCACAAAAAAACATTTACTTCTTTCAGCGAACTTTTATTGCTTGCTATTACTTGTTGGGCACTCAAATTCTCATTCTTGTTTAATTTAAATGTTTTCAGTTAAGTGTGATCAACCTGAAGGCTCTGCCAAGAACAAAGGAAAAGGAAATGTTACAAAATAAGTTCTACGCTATCCTACGTAATATTTAAACTCTATTAAGACAATGATATTTATTACCTATCATGTAATGTAATGTATTAAAGGTTGGGAACCTGGGATTAAAAAACTCTGATGTATGTAAATTAAGTTTAATGTTTATATTATCATTATTATTCTGCTCAAAGAAATGGTATCGTGAAGCACCGAGTTTGGGTTTTAAGTACCTGAATTTGGGGGCGTCACATGGACTCTGGCGATAACTGGACCAACTTCAACAAGCAAACCAAGAAAATCAACCGCAAGACTCTTCAACATGACCATTCAGGATACTGTAGCAGCTGGTGATGGAACTCCAAGTATTATTCAAATAAATTTTATTTTCTTATATATGGTTTTCTTATATATAGTAAAATATTTTATAAAAGAATTTTGAAGGAGGAATTTGAGTTCTATTATAAATCAAATTTCCGTTTAATCAGATAGACAAACTTTATGCTGAATAGTTAAAGATCAGTTCGATCGAATCTGAACAAGATCTACCTACAATGAATGCGTATGTTATTTACCCTAGTATGTATAAGTTTTGAAACGGTGATTCCGGGGATGGAATCTTTATAAGGGAGGGTGAATGTAATAACCCGATATTCTCTATATAGTTAAATAAGAAATTTTACATATACTTTTTTTTTATTTTAAATGTGGGAATGTGTACAAGGTAAAATGTATGTATATATGTGATAAATAAAATTTATTTATTACATGAATAATTGAAAATAATTTTTTAAGAATTATTGATCATTATAAATTATATTATTATATAAAATTAATTTTGTAGTAGAAATGTTTTTATTATTTATTTTCTATGAAAATATGATTATAATATTATTTAAATAATATATGAAATGATTATTACAATTATTATAATAACTATTTTGTTAAATGAATTTATTCAGATTAGTTAAGTTAATTATTTTAACTTAATTAATAATAGTATATATGAGGTAAAGTGGGATATGGATTCAAAACCCTAATTTTGGATTTTGAATAAGGAATGAGAATAATAATATTATATTAGTTATATTTCAGTGCTATAAATATATACTGTATGTGTAGAATGATAATGGTTGGTCAATTATGGTACAGTATTACCAAACCCTAGTAATATTTTGATAAACCCTAATTTGAAAAGTCAAATTCAAGTTTAGAATTGATTAGTGACTAGGTTATACGGTAAATATCAAGTACGGTAGATTTTAATCTTAATTAGGGAAAATCTTAATTATTAGAAACCCTAATTACAAAACTAGAACCCTAATCGTTAAATTATAAAGCTTTACGTTAATTAGAGAAACCCTAATTACTAAATTAGGAATCCTAATTTGCTAATTGGAAACCCTACTAGTTAATTTAGCAAGCTTAATGATAATTTGTAAAACTTAAGCCTAATTTCCATGTTCTAAGAAATTAGGAAACTTAACACAATTAGGAAACCCTAATTTCCAAAATTAGAAAGCTTAAATTCCATTTTTAGCCCTAATTATAAAATCCTACAAAATAAAATTATAAAACCTTAAGGTTAAACCCTAAGGGTTAAACCTTATGGGTTGGGACAAATGTCAAGTTAGCCATTAAAATTTCAAGCCAAAAGACAGATATGCCCTTTTGCACAATCTTTTTTAGTTGCTTGTAGATCTAGCTAAAACTTTAGAGGTTGAAGAACTCATAACTTCCCATGTGAGTAATAAACTCCAGTAATCAACCTATTTGATCAGCCATATACATTACAACATATTATATAAGGATCAAGAGAGAGAAAAGTTCATTATTTGCCTTATTTGTTCATCACACTCAACCAAAACTCTCTCCACTCCAAACCTACGAAATATATTGCTAGACCAGTCCAAAAATAAGTCCCAAGTTCAACCATAATAGATCATAAACATAGAATCAAGCATTGCTCAAGAAAGGTATAACCCTAAAAGCCAAATCTGATCTTTAATACTATGTTAAAAGTTGTGTTTTAGTGTTGTAATATGTAGTATGTAGTGTTAATCAGTGATCTGGGTTGGTAGATAGTGGATCTATAACATCTAGATACACGAATTTGACATTTTTCAAAATTTGGAAAAACTGGAAAACATGGTCTAACAACCATGTAACGCCCCAGAAAATTTTGATTTAGGAGAATTAAATTTTTATTTGATTATATGGATTAAAATGAATTTAATTAATTATATATGGGAGTAAGCTAATTGAAGGTCGTTCTATGACCTAGATATATCAGAACGTCGTAGTATTTTGGCTATGTGGTAGAATTAAAGTGTTTGAATTTCTAGGACGAAAATAAAAAACTTTCTGAGAAATTTTCCGAAAAACACTATTCACGCATTTCTGCTTTGAAATTATTTTTGAACTTTCGAGAAATACGTAATGATAGAATATTGAGGTGAGATAGAATATCCAATAATATTTCAGTTATGGCAAACGCAGTTTTTCGCCTGCGGACTTAAAACCTAACGGTTAGGAAAAGTGAGTCCCGAGAAGGAATTTAAATGCATATAATGAATTAAAGTAATAATCGTATAATACGTAGGTATTGTACGACGTAATGGATACCTGTATTGTCTCTATCAGGTGATACAATGAATTTTGTAGTGTATCTCGATGTTTCGCATAGATGACGAGATTGCTTGCTCATGTAGCATGGCAAGGTCATTGTGTATGCATCACGCCAGTTAAAGGATTATGAGAAGGTTATTCCTACTTATGATCTATAATTGACAGCAGTAGTTTTTGAATTAAAAATAATAATTTGAAGATAGTATTTATACGGGGAAAAGTGTGAGGTATACATGGACTTTAAGAGTCTGAAATATATCTTCACACAGAAGGAGTGAATATGCGGTAGAGAAGGACTCAAAATGAGTTAATAACGAAGATGGCGAGAACGGAGTTAAAAGTTAAATTATGGAATGAAGTAGAAGAAATGTTATTCATAGAGTAGACTCAATCCACGATAATGGAACGAGTTAATTAAGTACAACTAGGTAACGAAGAGTGCAAGCGAATAAAGAAGAGGATACAGGATAAAGAGACGATCAAGTATCATCTCGTTTGGAAGGAGGAATTTGATTTTCAGATAATTTCGAGTTAAGAGAAGGACTAATAGAAGGAAGATAGCGTTATGTGTGAGTAAATGTTTAGCTTCCAACTCAGAGTATTGATAGGAAGTGACAAGTCATGTGAATTAAGATAACACCTTCGGTGAAGGTGAATGAAAGAACCTTAATGTTGTAGAAGCATTGTGGGATCTCAAAATTAAAATGATGGAAAATTTTTCCTCAATGGTGGGTGTATGGTTAGCGAGATTCTGGGGACAAAATCCTTATAAGGGGGGAAGAATGTAACGCCCTAGAAAATTTGGATTTTTGAGAATTAAATTTTTATTTGATTATGTGGATTAAAATGAATTTAATTAATTATATATGGGAGTAAGCTAATTGAAGGTCGTTCTATGACCTAGATATATCAGAACGTCGTATTATTTTGGCTACGTGGTAGAATTAAAGTGTTTGAATTTCTAGGACGAAAATAAAAAACTTTCTGAGAAATTTTCCGAAAAATACTATCCACGCATTTCTGCTCGGAAATTATTTTTGAACTTCCGAGAAATACGTAATGATAGAATATCGAGGTGAGATAGAATATCCAATAATATTTTAGTTATTGCAAACGCAGTTTTTCGCCTGCGGACTTAAAACCTAACGGTTAGGAAAAGTAAGTTTCGAGAAGGAATTTAAATGCATATAATGAATTAAAACAATGATCGTATAATACGTAGGTATTGTATGACGTAATGGATACGAGTGTGATACGAAGTATCATACGAGTATGCATGAATGATGGTATGATGTACATAAATAAGTATACGAGTGAGAATACGAGATGAATACGTAGATTATACATTATAAGACTTTAAGCCAAATGTATTGAATTTATAGAAATATGTAGGAGATTGTAATGTCCAATTGGGATGATAATAAAGCCCAATATTAATTAAAGTTAAAGCCCAAATATTGGTAATGTTAAGTCCAATGTAAATTATTGAACAAGCCCAAGTGTTTGTTTAATTGCAAGCCCAATGTATAAGTTAGGATTAATTAAACCTTAAGCCCAAAGTAAGAATCTAATGGATTAGGAGGATCCATGGGGCAACCCATGATCATATGGGTGATCTTGGTGGCCAAGAAATAAGTGAGATGAGCAAGTAGACTTAAGAATTAAGCAAAGGATAAGTTAAGTAACTTAAAGGCTAAGTAAAGTGCTTATGTGTGATGAGCAAGTAAAGTGCTTATGTGTGGTAACCAAGTTAACTTAATGGCTAAGTGTTGTGATGGCCAAGTAACTTATTTTGTGAGCAAGTAAACTTAGGGTTTAAGTAATGAATAATATAGGGGTTTATTAAGGAGGTGGAATGGCTTAATGACCATTAAGCCCTCAATTAGGATTTCCTATAAATAGGAAGCTTGCTAGTTCATTTGTTAGTTGTTAGATTTTCATCCAATAACTTATAGCTTATTGGTTAGAGAGAAAAAGCTACAAAAGCTAGAACAAGTTAGTCTTTGAGAATTCAAGAAGCAAAAAGGAGATTTAAGATTAACCAAGTGATTATCAAGGGTAAGAACTTAAACCATGAATCTCTTTCTCATTCATTGTTAGAGAAGTGGGTAGTGGTAGAACATTTATGCTAAGGAATGATAAGAATGATTAATCAATGGACATAAGCCGTATAAGTCACGAATAAGTAATTCAAACTTAATTAAGTTATGAATTTATGAAGAGCTTATATGAACTATTCATATGTTTACTTTAATAAGATTGTTTGATAATAAGAAGTAAGAATGGTGGTTAAAAGACTTAATCTATAATAAGTCATGAGAAAGGAAGTCATAAGTAGTTTATACTTTTATAAGTTATAAACTCATAAAGAACAAGTAATAACTTATCATGTTTATAAGTTAATGAATTATGTATGTCAAGATGTTAATATGATGGATTGAATCCATTTAAAGTGAAGAACAAATCTTCAGAAATTAAGTTATAACGGAATTCACGAGTTCAGACGATAATCGTCGAATTCGTAAAATTCTCGGAATGGAAGTTAAATTTTGATATTGAGCTTGGAAACATTAGTTTTTAATGGAGACAAGTCTCATTTGGCATTATAGAGTTGCGGACTCGAGAATGACCGAATTTCGACTTAAAACGAAGAAACGAGCATTGAACATTCACGAACGTTATCATTTTCGTTAAAATGGACTAATAGGTGTATTTTTAGCAAACGAAGTTAAATCGATAAAATTCTTCCATGAACGCGTAGAGTATGTAATTTGTGAACCGTAGGCTTTTGAACGAGCCAATTCGGACTTATAACGAAGAAGTAATGAGCGCGGGAATCTCACATAAAAATTTTGTCTGTCAAATTTTTCTGGGACTGAAGTCTGGCGCCGCAACGCCAGACAGAGCTATATGAACCGCGCCGTAGTGCCAGAGCAAAGAGGTTGGCTACTGCAGAGTCGCTTCGCAGTGCCACTCGTAGGCATAGGTCTCGCGCCGCAGCGCCGAGACTAGATGTTAGGTACTGGAAAGTGGCACCGCAGCGCCAATAGTACAAAGAGATGCTGCACCGCAGCGCCGGCAGTGGATTTTTGTTAACCAAGTTGTTTGTGAACCCAATGGGTTACGAGACAAGTATGGATCATATAATTGGTTAAGGAACATAATAAGACCTTTCCTAAATCACTTTTATAGTGATGACTTTAGGAATTTAATGTTGTTTAATGAATAATTAAACGAAGAACGTAAAGTAAAAGAAAGTGAATTATATTCAATGATGATAATGACTATAACATTGAGAGTTACAACTAAAAGTTGTTGAGTAATACGTGAACATGAACGATATGCAATAAGTATACTTAACCAATGATGATCGTATCTCGAATAGTAAACGTAGTAACAGTAGTAAGCCGTGAGGGAGGATGATTAACTCGAAACGACTTGTACTAATGAAACAATTTTAGTTAAGAGAAAGAGGTTGGTAAGAACGATGTAAAGAACGACAGCAAGCCGGGACCAATAATAAATCTAATATATGATTAGATTGAGAATAAGGGTAAGATTCATTAGGAACCATGTATGTTCATTCATAACCTAATGTGGTATGTTATGTGGTTATGTGTTGTAGAGACTGTAAAGACTCAAAGGAAAAGTTATTATACTGTAGCAAATGCTGAAGGCAAGTTTTCTTATCTCTTGTCTAACCTTCGTGTTAGCCAGGTTTTCTGTTATTCATGTTATGAGATGCATGAATGATTTTAAAGAAAGGGTCGATGCCAGTTTTAACTCGGTTAGACTAATCTTGAAGATTGATTGATTTATTTACAAGTCTTTCAATATAGAATTGCTAATGCTATCCTACGCCAATTGTTTGGTACGGATTCAAGGTAAGCCTAAGTATGAATAAAAAAAATGTATTTTTCATCGATTATTCGATGGGCACACGAGGTTGCCAAAACTTAAATATATATACGCGCGTTTAATGAATGTAGTGTTGATCAACATAGAGTACTATGGATTGATCACCTAGAAATGCTCGTAAGATATGCCGGACTTACGGATTTAGTACCGTTGTCCTTTTCAAAGAAATTATGAACTGCTCATGGTCTTGAGCCAGAATTGATGTTTTACTTAATATGGTCATTGTAAAACGTTTTGAATGAAAAGAAGTGCTATTTTGAATTATCGATAGTACTTCGTAACTATTGTTCAGTTATTGAAGATATAAGATTCCTATGTTTCAAGCATGTCGTTTAAAAGAAATTATTGTACTTGCTAACCTTGTTATACTCACTCTTGCTTGAACCATATGGATGCAGCTAGGACTGAACGAATCGAGGGATCTGACAAGGTTAATGGCAGGACGAAGATGAACTATTAGCTTACCTTTAAATAAACTAGTAAGTTGTATATATATTATAGTACGATGAACAAAGAAT
Organism: Panax quinquefolius; assembly: GCA_020205615.1. NCBI lineage: Eukaryota > Viridiplantae > Streptophyta > Magnoliopsida > Apiales > Araliaceae > Panax > Panax quinquefolius. The sequence continues at coordinate 106,913,409 of CM035153.1, forward strand.
GTAATGGTTTTAGAACCTGAGAACGGGATGTAATATTATTAATGTAATAAGAATGTCATTAAGACGCACATTTTGATGTCGTTTTAATAGAATGAATGTACAGTTATGAGTACCGTGTAACACCATCTGTCGGGTTGTAAGATAACCAGATTTGGGGGCGTCACAATGTCAGACCACATAGATCTTTATCTGTTTATAATTTTGGATGTTTAAATGTTTGAACATGTAGTATGCTAGGAGGACTTTAATTTGGACTTGAAATCATGCTTAGATCATGTGTAGATTTCAAGTTATGGAAGGTTAAACTGCGTTGACCGACCATGACTTTGTATTTTCTGGGTAAACCAGAACTTGTTCAGCAGTGTCTGACAACAAGTTTATGGGCCTAGATCTTGCTTGTGTTTACTGATTTGATGTAGTTAGTGTACCAGGGTTATACTATTATTTAAATAATATATGAAATGATTAATAGAATTATTATAATAACTATTTTATTAAATGAATTTATTTAGATTAGTTAAGTTAATTATTTTAACTTAATTAATAATGGTATATATGAGGTAAAGTCGGATATGGATTTAAAACCCTAATTTTGGATTTTGAATAAGGAATGAGAATAATAATATTATATTAGTTATATTTCAGTGTTATAAATATGTACTGTATGTATAGACTGATAATGGTTGATCAGTCATGGTACAATATTACAAAACCTTAGTAATACTTTGATAAACCCTAATTTGAAAAGACAAATTCAAGTTCAGAATTGATTAGTGATTAGGTTATACGGTAAATATCAAGTACGGTAGATTTTAATCTTAATTAGGGAAAACCCTAATTATTAGAAACCCTAATTAGTAATTAGAAACCCTAATTACCAAACTAGAACCCTAATCGCTAAATTATAAAGCTTAACGTTAATTAGGGAAACCCTAATTATTACTAAAAACCCTAATTACTAAATTAGAAACCCTAATTTGCTAATTGGAAACCCTAATTATTAATTTAGCAAGCTTAATGATAATTTGTAAAACTTAAACCTAAATTCTATGTTCTAAAAAATTCGAAAACTTAACACAATTAGGAAACCCTAATTTCCAAAATTAGAAAGCTTAAATTCCATTTTTAGCCCAAATTACAAAATCCGACAAAATAAAATTGTAAAACCTTAGGGTTAAACCCTAAGGGTTAAAACCTAAGAGTTGGGACAAATGTCAAGTTAGCCATTAAAATTTCAAGCCAAAAGACCAATATGCCTTTTTGCACATTCTTTATTAGTTACTTGTAGATCTAGCTAAAACTTTAGAGGTTGAACAACTCATGACTTTCCCATTTGACTAATAAACACCAGCAATCAGCCTATTTGATCAGCCATATACATTAAAACATATTATATAAGGATCAAGAGAGAGAAAAGTTCATTATTTGCCTTATTTATTCATCACACTCAACCAAAACTGTAAGACCCCGAAATTTTTTTAAATAAAAAGGAATTTCCTTTATTTATTATTTTGAAATAGTAAGGGTTGATTTGATTAATATGGATAGTTAGGGGTAAAATACGCAAATATTTCAAAATAAGCAAGTGGTTATAAAATATTCATTTTTGTCGGGGAATATTCGTTTGGTCGTGGAATATTAATCATCTGTCTTAGAATATTCGTGACGATTTGCGCAGACATACAATGTGTGGGCCCCATAACGAAAAGCGATTGGATGAGAAAACGACAAAGTTTGGGTGGTTATAAATAACGGCGTAGTTGTTACCAATTAAGACTTTTGGAATACCCAGTGGTTTAAAATACAAGAATACGCGTGGTTGCATAAAGAAGACACCAGATTATTACAGATGATTGTTCAATTATTGATCCTTACGTAAGAAGACACTACTCAATAATTGTTACGATAATTATCGCTATTTAGTATTTTATTTTATTGATTCAATAATTGTTTGCGTTGGTATTTTATATTATCATTGTTTCAATAATTATCATCGCACAAGATTTCCCATTATCGGATCAATAATTCATATTATTTGAATAATATTATTAGATAACATTATTGGCAATGTCTAGAAAGTTCTCATCTAAGGAGAGGTTTGGTCACCTAATCAATTGCGCCAAAGAAGGAGAGATCCTTATTGGAAAGCCCCTCTTTCCGGGAACAAACTGGTCATTATAAATGTGATTACGTAATATTATTTGTGAATAATTAATTATTGATTCATATGATAAGGAAATATTTATTTATATGAATATAAATGATGGATTTATTTATGTGGTTATTAATGAAGGAATTAATCTTTGAGATGTTTTATTTGTATTTTGTCTGATTGGAGGTATTAAAAGATCAAATCGGTGTTATTCTGAATTTTATTGTGTGAGTTATAATATTTAATCCGACCGTTAGATCGTTGTAATTTTTGGATATGTTATACATATATAAGTTGAGTATATGTCCACAAATTTTGAACCGTTAAAAATGAGCGATAATTTATTATGAATTTTAAGAGGTGACTGATTCGTAAATTAGGTTATAAATGATTTTGGTGGAAAATTCTAGAATTGGTGGGCCCCACTTTTGGTTGGTGAAAAATGTGCTGAATTTTATTTCAAATGTGGTGGGTGGCAATAGTAGCGAGTAAAGCCATCAGTTGCAGAGTTAAGTCCGCTTTGCAAGTGCTAACATTTTCCTATAAATAGAGGGCTAAGTTAGAATTGAAAATCACACCGTAAACAAAGTTTTCTCTTTCTCTCTCTATATTATTGAGCGTATTTTGTGAGTATTTAGATACTTTGAGAGTTCATTGCTCAAGACAAGTTTCATTCAAAGATCACTTGACCTTTCCTTCCCGGCAATCGATTCTTTGAGGTAAGTGGATATTATTTTTTTTTCAGAATGATATTATTTCTTCAATATCATTATCTTTGAAATATTGGTTGGAACTTTTTATCAAATTTGAAACTTTTTCATGTCGGGGTTACTATTCATGAGTTACTATTCACGAAGTTACTATTCATGAGTTACTATTCACGAGTTACTATTCACGAGTACTATTCATGAAGCGTGAAGATGTTTTTGTGGAATTTCTATCTTTTGGTTACTATTGAGAGTTATTATTCACGATACTAAGACTATTCACGATATCTGACTATTCACCAAAAATAAAATTTCTTCTTTTCGTCCAAAATATCTATTCGGATACTAGCTTTGATTGTATCCATGTTTTGATCATTCTTGAATTTTTACACCACTATGATTATTTTTGAGGTATTGTTGGACATGGATAAAACAAAGTACTAATCCTAAATCCTTAATCCTTGTCATTTTGTTTCATTGGATTCGTTTTTTAAAAATATTTTTCATCATCCTCGGCCTTAAATGATGATATTATTGAATATCTTCATTCAGTAGTGCAAAGATGAATGATTTTTCAAGAATATCTTTGGGCTCTGTAGTGCAAAGATGAACAGTGTTTAAATGAACATGACCGATCGATGAATATCTTTGGCCTTTAGTGCAAAAGATGAACAGTGTTGAGATGAACATGACCGATTGATGAATATCTTTGGCATCAGAGTGCAAAGATGAATATTTGATTTATTGATTGATGTTACAGGATAAAATATTGATGATGGACCGTTAAATTCATAGATTATAATAGATTTCATTCTCTACGTAACTCTTCTATGAATTATTATTCAGCTGCGAATATTGATCTCAAACTTGTTGTCTATTGTATTCTATCGATTTTTCCTCGTTGGAGACTAACGATAATTTGTTGTATATTATCTTAGTCATAGTATTCTTTATCGGGCTAGTTGAGCTCACCCTTTTTCCTTGTTGTTCCATTTTTCTTCTCAGAGGCTAGAATGTAATGAGTACTAGTTGGGTATGGAATGAAGGTTCTAGAGAGAGGATTGTTTAGTAGTCCTCACCATTTTGTAAAATAATGTATCAATAATTATGATGGGGATTTATTTGCGTGTGGATATTGTCTAGAAGACAATATTATATTTAAACTCATTAAGATATATTGTCGTATTTCACACGACATTTGTATTATTGAAGTCAGTAGTTTGTTTCTTGTACCATGTATTTTAACTCGAATGGGTGTTGTGTATACCTATTTTGGGGGCGCCACGGTTGGTATCGAGCTTAGGATATGATCTCCAGGAGATCGGGGAATAGAACCAGAGGGGAGACGAGTAAATCCTTCGCTAGTGTGTCCTACCTAAGCTTATTTGTTGGTTGGTCATAATATAGGGTATTATGTGATTTGTTAATTTATTTAATTAACCCTTGTTTTATGATAGTTTTTAAGAATGGTCACGAGAACGTTAACAATGGAGTGAATGAGATCGTGGAGACACCTCTAATCGCCAAACGAGTGATAATGTGATGTCAAAGCGAAGAAGGAATTAGAGATATCCATGTGGTGAGTGAAGAATTGATAGTTGCACCCTTAGATAGTCGCAGAGGTAACAAATGAGAGTGAGGAAGAAGAGGAAGAAGAGGTATTCAAGAGAGTTTATTAGAGGTATTTTATGATCAAAATGTAGAATTGCAAAATCGTATTCATGAGTTAGAAGAAAGTCAAGAATTGCAGTAAATGTGGACCAAAGGATGCAACGATTCAAGCTCAGGTTACCCGATATGTGATGCTTGAATGTAAGCAGCATTTTCTTTGCAGAGAGTATAAGATGATAAAGTCGAATCGAAATGAAAGAAGAAATAACTTAACGAGTGAGAATGAGTGATGCATGGGTAAAAGCCGCACGACGCGTTGATATTATGGAAAGAGATGTCCAATCTAAAAAGAGAAGATTTAACGATGACGGGAAGACGTCGGCAGCAAAGATCAAGACCATCAATAAATTTTAGGGAAGAGAACGATCGCCAGTTAGATGCTACTGAGATGTGGAGAGGAGGGACATATAAGGTCAAACTGCTCAAAGCCTTCCAAGGTATGCTATAATTGTGGAAAAAAAGGACATATCGCCGAGATCAGACGATATCGAAACCCAAATCCAATGAGAATGGTGACTCAAAAGGATGTCCCGTAAAAGTCAAAGTCAACGGTTCTTGGAAGAGCGTTTGTCGTGACCAAATCAAAATGCGAGGAACCCGAACGAAGTTAGTACACGGGTTAGTTAATTATAAATTCTTACGAAGTATATACCTTACTAGATATTGGTTCTACCCATTCTTTTATCTCTCTTACATTCAACGTTTGAACTTGACTACGGATAAATTAAGCTTTGACCTATCTCGTGGAGACTCCATTAGAGAAACTTTCATTACATCCGTTGTTTAAAAATCTTGCTTGATTCAAGTTGGCACTATCACATTACCTGTTAACCTTATTTCTATAGAGATATTTGCTTTTGATGTGATTTTTGGGATTGATTGGTTAACTACTCATCATGCCAAATTGATTGCTTTTGTAAGGTTGTTAGTTTTCATATTCCTAAGCAACCTGTTATTCGAATTCAAGCAATCAAACCATTGTAGTCAAACATTTTCATATCAAGCCATGAAGTCATTCTTTTATTACGGATGTCAAATTTTCTTAGTCCATGTTATGGATTTGAATAAAGACACGTCAAATTTGAATAATATTCTTGTTGTTATTGATTTTTCCTGACGTATTTTCTGAAGAATTTCTTGGCTTACTCCCAAAGCCTGATATTAAATTTTGTATCGAATTTGAACCCTAAGACAAAACTCATTTCTAAAATCTCATATCGAATAGCTCCTATTGAACTTCGTGGAGTTAAAAATTCAACTATAGAATTTGGTACCGAGCCTTTATCTTGTGACTTCCTTTGTGGAATTCACAAGCGAACTCTCTCTATAAGGGACGCCATATTCGCAATGCGATAGTAAATCGATAGGTGTCATTGTGACGTGCTATCCAAGATTGGGATATGAGTCACGGTTGAGAGCAACCTAAGTCAAGAATCGAAATACGTAGCTTTCTAGGCTTAGTTGGTTATTATCGAGATTCGTTGAAGGATATTCTCGAATCGCTATTCCATTAACGTAAATGACTCGTAGAGATACAAAATTCGAATGGAGCAAAGAATGTGGGAAGAGCTTCAAGAACTCAAGAGGAGACTCATTTCAAAGACATGTTCGACCATACCATCCGGAAAAGCTTAAGCGTGGTAGCCGACGCGTTGAGTAGAAGATCATATATGGAACGCGAGTGCGATGATGTCAAGTATACGACAGAGCCAACTTTAATAATCAACTTTAAGAAAAAGTTAAGGTTGCTTCAAGCCATTTAATCCCGGAAATGATGCGTATGAAGAAGAAAAACAAGAAGGAGCTATTCCTAAGCGAGAATTGATGAAGAAGGAATACTTGAGTCCACTCTAGACTTTGTGTTCCTAACGACTCTGATTTGAAGAACAAGATTATGATGGAGGCACACAATACACCATTTGCAATCCATCCTGGAAGTACTAAAATGTATCGTGATCTTCGACATACATTTTGGTGGAACAATATGAAGAGAGAGATTGCAAAGTTTATCTCAATGTGTTTAACTTGTCAACGTAAAGGCGAGAGCATCTAGTACCTAAGGGTCCGTTGCAACCACTTGAGATTCCGGAATTGAAGTGGGAACACATTACCATGGATTTCATACACGGGTCTTCCTACGGTTTCTCAAGGCATCAATGCTATTTGAGTTATTGTTGATAGATTAACCAAATCGCTTTCATTTCTTGCCGATACGAGAGACTTATTCCTTGAACGCCTTGCTAGTATGTACGTAAATGAGATTGTGAGGTTGCATGGCATGCCAGATCCATAGTTTCGGATCGTGACCCAAGATTCACTTCAAGATTTTGGGTTAGCTTGCAAAAAGCTATGGGCACGGATTTGCGATTTAGTTCGCATACCATCCCCAAACGGACGGACAATCGAGAGGACTATTCAAACTCTTGAAGATATATTAAGACTCGTGTCCTAGACTTCAAGGGTAGTTGGGATAAGTATTTACCATTGGTGGAATTCTCCTACAACAACAGCTTATCGTGCAAGTATAGGTGTAGCTCCATTTGAAGCATTATATGGACGAAAATGTCGTTCTCCAATATGTTGGGATGAGGTGGGTGAAGCAACATTGTTGGGACCCGAAGTTAAGACGTATGATCACCGAAAAGATCCAAATGATTCGACAACGATATAAACCAAGACAAGATCGATAAAAAGAGTTATGCGGATCTTCATCGAAAGGACGTGGAATTTAGTAAGGGATCATGTATTATTGCGAGTTGCTCCATGGAAAGGAGTTACAAGATTTAGGAAGAGAGGAAAGTTCAATCCACGATTTATTGGTCCATTTCAAATTCTCGACCGAGTAGGAAATGTAGCCTATAGACTTGCGTTACCTCCAAGTATGTCTCGTGTTCATAATGTGTTTCATATATCTCAGATTCAGTAAATATGTGAAAGACCGAACCACGTTATAGAGTTAGAACCAGGACGAGATAGCCAAGACTTAACGATGAGGAGGTACCTTCAAGATTTTGGATAGGAAGGAGCATGTCCCTACGCCAAGAAAGCTCATACCACAAGTTAAAGTTTTGTGGAGGAATCATGCTATAGAGGAAATGACCCGGGAATTGGAAACGGAAATGAAAGCGAGGTATCCTCACCTTTTCAAAACACCAGTACGCACGCCAATTTCGAGGACTTAAATTTCATAAGGGAGGAGGTTGTAAGACCCAAATTTTTTTAAATAAAAAGAAATTTCCTTTATTTATTATTTTGAAATAGTAAGGGTTGATTTGATTAATGTGGATAGTTAGGGGTTAAATACGCAAATATTTCAAAATAAACAAGTGGTTATAAATTATTCATTTTTGTTCGGGAATATTCGTTTGGTCGTGGAATATTCAGAATATTTTGGGAATATTCGAGGAACGACGCAACAAGTGACCATGTGTGGGCCCCATAACGAAAGCGATTGGATGAGGAAAACGACAAAGTTTGGGTGGTTATAAATAACGGCGTAGTTGTTACCAATTAAGACTTTTGGAATACCGGTGGTTAAAAACTGATGAATACGCCGCCGTCAGCACAACAAGAAGCATTACCAGATTGCATGTGATTGTTGAATTATTGATCCTTACATAAGAAGACACTACTCAATAATTGTTACAGTAATTACTGTTTAGTATTTTATTTTATTGATTCAATAATTGCTGCGTTGGTATTTTATATTATTGTTGTTTCAATAATTGTCATCGCACAAGATTTCCCATTATCGGATCAATAATTCATATTATTTGAATAATATTATTAGATAACATTATTGGCTATGTCTAGAAAGTTCTGTCTAAGGAGAGGTTTGGTCACCTAATTCGCGCGCCAAGAAGGAGAGATCCTTATTGAAAGCCCCCCTTTCCGGGAACAAATTTGGTTCATTATAAATGTGATTACGTAATATTATTTGTGAATAATTAATTATTGATTCATATGATAAGGAAATATTTATTTATATGAATATAAATGATGGATTTATTTATGTGGTTATTAATGAAGGAATTAATCTTTGAGATGTTTTATTTGTATTTTGTCGGATTGGAGGTATTAAAAGATCAAATCGGGTGTTATTATGTACTTTATTGTGTGAGTTATAATATTTAATCCAATAGTTAGATCGTTGTAATTTTTGGATATGTTATACATATATAAGTTGAGTATATGTCCACAAATTTTGAACCGTTAAAATGAGCGTATAATTTATTATGAATTTTAAGAGGTGACTGATTCGTAAATTAGGTTATAAATGATTTTGGTGGAAAATTCTAGAATTGGTGGGCCCCACTTTTGGTTGGTGAAAAATGTGCTGAATTTTATTTCAAATGTGGTGGGTGGCAATAGTAGCGAGTGTAAAGCCATCAAAGTTGCAAAGTTAAGTCTGCTTCAAGCGTGCTAACATTTTCCTATAAATAGAGGGCTAAGTTAGAATTGAAAATCACACCGTAAACAAAGTTTTCTCTTTCTCTCTATATTATCGAGCGTATTTTGTGAGTATTTAGATACTTTGAGAGTTCTTTGCTCAAGACAAGTTTCATTCAAAGATCACTTCCCGACCTTTCCTTCCAAGTAATCGATTCTTTGAGGTAAGGGATATTATTTTTTTTCGTAATGATATTATTTCTTCAATATCATTTATCTTTGAAATATTGGTTGGAACTTTTTATCAAATTTGAAACTTTTTTTTCATGTCAGGTTACTATTCATGAGTTACTATTCACGAAGTTACTATTCATGAGTTACTATTCACGAAGTTACTATTCACGAGTACTATTCATGAAGCGTGAAGATGTTTTTTGTGGAATTTCTATCTTTTGGTGTTTGAGATATTATTCACGATATCTATTCACTAAGACTATTCACGATCCAGACTATTTAATAAAAATAAAATTTCTTCTTTTCGTCAAAATATCTATTCGGATACTAGCTTTGATTGTATCCATGTTTTGATCATTCTTGAATTTTACACCACTATGATTATTTTTGAGGTATTGTTGGATATGGATAAAACAAAGTACGAATCCTAAATCCTTAATCCTTGTCATTTTGTTTTCTTTGGATTCGTTCTTTAAAAATATTTTCATCATCCTCTACCTTAAATGATGATATTATTGAATATCTTTGGCCCAGAAAGTGCAAAGATGAATGATTTCGAAGAATATCTTTGGGCTGTAGTGAGTAAAAGATGAAGCAGTGTTTAAATGAACATGACCGATCGATGAATATCTTTGGCCTTTAGTGCAAAGATGAACAGTGTTGAGATGTTGAGATGAACATGACCGATTGATGAATATCTTTGGCCCAGTAGTGCAAAGATGAATATTTGATTTATTGATTGATGTTACAGGATAAAATATTGATGATGGATCGTTAAATTCATAGATTATAGTAGATTTCATTCTCTACGTAACTCTTCTATGAATTATTATTTCCATCATGAATATTGATCTCGAAACTTGTTGTCTATTGTATTCTATCGATTTTTCCTCGTTGGAGACTAACGATAATTTGTTGTATATTATCTTAGTCATAGTATTCTTTATCGGGCTAGTTGAGCTCACCTTCTCCTTGTTGTTCCATTTTTCTTCTCGTGGAGGCGAGAATGTAGCAGTACTAGTCTGTGGAAAATGGAATGAAGGTTCTAGAGAGGATTGTTTAGTAGTCCTCACCATTTTTGTAAAATAATGTATCAATAATATATGATGGGGATTTATTTTGCGTGTGGATATTGTCTAGAAGACAATATTATATTTAAACTCATTAAGATATATTGTCATTATTTCACACGACATTTGTATTATTGAAGTTGTAGTTTGTTTCTTGTACCATGTATTTGGCGACTCAGAATGGGTGTTGTGTATACCTATTTTGGGGGCGCCACGGTTGGTATCGAGCTTAGGGATATGATCTCTGGCGAAGATCGGGAATAGAACTAGAGAGGAGAGACGAGTAAATCCTTCGCTAGTGTGTCCTACCTAAGCTTATTTGTTGGTTGGTCATAATATAGGGGTATTATGTGATTTGTTAATTTATTTAATTAACCCTTGTTTTATGATAGTTTTTAAGAATGGTCACGAGAACGTTAACAATGGAGTGAATGAGATCGTGGAGACACCTCTAATCGCCAACCAGTGATAATGTGATGTCGGCGAAGAAGGAATTAGAGATATCCATGTGTGGTGAGTGAAGAATTGATAGTTGCACTAGAGATAGTCGCAGAGGTAACAAATGAGAGTGAGTGAGGAAGAAGAGGAAGAAGAGGTACCAAGAGAGTTTATTAGAGGTATTTTATGATCAAAATGTAGAATTGCAAAATCGTATTCATGAGTTAGAAGAAGCGGGTCAAGAATTGCAGGCGTATCGTGGACCAAAGGATGCAACGATTCAAGCTTGTGTTACCCGATATGTGATGCTTGAACGAAGCACTCTTTGGCGAGTATAAGATGATAAAATTTGGAATCGAAGTGAAAGAAGAAATAACCGAACGAGTGAGAATGAGTGATGCATGGGTAAAAAAGCCGCACGACGCGTTGATATTATGGAAAGAGATGTCCAATCTAAAAAGAGAAGATTTAACGATGACGGAAGACGTCGGCAAAGAAGATCAAGACCATCAACAAATTTTAGGGAAGAGAACGATCGCCGGTTAGATGCTACTGATGTGGAGGAGAGGACATATAAGGTCAAACTGTTCAAAGCCTTCCAAGGTATGCTATAATTGTGGAAAAAAAGGACATATCGCCGAGATCAGACGATATCGAAACCGATCCAATGAGAATGGTGACTCAAAAGGATGTCCCGTAAAAGTCAAAGTCAACGGTTCTTGGAGCGTTTTCGTGACAAATAAAATGCGAGGAACCCGAACGAAGTTAGCACGGGTTAGTTAATTATAAATTCTTGCGAAGTATATACCTTACTAGATATTGGTTCTACCCATTCTTTTATCTCTCTTACTTGCGCTCAACGTTTGAACTTGACTACGGATAAATTAAGCTTTGACCTATCTGTGGAGACTCCATTAGGAGAAACTTTCATTACATCCGTTGTTTAAAAATCTTGCTTGATTCAAGTTGGCACTATCACATTACCTGTTAACCTTATTTCTATAGAGATATTTGCTTTTGATGTGATTTTTGGGATTGATTGGTTAACTACTCATCATGCCAAATTGATTGCTTTTGTAAGGTTGTTAGTTTTCATATTCCTAAGCAACCTGTTATTCGAATTCAAGCAATCAAACCATTGTAGTCAAACATTTTCATATCAAGCCATGAAGTCATTCGTTTATTACGGATGTCAAATTTTCTTAGTCCATGTTATGGATTTGAATAAAGACACGTCAGATTTGAATAATATTCTTGTTGTTATTGATTTTTCCTGACGTATTTTCTGAAGAATTTCTTGGCTTACTCCTAAAAGCCCGATATTAAATTTTGTATCGAATTTGAACCCCAGACAAAACTCATTTCTAAAATCTCATATCGAATGGCTCCTATTGAACTTCAGGAGTTAAAAATTCAACTATAGAATTTGGTACCTGAGCCTTTATCTTGTGACTTCCTTTGTGGAATTCACCTAAGCCAGACTCTCTGTAAGGGACGTCATATTCGTGCGATAGTAAACTGATAGGTGTCATTGTGACGTGCTATCCAAGATTGGGATATGAGTCACAGTTGAGAGCAACCTAAGTCAGTAATCGAAATACGTAGCTTTCTAGGCTTAGTTGGTTATTATCGGAGATTCGTTGAAGGATATTCTCGAATCGCTATTCCATTAACGTAGCTGACTCGTAGAGATACAAAATTCGAATGGAGCAAAGAATGTGGGAAGAGCTTCGAAGAACTCAAGAGGAGACTCATTTCAGCACATGTTCTGACCATACCATCCTGGAAAAGCGAACGTGGTAGCTGACGCGTTGAGTAGAAGATCATATGCGGAACGAAAAGTGCGATGATGTCAAGTAGAGATGACAGAGCCAACTTTAATAGAAAAAGTTAAGGTTGCTCAAGCCCATGAGACCCGGAGTTGATGCGTATGAAGAAGAAAGTACAAGAAGGAGCTATTAGGGCGAGAATTGATGAAGAAGGAATACTTGAGTCCACTCTAGACTTTGTGTTCCTAACGACTCGATTTGAAGAACAAGATTATGATGGAGGCACACAATACACCATTTGCAATCCATCTCGGAAGTACTAAAATGTATCGTGATCTTGACATACATTTTGGTGGAACAATATGAAGAGAGAGATTGCAAAGTTTATCTCAATGTGTTTAACTTGTCAACGTGTAAAGGCGGAGCATCTAGTACCTAAGGGTCCGTTGCAACCACTTGAGATTCCGGAATTGAAGTGGGAACACATTACCATGGATTTCGATTACGGGTCTTCCTACGGTTTCTCAAGGCATCAATGCTATTTGAGTTATTGTTGATAGATTAACCGTCTCGCTCATTTCTTGCCGCCGATACGAGACTTATTCCTTGAACGTCTTGCTAGTATGTACGTAAATGAGATTGTGAGGTTGCATGGCATGCACTGTATCCATAGTTTTGGATCGTGACCCAAGATTCACTTCAAGATTTTGGGTTAGCTTGCAAAAAGCTATGGGCACGGATTTGCGATTTAGTTGCAGATACCATCCCCAAACGGACGGACAATCGAGAGGACTATTCAAACTCTTGAAGATATATTAAGACTCTGTGTCCTAGACTTCAAGGGTAGTTGGGATAAGTATTTACCATTGGTGGAATTCTCCTACAACAACAGTTATCAGGCAAGTATAGGTGTAGCTCCATTTGAAGCATTATATGGACGAAAATGTCGTTCTCCAATATGTTGGGATGAGGTGGGTGAAGCAACATTGTTGGGACCCGAAAGTTAATACGATATGACTCACCGAAAAGATCCAAATGATTCGACAACGATACAAACGGCACAAGATCGACAAAAAGAGTTATGCGGATCTTCATCGAAAGGACGTGGAATTTAGTGTAGGGATCGTATATTATTGCGAGTTGCTCCATGGAAGGGAGTTACAAGATTTAGGAAGAGAGGAAAGCTCAATCCACGATTTATTGGTCCATTTCAAATTCTTGACCGAGTAGGAAATGTAGCCTATAGACTTGCGTTACCTCCAAGTATGTCTCGTGTTCATAATGTGTTTCACATATCGGTACTTCGTAAATATGTGAAAGACCGAACCACGTTATAGAGTTAGAACCAGGACGAGATAGCCAAGAAGACTTAACGTATGAGGAGGTACTGTCAAGATTTTGGATAGGAAGGAGCATGTCCTACGCTAAGAAAGGTCATACCACAAGTTAAAGTTTTGTGGAGGAATCATGCTATAGAGGAAATGACACCGGGAATTGGAAATGGAAATGAAAGCGAGGTATCCTCACCTTTTGAAACACCAGTATCGCACGTCAATTTCGAGGACGAAATTTCATAAGGAGGGAGGTTGTAAGACCCAGAAATTTTTTAAATAAAAGGAATTTCCTTTATTTATTATTTTGAAATAGTAAGGGTTGATTTGATTAATGTGAATAGTTAGGGTAAAATACATAAATATTTCAAAATAAGCAAGTGGTTATAAAATATTCATTTTTATTTGGGAATATTCGTTTGGTCGTGGAATATTCGCATCTTTGTCGGGGAATATTAAATGCGACGGCAAGACCATGTGTGGGCCCCATGTGAAAGCGATTGGATGAGGAAAACGACAAAGTTTGGGTGGTTTAAAAATAGCAGCGAAGTTATTACCAATTAAGACTGTTGGAATACCCGTGGTTGGTTAAAGAACGATGTCTGGCGTTGTGGTTGCAAGAAGATTACCAGTATTGCAGATGTATTGTTGAATTATTGATCCTTACGTAAGAAGACACTACTCAATAATTGTTACAGTAATTACTGTTTAGTATTTTATTGTATTGATTCAATAATTACTGCGTTGGTATTTTATATTATTGCTGTTTCAATAATTGTCACTGCACAATATTTCCCATTATCAGATCAATAATTCATATTATTTGAATAATATTCTTAGATAACATTATTGGCAATGTCTAGAAAGTTCTGTCTAAGGAGAGGTTTGGTCACCTAATTGCGCGCTAGTAAGGAGAGATCCTTATTGGAAAGCCCCCTCTTTCACGGGAATGTACTTTGGTCATCATAAATGTGATTCGTAATATTATTTGTGAATAATTAATTATTGATTCATATGATAAGGAAATATTTATTTATATGAATATAAATGATGGATTTATTTATGTGGTTATTAATGAAGGAATTAATCTTTGAGATGTTTTATTTGTATTTTGTCGGATTGGAGGTATTAAAAGATCAAATCGGTGTTATTACTGACTTTATTGTGTGAGTTATAATATTTAATCCCAATAGTTAGATCGTTGTTAATTTTTGGATATGTTATACATATATAAGTTGAGTATATGTCCACAAATTTTGAACAGCTTAAAATGAGCGTATAATTTATTATGAATTTTAAGAGGTGGTGATTCGTAAATTAGGTTATAAATGATTTTGGTGGAAAATTCTAGAATTGGTGGGCCCCACTTTTGGTTGGTGAAAAAATGTGCTGAATTTTATTTCAAATGTGGTGGGTGGCAATAGTAGCAGATAAAGCCATCAGGTTGCAGGTTAAGTCTGCTTCGGCGTGCTAACATTTTCCTATAAATAGAGGGCTAAGTTAGAATTGAAACTCACACCAGAAACAAAGTTTTCTCTCTTTCTCTCTCTATATTATTGAGCGTATTTTGTGAGTATTTAGATACTTTGAGAGTTCTTTGTTCAAGACAAGTTTCATTCAAAGATCACTTGACCTTTCCTTTCAAGTAATCGATTCTTTGAGGTAAGGGATATTATTTTTTTTCGTAATGATATTATTTCTTCAATATCATTATCTTTGAAATATTAGTTGGAACTTTTTATCAAATTTGGAACTTTTTCATGTCGGGTTACTATTCATGAGTTACTATTCACGAGTTACTATTCATGAGTTACTATTCACGAGTTACTATTCACGAGTACTATTCATGAAGCGTGAAGATGTTTTTGTGGAATTTCTATCTTTTGTGTGTGAATTACTATTCACGATATCAAGACTATTCACGATATCTCAAGACTATTCAATCGAAAAATAAAATTTCTTCTTTTCGTCCAAAATATCTATTACGGATACTAGCTTTGATTGTATCCATGTTTTGATCATTCTTGAATTTTACACCACTATGATTATTTTTGAGGTATTGTTGGACATGGATAAAACAAAGTACGAATCCTAAATCCTTAATCCTTGTCATTTTGTTTCATTGGATTCGATTTCTTTAAAAATATTTTCATCATCCTCGCCTTAAATGATGATATTATTGAATATCTTTGGCCCAGTAGTGCAAAGATGAATGATTTCAAGAATATCTTTGGGCCTGAGTGCAAAGATGAGCATGTGTTTAAATGAACACGATGATCGATGAATATCTTTGGCCTTTAGTGCAAAGATGAACAGTGTTGAGATGAACATGACCGATTGATGAATATCTTTGGGCCTCAGTAGTGCAAAGATGAATATTTGATTTATTGATTGATGTTACAGGATAAAATATTGATGATGGATCTGTTAAATTCATAGATTATAGTAGATTTCATTCTCACGTAACTCTTCTATGAATTATTATTTTTCATTCGCGAATATTGATCGAAACTTGTTATCTATTGTATTCTATCGATTTTTCCTCGTTGGAGACTAACGATAATTTGTTGTATATTATCTTAGTCATAGTATTCTTTACTGGGCTAGTTGAGCTCACCCTTCTCCTTGTTGTTCCATTTTTCTTCTCAGGAGGCGAGAATGTAGCGAGTACTAGTCGGGGTATGGAATGAAGGTTCTAGAGAGGATTGTTTAGTAGTCCTCACCATTTTTGTAAAATAATGTATCAATAATTATGATGGGGATTTATTTGCGTGTGGATATTGTCTAGAAGACAATATTATATTTAAACTCACAGTATATATTGTCGTATTTCACACGACATTTGTATTATTGAAGTTGTAGTTTGTTTCTTGTACCATGTATTTGGCGACTCAGAATGGGTGTTGTGTATACCTATTTTGGGGGCGTCACAAAAACTCTCTCCACTCCAAACCTACGAAATATATTGCTAGACTAGTCCCAAAACAAGTCCCAAGTTCAACCATAATAGATCAGAAGCCAAGAATCAAGCATTGCTCAAGAAAGGTATAACCCTAAAAGCCAAATCTGATCTTTGATACTATGCTAAAAGTTATGTTTTAGTATTGTAATATGTAGTATGTAGTGTTAATCAGTGATTTGGGTTGATAGATAGTGGATCTATAACATCTAGATACACGAATTTAAGGTTTTTCAAAATCTAGAAAAACTGGAAAACATGGTCTGACAACCAAATGTCAGACCACATAGATCTTTATCTATTTATAGTTTTGTTTGTTTAAATGTTTGAACATGTAGTATGCTAGGAGGACTTTAATCTGGAATTGAAATCATGCTTAGATCATGTGTAGATTTCAAGTTATGGAAGGTCAAACTGCGTTGACCGACCATGACTTTGTATTTTTTGGGTAACCCAGAACTTGTTCAGCAGTGTCTGACAACAAGTTCATGGGCCCAGATCTTGCTTGTGTTTGCTGATTTGATGTTGTTAGTGTATCAGGGTTATAGTTTGTTATGTATACTATAGATTCATGCTCCTATATCACTTATATTACAAACAGAATGAAAGTAATTGATGGTCAAAGTAGCCTACTCGACCTTGATTTTAAGTTTTTGGAATTTTTAGAAACCGGAAGAACATTTCTTCTGACAAGGTTCGACAGCATAATATCTAGTGATTTTGATGTCGTTTGATTAATTTTATGATTGATATATGTACTCTATCATGTAGACTATAAGCTTGAACCATAATAACAACTTGTTAATGACCAGAACCTAAAGAAAATTGAACCTCTAAATGGACTCTCGAAGCTGACTAGGTTTCTGGGTAACCCAGAAAACCCATAAAGCTCTGACAACGAGTTCGAAGGGCTAGATCTTCATGATACATGATTGTTTGACTTAGATGATAGTTGATTCATGTATTATTACATAATCACTACATGATCAATGTTTAAAATTGCCCAGAACATGCTTAGGTTGTGAATTAAAGACGGTCAAAGGGAGCCTCTTGAACACTGATTGTCAGTGTTCTTGAGCCTCAAGAACACCAACTACGATAGAAGCCGTCGTTAAAGCCTTTAGTGACGGATTTAATTATTTTAGTTTTCTAAATTTTTGAAAAATTCAAGAAAAGTAGAAATAAATTTCTAAAAATTACAAAATTAGTTTTAAAAATTAATTTAAGTTATAAAACTTAACTTATGATAAATTTACATATTTTTCATTAATATTAGAATTTGTTTGAATATTATTGATATTTAATTTATTTAATAAATGCATTAAATAAATTAATTAAAACGATTTTATTATATCAAAATCATTTTAAATGATAATAAGGTATTTAAAAATATTTTAAGTTATAAAATATAACTTTTAATATTTTAAAGCAAATTTCATTAATTATTTAATATTAATGATATTAGATTTATTTAATAATTATATTAAATAAATTAGTTTAAAATGATTTTAATATTATAAAAATCATTTTAAATGAAAATAAAGTGTTTAAAAATATTTTAAGTTATAAAATATAATTTTTAATATTTAAAGGTAAATTTTATTAATAATTTAATATTAATGATGTTTGAATTATTTAATAATTATATTAAATAAATAGTTTAATAATGGTTTTATTGATTTAAAAATCATTTAAAAAGAATATAAATGAATTAAAAATATTTTAAGTTATAATAAATGACTTTTAATATTTTGATGAATAATGCATTAATATTTAAATATTAATGGTAATTATTTAAAATGATTTTAATTATTTTCAAAATTATTTAAGGGTAATATTAATACTTTAAAAGTATTTTGAATTATTATAATAAATTTAATATTTTGGTAATGCTTTTATTAATATTTTAATATTATTTAAATTGTAATGATAATAGAATTATTCTGTATTTAAATCATTTAATAATGATTCTGGTGTTTGAAAAATCATGATAAATTATAATAATTATTTAAAAATTATTACAAGTCATTTAAAAATAATATGATTGATATTTAAATTATCCGGAATAAT
The DNA here is from genome assembly GCA_020205615.1 of Panax quinquefolius. Classification (NCBI taxonomy): domain Eukaryota; kingdom Viridiplantae; phylum Streptophyta; class Magnoliopsida; order Apiales; family Araliaceae; genus Panax; species Panax quinquefolius. The sequence goes on from CM035153.1 coordinate 106,932,199, forward strand.
ATTTAAGATACAGAATTGAGTTTTATTAACAATAAACTCGATAATTACCTGATAATGCCGTCGGACACCGAAATGTTTCAGAAATTGATCTGGACTTATGTAGGTTTACCTATTAAGCGTCTGCTTGTGATCCAATGACTGCTAAATATATGTGACATTGTGATTAGGTTATATACTGACTGCAAATAGCAGTATTGTGTGTTACGATATATTATTCTAGTCGAAAGAATAATCTTATGAATGATAGGTCTCTGTATAAAAGATAAAACTAAGTTACGTAACTATAAGCAGCAGACCAGACAAGTATCCTACCTTTTACATTTACTTTAAGCAATGGACATGTGTAAGCTAGTTTCAGAATTTTATCGTTATTGTGCCAGCTTATTAACTCTATTATTATTGTTCATGTATTTATACTTTATAGACATGTCAGTTCTTGAATTATATCCGATCATTGTTTAACAATACTATACTATTGTATAATCCAAATATTTATTCTGTTCGTTAATTTCTAAGCATGGTTATACAAGTGACCTCACTTGGATAATTATTGTATTTAATCACATGTTGATACATACTTATTAGTTTCCAGTATGTATAGGTTAATTAAAAAGCCGTCTAAGCTATTTGACTCAGCTAGACACAGATTTAAAAATATTATTGAACATGATAGAACCTTATTGATATCCAACCGAATTGTTTTGGTTCGGATTCAGACTAAGTATGAGCATCCCGAATATGGGAAACTTTTGTGCACCTAAAGCGGATATGCTGGACAAAAATATCGTTCGAACATGTAGTATTAATCAATACAGGGCATAACGGGCTGATCACCCTCGTGCCTATAAGTTATGACGGTTTACAGATGAAGTTCTGTTTAACCTTTGCAAAAATTAAAACTAATGTTCATAGTCTGTCGACTGCTCTTCATTAATAGTCAGTACGTAGTTTCAAAAATTTGAAATAAAACAGATATGTTGTTTATTGTTGCTTCAGCTTACTTCACAACTGTTGATTCATTGTAGAAGTGCCATTCACAGAAAACATTTACTTCTTTTAGCTAATGTTTATTGTTTGTTATTACTTGCTGGGCAATCAAATTCTCATTATTGCTTAATTTAAATGTTTTCAGTTAAGTGTGATCAACCAGAAGGCTCTGTAAAGAACAAAGGGAAAGGAAAGCTGACAAAATAAGTTTGTGTTATTTTATGTAATAGCTAGACTTAATTAAGATGATAATATTTATTAACTATCATGTAATGAATGTTTTAAAGGTCACGTACCTGAGATTTAGACAACTCTGATATGTAAATTAAGTTTGATATTTATGTTAATATTATTATTATTTCGCTCATAGAAATGATATCGTGAAGCACGGAGGTCGGGTTTTAAGTACCTGAATTTGGGGGTATCACAACCTCTATGTGGGCATATGGCAAGAGTTATAAAGCATGGTGATTACATGACCTTTTTATGCTATGTAATGTAAACTAAAACTTGTAAAAGTTAAATCAAGAATGGTCATATACTTATGTGAAAACCTTTAGCATGTATGCATTTCAAGTGTAAGTGTATAGGTATTTTAGAGTTGGACTGAAACCAGGAGAGCAAAAGCCCAACTCTGGCCAGGCTAGAGGATAGCGCAGCTGCACCATCCCTAAGCCTAACCAGGGCGCTGCTACGCCATCCTGCAGTCGGTTGTGTAAACTATTTGTAATCTGATGATCAAAGCATGCTTATATGGTTACTTTAACTTATATTATATGACCAGTGTACTATCCAATGTGTTAAGAAACATGCTAGATGATAGAGTTGAATATTTAACGAGTAATTATAACTTTCAAATGTGAAGTTTAAGAAGATATTTGCAAACTATAAAGCAATGATTTGAATCCAAGTTATCTAACCTTGTGGTGTCTTACAAACTGATTTTATGCTATGAGGATGTAGGATATGTGATGTAGTATGTATAGATTATATAAATAAGTTAGACATTTATGTGTGTGGTTAACTTACATATCATGAATGAGCATATTTAACTAATGGATACCTTATACGCATAACTATATTATGTTAGGATTCGAAAGAGTGTTGATAAGTGTAACGACCCCAAAATTAATACAATTTAATTCTTAACTTCGGTCGTTATTAACACGTCTACCTTCTGATTTTACATCATTATTCAATGTTAAACTATATAAAATGCGGAATAATTTAAACTTTTATGTCTTTTTACTTTAATTCCCTGAATCAAAACCTTTATCATCTACATGTCTTTGAATCAATCTTATTTTATGACTCACTTTATCACTGTTATTATATAAAATTTTACATTTCAATCCGATATCCTTTACATATCAGATAACTCTAACTTTAGCTGTACAACTCAACATAAAACTATACATCATAAAACATTTAGTACATCTCATAAATCTTAATCATGGTATTAAGAAATAACAACTTTAGCTAAAATATTAATTTTCATGTATTTTTTCTGATCCACATCATTCAAGTAGCACATAGTGTTACCTTCAATCCTTAACCTGCAAAAATGGTTATTTTCAAGGTTGAGCTCGACAAATTACCAAATAAAATCTAATGTTTTCATGCATCACGTAGCACATAAAAACATGCTCAACATATATCTCATAAACATTGGACTAACATAACATACATCTTACAGTTTATATAACAAGTATAAAGATTGAGTTCCTTACTCAATCAGCATGCTTTACTCAAGCAACGTAGTCATAAGTTGACTTTAACATTTCATACATTCAACATATATATAACACATCATGCTCTTTTCAACAAAGATTTAAAACAATAAAATTCACATAGCAAATAGGAACTAAAAGACTTGCCTTGATCGTTGTTTACCAATAACAGTTTAACAGCTTACAGTTATCTGCACTTCACGTGCCCTACACAATTATATAATCATGGACACCAACTATTAGTCACATAGCAATGCATAATAGTTGTAATGTAAACTTTACTCTACCTCCCATAACCCTTCTTATTAATTAATACACAATGTTCAATTTGATTGTGTTAACTTTCAACTTATATCTCACTGTACTTCGTATTCAAAGTTCATTCAAGTGTTTAAGTTTTGCTATGACTACTTATTGGTTTTATATTAACACTATTCAATATCTTATTATATTCATTTCATTTGATTTAAAACACTTTTTACGTTCATTATCACTTATCACGGCGTTTCGACGTTTATTCGTCACCCGCCCAATTTGTCTCTCTTGTGTGTGCTTAGTATGCGTATTCAACTTATCTAATATATTATTTATTAATGTTAAGCATCATTATATTTCATAATATTCATGTTCTATAACTTAGAACAACATCTATTATCGTCGACATCACTATACTTGTGTATGTGCATGTCTGACGTCCTCCGATTGCCTCCGAATACACATCAATCACAAAGAGGACCATTTTGAGTACTGTTCCCGACCTCAAATTGAAAACCTTAAAGCATAAAAGTTGTAGGTCTATTCGTCCTCGTTCCGGATCATCTTGAATCACCTCAATCTAATTTCGTATGAAAACATTATACCTATTTTACTAAAATTGGTCAAAGCAAATACACTGACATACTTTTGGCGCAATTGCTACTAATTAGTTGTTTGGGCATGCAAGTAAATTTGTGTCCAAATGACTTAAGGCACAAAGACAACAAGCGCCAATTAGCAAAAACGGACTCAAGCTCGCTACCGTTTTTGCAATTTTGACCCTTTTTCTCCCACTAATCTTCATAACTTGAGTTACACACATCCAAAACACATAAACCAACCTAAAATTTGACCCAAAACACATGTTCATACTCTATTTTTATGTTTTAACACATTTAGCGAATTCGATCGCCACGACTTCATTTCTTAACCAATTAACACGATTTAAACTACGCCAATTTCATTTCTTAACACACTAACATAATCGAACATCAATTTACAGATTATAACAAGTATTGACCATGAAATTTTGTACCTTCTAAAGCCAATTTTCATGTAAAAACACTGTTATTTCTAACTTCTTCATATTAACCAATTCTCACGAATTTGATCATTAAATAGTACTCACACATGATTATTAACAGATTGTAAACCATGCATACATGTATATATATCAACCCAACGTGATTTCCAAATCATATAACATAAACACTATCAAAACTAAGAGTTAAAATTGAGAATAGATTATACCTTGATTTAGCAAACCCTTCTCTTCCTCTTGACAATCTCATAGAGTTTTCTCAAGCTCTCAACCTCAATTTTCCTCCGTGTTTCCTTCTTCCTTCTCTAAATTCTCTAAACTTAGCCTTTAGGAATTATGCGCAACATATAACCTGACTCCCCTCTCTCTCACGTATACATCAGTTTAAAAAACCAATAAGCATCAGTTAAAATAAGCCAAAGGCCACAGGGCCTTGTTTGGCTAACCACAATTCTCCTCTACTAGTTTATTTTTATATTATTATATTATATGGTCTTTTATTTGTCACACATGCAACCCATTAGCTTACACTTATAATTATAATAATTATAATTTTTATTATAATTATACTTATGATTAATAAATAATTATATATCTAATTTAATTAATAAATTAGACTTAAACATCGCTTTATTTAATTTACTTATTTTCTTTAATATTAAACAATTTAATTTAATTTAATTTAATTATTTCATTAAATTAAATCTTTCAAATAAAAATTACCATTATTCAATTTCATTACTAAATTAATGTACCACAGTTCATCAATTATTTATTTATCTCAATAAATAAATTAATTAAAATATTTATTTAATTCAATAAATATTTAAAATTAATTACAAAATTCATTTAATTTCTTCAATAGTTAACTTAACTATTAAACCTCACTTTCTCAATATATGAATATATATTTCTCTTCACACTAGATCACATATTTCAAAATATATAGCACGTATATATAAATACTCAAATTCAAAACATCTCATAATAAGAATTTTAATTATTAAATTCTTATTTTAATAACCTATAAAAATTCGGGTTGTCACAATAAGCCATATTTTGGTAAACTACGCTTGAGGCAAGTATCCAGACTCTCTTTTATATTGAGCAAGTTTCCTAACTTACACAACTTTGGATTTTGTGCAAGTTTCCTCGAGTTTCAATTGATTCGTATATTGAATGCAAGTACTCGATCCTTACTCTCCATTGAGCATTACTTGAACTTGTGCTATTATTGATCGTACAAGTATAACTTTAAAAGTTTAATACTTCATAATCTAGAAATGAAATGGTTTACAAATATTGATTCGAATGAAATTGTTCATATATATACTGTGAAAAAAAACTGCCTAAGCCATTGCTTCGGCTAGACTATTGATATTTGATCAAAAGCTATCCAAACCAAATTAACTTGTGCGGACTTGTATAACTGAGATGAACAACCCTCTTGGTAGGAGAATTATATATTGTCGGGGAACCGACGTGCGCACATGAGAAAGACTAAATGTTATGCATGACATAGAGTACTTTAGGCTGATCACCTGTTGTACTCGTTTTGTAGAATTATCAGTAATATCACTGTTAATTCTAGGAGAAGTTCATAGTCCTTAGTGACTTCTCAGTATTCATTACTTTAAAATTTTGAATTGATTAACCATTTAATATTATTTATATTCCCTGTCCATATCGACTATTGTTGAGAATCATTGATACTTCTTGCTATCTTGAACTATCATTATTGATATACCCTTGATAAATTTTAAACTACATTGATACCCTTTTTGTTATATTACTTAGTGGGCAAAATTGTTGCTCATCCTTGCTTTCCATAAAACTTTCAGTTAAGGCAGAACGTGGTGAACCCTCTGGCAAGGACAAGGGTAAAGAGAAAGCTTTGGAGTAGTTATTTCCATAATGCTAGGAATGTACTATTATTTGGTTATAGAAGCACTTATTTATATTGAGCTATGTTTAGTTTAAGTTGTATTGTATTAGTCATGGTTGCGAGACTTTGGGACAAGAATAATTATGTTATATCAATGTAATTTATTATATTATTCCATTGTGTGAAATGTTGATTTATTATTAGAGTTAGTACGTGACAACAAAATTTGAGACACCTCTGGTCTGAATTTTGGGGCGTCACACATTGCTTGTTCATTAATGGATGAGGATGATTGATTGTTGGGTAAAATCTAATTACGCACAACACGGAAGTATACGTGGTCAATAAGTAATATAATAGTGAGTAGAGTATCGTTCCCACAGAGACAATGTGACATCCCCAAATCCGTGTAATTTTTACCTCAGATCTGGTACATCATTTCTATAACCATTGCGAAAGATATAAACATAAATTGTTTATACATTAAACTTTTACACATCATTCCCAAGGTCTACAACCTTAACTTAATACATACCTTCAATATCTTAGAAGATTTACAATGCTATTTTCGTCAGAAAATTTAATAGATCTAACTGTAACATAAATTAATCTTGCACTTTGACTTTGCTTCTGTCTTTATTCGAGCTTTCATCTAAATCTAAATTTTTTATCATGATATAACAAGGGTGAGCAACAAATTTTCCCAGCAAGTTTTAAATACAATGAAGATATATCATGATTGAAAAGAATGAATAAGCTTTCAAGTTTTCAACAATATAATAATTGTGAAATAACATGAATCAAGTTTCAATAATTGCATGACTGAATCAATAATGTTTGAAGGTCAACTGATAAGTGGTATTTTTACCTACTTATTGAATACCAATTCTTGCGAATTGTGCCCATCTCAAGTACATTTTATTTTGTTTTAGTTGCATTTCACGTTATTTTGCATTGCATTTACTTAAAAATCCTTTTGGTGAATAAGTGCAGGAATCGACTTAATTTTGGTGGTATTAGAAGGCACATGGCTAATAGATGTGTGAAGGCGAGGCAAAAACAAAGATGTGCATGGCATGGAGGTACAATGAAGCATGGAGACCAAGCATGGAGCAAGAGATCAAGCATGAAAGAACAAATAGCAAAGAAGCAGAAGCATGACGTAAGCCAAAACCGTAACCGTAACCTTCAGAGTGTAAGTAAGCGCTGGCATGCACAGTAATAGCCTGGAGAGCGCATACCATGAGTACCCTACCAAACAATGATACCCATCGCAGTTACGCGTGGCCGCGAAAGGACAAGTGTAGGGACGCGCTACCGCACGAGAGGGCCTACCGACAGGCGGTAGATATTTCAGAAGTCTCGTGCCCACCGAGACATATGTCGAGAGAGAAGGCATACGGCGCTGGCGATGCCGATGTCGTAATTTTGTTTTAATTTTAAATTTTAATTAAATGATTGGTAATTGGTTTTAAACGATTCTCGATCGGTGTCGTCGAGAGAGGCGAGATAATTTTGAGCGTATTTTCATCATAGAAACTAGGGTTTACACCTGGGAGAGATTCCAACATAGAACTTAAGCCAAAACATCTACTTTCCATTTATTCTTGGGATTCTCTCGCCATGTGGATTTCTATTATTATTTATCGGATTTCTATGAGGATTTAAACGTTGATCATTGGTTTTTATTCAGCGATTGGGTTTGATCGTTTTATCTTTCTTATTTTAATTGTTTGCTTATTGATCATGTTTAGCGTTGATCCCATAATGGCTTTTGGTTCAGTCATGAACTAAACACCATTATGGGATTTTAACGGATTTTAATATGTAGTTTGGTTGCACGCTTAAATGCTAGGATTGTTTTGCATATCATATGTGATATTTATCATGATTGTTTTATATGTATGAATGCTTGATCACCATTCATCTCGAAGATTTGTATGGAATTGACAATGAACATACATGTATGGATTTTAGTCATGATAATATGCTACGAATATGGGGTCATTGTATATGGCTCATGTGATTTTGTGAACCAGATAGACATATAACGTTTCACCGTATGAGCTAGAATAAGGGCTTGAGCTTAAAATCAATATAATTGCAATTTCACATGTATATATAATGATTTTGGTTGTATTGGTGATTACATGGAGTCTAACATCCGTAGAGATGCATGTAAGTAGGTTATAGTGCATTGAAAAATGGTTATAACTCTATTCGTGTTTTCGCTATTTTCCGTGATATGTGAGCACTTCTTGCATGATAGTGGCGATTAGATGAAATATTAAATGAAGTTAGGGTCCCATTATTTCCAGATTATATTTATTCTATTTGTATTCTTATTTTTAGTTATTATTCATAATTAGTTTAATTCAACACTTTTAGTTATTAGTCTAAGCATATAAATTTGGTGAGTTAATTGATGTAATGATAGTTTAAATTTAACAACTTTTCTCGTGGGATCGATACTCTACTTACTCATATTACTTGTTGACACATGTATGCTTGCAGATGAGTTAGAGCTTTTATTAGAACTATAAAAGAGGCAACAAGTTTTTTAGCGCCGCTGTTAGGGAAAGGCGTTAATTTAGATAATTATCATCAGTTTAAAGCTAAATTGTATGACTTAGACAATTCTGATCATTTCTCATTTCTATTTTTGTTTTATTTGTAATTTCAGGTACTTGTAGATTTATATGAACACGAGATCTTCCAATTCTGAATTAACATCAGCACAAGAAAGCATCAACGGGGGAGCTTGGAAAGCTAGTTTGCGAAGAAATCTACAAGCTCAGTTAGAAGGAACTATACCGGATATGGCAGAAGAACAGAGAATTGAGCAAAGAGAAGAGCATCGGGCTCTAAGGGAATATTCCATGCCGAACATAAACAGATTACAATCTAGCATAGTCAGACCAACGATAGCAGCCAACACCTTTGAGATCAAACTGGGCACTATTCAAATGGTGCAGAACTCAGTTCAGTTTGGGGGTGCTACTACAGATGATCCGAATGAGCACCTATTGAGTTTTATCGAGATCTGCGACACATTCATCAGATACAACGGTGTGACGGAGGATGCCATCAGACTACGACTATTCCCATTTTCATTACGGGATAAGGCTAGAAGTTGGCTACATTCTTTGCCGCCAGGGTCAATAACCACATGGGAGGACTTAGCACAGAAATTCTTAGCCAAGTTCTTTCCAATGGCGAAGACTGCAAAGATGAGGATGGCTATCTCTCGGCTCGAGCAAAACAGTATGTAGTCCTTATACGAGGCATGAGAGCGTTACAAAGAGATGCTCGTAAAATGTCCGCATCACCAGATGCCGATCGATGGTGATAAATTCCTTTTACAATGGGTTAGGATGGCAATGAGACCGATTATGGATGCAAATTGCAAGAGGGGCATTATGGGCAAAGAGCTACGACGAGGCCTATACGCTTATCGAGACTACGGGTCACGAATGATTATCGTAATCCTATGTTTTGGATGCCACACACCCAAGGTTGCAGTGTGTTTTGGAGGTTGATGCCATTACTCGCTTGTCAAAGATGTATGGATAACTATGGCTAAGAAGATAGATACTTTGGCAGAGAGCAAAGTGAAAACAATTGCCTTCGTTTTTGTGAGATTTGTGTGGGGTCACACTCCACGGATCGATGTGCTATCACCGTAGTCAGACAAGATGTGAGCAACTATGTAAAAGACCAAGGTCAATTCCGTAACACATACCACCCCAACAAACGCAATCATCCGAACTTTAGTTGGTCAAATAACCAAGGACAACAACGACATCAGTTTCAGCCGAACCAACAGTTTCAACCACAGTCATCTCAACCATAGTTTACACCAAAACCACCATTTCCACTCGGATTCTCTCAGTAACAACAACACCACACTCCAAATTGCACTACACAACCGTAAAAGAAAATTAGAGATGGAGGAGATGATGTTGAAATACATGGCAAACATCAAGTCATGATCAAAAGCCAAGCAAAGGCTATCAAGAATCTTGAGACTCGAGATGGGGGGGGGATGGAGCGAGCGTGCTTAACAATAGGCCCCAAGGTTCATTGCCAAGTAACACTAAGACAAATCCAAGAAGAGACGGGAATGAGCAGTGTCAAGCAATCACATTGAGATCAGGGAAAGATTTGACAAGTTCTCGCAAGTCGCGCTACCGCGCCTAATAATTATACTAAAGAAGCCGCACACGGCCAAGCGAGGGAGAAAGAAGAGATGGTCGACAAGGATGAAAATCTGGAAAATTCTGAGGCTCAGCAGGAAGAGAAAGACAAGACAAATTCAGAAAAGAAGGTCCAGATTCCAGTACAACCAATGCACCCTCAAGTACCATATCCGCAGAGGTTAGTTAAATAGAAGGAAGACAAACAGTTTAGTAAGTTTCTGGAGGTGTTCAAAAAGCTGCAGATCAACATACCATTCGCCGAGGCATTGGAACAAATGCCAAGCTACGCAAAGTTCATGAAAGGTATATTGTCAAGGAAGAGGAGATTAGACAAGTTTGAAATGGTAGCCTTGACAGAGGAATGCAAAGGCAAAGGTTCAAATGTAAATTACCTCCAAAGCTGAAAGATCCGGGCAGCTTCACAATTCCGTGCACCATTGGGAAGATGAACTTTAGCAAGTGTTTATGTGATCTGGGGGCAAGTATAAATTTGATGCCGTTGTTAGTGTTCAATCAGTTGGGATTGTCGGCTCCAAGACCTACAAACATATCACTACAGCTAGTTGATAGATCCATCACGTATCCACGAGGAATTGTCGAAGATGTGTTGGTAAAGGTGGACAAGTTCATTTTTCTGGCTGACTTCATCATTCTAGATTATGAGGAGGATGAAAGCATACCAATAATACTGGGGAGACCATTCTTAGCCACAGGAAAGACTTCAATCGATGTACAAAAGGGGGAGCTAACGATGCATGTACATGATCAAGAGTCACATTTAATGTCTTTAAGGCGATAAAGTTCCCATCGAATGAAGAAGAATGCTTCTTGGTTAACTTGGTGGATTGGGGTTCGAAGGATGAAGTACAGAAAATGAAAAATTATGGACCGTTGAACTATGCAACAGGCAAAAGTTCAGAATCGAAGGTAGAACCATTGATGAAAGCTGAAGTCATTAAATTTTGGGGTGCAATGGACAGTAAGGAAAGCACCTCAATTCTTGATGTGACGTGAGATTCAGAGACAGTCAAGATAATTGACTATAACTTAGCGCTGGATGGGAGGCAACCCATCATTTCTATCTCCATTAACTTTTAGTTGTTCATTTTGGGATTACTTTAGTTAGTTCTACTAAATTTAATTTTACTAGGATATTGGATTTTCATGCTTAAGTATGTAGCAAGAATTGCTTTACGAATATTTGCAAGATGATTAGCACTATATGGCAGCTAATTCATGTCTTAACAAGGAGCATTAATGTCTATGCAGGAACAAATAGTGGAAAGTATTACTGAGAGGCAAGAAAAATTGAACTTGAGCATTACAGACATTTAGAGAGCGCAAGCCATGATCATGAGGTCTATGCAAGATAAACTCACAAGCACCGCAAGGTCAAGCCACTCGGAACAAACATGCATTCTCGCAAGTCTCGCCACGCATGACAAAATTTAAGATACATGGCTGGCCGCTGCAATGCAACACCAAATCAAGTCAAATCAACATTTTAAAAGAGTTTGGGACCCTTTTGACTCTCATTTGCAATAATAATGACGCGAAACTCTCTCCCTCTCCATAACTCACGCCTCTATCTCTCTATCGGTTGAAGATTGAAGTCAGATATCTCTCCATCAAATCCCCACAACTTTCTCCACGCTCAAAGCTCAACCACCTCTCATTCTCTCTATAAAGCTAGGGTTCCTACTTGGGTTGGCATAAACAAGCGTGAAGGTTATCAATTCTCAAATTTTCTTTCTCTCTCAGTAAGTTCATCTGCACTTTTAATCAACTATCTACAAATGGGTCCGAAGAGAGCACGACCATCTTCATCTTCCTCATCCTCCTCCGGCAGCCACGAGGAGGACATTGTCGACCACACCAAGTTCTTGTGTCTAGAAGCCCAACAAGAGTACTACCGTATTGTAGCAAAGACATTTATCAAGGAAAGAGGATTCAGACCTGAAGGCCAGGACGAACAACTCTGCACCATGATTCAAGAACGAGGATGGGGTGGACTAACTGTATCTCCCACGCCCATTCCGATGAGCATAGTCCGAGAGTTCTATGCCAATGCCAAAGTCACCATGAATGATACCTCTATGGTTCGTGGTGTCGAGATAGCCTACAGACCCTCCGCCATTCGAAACGTTCTGAGTATCACCGCAAGACCACCAATAGGGGTGACCAATTGGATCACAGGGGCACATTTGGAAACGGACTTGGAGCTTGTTATCGCTGAATTGTGCGTGCCAAGCACGAAGTGGACTTACAAAGTTGGCACGACCCAGCCTCGAATATTTTTAGCAGCCACACTGAATCGATACGCTAAGGCGTGGAATCTGTTCATTTGTGCCAAGTTATTGCCTTCCTCGCATCAGCACGAGATCACGGCAGAAAGGGCTATAATACTGTGGGGAATAATTACTGGCGAGTACATTGATGTGGGGTATTTGATTCATCAAAACATTGTGAAGTATCTGAAGGGAACTACCATTGGGAGCATTCCACATGCTTAAGTGGTAGCCATGCTATGTGCACATCAGGGGTGCAATTGGGGCAATGAACAAATGCAATATCCAAGTCAAGACATCACCCACACCACCATTACAAAATTTGAGGACTGGGCAGGCGGTGAACCACACCCGCGCGGACGAGGATTCATTTTAAGGCCCACCTTCCCCGAGCCATCCCAGCAGCCCCCTCAGCCCGATGAGGCAGGCCCATCCACCCGAGCACACCCGGTTCCTAGCGATCGAAAGCTTTGAAGGTTGGAGCGCAAAGTCGATGCCATGTATGCCAATCTTGGAACGTTTGCCTCGGGACTCACAAGGGCCTTGGTCGAAGCCTTCACGTAACAAAGTACAATGCTTGAGTGGTCGCAGTTTGGAACCGCAATGCCATATCCACCACCAGATTCACCACCCGCGGAGGGTGGTCAAGCCGATCATTAGGGGAGTTTTTCTGTACCCTTTACTTTCATTCAATGGGGACATTAAATATTTTAAGTTTCGTGGTATTGGGGAGCATAGCATAGTAGTTTAGTTTTATTTAATTTTGCATGTTTATGTGTTTAGTTAAATGTTTATGTGTTTAGTATGTTTTAGTTGCATGTCTCACACATATTTTTTGCTTAATAGAAATTCTTGCCTAGCCAATGATGATAGTGAATTGTGAAGGATTTTAGAACATGTTGGATAACACAACTTAGATATAATGTTTTACACAATGAGATTCATGTTGTTGTTCAAATGCTTTCGGTATGCACAAACGTGTTCACAATCACTTGTAGGTTTAAGAAGTTGTGTTGCATTGCTTGATAGAACATGTAGTTTTAAAAAGAGAAACATGTGGAAAGTGTTGTAGAGATCATGAGCCATCGACGCAAATTTTGGTAGAACATGGGTATGCTATGTATAAAAAAAAATCAAATAGTAATAACGTGGCTAGTCTTAATTCGGGGCCCTGGCTACTTGAGTAAGTACCCCCGAGGGGATTGTCTCTACACCTAGCGCCCTAAGGTCTTTTATGGTCTGGGAGTCATTGGTTGAAAGCTCGCTAAGGGGTAGCAGTGTGCCTAATGGATTGAGACATTGCACAATCATGTGAAAAAAAGAAAAGAAAAATAGCAATAAACACCGCGAAAAGTGCGTAAATCGCCCTCGTGTGTAGCAATAAATCAATAAACCCATTGTTGAACCTTAGTTTGTGTTGATATGTTGAAATAGTCCGCGTTACATGAATATACATGAGTCTTGCTTTAGACTATAATTTTCTATTTGGAGCAGTGTAGCATATGTATTCTTTGCTTAGATCAAGTTTTGGTGAACATCACACACACACACACAACATCTCTATAGCATATATAAAATTATCTGAGTGTATGATGTTATGTCTATAGTTTGGTTTGAAATCATATTCTTGGATCTCGATGATTCACCGAGGTAATTTTAATGAAATTTTATGGCAGGGGATTATGTGAGACTAATTTGCATCATAGAGTAGTTACATATTTTTGTAGTTGCATTTTCATTATTCATTAGTATGCATTGCTTGAGGTAAAAGCAACAGCTCAAGTTTGGGGTATTTGATAAGTGGTATTTTTACCTACTTATGAATACCAATTCATGCGAATTGTGCCCATCTCAAGTACATTTTATTGTGTTTTAGTTGTATTTCACGTTATTTTGCATTGCATTTACTTAAAACTCTTTTGGTGAATAAGTGCAGAATCGGCTTAATTTTGGTGGTATTAGAAGGCACGTGGCTAATAGATGTGTGAAGGCGAGGCAAAAACAAAGAGATGTGCATGGCATGGAGGTACAATGAAGCATGGAGACCAAGCATGGAGCAAGAGATCAAGCATGAAAGAACAAATATAAGAAAGAAGATGACGTAAGCCAAAAACCGTAACCGTAACTCCGCAGAGTGCAAGTCCACTACCGCACATGTAATAGCTCGGGGGAGCGTGCTACCGCCATGAAAGTACCCGCCGCCGACAATGATACCCACGCAAGTTACGTGGCCGCAAGCAGACAAGTGCAGTGGGGACGCGCTACACGCGTGAGAGAGGCCTACCGGACAGGCGGATGATTTCAGAAGTCTCGCTACCGCCATGCATGAGACATATCTTCGAGAGAGGCGCTTACAATGCTGCTGGCGTCTTCGATGTCGTAATTTTGTTTTAATTTTAAATTTTAATTAAATGATTTGTAATTGGTTTTAAACGATTCTCGATCGGTGTCGATAGAGATTCGGATAATTTTGAGCATATTTTCATCATAGAAACTAGGGTTTACACCTTGGGAGAGATTCCAACGTAGAACAAAGCCAAAACGTCTACTTCTCCAATTATTCTTGGGATTCTCTCGCCATCAGGATTTCTATTATTATTTATCGGATTTCTATGAGGATTTAAACGTTGATCATTGGGTTTTATTCAATGATTGGGTTTGATCGTTTCTATCTTTCTTATTTCAATTATTTGTTTATATCGATCATGTTTAGCGTTGATCCCATAATGGCTTTTGGTTCACCATGAACTAAACTCCAATATGGGATTCTAATGGATTTTAATATGTAGTTTGGTTGTACGCTTAAATGCTAGGATTGTTTTGCATATCATATGGGATATTTATCATGATTGTTTTTTACACGTATGAATGCTTGATCACCATTCATCTCAAAGATTTGTATGGAATTGACAATGAACATATATGTATATGGATTGTAGTCATGATAACATGCTAATATGGGGTCATTGTATATGGTTTCATGATTTTGTGAACCAGATAGATATATATTGTTTCACCGTATGAGCTAGAATAAGGGTTTGAGCTTAAAATCAATATAATTGCAATTTCACATGTATATATAGTGATTTTGGTTGTATTGGTGATTACATGGAGTCTAACATCTGTAGATGTTGTGTAAGTAGGTTATAGTGCATTGAAAAATGGTTATAACTCTATTCATGTTTTCGCTATTTTCCTATGATATGTGAGTACTTTCGCATGATAGTGGCGATTAGATGAAATATTAAATGAAGTTAGGGTTCCATTATTTCCAGATTATATTTATTCTATTTGTATTCTTATTTTTAGTTATTATTCATAATTAGTTTAATTCAACACTTTAGTTATTAGTTATTATAAATTCGGTGAGTTAATTGATGTATGATAGTTTAAATTTAACAACTTTCTCTCGTGGGATCGATACTCTACTTACTCAGACACTTGTTGACACATGTATGCTTGCATGAGTTAGAGCTCTTTTATTAGAACTATAAAAGAGGCAACATCAACAATGACCATTCACAATTTAACCGAACCTTATGATAATGAAGGTGATCAACCTTTCATACCTGATGAACCTATGCAACATCTCTTATGAAAGACCTATCAATTATAAGATTGATCTTTCAATTAGCATAAACATACTGTTAGCTCATAATACTATTACTTTATCCATAGATTATCTAACACTTAATCAAATATTAGATAACATCTTAACACATCAGTATTATTATCATCCTTTGATAATTCTTCATTCACTGTATCATATACATTATGATTTATCACTCGCTCTTTCATTTCATAAGTTATTCTTTAACATCTAATAAGTCAAATACTAATCCAGTAACCTGGATTCTAAATCTAGCAACAAAATTTCTAATTCAGTAACCTGGATTCTAAATCCAGCAATCTGGATTCACTAATCCATCAATCCAGCAAGATGGATTATAAATCCTTCAATTCAGTAAGCTTATTTTCAATTCAGTAAGTTTCTTTTCAATTCAGTAAGCTAGATTCATCAGATTTCTAATCCAGCAAACTGAATTCACAAATTACACAATCCAGCAAGCTGGATTCCATATCCTTTTCACGAAAATACCAAATCAGATTATTATTTTTCTATCCTTTGTCCAAACACACACACACACACACACACACACACACACACACACACACACAGACACATATATATATATATATATATATATATATATATATATATTTCATACACAAAAAGTATTTTTCCATAATTTTCCAACTTCCTTTGGTATTTTTCAAAAATCATTTTTAGTCAATTCCTTGAAATTAGCTACCTCACGTTTAAGTCCAGAAATTCCCAAATCTTGGCGGGATCTTACATATGTTAACATAAGCCTCCAGTTTAAATTTCATGGCCATCGGAGTTATAAAACTTTGGTTATAGCAATTTTTGTCAGAAAATCACAAAAATTGAAATGGTCATAACTTGGTCATTTTAAGTCGGAATGAGTTCATTTTTGGACAGGAGGTACTTAATACCATATATTTTCCTTTCTCAAAAGACCGGAATTTATTTCATAATTTAAGTTGCCTAAACAGCCCTTGCAAAATCTTTGGCAGTATACATTTGATTTTTTTTTTTCACTTTTCCTACTTTGTTAAACATTCCATACAGAAATCTACAACTCCTTTTTCAGTGATTTCACTTGGAGATGTTAGAAAACTTATCATTTTATCCTCCAAAATTTTTACAGAATTTTTGAATGTCAGAAAAATGATGACACCGTCCCTACCCTTGACTGTCCAAAACAGTCTGTTTTTCTTTAAAAGACACAACTATTTTTGCTAAATCAGTCACTACAGACTATGTACTCAACATTTTTGAGTGCTACTACTAGGGTTTAGTAGTTAACTTACATATCTAGCACCTCTCTTTGACGGATCGCAAAAAGAAGCTGTAGATCAAAAACGGTGGAAATCCAAAATACATAAAAATTTTAAGGCTTATAAACTAGAAAAATCACTTTTCTTTATTTTTGATTTCCAACTAAAATAACACCCAATATGGGTATATCTAAACAATAAACACACATAAACATATATATTCATAGTTTTTGAGTTTAGAAACATAGATTCAAGGTTTGCTTAAGAGTAATCAAAATAAAATTATATAAACAAAAAGGGGTTTATACCTTTGATTTTTCATGCTCCCTTTCTTCTTATTCTTCCCAAGGTGGCTATGGAGTTAGGAGAATTTGAAGAAAACTCTCCCTCATCCCCCTCTATGGCTGTCGAAGCCCCACTTCTCTCTCTCTCTAATTGGTTTATCTTACTAGCAAATATAGAAATGAAATAAAAGAGAAGAAAGAGAAAACAATAGATTTTAGTTATTGTTAGTAAAATGTGTATAGATATATTATGTATATCTATTAACTTCTCCCATATTCCTTTCTCTTTCTCTCCCACTCAATTACCAAGTGGTTGCTTGCAAGCTTGAACAGACATGTTGGAAAAATAAAAAGATGACACATAAGAGGAGTAGGTAGAAGTTGGTCACCAACTAAAGTGAATACACCACATTCTTCCCCTCTTTTTCCCTCATCACATGTCCGGCCAAGTGGCCTTATAATGCTCCCAATTTTTGCTTTCTTTTTATTTCTTATTTAGCATACATAAGGTCCATAATACCACCTCTCAATTGGGCTAAAAGTTGGGCCACTCAATTAATTCTTTTGGGCTACTAAATTTAGCTCTTTGGGCCATAACAAAATATCATATATCCAACACTCTTAATATTACCATTCCCTAATTATTTAATTAAGGTTTTCATTTCCTCAATTATAACATAAATTCTTACTCATACACATTTATTTCCTTAACCCAATTAGACTTTCTATAATTAGGTTATAAAATTAATTAATTGAGATTTATAAAATAAATCTCTTAATGTTAGTATATATATTTATATACTAATATTCTACCATATTATAACCTCTTAGGTTATTTAATTAACACACCTATATATATATATATATATATATATATATATATATATATATATATATATATATTAGGTTACATAACTTAATTCTTAATTCACTTGAATTAATTCTATGACCACTAAATAAAAGTAACCATTTAGGTCATTTAAATCTCATACCATATTTAAATAACTTATTTAAGTTATACAATTTATATTGTATAATTAAATTTAATTTCCTCTTCCTCTTCATAAATTGTTTTTGTGACGCCCCCAAATCCGGGTATCTTCCAACCCGACAGATGGTACTACACGGTACTCATAACTATACATTCATTCTATTGAAACGACGTCAAAATGTGTGTATCAAAGACATTCTTATTACATTAATAATATTACATTTCGTTCCCAGGTTCTAAAACCATTACATTATTTGTTCATCATACTATAATATATACAATTTACTAGTTTATTACAAGGTAAACTAATCGTTCCTCTTCGTCTTGCCTTTAACCTTATCGGATCCCTCGGTTCGTTCGGTCCTAGCTACATTCATATGGTTCAAGCAAGAGTGAGCATAACAAGCTCAGCAAGTACAATAATTTCTTTTAACCAACATGCTTGAAACATAGGAATCGTATATCTTCAATAATTGGACAGTAGTTATGAAGTACTATCGATAATTCAAAATATCACTTCTTTTCCTTCAAAACATTTTACAAAAACAATATTCAGTAAAACATCAATTCTGGCTCAAGACCATGAGCGTTTCATAATTTCTTTGAAAAGGACAACCCGACACTAAGTCCGTAAGTCTGGCATATCATACGAGCACTTCTGGGTGATCAACCCATATTACTCTATGTTAATCAACACTACATTCATTAAACGTGTATACATTTAAGTTGTGGCAACCTCATGTGCCTGTCGTTAAACGATAAAAACATTTTTTTAGTATACTCAGTCTTTGATTGAAAACCACACCAATATAGTTCGGTAAACATCAAACATGCTTGACAGAATCATAATATAAGTTTAGCCGAAAGAATTGGCTTTGACTTCATCATTCAAGACCTCATGTGAGAGAATACATGAATTTCAAAGCTTGTCCAGACTGAACTGGAACAAGGGTTAGAATATTTGCCTTTAGCGTCTGCTACTTATAACACGTACACTTTAAGTCTCTAAGTCTCTATAGTAATGATAATATCACATAACACATTAGGTTATGAATGAACATACATAGACCCTAATATATCTTACCCTTCTTCTCAATCTAATTATAATTTAGATTTATTATTATTGGTACCGGCTTTTCATTATGTCATTCTCATTACGTTCATCTTCAATTGATTATTAACCTTTAATCATCATACATTAAGTGTTTAACAATGCCTTAACAATGTTATAATTATACCTTAGTTCATTACTAATGAGTTATCTTTCATTCTATACTTGTAAACATTCTTGTCTGTCGAAACTCTAGGACTGGCGCCGCGACACCACACATAGTTTCTCTTCGTCGTCGCAGTCATGAAGTTTGTAGTAGGCAATGACATCGCGTGCCGTGCCGCAATCACCACTATTTGGCCTTGGGTTGGCCCCGTGGCGCCAACTCTGTGCCTTACAAAATTTACAGCTTTTGAAATTTTTGCGAAACTCCCGGACTCATAACTTCTTCGTTATAAGTTCGAAGTGGCTCGTTCAAAAGCCTACGGTTCACAAATTACATACTCTATGCGTTCATGCAAGAATTTTATCTATTTGACTGCGTTTGCTCAAAATTCACCTATTAGTCCATTTTTAACGAAAACGATAAACGTTCGTGAACGTTCAACGCTCGTTTCTTCGTTCTAAATCATAATTCGGTCATTCTCCAGTCCGCAATTCTATAATTTCAAATAAGACTTGTCTCCATTGAAAACCAATGTTTCCAAGCTCAATATCAAAATTCGACTTTCATTCCGAGATTTTCACGAATTCGACGATTATCATCCAAACTCATAAATTTCGCCTTAACTTCATTTCTTATGATTTGTTCATCGCTTCAAATGGATTCAATACATCGTACTATCATCTGGACATACATACTCATTAACTTATAAACATGATAAACTACTTATGACTTCCTTTCTCATGACTTATTATAGATTAAGTCTTTTAACCACCATTCTTACTTCTTATTATCATACCATCTTATTAAAGTACACATATGAGTAGTTCATATAAACTCTTTATAAATTCATAACTTAATTAAGTTTGAATTAATTATTCATGACTTATACGGCTTAAGTCCATTGATTAATCATTCTTATCATTCCTTAACATACATGTTCTACCAATACTCCATTCTCTAATAATTGAAGAGAAAGAAATTATGGTTTAAGTTCTTACATATGAAGATCACTTGCTTAAATCCTTACTCTCTTTCTTGCTTCTTGAATTCTCAAAGGCTAAATTGTTCTAGCTTTTTTAGCTCATTATCACTTATTCTCTCTAACCAATAAGCTCTCAACTTATTAGATGAAATGAACAACCAACAAAATGAAAACCAAGTTTGCTATTTATAGGAGTTGCTAGATTAGGGCATAAAGGTCATTAATCCAATCCCATCTCCTTAATCATCTTCTTACTATTCATTACCTAGACATTAAGTTAACTTGCTCCTCACATGAATTACTTGGCCACCATAACACTTAGCCATTAAGTTAACTTGGCCACCACCTTATTTGCTTGCTCATCACATAAGCACTTTACTTAGCTTTTAAGTTTGCTTGGTCATTACATAACTTATCTCTTGCTTAGCCATTAAGTCTACCTAACTTATACTTTGCTTAACCCTTAAGTCTACTTGCTCATCACACAAAGTTCTTGATCACCAATTCACCCATATGATCATGAGTTGCCCCATGGACCCTCCTAATCCATTGGATTCTTACTTTGGGTTTAAGGTTTAATTAATCCTAACTTATACATTGGGCTTGTATTAACAATTCTTTGGGCTTTATCATTATCTTTCATTGGGCTTACACATCTCTACACTTGGGCCTTATCAATATCTCATTGGACTTTACAATTTCTTACTCAATCCTACAAGTCCATTATATTTGGCTTAAAGCCTTATAACGTATAATTTACGTATTAATCTCGTATTCTAACATGTATACTTATTTAATATACGACATTCCATCATTCATACATGCTCGTATAATACCTCGTATTATACTTGTATTCATTACCTCGTACAATACTTACGTATTATACAATCATTGCTTTATTTCATTATACGCA
Source organism: Panax quinquefolius (assembly GCA_020205615.1). Taxonomy (NCBI): domain Eukaryota; kingdom Viridiplantae; phylum Streptophyta; class Magnoliopsida; order Apiales; family Araliaceae; genus Panax; species Panax quinquefolius. The sequence goes on from CM035153.1 coordinate 106,953,835, forward strand.
TTAAATTCCTTCTCAGAACTCATTTTCCCTAACCGTTAGATTTTAAGTCCAGAAGCGTAAAAAATCTGCGTTTGCATATAATCGAAATATTATTGGATATTCTATCTCACCTCAATATTTTATCATTACGTATTTTCTTTAAATTCAAAAATAATTCCTAATGTAAATGCGTGAATAATGTTTTTCGTAAAATTCTCAAAAAGCTTTTATTTTCGTCTTGGAAATTCAAACACTTTAATTCTATCACGTAGCCAAAATACTACGACGTTCCGTTATGTCTAGGTCATAGAACGACCTTCAATTAGCTTACTCCCATAAATAATGAATTAAATTCATTTAATCCACATAATCAAAATAAAAATTTAATTCTCAAAAATCCAAATTTTCTGGGGCGTTACAGTTTTCAATCAATTTATTTATATATTAAATATATAAATTTAATATTTTCAATCATTTATTCAAATATGAATTTAATTTACTAACTAGTTGATACCAATATACATATTTACATATTAGATCTCATCTCATATTTTTACTTTACCTCCTTTGGTATAATATTAAATATTATACCATTAATCAAATAACATATTTCACTTCTCACACTAATTTTGACTTTTCTCCATAAAAAGTCAACTGTTAACTTTGACCAAAAGTCAACCTTTACACATTTTGTGTTTACTGTCCATTCTGACTAATCTTGAAGTCTCGGACGCAACCGAGCAGTCCATGCTTCAAAATTTTATCTCTAACTCAAATTTTGAGTTTCATCTTACGCCATTTTTATTGCTAATCATATTAGCTAATAAATTTAAACTTATTTATCTTCTTATTTGCCAATCAAGGCCCACATTCAAGCTATGTTAATTACTAACATAGTTTTATCTTGATCCTTATATCATTAACTTAATTCATCATTCCTCTTGCTAAAATATATATAGCACCTTACTAAGTATATATATTTCTATACATATACTCATCTTCGTTTAACCTCATAGCATCTCTTCATGTGAAATCTCATCTCTTTAAGAAAATTTCCATATGTACTTATATAACATTTCTTAGACTATTCAGTTCACATCGAATTTACAGGTATCGTAATACCTTATTCTTGATATTCCTTCAAGTACATATTAATTCATTTCTAGGGTTTAGAAATTTTATAACCCATATTTTCTCTATTCTCATTCGAATAGTAAACCATATAGGTTTTACTTGAAAATTTTCAATAAATCCTCAAATTCTCATCTAGGTTTTATTCTTTAACCTTTATTCTAATCATTCAAGATTCTATGAATTTTTGGGTTATTACAGACAATTTAATAAGAAATTTAACCTCACAATTATCAATTTCCTATTAATCCTAATTTTATTAAACTATCCAATTCAATGTTTAAAACTATAAAAACTAAATTATAATAAATATATGATCTCAAAACAATCACAAATATCAAGAACTGAAATTTCAAACAATTAATGGAGAATTAGACTTATGATTTCACCCTATGCTTCACTCTGATTTTTACACCTTTATTCCAATTCAACTCACTATCCTAGTTTATTAATCAATAACACAAATGTAGCACTAACCACCTCTCGATGCACTAATACCGTATTAACTTAAATCCACAAATTAGATAGAAACAAGTTAAACACCTTAATCAACTAACTCACTATATCTCTGTGTGAATTAAAATTAAAGAAGGTTTAAGATTAAGTTCTCTATCCGATTACATGCGATGTCAAGCATATCTCTACCTTAACATTCATTAAGATTCTGTTCATTCATAAAATTGAAGAACACATGCTATATCAACTAAGTCTAGATTCGTACTTCCTCTCTCGAATTCATACAAATCCACAAAGAATTGTTGATCAGGCAATTTAAAAAGTCAAGCGCAAATTTATATAGATAAACTAGAAAATAACTTATTGAATTGAAAATCAAAGTTATAAAACCATTGTTTCACTTAACAATCCATCATAAGCCTAAAAAGTGAATTAGTTCACCACGAATGAAATAATAACTGAATAAATTAAAGATAACATCCTTCCAATTACAAATATAAGACTAAGAAGAATAATAATGCAAAACACCCTTCACGTAGCCTTAATCCGCAATCGATACAAAAATCTCTTCAAAGTCTTCCTCCAAAGCTTGCTATGAAATTCTGAAATTAATCTCTGTAATTTGCCTTTTGTGTTATTGATTTCATGTTTTCATTGGTATATATCCAAAATCCAACTTCTATTTAAAATCCCATGTTATATAGAGTCCAAACACATTACAAGCACTAAGATCCACGTTGCAGCAGAGTTTTAAGCAAACTAGGATAGCCAACTTTCGAGACCCCCCGCCCCGGCAGGGGTATATAGGCAAAATGGGCCCGCCCCGGTGGGCATAGCTTCTGAAATCTGACTTTGCTAACTCTTTACACTTGCTCCAATGTTGCTTCAAACATCTCCATTTCTTTGCTACTTACCACACCAACCACCCTACACATAAAATAACACGAAACAAGTAAAAACGAACATGAAAGCAAGAAGTTAACAACAATTAAGCTTGAAACGAACATCGATTCGTGAATATAAAATTAACTTATCAAAATCCCCCAAACTTAAACCGTGCTAGTCCTCGAGCACACAACAGAACAAATATGCTACATGATGCAATGGAATGATATGTAATGTATCTAATCTATATGTTTTCGAATCTAACAGTGTTACAGAATCAACATTATCCCATAGGCCTCAGGGAAAACAAGCAAACACTACAATCTAAATCACCAAAACCAATCAATAATTCCTTATTAGTTCTCAAATCTTAAACCATTATCACCGGTATAGTGTGTGTGTGCTCAACATCCATGATAACGGATATGGACTCAAATTCAATACATAACCAATCTCTTAGAAGGGCTCATACAGGACAAACTCAAAAAGTTCAAAAAATAGACGAGTTCCAACTAAAACTAAACAATCACCAAGGTTAGGGGTCAAAATAGGGTATTCATGCTTTCTCTTTTTGTTTTTCATTGACGGGGGCCCTTTGCTCTTATTTCCCATTTTTTCTTCATATTTTTTTTAGATAGATGGTTGGTGAGTGCGTTTTACGCTCCATCTCACGCTCCTGTTTATGGGGAGTATATTTTCCTCAACCCACCACAAGACTCAACTAGATATTATTATTATTATTATTATTATTATTATTATTATTATTATTATTATTATTATTATTATTATTATTATTATTATTATTATTATTATTAACTGCTTATGTACCCCACATTTATCCCCCCAAACTTAGGTTCTTGCCCAATTCTTCATCTTCACTGCCTATCCTTGTCATTTTCTCATTCACCCTAGCATTATCCTTTAGAAACTCTTTATGTATCAAGTTGAACTAACCAGTCTACACATATGTTATTAGCGTGCTTACCTTTTTATACCAGTTTCAAATAAGAACAAGATCCAATTCATAACAGAAACTATATCACGGTTCTAATAATCAATACTGTATTATCGACTTAAGCTCAATCTCATCATTGGCCACAATAACATGAACTACAACAACTGCTGGACATATGCAAAATTAACACAATGTTTAACTATTTTTTTTAAACTGATGGTAAGGATAACATGAATGCAAACATATAGAAATAACTAAATAAAAACTAAATATATGCACCTAAGCAACTATGCAATTGCATGATTACATAAATATGTAACAATTGATCAACCTACACATAATAATAATAAACTACTATGCAATCCTAGCTTAATGAACTTAAATATGCAAACATGAAATGCAAACATGAATGTAAATCCCCCAAACTTGACAGTTACAATGCCCTCATTGTAAGGATATAGCAATAAAAACATGAGGACTTCCCTATAATTTCTTCAAGCCTGGGGTGGTGGTTGTTGTTCTTCTTCATCGGAGTCACTTGGTGGAAATCGTGGCATTAGGGGCGGCTGCTGATATGGAAATTGGACAGCTGGATTGAAACTCTGTAGCGTCGTGTTCAATGAAGCGAATGAGAGGTTCATTGCCTCGAACATATGGTCCTGCCTAGCAGCGAGACGCCTCATCTCTCATCGTGCTTGCTTATTGTGCTCATCTACTTGGCGTTGAAATGCAAGAAACTGAGGACTAGATAATGCCTCGGACTGTGGTACTTGCTCTGTTCCTTGATCTCCCATAGTTGCATCCGCATCCTCTGAGGTGTCTGCTGCGTCAACTTCGTCCTCCGAAGCCGATGGAAAAATAAAACCCAGACCTCAAGGATGGGAATCACCTCCGGTGTGACGCCCCCAAAATAGGTATACATCACCCATCTTGAGTTTCCAAATACATGGTACAAAATTCAAATACAACTTAATTATACGTGTAAAATACGACAAAACATAATCTAAGAGTTTTAATAAGAATATTGTCATCTAGACAATATCCACACTCAATAGAGTCCTCGTTACATTTATTGTCACACTATTTAACAGAATAGTGACGACTACTAATGCTATCATCTGGACCGTCACTCCATTCCTTGACTAGTCCCGGCTACGTTCTCATTTCCTGAAGAGAACAGTGAAAGAAAGGGTGAGCACAACTAGCCCAGTAAGAAATATTATGACTAAGATAATGCAGAATAAAATACCATTAGTCTTCAATAATGTTAAACTGATAAAATACAATAGACATCAAGTTTAACTGCAGTGGAATAAGCAATCCATTGGAAGAGTAGAGTAGAGCATGATATCTACTATCTTCTACGATTTAAAATGTTTTCATCAATTTTAATCGCTGAGACTCAGCTTAATAAATAAACCACATCATCGAGTCATCCCTGCACTACGGGCCAAGGATATTCATTAAATCATCAATGGTCATGACTATACCGAATAATCCCTGGTCACAATCATACCAAAAACTGTCCATCAATGCACTACAGGCTACTGAGGACTTTTACCACATCATTTATAACATTACTGGTCATGATTATACCGAATAATCTCTGGTCATAATCATACAAAGTCCATCTATGCATGTAAGCCAAAGATGACTTTCATCACAATATAAGCATGATGATGATGACAATGACATAATAATTCAATAAAACAAGTTCAAGAATAAATTTTAAAGATTTATAAGTTAATTTATCTTGAAATCGCCACGCCCAAATTGTCAACATGATCTCGCTTTGTGGAGTAAAATTCAAGAATGCTCAGAAGAATATTTCCATGAAAAGATATCGGATGAAGCGCAAATATCCAAGATATTCTACTAATTTCATGGAGTATAGAAGCCAAAACTTTAACCAAATGAGTATCATAGAATATATGAAACTGCAAATGGATTTTCACCCGCCATACGGTAATCCACGTAGACAGATCATTTCCATAATTTAATAAGGAATGAATATGAAGGATCATTCACCATGCATGTGATAATTTACATAGACAGGTTATTCCAATAGAATAATAAAGAATGGAACTAGGTCATGCGTAATCCACACAGACATGATATTCCAATAAAATAATAAGGAATGGAATAATAGAAGAATTCACCATGCATGCGATAGACCGCACAGACAAGTTATTCCAACAGAATAATAAAGAATGGAATCGGGTCATGCGTAATCTGCACAAACAGGATATTCCAACAGAATAATAAAGAATAAAATAACAAAGAATTCACCATGCATGCGATAGACCGCACAGACAAGTTATTCCAACAGAATAATAAAGAATGGAACCAGGTCTAGCGTAATCCGCACAGACAGGATATTCCAACATAATAATAAAGAATGTTATAACAGAAGCTCTCTTTATGAATACGAAAGAAATAATTCCCCTTACCTTAGAAAGAAATTGGATACTGGAGTAGAGAGGTAGCAGACTTCTCTTCTTCTTTCCCTCTATAATTTCTCTCTATAATAATTGCTCTAAAGCTTTAGTGAATTGGTGAGAAATGAAGGAAGAATGAGCTTCTATTTATAGGAAAATATAGTTTCGATAATTGCACGTTTTGGGGCTCGAAATATTACAGTACAATACCTTCAACTTTTCTTTCTTTTTTAATTTAGTCATGCAAGTATTATCAAACTTGCACCACCTCCCTTAATAGTAAATAATGTGAATCAATAGTTCAATCATGTGAATCAATAGTTATAATCATGTGAAAATACGAATTACAGTATAGTACCTCCATCTATACCTCCATTTTTAACTTAGTCATGCAAGTATTATCAATCTTGCACCAACTCCCCTAATAGTACAAGAATGTGAATCAATAGTACACACATGTGAATAAATAGTTATAATCATGTGAATTAATAGCAATTAATTGCTCATTTATCTGATTAATTACCCGACTGTTCAGTAAAACTTCCAAACATCAATTAATATCGAAATAAATATAGATTTCCACTAACACTAATACTTACAACACAATGGAACTATCAATTTCATCTTTAATCAACACGAACTTATTCATCATTAATATTATAACTCACAATATTTAACAACCAGGTCGTTCCCAGGAAAGAGGGGTTTTCCGATAAGGATTTCTCCTTATTGGGCGCCGCAATTAGATGACTAAACCTCTCCTCGATGTAACTTACAGACATTGTAAATATTGTAATTTAATAATATGAATAACTGTGTTGTCTCAATTATTGATTTAATAATATATCATATTATGCAGATGATAATGTGACAATAATTGAATCAATAATATTAGAGATATGATGCAGCAATTACAGTAGCAATAATTGAGTATAACTGAGTGACTTCTCACGTAAGCATCAATAATCAATACCGTGTGCTACTATGAAACCACGCGTATTACTGTACTTTTACTACCGGGTAGTTCAACAGTTTAATGGTAAAACTTCCGCCATTATTTTTTGTGACAACCCGAATTTTTATAGGTTATTAAAATAGGAATTTAATAATTAAAATTCTTATTATGAGATGTTTTGAGTTTGAGTATTTATATATACGTGCTATATATTTTGAAATATGTGATCTAGTGTGAAGAGAATATATTGGGAAAATGAGGTTTAATAGTTAAGTTAACTACTGAAGAAATTAAATGAATTTTGTAATTAATTTTAAATATTTATTGAATTAAATAAATATTTTAATTAATTTATTTATTGAGATAAATAAATAATTGATGAATTGTGGTGCATTAATTTAGTAATAAAATTAAATAATGGTAATTTTTATTTGAAAGATTTAATTTAATGAAATAATTAAATTAAATTAAATTGTTTAATATTAAAGAAAATAAGTAAATTAAATAAAGCGATGTTTAAGTCTAATTTATTAATTAAATTAGATATATAATTATTTATTAATCATAAGTATAATTATAATAAAAATTATAATTAATATAATTATAAGTGTATGCTAATGGGTTGCATGTGTGACAAATAAAAAACCATATAATATAAAAATATAAAAATAAAATAGTAGAGGAGAATTGTGGTTAGCCAAATAAGGTCCTGTGGCCTTTGGCTTATTTTAACTGTTGTTTATTAGTTTTTTTAAACTAATGTATACGTGAGAGGGAGGGGTGTCAGGTTATATGTTGCGCATAATTCCTAAAGGCTAAGTTCAGAGAATTTAGAGAAAGAAGAAGGAAACACAGAGGAAAATTGAGGTTGAGAGCTTGAGAAAACTCTGTGAGATTGTCAAGAGGAAGAGAAGGGTTTGCTAAATCAAGGTATAATCTATTCTCAATTTTAACTCTTAGTTTTGATAGTGTTTATGCTATATGATTTGGAAATCATGTTGGGTTGATATATATACATGTATGCATGGTTTACAATCTGTTAATAATCATGTGTGAGTACTATTTGATGATCAAATTCGTGAGAATTGGTTAGTAGGAAGAAGTTAGAAATAAGAGTGTTATATGCATGAAAATTAGCTTTAGAAAGTACAAATTTTTGTGGTCAATACTTGTTATAATCTATAAATTGATATTGGATTATGTTAGTATGTTAAGAAACAAAAACAACATAGTTTAAATCGTGTCAATTGATTAAGAAACGAAGTCGTGGCGATCGAATTCGCTAGAGATGTTAAAACATGAAAATATAGTATGAACATGTATTTTGGGTCAAATTTTAGGTTGGTTAATTTTTTTATAAATTATTAGAATTCTAGTATGTTGTATTTCTATGCATTACAAATCCATAGAATCGAAAACGGACTAATTTGGATGTGTATAACTCAATTTATGAAGATTAGTAAGAGATAAAGGGTCAAAAATCGCGAAGAATAGTAGCTTCAGGTCTCATTTTACGCTAATGGTATGTACAATTTGTCTTTGTGCCTTAAGTCATTTGGGATGTAATCTGAATTTGTAGAAGTGCATTTGCTTAGCTGTATTTACTAAATTAATTGGTAATTTGCTACCAAAGTATATGTCAGTGTGATTTGCTTTGACCTGTTTTAGTAAAATAGGCATAACATATTCATAAGAACTCCGATTGGGGTGATTCAAGATGATCTAAAACGAGGACGAATAGACCTAAAACTTTTAGTCTTTAAGTTTTTAAATTTGAGGTCAGGAACAGTAGTCAAAATGGTCATCTTTAGGACTGTTATGTTTTCGGAGGCAATTAGAGGGCGTCAGGCATACACGTATGCAAGTGTAGTGCTCTTGATGATAAAAGATATTGTTCTAAGTTATAGAACATAAATATTATGAATTATAATTATGCTTAACATTTATAAATGATATATTAGATAAGTTGAATACGCATACTAAGCACACACAAGAGAGACAAATTTAGCGGGTGACGAATAAACGTTGAAACGCCGTGATAAGTGATAATGAACGTAAAAAGTATTTTAAATCAAATGAAATGAATATAATAAGATATTGAATAGTGTTAATATAAAACCAATAAGTAGTCCTAGCAAGACTTAAACATTTGAATGAACTTCAAATATGAAATACAGTGAGATATAAGTTGAAAGTTAACACAAACAAATTGAACATTGTGTATTTATGATATGAAGGGTTATGAGACTTAGAGTAAAGTTTACATTACAACTACTATGCATTGCTATCTGACTAATAGTTAATGTGAATGATTATATAATTGTGTAGGGCACGTGAAGTGCAGATATCTGTAAGTTGTTAAACTGTTATTGGTAAACAATGATCAATGCAAGTCTTTTAGTTCCTATTTGCTATGTGAATTTGATTGTTTTAAATCTTTATTGCAAAGATCATTATGTGTTATATATATGTTGAATGTATGAACTATTAAAGTTAACTTATGACTATGTTGATTGAGTAAAACATGCTGATTAAGTAAGGAACTCAATCTTTATACTTGTTATATGAACTGTAACATGTATGTTATGTTAGTCCAATGTTTATGAGATATATATTGAGCATGCTATTATGTGCTACGTGGTGCATGAAAACTGTTAGATTTTGCTGGGCTGTCGAGCTCAACCTTGCAAATAACCATTTTTTTCAGGTTAAGGATTGAAGGTAACACTATGTGCTACTTGAATGATGTGGATTAGAAATAATTCACGAAGATTAATATTTTAGCTAAAGTTATTATTTCTTAATAGCATGATTAAGATTCATGAGATATACTAAATGTTTTATGATGTATAGTTTTATGTTGAGTTGTAAAGCTAATATTAGAGTTATCTGATATGTACAGGTTATCGGATTGAAATGTAAAGTTTTATATAATAACAGTGATAAAGTGAATCATAAAAATAAGATTGATTCAAAGACATGTAGATGATAAAGGTTTTGATTCAGGGAATTAAAGTAAGAAGACATAAAAGTTTAAATTATTCCGCATTATATAAAGTTTAACGTCGAATAATGATGTAAAATTAGAAGGTAGATGTGTTATTAACGACCGAAGTCGAGAATTATATTGTATGAATTTTGGGGTCGTTACAGGTGGTATCAAAGCTATAGGTTATAAACCTTAGGTAAGAGTATCGTAGGCTATAACCTTAGAGAAGGAATATGAAGATAATGAAAGAATACGCTCAAATAGAGTTTGAACAATAAGAAATAATTTTAAAAAAATTTATAGAAGGGATTAAAACATGCGTGAAAGGATTCAAAGAAGAATCTCGCAAAGTTATAAGGAGTATGAATGTGGGGTTACCCAACTCCAATAATAAGGATGTAAGGTGATAATAAATAGACAATGTCTATAAGAAGAGAATGATAAAGAATTAAGAATCAAAAAGTTATATTTAAGTATGGTACAATTGTACTCTTTAATAGTTGATGTATGGTATCTGGGCTAAACGATTCCTTCATAGAGCGGAGGTATATACGAACTAGCAACTCAGAATCTAGTTTGTTGGTTGTTTATGGGAAACCACTCAGCGTACCATATTGAAACTGTTAGAGACTCGGTGTGTACCAAGTATTGAAATGGATACGTATGATAAAAAAGTAAAGAAAAGTAAAACAAAACGATCACGAGTTAAGGAAAGACTTTTAAGGGAGATGATTATAGAATAAGATCACGACGTGATCAGTTTAAGTTATAAAAGAAAGATGGTTTGTAATGTTTGAATAATTATAGCTTGGTGTTATGAAGATGATGTACTATGAAATAGTATGAGATAACTCACGAGGAGTTATAGATGAAGTGATACGAGGAATTCGTAATGAGCAAAGAGCAAGTTATATGCAAGATAGAGTTAGGTGGGATTTCAATTGAGGACTCATGTGATGGCTGAGTTGTACAAATCTTTGTATGTGCAAGGGTTTTGTGCTTGCAATCAGTTTATCACATTGATAATCATTGGAATGTTGGTGTCGCGCTATCAATGTATATGTGGCGAAAAGGTGATTCTTTTCTCATATGTATATTTGATAGTTAGAAACTATTAAGATTAGTCAGATATGATTAGGATTAGGTGCGGTTTTTAAAACTAATGCATATGGTAAGTTTGTGACTCATAATAATATGGTATGTTTTTAACCCTCGTGAATGGACGCTTTATGGTCCCGACTAGGATAAGTTCTTAAACTCATATTATTGTGGCAAGTTCCTGAACTTCCAATGTGCGGTAAGTTTGGTGAACTATATTGGGTAGAAAACGGTTATAGTATAGAGAGCATTCATGAAGTTGAAGACTGATAGAATGGTTAAGTAATGAAGTAATGGAGTAATGATTGAAATTGATGGATGCCTGGATATTCTAAATCTACTAGCTATGCTAGACTTTTGAAATTTATTGACTTCGTGCCGATGGTTAAACTTTTGATTTTTGGAAAAAAAAAAATGTTGGGTCACAGTAGTGAATCAACGAATTTTTAAAAATAGTGCTATTATTCGTATGTCTATGCTAATTGCTTTGGCTAGATAAAAATGATTTGAAATATATCAAAATGTATTTTTTTGTATCATCAATGCATCATAGAACCGGTGCAGACATGATAAAAAAAATATGATGGAGTCATCAATGCAGTATTACTTAGTGTTGGAGGTGATCTAAGGATCGTCAGCCCACTATGGTATGATGTAGTATGATAAAAATCACCAAATGATGGAATCTTCAACGGACTATAAATACAGTGCGGTATCATGACGTCATTAAAATATTTTTGAGATTTCTTTATGATATGAGAATATATATAAGTATATGTATATTTCGATTGATGTCCGAATTGTTGTAGAAGTCTATGCTATTTGATTCAGTTAGACGAATATTGAAAGATGTTCATGAAATTCAAGCGTTTCTTGAAATGTTATGCCAAACCAAATTGTTTTGGTGCGGATTCGGATGTTGAAAAGCTGAGATGAACAACCCTTTTATAAGGGATTACGCGGACGCATTTAGATGTTTGTGCACAATAGATTGTACGAAGGGCTGATCACCCTAAGTACGAGGGGTCCCTATAGTCTTATGATTGTTAAAGTTTAAGTTGAAAGATTACTTATAACTATGGACATACGCATATCGTTTAAATGTTTGTGCATAATACATCGTACGAAGGGATTAACACCCTAAGTACGGGAGTCCTTATAGTCTAATGACTGTTAAGGTTTAAGTTGAAAGAGTACTTATAACCGTGGATGGAGTTCAAGGTCTTATGACCCTCAACATGATTTGGAATCTTTTAAATTCCTGTTGTTCATATCACTTCCCAATTATTGAGCAATTGTGGAAGATTCTTGTTATTCTAAAAGGTGAAAGTGGAAAGGATGAGAAAATTAAGCAAAACATAATAATTTTAAGAAGGAATTGAAACTCCAAAAAGAGGAGAAATATGAAACTCTTAGAAGAGGAAGAGGTGAGGAATATGATGATCTTAGAAAGATCCTTAGAGAAAGAATTTGGTTGAAGAACCTAATGAATAAATAGATATCAACATAAAATCTATTTTAATAAATGGAATGAATGAATAAAGTATTAACGTAAAATCTATTTTGATAGATTAAATGAATAAAGATTAATAAATAAAATTTCGAGGACGAAATTCTTAGAAGAATGGGTAATGTAATATCCTGAGTGTTTATGATAACGATCCTTAGAAAAAGAAATGAATGAGTTAAAGAATATATAATACTCAAATATAATTGAGTCTAAGTAAAGGTTATGAAATAAAACTTACAAGAATTTATTATCAAGAATGGTGGGAGTAGGAAATATAAAACCTATATTAACGTAATGTGTTGAAGTTATTTAATGAAGATATTTGATGAAAGCCAGAGTAAGGTACGATTTCGGTGATTCCGAGGACGGATTCCTTATAAGGAGGGAAGGATGTGACAACCTGAATTTTTATAGGTTATTAAAATAGGAATTTAATAATTAAAATTCTTAAAATGAGATGTCTTGAGTTTGAGTATTTATATATACGTGCTATATATTTTGAAATATGTGATCTAGTGTGAAGAGAAATATACATTCATATATTGGGAAAATGAGGTTTAATAGTTAAGTTAACTACTGAAGAAATTAAATGAATTTTGTAATTAATTTTAAATATTTATTGAATTAAATAAATATTTTAATTAATTTATTTATTGAGATAAATAAATAATCGATGAATTGTGGTACATTAATTTAGTAATGAAATTGAATAATGGTAATTTTTATTTGAAAGATTTAATTTAATGAAATAATTAAATTAATCTAAATTGTTTAATATTAAAGAAAATAAGTAAATTAAATAAAGCGATGTTTAAGTCTAATTTATTAATTAAATCAGATATATAATTATTTATTAATCATAAGTATAATTATAATAAAAATTATAATTATTATAATTATAAGTGTATGCTAATGGGTTACATGTGTGACAAATAAAAAACCATATAATATAATAATATAAAAATAAACTAGTAGACGAGAATTGTGGTTAGCCAAACAAGGCCATGTGGCCTTTGACTTATTTTAACTGACGCCTATTGGTTTTTTTAAACTGATGTATACGTGAGAGAGAGGGGTGTCAGGTTATATGTTGCGCATAATTCCTAAAGGCTAAGTTTAGAGAATTTAGAGAAGGAAGAAGGAAACACAGAGGAAAATTGAGGTTGAGAGCTTGAGAAAACTCTATGAGATTGTCAAGAGGAAGAGAAGGGTTTGCTAAATCAAGGTATAATCTATTCTCAATTTTAACTCTTAGTTTTGATAGTGTTTATGCTATATGATTTGGAAATCACGTTGGGTTGATATATATACATGTATGCATGGTTTACAATCTGTTAATAATCATGTGTAAGTACTATTTGATGATCAAATTCGTGAGAATTGGTTAGTAGGAAGAAGTTAGAAATAAGAGTGTTATATGCATGAAAATTAGCTTTAGAAAGTACAAAATTTTGTGATCAATACTTGTTATAATCTATAAATTAATGTTGGATTATGTTAATATGTTAAGAAACGAAAACAACATAGTTTAAATCGTGTTAATTGATTAAGAAACGAAGTCGTGGTGATCGAATTCGCTAGAGATGTTAAAACATGAAAATAGAGTATGAACATGTGTTTTGGGTCAAATTTTAGGTTGGTTAATTTTTTTATAAATTGCTAGAATTCTAGTATGTTGTAGTTATATGAATTATGAATCCATAGAATTGAAAACAGACTAATTTGGATGTGTATAACTCATGTTATGAAGATTAGTAGGAGAAAAAGGTCAAAATCGCTAAGAACAAAGAACTTCGTGTACTGTTTTCGCTAACTGGACCTTGATTGTACTGCGTGCCCTAAGTCATTTGAGGTGCATTTGACTATAGGCATACTGACTACTTGTGTGCCCAAATTTAATAGGTGTGTTGCACCCAAAGTATGTCGTGTGATTTGCTTTGACTGCATTTTTAGTAAAATAGGCATAACATTTCCATACGAACTTTGATTGGGGTGATTCAAGATGATCCGAAACGAGGAAGAATAGACCTACAACATTTATTCTTTAAGTGTTTCAATTTGAGGTCGAAAACAGTAGTCAAAATGGTCATCTTTAGGACTGTTATGTTTTCGGAAGCAATTAGAGGGCGTCGGGCATACACGTTTGCAAGTTTAGTGCTCTTGATGATAAAAGATGTTGTTCTAAGTTATAGAACATGAATATTATGAATTATAATGATGCTTAACATTAATTAATGATATATTAGATAAGTTGAATATGCATACTAAGCACACACAAGAGAGACAAATTGGGCGGGTGACAAATAAACGTCGAAACGCCATGATAAGTGATAATGAACGTAAAAAGTGTTTTAAATCAAATGAAATAAATATAATAAGATATTGAATAGTGTTAATATAAAACCAATAAGTAGTCCTAGCAAGACTTAAACATTTGAATGAACTTCAAATATGAAATACAGTGAGATATAAGTTGAAAGTTAACATAAACAAATTGAACATTATGTATTTATGATAGGAAGGGTTATGAGACGTAGTGTAAAGTTTACATTACAACTACTATGCATTGCTATGTGACTAATAGTTATTGTGAATAATTATATAATTGTGTAGGGCATGTGAAGTGCAGATATCTGTAAGCTGTTAAACTGTTATTGGTAAACAACGATCAAGGCAAGTCTTTCAGTTCATATTTGCTATGTGAATTTGATTGTTTTAAATATTTATTGCAAAGAGCATGATGTGTTATATATATGTTGAATGTATGAACTGTTAAAGTCAACTTATGACTACGTTAATTGAGTAAAGCATGCTGATTGAGTAAGGAACTCAATCTTTATACTTGTTATATGAACTGTAACATGTATGTTATGTTAGTCTAATGTTTATGAGATATATGTTTAGCATGCTATTATGTGCTACGTGATGCATGAAAACTGTTAGATTTTGCTTGTAAGACCCCAACTTTTATGAATAAAGATGATTTTTCTATAATTATCATTTTTGAATATTATGGAATGAATTTGTTATAATGTTATAGTTGTGGATAGTATTTATAAATTTCGCAAAAGTATGCAAGTTGTTATATTATATTCGATTGGTGGGGAATATTCATTTTAGCGGGAATATTTCATATAATCTGGCGTATAATCTTTGGTGGACCCCACAACAGAATTATTGTCGGATTGAGAAAACGACAAAAATATTTTTATGAAAATAACGGCGAAAGTTTTACCGTTAATACTGTTGAACTACTCGGTAGTAAATGTGACACCCCCAAACCCAGGTACTTCATTCCCACATGATTTGGTGTTCACTTAATCAAACATTCATATCTAACTACCCAATCAGAATAAAACTGGATAAATAAAACCTTCCCCATTAAAGGGTTACATAATAAAATCTCCCAGGTTGTCTAACCTTTAAATACAATCATTCAAATGCAGAAAAATAATAATTAAACTTCATTACAACCATTCATTTAAAAACTGATAATAAAATATCAAATTACAAGTCTTCAAAACTTGTTCATCTTTCCTTTTCCCTTACTAGTGCTAGGTACATCAGCCTTCTCATCCTTAACTGTAATAGTTATATAAGCAAGAGTGAGCAGACAAAGCTCACTTGAAATAATAATGAATGATAAACTTTTACAACAAATGATAGATAAAAGACTCAATAGGATTTTAAACAATATGATTTGTCAACATTCTGAAGTATATAACTGAGGGTCCTAAGACCACGAACTATGTCCATAATTATAAGTAACAGTCATAAGACTATAGGGACTCCTCGTACTTAGGGGGATCAACCCTTCATACAATGTATTGTGCACAAACATTTCAACGCTAAGCGTAAGTTATCCCTAATAATAGGGTTGTTCATCTCAGTATTTAGAGTACAAGTCCGCACCAAAGTGAGTTTGGTTTGGATACATTTTAGGGTAATTTAGAATTCAACGAACATCAACTAAGGATTAGTTGAATAAAACCAATAACATTGTACTATAGAATAATCGTAATTGAATTAACATGGTAAACCAAAATCATGCTTTAGGAATAATCTAATAGCATATACTTTGAATAATTATAACATGCCTTGCTTGAACAATATTCAGTCAAGGTTAATTAGAATTGAGTACTAAGCATGCATAGTAGTTTGAACGATAAAATTGTTCGACATTAGTATAAATAGTTGTGCATGCTAAACAACAAGTTAAATATAAGAATAACTTGTCAACATCAAACCAAAGTTTAGAAAGCTTGCATCATTTATAAGGTAATCGAATTGAAACAATAAATAGTTCAACAAGATAAAGAATTAGAAAACTTGCCTTGCTGTCAGAAGGCTGTCTAATCAATTAGGATCAATTAGGACCACAATATATATATATATATATATATATATATATATATATATATATATATATATATATATCATCATCATTACATAGTTAGTCACTACTACTTTACAAATTTAACTAACTACATACATCATATAGGTTTGATTATTTAATCATATAATCAAGTTATAACACAAGTTAATTGTTAATAACATACTTATTCATAGTATAGAAATACTAACATCAACATTTTACGATCTACTATCATCACATAACAATTTCTTAACATTTGAGTACAAAAAAATACATTGTCGACCATTATCTCGCTAACTTCACGCTGGCACGGCCATACGGTTTATCTTTGTGGTGTGGCGTTCTCATGTGTGAGATGATAATCGCTGCATGCGAGAATAAAACTAAAAGGCCATTTGGCATGCGTGGCGTCTAAGATCATGGTATGAGATTAATTGTGTAAGCTGTTGACGCTGCTTGTTAAACTGCAGATTCGACTAATAGCCTAAGACACAAAGATAAGAAAAAGCCAATTTTGGCCTAAAAGTTCCTTTCTAACAGCCTAATTCACATGTAAATCACACAAAGACTTCATGTATACCTAATTCAAGAATTCCTAACATGTTTCTATCCATACAACAACATAAACAACAAGTTAAAACATCCAATTTCATTGTTTTTGATAAAAATTTACTTTTTGATGTTTTTGATGAAAATCAATACTGTGATTTTGTTTTTCAACCAAAACAGTTAATTTAAAGCATTGTATCAAAGTATATACATACTATAACAAATTGAATAGCCAATTTATCAATAAAACAACTAAACAACCCATAATTTCTATTTTAACTAAACAATATATAATCACAAAAACTCTTTGTAAAAAAAACTTTTCTTCACAAACATATACATAATATAAATTCATAGACTATTCTCAATCATAGCTTAAGAAAATAGTTTAACTCACTAGATTATCATATAAAATCACATACATAACAACTAATTTACCCTTACATATGGATTTTACAGAGAATTTGGGAAGAGAGAAACTAAATTTTTAAAACTAAAAGAATAGGTTAATACCTTGAAGAAGAAGATGATGATGATGATGATGGCTATATCTTTAATTCTCAAGCTTCTTTCTCCAATCTCCTAGCCTTTCTTCCTTTCTTCTTTTCTTCTTTTCTTTTTCTTCCTCTGAGTTTTTCTCTTTTCTTCCTAACTCTAACTACATACTAACAATCTAACATATATAGGATATAATATATATTAATTATATAATATAACTCTAATTTAACTGACATCAGTTATTTTATTTTGAAAACCAAAAGCCATAAGGCTTGTTTGGTTAACCACTAACAAAAATAATCAATTAATCCTTACGCCTTGTTTAGTAAAACATAATTAGATTAAAGACTTAATAGGCAACAGGCCTTGTTTGGCAAAACTGAATTAAAACTCCTTTAAGTTATTTTAATAACTACTTTATAAAAGGTTATTTGTCACACTTTTAATAAATTAAATTAATCTTAATAACAATATATTAAATTACTTTAACACATAAATCAATACCACAAAATTATAATTTTTTATATAATTATAACTTTATTTAACCAACTAACACATCCTTTTAATTATAAAATTGAATAAAAAGAATAATAATTCAATTAATCAAAACTCTCTAACTTAATAATTAAATTAAATTAGCAAATATAATAATTTCCTTAATTATTTATTTAACAAATAGTTAACCAAATTGAATCAAATTTGAAAAATTACAAATTCAACCATAAACACATCCATTAAATACTTAAATAATTCAATAAATATTTAATATAACAATTAAAATTATGGAATGTTACATCATTCCCTCCTTACAAGGATTCTGTCCCCAGAATCACAATTCAAACAATTCATTCGTCACACTAAAAGTACAGTAATACGCGTGGTTGCATAATAGCACATGGTTTTGATTATTGATGCTTACGTGAGAAGTCACTTGGTTATACTCAATTATTGCTACAATAATGGTTGCATCATATCTCTCATATTATTGATTCGACTATTGTCACAGTATCATCTGCATTATATGATATATTATAAAATCAATAATTGAGACGACAAAGTTATTCATATTATTAAATTACAATATTTACAATGTCTAGAAGTTCTGCAAAGGAGAGGTTTGGTCACCTAATTGCGCGCCAATAGGGAGAAATCCTTATTGGAAAGCCACCTCTTTCCTGGGAACGACCTGGTTGTTAAATATTCTGAGTTATGATATTAATAATGAATAAGTTCATTTTGATTAAAGATGAATTTGATAGTTCCATTATGTTGGGATTATTGGTGTTAGTTGAAATCGACATCTATTCCGATGATAATTGATATCTGGGGGTTATATTGATAAATCGGGTAATTTATCGGATAAATGAGCAATTAATTGCTACTAATTCACATGCTTATATAGCTATTTATTCACATGTGTGTACTATTGAGTCACATTCACTTACTATTAGGGGAGTTGGTGCAAGATTGATAATACTTGCATGACTAAGTTAAAAAGGGAGGTATAGATGGAGGTACTATACTGTATTTCGTATTTTCACATGATTATAACTATTGATTCACATGATTTAACTATTGATTCACATTATTTACTATTAGGGGAGTTGGTACAAGTTTGATAATACTTGCAGGACTAAATTAAAAATGAAAGAAAAGTTAGAGGTATTGTACTGTAATTTTTTGAGCCCCAAAACGTGTAATTATCGAAACTATATTTTTCTATAAATAGAAGCTCATTCTTCCTTCATTTCTCACCAATTCACACCAAAGCTATAGAGCATTTATTATAGAGAAATTATAGAGAGAAAGAAGAAGAGAAGTTTGCTACATTACTATTCTAGTATCCAAACTTTATTCTAAGGTAAGGGTATTATTTCTTTTGTATTCATGAAGAAAACACATTATTCCATTCTTTATTATTCATTTGAATATCCGATACGTGCATTTTATGGGACTGGTTCCATCTTTATTATTCTATTGGAATATCCTCGATTATGCGTTTACTGCCGGACTGGTTCCATCTTTATTATTACATTGGAATATCCTCGCTCATGCGTTTTACTGGGACCGTTGGTTCCGCTTTTTATTATTCATTGGAATATCCCGCTTGTGAATTTCGCTTGACCTGGTTCTGTTATTTAGTATTCTATTGGAATAACCTGTCTATGCGAAGTACCGCATGCATGGTGATTTCTGTTGTTATTCCATTCTTTATTATTCTGTTGGAACGTCATGTTGGTACGAATTTCGCCTGACCTGGTTCTATTATTTATTATTCTGTTGGAATAACTTGTCTATGCAAAGTACCGCATTCATGGTGATTTCTTTTGTTATTCCATTATTTATTATACTCAGTTGGTTAAAGTTTTGACTTCTATACTCCATGAAATTAGTGGAATATCCTTGATATTTGCGCTTCATCCAGTATCTTTTCATGGAAATATTCTTCTGAGCATTCTTGAATTTTACTCTACAAAGAAGTATCATGTTGACAATTTGGACTTATTAGTTCCTGAATAAATTAATTCTTGAAACTATTTTATTGAATTCTTATATCATTGTCACCATCCTCATGTTTATATTTTTTTTAAGTCATCTATGGCCTGTAGTGCATGAATGGACTTGGTATGATTATGACCAGGGATTATTCGGTTTAATCATGACCGTAATGTTACAAATGATGTGGTAAAAGTCCTCATTGGCCCGTAGTGCATTGATGGACAGTTGTTGGCATGATCATGATCATTGATGAATACACGAATATCCTTGGCCCGTAGTGCATGGATAATTTGTGGTCGTGACCCTAATGAATATCCTTGGTCAGTAGTAAAAGGATGATGTGGATTATTTATTGTCGAGTCTCAATGATAAAAAGTGATGAAAAACCTTTTTAAATCATAAAAGATAGTTGATTTTATTCTCTACTTGACTCTTTTAATGGATTTCTTATTTCGCTGCAGTTAAACTTGATGTCTATTGTATTTTATCAGTTTAACATTGTTGAAGGCTAATGATAATTTATTCTGCATTATCTTAGTCATAATATTTCTTACTGGGCTAGTTGAGCTCACCCTTTCTTTCACTGTTCTCTTCAAGAAATGAGAACATAGCCGGGACTAGTCGGGGAACGGAGTTACGGTCCAAGATGGTGTCTTAGTAGTCCTCACTATTCTATAAAATAGTGTGATAATAAATGTAATGAGGACTTATTCTGAGAGTGGATATTGTATAAAAGACAATAATTGTATTAAAACTCACATCTCTTGTTGTATATTTAAGATTGTATTTATATTCTGTACCATGTATTTGGCGACTCTGAATAGGTGATGTATACATATTTTGGGGGCATCACAGTTGGTATCAAAGCTTAGGGATATGATCCCTGGCTAAGATGTGAGACAAGAACTAGGAGGCGAGAGATGGGGAATTCCTTCGCTAGTATGTCCTACCTAAGTTTATTTGCTATTTAATTGGTCGATCAGAGTATAGGGATAATATGTGATATGTTAATTAACCCTTGTTTTGTGACAGTATTTGAAAATGGCATCCGAGAATGTTGAGAACATCAATGGAACACAGGAGACCGTTGAGTCTCCACAAATCAATAACCAGGACAATGTGCATCAGGAAGGCGATAATCCTCATGCAAATAACAAAACTGACCAAATGATGAACGATGGAATGTTCTGAGGCTTCATGCAATTCATGCAACATCAGGCAAGAACGGCTCCTATCCAAAATGCAGGTGGAAACACTGGCAATTCTCGGACGGTCACCGCCAAACAGTTCAAGGAGTTGGGACCACCGGAGTTTTTTGGAGAGCCAAAGCCACTTAAGGCAGAGACATGGATAAAGCAGATCAACAAGATATTTGATGTCTTGGGATGCTCCGAGGAGCAAAAGGTTCCTTTTGCCACCTTCATGTTGCGGGTAGAGGCAGATTACTAGTGGGAATCTGTAAAGCGTACTCAACCTGCCGCACTGAAGATGTCTGCCGCACTTCCGCATTGGAGAAGTTCCAAGAACTGTTCAATGACAAGTACTTTCCCGAAAGTATTCGACACATGAAAGAGGTAGAGTTCATTAAACTAGAACAAAACAACAAGACCATGTCGCAGTACGAAGCCAAGATTGCCGAGCTGTCCCGGTTTGCGTCCCATTTGGTTGATAATGAGGAGAGAATGACACGAATGTTTCTAAGAGGTTTGAAACCCGAGATACGTCAATATCTTATCTCTCATAAACTGTGTTTGTATTCAGATGTTGTTAATAGGGCTCAGTTATTGGAGCGCGATAATGAGTGAACTCAACCAAAAGAGAGCAGCTGGAAAAATGATAATACCAGTGAAAACAGTCATCGAAGCGGTGACAATAAGCGTGGAAGGAATCAACATGCCAGAAATGGTAACCACTCCGGTGGTAATCATGGCCAAAATAATAAGAATGGACATTTCAAGAAGAGGAGATTCAACAATGATGGAAAGACGTCAGCATCAGCACCTGTCGTTAAGGAAGGAGAACGACCACCTATCATATGCTTCAAATGTGGAGGGGAGGGACACATCAGTCCAAATTGCGCGATGCCCTCCAAAGCATGTTACAATTGTGGAAGAGAAGGTCACCTGGCCCGATTTTGTCGTGCACCGAAGACAAGTCCAGCTGGTATGGAGGCATCAAAGGCCGTCCTAGACAAGACAAAACTGGTAGTTCAAGGGAGAGTGTTTGTCGTGACCTCCTAGAAAGCAAGGAACCCAAACGAGGTCGTCACGGGTAAGCTTATCATAAACTCTAGCGAAGTATATACCTTATTTGATACCGGTTCTACCCATTCTTTTATTTCTCCTACTTGCACTCAACGTTTAAATTTGACTCCGGAGAAATTGGACTTTGACTTATCTATTGAAACTCCATTGGGAGAAACCTTCATTACATCCACTGTTTATAAGTCTTGTTTAGTTCAAATCGGTACCCTCACATTACCCGTCGATCTTATTTCATTGAAAATACTTGCATTTGACATAATTCTAGGGATTGATTGGTTAACTACTCATCATGCAAAAATTGATTATTTTCGTAAGGTTGTTAGCTTTCATATTCCTAACCAACCTATTATGCGAATTCAAGCAACCAAACCATTAAAATCAATCACTATCATCTGAAGCCATAAACCTATTCGTTTATTAAAAAACAGATGTCAAGCTTTCTTAGCTCATGTCACGAATCTAAATAAAAATACGTCAGTTTTGAATGATATTTCTATTGTTAATGAATTTCCTGACGTATTCCCTGAAGAACTTCCTGGTCTACCCCCAGAGCGTGAAATTAAATTTTGTATCGACCTTGAACCCGATACAAAACCTATTTCCAAAGCCCCATATCGAATGGCTCCTATTGAACTTCAGGAGTTAAAGACCCAATTGCAGGAATTGTTAGACATTGGTTTCATTCGTCCTAGTACTTCTCCTTGGGGTGCTCCTATTCTATTCGTGAAAAAAAAGACGGGAGTATGCGACTTTGTATTGATTATCGGGAGTTGAACCATGTCACCATCAAAAATAGGTACCCATTACCACGTATTGACGACTTGTTTGACCAGTTGCAAGGCGCCAAATTCTTTTCAAAGATTGATCTTCATTTTGGATATCACCAATTGAAGATTAGAACCGATGATATTCCAAAGACGGCTTTCAAAACTCGATACGGGCATTATGAATTCCTAGTCATGTCTTTTGGATTGACTAATGCTCATGTTGCCTTCATGGATATGATGAACCGAGTATTCAAGGAATATTTGGATCACTTTGTGGTCGTCTTTATTGATGACATCCTTATTTATTCCAAATGCCGTGAAGATCATGAGCAACACTTGAGGCTGATACTCCAAAAGCTTCGTGAATATTAGCTTTATGCCAAGTTGAAGAAATGCAAGTTTTGGCTTGAGGAAGTAGCATTCCTTGGGCACGTAGTATCAAGTCATGGAATATCTATTGACCCAACAAAGATTGAAGCTATTCAAAGCTGGGAGCAACCCAAATCAGTGACCGAAGTACGTAGCTTTCTCGGCTTAGCTGGTTATTATCAGAGATTCGTGGAAGGATTTTCTCGAATCGCTACTCCATTAACTCAGCTAACTCGGAAAGATACAAATTCGGTTGGAGCGAAGAATGTGAGAAGAGTTTTCAAGAACTCAAGAGGAGACTTATTTCAAAGACTGCTCGACAATACCATCCTGGCTCGAGAGGATTTGTCATCTCTGATGATGCTTCAGGCAAAGGGTTAGGTTTTGTTCTCATGCAACATGGGAAAGTCATAGCCTATGCCTCATGACAACTTAAAGAATATGAGAGGAATTATCCTACTCACGATCTAGAGTTGGCAGCAGTCGTTTTTGCACTAAAGATTTGGAGGCATTACTTGTATGGGGAGAAAGTGGAGATCTTTATGGATCATAAAAGCCTCAAATATTTCTTCACTCAAAAGGAACTCAACATGCGACAACGACGTTGGCTTGAACTGTTGAAAGATTATGATCATACCATCCAATACCATCATGGAAAAGTGAACGTGGTAGCTGACGCATTGAGTAGAAGATCATATGCGAGTACGAGTGGGATATTGTCAATGCAAAGGCCCATTTTGTATGACTTGCAAAGGATGGAGATAGAGATAAAGACTCCAGGGACCCACGTGATGATGGCAAATATACAAGTAGAACTGACTTTACTTGATAAAGTTAAAGCTGCTCAAATTACAGACCTGGAGCTGATGCTTATGAGGAAGAAAGTGCAAAAAGGTGTTATGCCGGAAGCAAGAATCGATGAAGAAGGAATACTTCGAGTCAACTCCAAACTTTGTGTTCCTAACGACCTTGATTTAAAGTATAAAATCATGATGGAGGCGCACAACACACCGTTTGTAATCCATCCAGGGAGTACCAAAATGTATCATGATCTTCGACATACATTTTGGTGGGGCAATATGAAGAGGGAGATATCACTGTTTATCTCAAGGTGTTTAACTTGTCAACGAGTCAAGGCGGAGCATCAAGTACCAAAAGGTCCATTGCAAGCACTTCAAATTCCAGAATGGAAGTGGGAGCACATTACCATAGATTTTGTTACTAGTCTTCCCAAGGTTTCTCAAGGCATAGATGCAATTTGAGTCATTGTTGATAGATTGACCAAGTCTGCTCATTTCTTACCTATACGAGAAACTTATACCCTTGAACGTCTTGCTCGTATGTGCATAAACGAGGTCGTAAGATTGCATGGTAAGCCAGTATCCATAGTTTCTAATCGAGACCCAAGATTCACTTCACGATTTTGGGTTAGTTTGCAAAAAGCTATGGGCACGAATTTATGATTTAGTTCGGCATATCATCCTCAGATGGATGGATAATCAGAGAGGACTATTCAAACTCTTGAAGATTTATTAAGACTTTGTGTCCTTGACTTCAAGGGAAGTTGGACAAGTTCTTACCATTGGTGGAGTTTTCCTACAACAACAGTTATCAAGCAAGTATTGGCATGGCTCCATTCGAAGCGTTGTATGGAAGAAAGTGTCGTTCTCCAGTATGCTGG
The DNA here is from genome assembly GCA_020205615.1 of Panax quinquefolius. Taxonomy (NCBI): domain Eukaryota; kingdom Viridiplantae; phylum Streptophyta; class Magnoliopsida; order Apiales; family Araliaceae; genus Panax; species Panax quinquefolius. Next base: position 106,979,233 of record CM035153.1, read on the forward strand.
GATGAGGTGGGTGAAGCAACATTTTTGGGACCAGAGTTGGTACGTATGACTACGAAAATGATTCAAACGATCCGGCAACGTATAAAAACCTCACAAGATCGACAAAATAGTTATGCTGATCTTCATCGAAAAGACGTGGAATTTGATGTTGGAGATCATGTGTTGTTATGCGCTGCTCCATGGAAAGGAGTTACGAGATTTGGGAAGAGAGGAAAGCTCAATCCTCGATTCATTGGCCCATTTTTAATCCTCAATCGAGTAAGGGTTGTAGCCTATAGACTTGCTTTACCGCCAAGTATGTCTCGTGTTCATAACGTTTTTCATATATCCATGTTATGTAAATATGTGAAAGACCCGAACCACATTATTGAGTTAGAACCGGACGAAATAGCAGAAGATTTAACGTATGAAGAGGTTCCTGTTAAAATCTTGGATAAGAAGGAACATATTCTACGCTCCAAGGTGATACCTCAAGTCAAAGTTTTATGGAGGAACCACGATGTTGAGGAAATGACCTGGGAGTTAGAATCTGAAATGAAATCAAGGTATCCTTACCTCTTCGACATACTAGGTACATACCCTAATTTCGAGGGCAAAATTTCATAAGAAGGGGAGGTTGTAAGACACCAACTTTTATGAATAAAGATGATTTTTCTATAATTATCATTTTTGAATATTATGGAATGAATTTGTTATAATGTTATAGTTGTGTGTAGTATTTATAAATTCTGCAAAGTATGCAAGTTGTTATATTATATTCGATTGGTCGGGGAATATTCGTTTTAGCAGAGAATATTCATACAACGGCGCAATCATTGGTTGACCCCACAACAGAATTATTGTCTAATAGAGAAAACGATAAAAATATTTTTATGAAAATAACAGCGGAAGTTTTACCGTTAATACTGTTGAACTACTCGGTAGTAAAAGTACAGTAATACGCGAGGTTGCATAGTAGCACACGGTATTGATTATTGATGCTTACGTGAGAAGTCACTCGGTTATACTCAATTATTGCTACAATAATTGTTGCATCATATCTCTCATATTATTGATTCGATTATTGTCACAGTATCATCTGCATTATATAATATATTATTAAATCAATAATTGAGACGAAAAAGTTATTCATATTATTAAATTGCAATATTTAAAATGTCTAGAAGTTCTGCCAAGGAGATGTTTGGTCACCTAATTGCACGCCAATAAGGAGAAATCCTTATTGGAAAGCCCCCTCTTTCCTGGGAATGACCTGGTTGTTAAATATTGTGTGTTATGATATTAATAATGAATAAGTTCGTGTTGATTAAAGATGAATTTGATAGTTCCATTATGTTGGGATTATTGGTGTTAGTTGAAATCGACATCTATTCCGATGATAATTGATGTCTGGGGGTTATATTGATAAATCGGGTAATTTATCGGATAAATGAGCAATTAATTGCTACTAATTCACATGCTTATATAGCTATTTATTCACATGTGTGTACTATTGAGTCACATTCACTTACTATTAGGGGAGTTGGTGTAAGATTGATAATACTTTCATGACTAAGTTAAAAAGGAAGGTATAGATGGAGGTACTATACTGTATTTTGTATTTTCACATGATTATAACTATTGATTCACATGACTGAACTATTGATTCACATTATATACTATTAGGGGAGTTGGTGCAAGTTTGATAATACTTGCAGGACTAAATTAAAAATGAAAGAAAAGTTGGAGGTATTGTACTGTAATTTTTTGAGCCCCAAAACGTGTAATTATCGAAACTATATTTTTCTATAAATAGAAGCTCATTCTTCCTTCATTTCTCACCAATTCACACCAAAGCTATAGAGCATTTATTATAGAGAAATTATAGAGAGAAAGAAGAAGAGAAGTTTGCTATATTACTATTCTAGTATCCAACTTTATTCTAAGGTAAGGGGTATTATTTCTTTTGTATTCATGAAGAGAACTTCTGTTATTCCATTCTTTATTATTCTGTTGGAATATCCTGTCTATGCTTTTACTTACTGGGACTGGTTCCGTCTTTATTATTCATTGCTGAATATCACGATTGTGCGTTTTAAAGCGGGACTAGTTCCATCTTTATTATTTTGTTGGAATATCCTCGTCTACATCGCTTTTACGCCGAACTCAAGTTACGTATTTATTATTCTGCATTGGAACATCCCGCTGATTGTGAATTTTGCTCGACATTCGGTTACATTATTTAGTATTCGTTGGAATAACTCGTTCATGTGAAGTACCGCACGCATGGTGATTTCGTTGTTATTCCATTTTTTATTATTCTCGTTGGAACGTCGTATGTTGGTGCGAATTTACTTAAACTCGTTCTCATTATTTATTATTCATTGGAATAACTTGTCTATGCAAAGTACCGCATTCATGGTGATTTCTTTTGTTATTCCATTATTTATTATACTCGGTTGGTTAAAGTTTTGACTTCTATACTCCATGAAATTAGTGGAATATCCTTGATATTTGCGCTTCATCCAAAGATTCTTTTCATGGAAATATTCTTTCGAGCATTCTTGAATTTTACTCTACAAAGAAGTATCATGTTGACAATTTGGACTTATTAGTTCCTGAATAAATTAATTCTTGAACCTATTTTATTGAATTCTTATATCATTGTCATCATCCTCATGTTTATATTTTTTTTAAAGTCATCTGTGGCCTGTAGTGCATGGATGGACTTGGTATGATTATGATCAGGGATTATTCGGTTTAATCATGACCGTAATGTTACAAATGATGTGGTAAAAGTCCTCATTGGCCCGTAGTGCATTGATGGATAGTTGTTGGCATGATCATGATCATTGATGAATACACGAATATCCTTGGCCCGTAGTGCATGGATAATTTGTGGTCGTGACCCTAATGAATATCCTTGGTAGTAGTGTAAGGATGATGTGGATTATTTATTGTCGAGTCTCGCGATAAAAGTGATGAAAACCTTTTAAATCATAAAAGATAGTTGATTTTATTCTCTACTTGACTCTTTTAATGGATTACTTGTTTCACTGCAGCTTAAACTTGATTTCTATTGTATTTTATCGGTTTAACATTGTTGAAGGCTAATGATAATTTATTCGCATTATCTTAGTCATAATATTTCTTATCGGGCTAGTTGAGCTCACCTTTCTTTCACCTTTGTTCTCTTGTGAAATGAGAACGTAGCCGGGACTAGTCAGGGAACGGAGTGACGGTCCGAGATGGTGTCTTAGTAGTCCTCACTATTCTATAAAATAGTGTGATAATAAATGTAATGAGTACTTATTCTGAGAGTGGATATTGTCTAGAAGGTAATATTTGTATTAAAACTCACAGCTCTTGTTGTATATTTAAGATTGTATTTGTATTCTGTACCATGTATTTGGCAACTCAGAATAGGTGATGTATACCTATTTTGGGGGCATCACATTGCTGGGCTGTCGAGCTCAACCTTGCAAATAACCATTTTTTCCAGTTAAGGATGAAGGTAACACTATATGCTACTTAAATGACGTGGATCAGAAATAATTCACGAAGATTAATATTTTAGCTAAAGTTTTTGTTTCTTAATAGCATGATTAAGATTCATGAGATGTACTAAATGTTTTATGATGTATAGTTTTATGTTGAGTTGTAAAGCTAATGTTAGAGTTATCTGATATGTAAAGGTTATCAGATTGAAATGTAAAGTTTTATATAATAACTGTGATAAAGTGAATCATAAAAATAAGATTGATTCAAAGACATGTAGATGATAAAGGTTTTGATTCAGGGAATTAAAGTAAGAAGACACAAAAGTTTAAATTATTCTGCATTATATAAAGTTTAACATCGAATAATGATGTAAAATTAGAAGGTAGATATGTTATTAACGACCGAAGTCGAGAATTATATTGTATGAATTTTGGGGTCGTTACATTTTTAAAAAGATAATTATGTCATTTTTTAACTACGACAATACTTCCGTTGTGGGGTCCACCAATGATTGTGCCATCGTACAAATATTCCCTGTTAAAACGAATATTCCCCGACCAATCGAATATTATATAACCACTTGCTTACTTTGCAAAATTTGTAAATATTACCCACAACTATAACATTATATCAAATCCACACCATAATATTCAAAAATATATTTTGAGAAAATTATTCTTTATTCATAAAAGTTGTTGGGATCTTACAACCTCCCCTTCTTATGAAATTTCGTCCTCAAAATTAGGGTGCGTACCTGGTATGTCGAAGAGGTGAGGATACCTTGATTTCATTTCAGATTCTAACTCCCAGGTCATTTCCTCAACATCGTGGTTTCTCCACAAAACTTTGACTTGAGGTATAACTTTAGAGCGTAGAATATGATCATTCTTATCTAATATTTTAACAGGTACCTCTTCATATGTTAAATCTTCCTCTATCTCATCTGATTCTAATTCAATAATGTGGTTCGGGTCTTTCACATATTTACGTAACATAGATATGTGAAAAACATTATGAACACGAGACATACTTGGTGGTAAGGCGAGTCTATAGGCCACAGTTCCTACTCGATCAAGGATTAAAAATGGGCCAATGAATCGAGGATTGAGCTTTCCTCTCGTTCCAAATCTTGTAACTCCTTTCCATGGAGCAACACGTAACAACACATGATCTCCAATATTGAATTCCACGTCCTTTCGATGAAGATCAGCATAACTCTTTTGTCGATCTTGTGAGGTTTTTATACGTTGTCGGATCGTTTGAATCTTTTTCGTAGTCATATGTACCAAATCTGGTCCCAAAAGCTTTGCTTCACCCACCTCATCCCAGCATACTGGAGAACGACACTTTCTTCCATACAACGCCTCAAATAAAGCCACGCCAATACTTGTTTGATAACTGTTGTTGTAGGAAAACTCCACCAATGGTAAGAACTTGTCCCAACTTCCCTTGAAGTCAAGGACACAGAGTCTTAATAAATCTTCAAGAGGTTGAATAGTCCATTCCGACTGCCCATCCGTTTGAGGATGATATGCCGAACTAAATCATAAATCCATGCCCATAGCTTTTTGCAAACTAACCCAAAATCTTGAAGTGAATCTTGGGTCTCGATCATAAACTATGGATACTGGCATACCATGCAATCTTACGATCTCATTTATGTACATACTAGCAAGACATTCAAGTGTAAAAGTTTCTTGTATCGGTAAGAAATGAGCAGACTCGGTCAATCTATCACCAATGACCCAAACCACATCTATGCCTTGAGAAACCTTGGGAAGACCAGTAACGAAATCCATGGTAATGTGCTCCCACTTCCATTCTGGAATTTCAAGTGGTTGTAATGGACCTTTTGGCACTTGATGCTCTGCCTTGACTCGTTGACAAGTTAGACACCTTGAGATAAACCCCACTATCTCTCTCTTCATATTGCTCCACCAAAATGTATGTCGAAGATCACGATACATTTTAGTACTCCCAGGATGTATTGCAAAGGGTGTGTTGTGCGCCTCCATCATGATTTTATACTTCAAGTCAGAATCATTAGGAACACAAAGTCTGGAGTTGACTCGAAGTATTCTTTCTTCATCGATTCTTGCTTCTGGAATAACACCTTCTTGCACTTTCTTCTTTATACACATCAGCTCCAGGTCTGTAGTTTGAGCAGCTTTATCTTTATCGATTAAAGTCAGTTCCACTCGTATATTCGCCATCATCACATGGGTCCCTGGAGTCTCTAACTCTATTTCCATCCTTTCCAAGTCATACAAAATCAGTCTTTGCGTTGACAATATTGCACTCGTACCCGCATATGATCTTCTACTCAATGCGTTAGCTACTACATTCGCTTTTCCAGGATGGTATGATCATAATCTTTCAACAACTCAAGCCATCGTCATTGCCGCATGTTGAGTTCCTTTTGAGTGAAGAAATATTTTAAGCTTTTATGATCCGTATAGATCTCCACCTTCTCTCCATACAGCTAATGCCTCCAAATCTTAAGCGCAAAAATGACTGCTGCCAACTCTAGATCATGAGTAGGATAATTCCTCTCATATTCTTTGAGTTGTCGAGAGGCATAGGCTATGACTTTCCCATGTTGCATGAGAACACATCCTAACCCTTTCCCTGAAGCATCACTGTAGATGACAAATCCCTCTGAGCCAGGTGGTATTGATAGAACAGGTGCTGAAATGAGTCTCCTCTTGAGTTCTTGAAAACTCTTTTCATATTCCTCGCTCCAACCGAATTTTGTATCTCTTCGAGTCAGCTGAGTTAATGGAGTAGCGATTCGAGAAAACCCTTCTACGAATCTCCAATAATAACCAGCTAAGCCGAGAAAGCTACGTACTTCGATGACTGACTTAGGTTGGTCCCAGCTTTGAATTGCTTCAATCTTTGTCGGGATAACAGATATTCCATGATTTGATATCATGTGCCCAAGGAATGCAACTTCCTCAAGCCAGAACTCGCATTTCTTTAACTTGGCATAAAGCTTGTTTTCACGAAGCTTTTGGAGTATCAGCCTCAAGTGTTGCTCATGGTCTTCGCGGGTTTTGGAGTATATGAGGATGTCATCAATAAAGACGACCACAAAGTGATCCAAATATTCCTTGAATACTCGGTTCATCATATCCATGAAGGCAGCAGGAGCATTAGTCAATCTAAAAGACATGACTAGGAATTCATAATGCCCGTACCGAGTTCTGAAAGTAGTCTTTGGAATGTCATCAGTTTTAATCTTCAAATCGATGATATCGGAACGAAGATCAATCTTTGAAAAAATTTGGCTCCTTGCAACTGGTCAAACAGGTCATCAATGCGAGGCAACGAGTACCTATTTTTTATGGTGACATGATTCAACTCCCGATAATCAATACAAAGTCGCATACTTCCATCTTTCTTCTTTACGAATAGAACAGGAGCACCCCAAGGAGACGTACTAGGACGAATGAAATCGATTTCTAATAATTCCTGTAGTTGGGTTTTTAACTTCTGAAGTTCAATAGGAGCCATTCGATATGGGGCTATGGAAATGGGTTTTATACCTGATTCAAGGTCGATATAAAATTCAATTTCATGCTCTGTGGGTAGGCCAGGAAGTTCTTCAGGGAATATGTTAGGAAATTTATTAACAATAGAAATATCATTCAAATCTGACGTATCTTTATTTAAATCCGTGACATGGGCTAAGAAAGCTTGACATCCATTTTTCAATAAACGAATAGCTTTATGACTTGATATGACAGTGATTGATTTTAGTGGTTTGGTTGCTTGAATTAGCATAATAGGTTGGTTAGGAATATGAAAGCTAACAACCTTACGAAAATAATCGATTTTAGCATGATGAGTAGTTAACCAATCAACCCCTAAAATCACATCAAATGCAAGTATTTTCAAAGAAATAAGATTGACAGGTAACGTGCGGTTGCCGATTTGAATCAAATAAGACTTATAAACCCTGGATGTAATGAAGGTTTCTCCCAACGGAGTTTTAATAGATAAGTCAAAGTCTAATTTCTCCAGATTTTTTCTTGTCTGAGACACCCTTTGATGCCTCCATCCCAGCTAGACTTGACTTAGGTGCACAACAAAATTGGGCTAGGTGACCTTCTTTTCCACAATTATAACACGCTTTGGACTGCATCGTGCAGTTTGGACTTATGTGTCCTTCCCCTCCACATTTATAACATACGACCGGTGGTCATTCTCCTTCCTTAACAACATGTGCTGGTGCTGACATCTTTCCATCCTTGTTGAATCTCCTCTTCTTGAAATGTCGACTCTTATTGTCATGGCCATGATTACCACAGAATTGATTATCATTTCTGGCATGTTGATTCCCACCACGTTTGTTGTCACCGCTTCGATGACTGTTACCACTGGTATTATCGACTTGCCGGCTGCTCTCTCTTGGTTGGGTTGACTCATTATCACGCTCCAATAACTGAGCCCTATTCACAACATTTGAATACAAACACAGTTTATGAGAGATAAGGTATTGACGTATCTCGGGTTTCAAACCTCTTAGAAACATCCGTGTCATTCTCTCCTCATTATCAACCAAGTGGGACGCAAACCAAGATAACTCGGCAAACTTAGCTTCGTACTGCGCCACGGTCATATTATTTTCCTCAAGCTTAATGAACTCTACCTCCTTCATGTGACGAATACTTTTAGGAAAGTACTTGTCGTTGAACAGCTCTTGGAACTTCTCCCAAGGCATTTTGAGTGCGGCAGGTTGAGTACGCTTTACAGATTCCCACTAGTAATCTGCCTCTGCTCCCAACATGAAGGTGGCAAAGGGAACCTTTTCCTCCTCGGAGCATCCAAGACATCAAATATCTTGTTGATCTGCTTTATCCATGTCTTCGGCTTAAGTGGTTTTGGCTCTCCAAAAAACTCCGGTGGTCCCAGCTCCTTGAACTGCTTAGCGGTGACCGTCCGAGAGTTGTCAGTGTTTCCACCTACATTTTGAACAGGAGCCGCTTTCGCATGATGTTGCATAAATTGCATAAAGCCTCTGAACATCCCATCGTTCACCATTTCATTGGTGTTATTGTTTACATGAGGATTATTGTCTTCCTGTTGAACATTATCCTGGGCATTAATCTGTGGTGACTCAACGGTCTCATGTGCTTCATTGTTTATCTCAACATTTTCGGATGCCATTTTCAAATATCGCCACAAAACAAGGGTTAATTAACATATCACATATTATCCCTATACTCGACCGACCAATTAAATACCAAATAAACTTAGGTAAGTCATACTACTTAGAAGGAATTCCCGTCTGTCCCTCCTAGTTCTTATCTCACATCTCACCCGTGGGATCATATCCCTAAGCTTTGATACTCAACCGTGACGCCCCCAAAATAGGTATACATCACCCATCTTGAGTCGCCAAATACATGGTACAAAATTCAAATACAACTTAATTATCTGAATCGTGTAAAATACGACAAAACATAATCTAAGAGTTTTAATAAGAATATTGTCATCTAGACAATATCCACACTCAATGGAGTCCTCATTACATTTATTGTCACACTATTTAACAGAATAGTGAGGACTACTAATGCTATCATCTGGACAGTCACTCCGTTCCCCGACTAGTCCCGGCTACGTTCTCATTTCTTAAAGAAATGGTGAGCTCAACAAGCCTAGTAAGAAATATTATGACTAAGATAATGCAGAATAAATTATCATTAGTCTTCAACAATGTTAAACTGATAAAATATAATAGACATCAAGTTTAACTGCAGCGGAATAAGCAATCCATTAGAAGAGTTAAGTAGAGCATGATATCTACTATCTTCTATGATTTAAAATGTTTTCATCATTTTTTATCGCTGAGACTCAACTTAATAAATAAACCACGTCATCGAGTCATCCTTGCACTACGGGGCATGGATATTCATTAAATCATTAATGGTCATGACTATACCGAATAATCCCTGGTCATAATCATACCAAAAACTGTCCATCAATGCACTACAGGCTATTGAGGACTTTTACCACATCATTTATAACATTACAGGTCATGATTATACCGAATAATCTCTGGTTATAATCATACAAAGTCCATCTATGCATGTAAGCCAAAGATGACTTTCATCACAATATAAGCATGATGATGATGACAATGACATAATAATTCAATAAAACAAGTTCAAGAATAAATTTTAAAGATTTATAAGTTAATTTATCTTGAAATCAATTACGCCCAAATTGTCAACATGATCATCGCTTTGTGGAGTAAAATTCAAGAATGCTCAGAAGAATATTTCCATGAAAAGATATCGGATGAAGCGCAAATATCCAGGATATTCTACTAATTTCATGGAGTATAGAAGCCAAAACTTTAACCAAATGAGTATCATTGAATATATGAAACTGCAAATGGATTTTCACCCGCCATGCGGTAATCCACGTAGACAGATCATTTCCACAATTTAATAAGGAATGAATACGAAGGATCTTTCACCATGCATGTGATAATCCATATAGACAGGTTATTCCAACAGAATAATAAAGAATGGAACCAGGTCATGCGTAATCCACACAGACATGATATTCCAACAAAATAATAAGGAATGGATTAACAGAAGAATTCACCATGCATGAGATAGACCGCACAGACAGGTTATTCCAACAGAATAAAAAAGAATGGAACCAGGTCTAGTGTAATCCAAACAGACAGGATATTCCAACAGAATAATAAAGAATAGAATAACAAACAATACACCATGCATGCGATAGACCACACAGACAGGTTATTCCAACAAAATAATAAAGAATGGAACCAGATCTAGCGTAATCCGCACAGACATGATATTCCAACAGAATAATAAAGAATGGAATAATAGAAGCTCTCTTCATGAATACGAAAGAAATAATACCCCTTACCTTAGAAAGAAATTGGATACTGGAGTAAAGAGGTAGCAGACTTATCTTCTTCTTTCTCTCTATAATTTCTCTCTATAATAATTACTCTAAAGCTTTAGTGAATTGGTGAGAAATGAAGGAAGAATGAGCTTCTATTTATAGAAAAATATAGTTTCGATAATTGCACGTTTTGGGGCTCGAAATATTACAGTACAATACCTTCAACTTTTCTTTCATTTTTAATTTAGTCCTGCAAGTATTATCAAACTTGCACCACCTCCCCTAATAGTAAATAATGTGAATCAATAGTTCAATCATGTGAATCAATAGTTATAATCATGTGAAAATACAAATTATAGTATAGTACCTCCATCTATACCTCCCTTTTTAACTTAGTCATGCAAGTATTATCAATCTTGCACCAACTCCCCTAATAGTACAAGAATGTGAATCAATAGTACACACATGTGAACAAATAGTTATAATCATGTGAATTAATAGCAATTAATTGCTCATTTATCCAATTAATTACCCGACTGGTCAGTAAAACTTCTAGACATCAATTAATATCGAAATAAATGTAGATTTCTACTAACACTAATAATTCCAACACAATGGAACTATCAATTTTATCTTTAATCAACACGAACTTATTCATCATTAATATTATAACTCACAATATTTAACAACCAGGTCGTTCCTAGGAAAGAGGGGGCTTTCCGATAAGGATTTCTCCTTATTGGCGCTCAATTAGATGACCAAACCTCTCCTTGACAGAACTTCTAGACATTGTAAATATTGCAATTTAATAATATGAATAACTTTGTCGTCTCAATTATTGATTTAATAATATATCATATTATGCAGATGATATTGTGACAATAATCGAATCAATAATATGAGAGATATGATGCAGCAATTACTGTAGCAATAATTAAGTATAACTGAGTGACTTCTCACATAAGCATCAATAATCAATACTGTGTGCTACTATGCAACCACGCCAGACATCTTGTACTTTTACTACCGTGTAGTTCAACAGTTTAACGGTAAAACTTCCGCCGTTATTTTTAAAAAGATAATTATGTCATTTTCTAACTACGACAATACTTCCATTGTGGGGTCCACCAATGATTGTACCGTCGTACGAATATTTCCTATTAAAACGAATATTCCCCGACCAATTGCATATTATATAACCACCTGCTAACTTTGCAAAATTTGTAAATATTACCCACAACTATAACATTATATCAAATCCACACTATAATATTCAAAAATATATTTCGAGAAAATTATTCTTTATTCATAAAAGTTGGGGTCTTACATCCGGCCCACATCGAATAACGTGTTATCATTCTAGAATCTAGTAACTGAAGCGGCATCTGCGTGGGTTCATCATCTGACCATCTAACACCCGCTTGGCGACACAACCCATATATGAGTGATGGGTGTGGCAAGCCTCCTAAAAAGTTTCCTCGTAAGCATCGGCGAATGGAAAAACATATTATGGCCCCAACATTAATGATGAAATCTTGCACAATCACGTATAGAAGTAGTGCCTTCTCCTTGGTCACGTCCGATGTATATTGGGACGGATACAATTTTGCACAGATGAAGGCATACCATATTTTACCATACCGACTGAGATGCTTGCTATGAAAAACTGTGCTTCCTTTCCGACCCTTAATCCATGTTGTTTCTGGCTTAGTCATTTCTATGAGTATAGCTTCATAGTCAGGATCAAAATCACGTAGGTGAGCGTATTGGCACTGTCGAGGCACTCATAACTGATAATAGGTTTTGATAGCATCAGCACTGAACGAGACTAATCAACCCCGCACATAACCATTGAAGGGGGCCTTGTTCTCGGCGTTCTCATAAAACTCCTTGACTACGTTGACAACGGTAGGCTCGGGCTCCTCCATGAATTTGTTCCATCCTTTTTGATATATATGTTGCATCATCTCACCATCGACAGGATCTGGTGCCAACCCCCGCTCTGGTGTAAGAGCTTTCGTCACCATATAGTCGTATCGGTCGACGGCGGCGGAAACTTATGAATTTACGATGATCAAAGGTTCGTGTCGGTGGTGTTGTGGAACTCTCCCCCTGATGCCTCTTGGAAGTTCGTTTAGAAGCCATTGATTCTCGGATGCCTTAATAATAATATCTCCCCCCCCCCCCAAACTCGGTTCACACAAACTGTCGAACACTTGGTGTGCAAAGTGATTTCTTCCCCCAACTTGATGAATTTGTAGCAATTATGGTGATTAAAGATGAAGAATTTGTAATATTGTGCTTCACACTCAATTGTTCTAAACTTACCCCAATACCTTGCTGAATTCGTAGCTTTTTGTAGAAGGAGTGGAAAGTATGTGGTGAGTTTGGGGTATGAGAGAGTGAATTTATAGAAGTGGATGATGTGAGGGAGCGGGTTAGGAGTAATGGATTGAAGTGGTGGGGAGATGGAGTGGATCATGGCAAAATCGTGGGAACGAAGTGGGGTGTAATGGATGGAGGTTGTAGTTGTAATGGAGTAATAAGGAGAGTAGAATGAGGAAGTGGGGTTGTGGGTCGAGTAAGAAGTAACTGCCAAAGAGTCGGTTGAGTTTCAGGACACCCGCCCCGGCGCCGACGGGCATACATTCTCCTAATTGTTGTGGGAGACCCTCACCCCGGCGAGCATGCCCACTGCTATTAGACTTGGGGAATCCCCGCCCCGACGAGGGTCTTGGTGCTTTAGGGGCCCACCCCGGCGGGCATACACTCTTCAAACTAGCCCATTTTTTCTTTTTTTCTTCATGTTATGCCAGTTAATGTACATTTTACCATCCTGTAAGCCATGAAATATAAAATTTATTAGATTGTTGATCAATTTGAGCATGGTTGAGAGATTAACAAGATTCATACAATATAATAACTACTTAATGAACATATTATAAATTACTAATTATGCTAAACTATAATCTAACAGTTATGATTGAAAAAAAGAAAAATAAAAGTATGATTTGGTTGCCTCCCAATTAGCGCTTGATTTTAAGTCATTCAGCCTGACTACTTCCTGTTCATGGTATGTCGGATAATGTGATGGCGATGACATCTGCGTTGGAATCGCCACCCCAATAGTGCTTTAATCGTTGACCATTGACTTTGAAAGTTTCTAATGGATTCTGACTATAGAGTTCAATGGCGCCATGAGAGAAAAGTCTTTTGATGGTGAATGGTCCCGACCATCTTGACTTAAGCTTGCCTGAGAACAATCTCAACCGTGAGTAGAACAATAGGACTGATTTTCTCTGCTCAAACGTTCTTTGCATGATTTTCTGGTCGTGCCATCTCTTAACCTTTTCCTTTTATAGCTTAGAGTTCTCGTAGGCTTGAAGTCAAAATTCTTTGAGCTCGTTTAATTGTAGTAGTCACTTTTCCCCCACAGCTGCTTGATCGAAATTAAGTTTCTGAATCACCCAATAAGTCTTGTGTTGTAACTCGATAGGTAAGTGACATGCCTTTCCGTACAGTAGTTGATATGGTGACATACCAATCGGTGTTTAATACGCAGTCCAGTAGGCCCATAGTGCATCATCCAACCTGAGTGACCAATCCTTTCGATTCGGGTTTACCACTTTTTCCAAGATTCTTTTTACTTCCCTGTTCGAAACCTCAGCTTGCCCAATGGTTTGGGAATGATAAGTTGTAGCTACCTTATGGTTGACCCCCATACTTTGCCAATAGAGCTGTAAACGATTTGTTACAGAAGTGACTACCTTCATCACTTATAATAGCTCTTGGCGTGCCAAATCTCATAAAAATGTTCTTCTGCAAGAATTTGAGAACCACTTTGGCATTATTAGTTGGGAGTGCTACGGCTTTAACCCATTTTGAGACGTAATCCACTGCAAGCAAAATGTACTAATTGTTAAGTGACGAAGGGAATGGCCCCATAAAATCTATGCCCCATACATCGAAAATCTCAACTTCTAGAATTGTTTTTAGTGGCATCTCATTCCTTTTCGAGATGTTTTCCATCCTTTGGCATCTATCACATGTTTTAATGAATTGGTGGGCGTCTTTGAAAAATGTAGGCCAATAAAACCCAGCTAGAAGCACCTTTGCCACTGTTCACTCACTACCATAATGACCCCCATACGCAGATGAGTGACTTTCATGCAGTATGTTCTTCACTTCACTATATGGCACACATCTTCTGATCATCTGATAAGTGGATTTTATATCCACTTATTCGGTATCTTTTACTTGAATTAGTTACTTATATTCATGTGTCTTAGTTACTTTTCATGCATTGTGTGTTCATTTTGTAGGTTATACATTTGGAAGCGGTGTGAGCGACTATTGGTAAGGAAAAGCAAGGAAAATACAAAGAAAAACAATCCAGATATCGTTTGGGCTTTCATGTTCATTTCATGTTCTTGGCTTAGAACTTGAACTATATTGTAGATCTTCTTCTTAGCTTTTAGGAACATCTTGAATCATTCCAATCGGAGTTCAGATGCAAGAGTTATGACATTTGTACCAATAGATGTTTAATTTCGCTGTTTTGGGTGGTCATTTGCATAGTAGTCACTTCCAGTCCAATTTCAACCTTTATCCGTTCGTTATTTCTCACAACTTAAAGAATGAAAGTTGTAGAGCTCATCGATAGCTTCAATTTGATAGGTGGCAGTCCCCGTAACTCCTCCCGAATCAAAAGTTATGGCCATTTTAACAGAGGACACTGCAACAGAAAAAATAATTAGCAGCTTGCACCAAAGCCAGGCCTTGCTCTTTTATGCCTTATACCCAAGCCGAGGCTTGGGGTCCTGAGTGCAAAATCAGAAGCATAGCAAGCTGGGGCTTTCCCTCCAAGGAGTAAAATCCAAGCTGGGGCTTGGGTACGCGCAGAAAGAGTAGATTTTGTCCGAATTTGAGTCCGATAAGGATTGATTCGAGCTGTTTAACTCAAGGACTCCCAAGAGGACTTAAAGACATATAAAGAGGCATATAAAAGGAGGAGAATTACAAGGATTAGAGAAAAGTTCTTAGAAGAATTCCATTAGATTAGATTAGAGTAGATTGGGAAAAACCCTAGTTCTTATTAGATTTGGAGATTGAAGCAACTTGGAGACCATTGAAGATCCAAAGTAGGAGCAAAGAGAGAGCATCAAATCTACAGACAATAGATTCTATCTTCTCATCTTCTTCTATCTTTGTCTTTTATTGTTTATTCAAGTGTGGATTCTTAGTTTTAATTCAATAATCATGAACTAATTCTTTGTTTGAGATTATAATGGATCTTATTATGTAGTTTATTTTAATATGCTTCGCTATCAATTATTATGTTCTATTGTGAGGATTGTGTATTATGATTTGGACTTAATTGTTTAATTGACTGACCATCAATTACCGTGATAATCTATATGAACTCGAGAGATGAAGTATTGATTTAGATCTGATTATGATAGCATATGTTTGTGATTTCTGCATAGATGGAATTCATGATTCGTGTTTAGGATAGAGATATGCCTTTACGCCATATGTTATCTTATAGAGAACTTGTGCTTTAAATTCTTTTTAATTGTAATTCACATAGAGATATAGTGGATTAGTTAATTAGGGTGTCTTGCTTAATTCTATCATCTGTGGATGCAAATGAGTATGGGTATTATGCATCGAGAGGTGGTTTTATCTGCTTTATTGTTCTTGATTAACAATTCAAGATAGAAAATAATTGATGAGAAGTGTGTTAGCTTAAATGAAGTAATAAGTGAAGTTGTGATCTTAAATCTCCATAATCTGATTTTTAATTAGTGGTAATTAGAATTAGTTTAGTTAAATATTTTAATTTATAACATTAAATTCATTCGTTTAAATAAGATTGAGTTGGTTACGAGTTAGTACTTGGTGATTTTTATTAACTAATTCTCTGTGGGAACGATACTCAACTTATCACCTTATTACTTGTTGACCACGTATACTTGCGTGTTGTGCGTAATTAGATTTTACCCAACAAGTTTTTGGCGCCGTTGCTGGGGACTTAGTTTAAAATCTCTTTGTCAATATTAATTTCAATTAAATTAGTCTTAATTTAAACATTTTTATTTTTATTTTTAATTCTCTTCCTATATTTCTCTCTTTTCAGGTACCATGGATGACTTTGCGTATCAATGGCCATACACGAACATGACTCAACCAAGGGAAACATGGATTGATGGACTTAAAGCATTTTCCGCAATATCAGCACAGATTGAAGTACTTTTGAGGAAGTTAGACGTTATTACATCCCAAAGGAGTCAAAGGATGGCAGTTTTATGTGACTATTGTGCTGGCAATCACCCGAGTAATCAATGTACCATCAATCTTGGGCCGGTACAATATGGTGGTAACAACCTCAATCTGTATGCATATGATAATAATCATCAAGTTTGGGGGTATCAACCGGATTCTTCATGGAGCTATACTTATGAAGACCAATACTCTACTCCAAATCCAACATACACGACAGAATTCTCATATCCACCTCCAATGCGACAAGAAGACAATTCAGAGTTTAAGGAATTCATGTTAAGGATTATAGCATAAAACGAAGAGATGATAATGAGTCAGGAGTTATCGACCCAAAATCTTAATAGATGGATGGAACAACTCGTCACTACCTCAACCAATGGTCCTCAATACATGGCTTCCGAGACTGAGACAGATAATTCAAGGATGGAGGAATTGTGGTCCAAGTCAAATGAGGAGAGGAGGATTAATCAAGAGCGGTCAATTCAGAATCAAGAGATATCAAGTCAAAATCTACAGAATAAGATAGATCAAATAACCAAAGACGTAAACAACCTTCCTCCAAACACTTGGCTTTATGACATGGATGACGAAATTGGCAGAGAACCCGAACCAAATCTACAACTGGATGAGCCTCAAGATGTTGAAAAAGAGGAGACAAGTGGGGATAATGAAAACAAGGTCAGTGAAGAGCTAACTATGAGTACTAACGAGGATGAGTCGATATTATTAATGCCTCAAGTGCCTTATCCACCACAGTTCAAGAATCCTGTTAGATTTGTAAAACCTTGTCCGCTAGGTAGTCATGTCATCGACAATACTCCTTGTGACGTAAAAGCGAGTACAACTTCGAAGCCATGGTTAACTGAGCTGGAGAAGATAGAAGAAGAGATTATTTTGTCTGACAAGCCTCAATGCCAGAATCTATTCACAGACACAATGGGGAAAACACCTAGATTTTGGACGTTCTTAAATGTGATATTATCTAAACAAAGCATGCTAGGTGACTTTAATGCAATGGTTATCACAAATGGGAACCTACCAAAAGCTACATTATTTTCGATGGATGGAGGGTTCCTCAATTTTCGAAGAGGAATTGGATAGCGTTGACCAGACAAAGTCTGGCTGAAAGACTGTAAATCAAGCGCTAACTGGGAGGCAACCCAGGAATTTTTATATTTATATGCTTTATTAGTTTATTTAATAGATATGAATTAATTTGCTTATTAAGCTCTCTTATAACCTAATCCATGTTATCTCTCTTCATTGCAGGTATTGGAGGTTCAATGGATAGGAAAATGATCGTCGCCGCCATCACCACCATCACTTCACGCTTAGCTGATTACATGGAAGTTCTCTTCTACTTACCGCTATATTCTTACAATGAGGACATTGTAATTGCTAAGTTTGGGAGAATTTAGTTTAGTTCATTATTGGATGTTTAGTTTCATGTTTATGTTATGTTATTTTGCATATGTTGTTAATTTAGTCTAGGTTCATTATGTTTGCATTCATGTAGTACAACTGCATAAGTAGTTGCATATTAGTATAGTTTGAATAGCATTATATTCAGTTTATTGTGGAAAAAAAATCAAAAATAATAGTTAGTTACTATGTTCATCTTGCATGAGTCCAACTATTTGATAGTTTAAGTTTATTTTGGCCAATGAGGAGAATGGAATTGAGTAGGAAAGTATAGTACTGACTATTAAAGCTTTGATGTGATATCTTGTTATGAATTGAATCTTTTTCTGTTTTAAACTGGTATAATAAGAATAGCACAGTAAAAACATATTGTGATTGATTGAGTTTAAATTGATACATAATGGGACTCTAAAGGATAATGCTAGTTTAAATGAAAGAATGACTAGAACAAGTAGTGATGGCTAAAGTTAAACAAAAACCTAAGTTTGGGGGAATATGTGAGATATATAAGCTATTGAAAAAAAAGAGAAAAAAAGTATGAATAAACATTGTGGCGTGCTTGTCTAGTTTTGTGGCCTTTGTTACTTGAGTAGGTAAGCCCGAGGGGATTGTCTCTACACCTAGCACCCTAAGGTCTTAATGGTCTGGGAATCGTTGGTCGAAAGCTCGTTAAGGTAGCATTGAAAAGCCTAAGGGAATAAGACATTGCATAGCTATGTGTATATAAACCAAAAGAAAAAAAGAGAGAATAAAATGGGAAATAAGAGAAAAAAGCCCCTGTAGATGAAAAATAAAGCATAAGTATCCCATGTTGACCCTCGATATTGGTAATTATTTGATTTTAGTTGGATCTAGCTTGTTTTTGGATTTCTTGAGTTTACATTGTATGATGCCTTCAAAGAGACTTGTTATATGTTAAATTTGATTTTATATCAGTTAACATTGTTGTGGAGCACACACACACTATACCAGTAATAACAGTTTAAGACTTGATGATTGACTAGGAAATTGTTGATTGGTTTTGATATGAAGTATTGTCGTGTTTGCTTGATTTCTCTAAGTCCGAGTGAATATATTTGATTTTATCAATACTGCTAGATTCGTAGGCATATAGATTAGTTGCATTTCATTGCATTGAATTGCATTATGTTGTGTTGCTTGGGGACAAGCAACGGTTTAAGTTTGGGGGTATTTGATAAGTGGATTTTATATCCAATTTTCTAGTATCTTTTACTTGAATTAGTTGCTTATATTCATGAGTCTTAGTTACTTTTTATGCATTGTGTTTTCATTTTGTAGGTTATATGTTTGGAAGCGGTGTGAGCGACTATTGGTAAGGAAAAGCAAGGAAAATACAAAGAAAAGCAATACGGACATCGTTTGGGCTTTCATGTTCATTTCATGTTCTTGGCTTGGAACTTGAACTATATTTTAGAGCTTCTTCTTAGCTTTCCAGAACATCTTGAATCATTCCAATCGGAGTTCGGATGCAAGAGTTATGACATTTGTACCAACGGACGTTGAATTTCGCTGTTTTGGGTGGTCATTTTCATAGCAGTCACTTCCAGTCCAATTTCGACCTTCATCCGTTATTTATTTCTCAAAACTCAAAGAATAAAAGTTGTAGATCTCGTCGATAGCTTCGATTTGATAGGTGACAGGCCCCGTAACTTCTCCCGGATCAAAGGTTATGGCCATTTTACCATAGGATACTGCAGTAGAAAAAATAATTAGCAGCTTGCACGCAAGCCAGGGCTTGCTCTTTTATGCCTTATACCCAAGCCGGGGCTTGGGGTCCTGAGTGAAAAATCAGTAGCATAGAAAGCCGAGGCTTTCCCTCCAAGTAGTAAAACCCAAGCTGGGGCTTGGTTACGCGCAGAAAGAGTAGATTTTTTACGAATTTGAGTCCGATAAGGATTGATTCGAGCTGTTTGACTCAAGGACTCCCAAGAGAACTTAAAGGCATATAAAAGGAGGAGAATTACAAGGATTAGAGAGAATTTTTTGGAAGAATTACATTAGATTAGATTAGAGTAGATTGGGAAAAACCCTAGTTCTTATTGAATTTGGAAATTGAAGCAACTTGGAGACCATTGAAGTTTCAAAGTAGGAGCAAGGAGAGAGCATCAAATCTACAAATAATAGATTCTATCTTCTCATCTTATTCTATCTTTGTCTTTTATTGTTTATTCAAGTGTGGATTCTTAGTTTTAATTCAATAATCATGAACTAATTCTTTGTTTGAGATTATAATGGATATTATTGTGTAGTTTATTTTAATATGCTTCGCTATCAATTATTATGTTCTATTGTGAGGATTGTGTATTATGATTTGGACTTAATTGTTTAATTGACTGACCATCAATTACCGTGATAATTTATATGAACTCGAGAGATGAAGTATTGATTTAGATCTGATCATGATAGCATATGTTTGTGATTTCTGCATAGATGGAATTCATGATTCATGTTTAGGATAGAGATATGCCTTTACGCCATATGCAATCTTATAGAGAACTTGTGCTTTAAATCCTTTTTAATTGTAATTCACATAGAGATATAGTGGTTTAGTTAATTAGGGTGTTTTCCTTAATTCTATCATCTGTGGATGCAAGTGAGTATGGGTATTATGTATCGAGAGGTGGTTTTATCTGCTTTATTGTTCTTGATTAACAATTCAAGATAGAAAATAATTGATGAGAAGTGTGTTAGCTTAAATGAAGCAATAAGTGAAGTTGTGATCTTAAATCTCCATATTTTGATTTTTAATTAGTGGTAATTAGAATTAGTTTAGTTAAATATTCTAATTTATAACATTAAATTCATTTGTTTAAATAAGATTGAGTTGGTTACGGGTTAGTACTTGGTGATTTTTATTAACTAATTCTCTGTGGGAACGATACTCAACTTAACATTTTATTACTTGTTGACCACGTATACTTATGTGTTGTGCGTAATTAGATTTTACCCAACATCATCTTGTCGGCGCACTATTTGAATAAGTACGGTTCATCCCACATATAACATTTGATGTCATGAAGAAACTTCTTTTTCTGTTGTTGTGTAAGATCAAGGGGAAGAATGTTACTCACTATATAATTCGCAAAGTCCGCGTACCATGGGAACTCCGTATTGATCCCAAACAGCTGCTCATTCGGAAATGATTCGTTAATTACACATCTGTCTTCTTCCTTTTTATCCTGATTTTCCAGTCTCGATAAATGGTTGGCAACTTGATTCTCCGTACCCTTTCTATCTTTTATTTCCAATTCGAATTCTTGGAGAAGGAGAATCCATCTGATAAGTCATGGCTTAGCATCTTTTTTCGCAATTAAGTACCGAATGGCCGAGTGATCTGTATAAACTACTACCTTAGTCTCGATCAAGTATGCCCGAAATTTATCGAACGCATACACCACTGCAAGAATTCCTTTTCCGTAGTTGTGTAATTCATTTGAGTCTCCGTGAGTGTCTTACTTGCATAATATATTGTGTGAAATACTTTCTCTCGATGTTGAACCAAAATAGCCCTGACTACATAGTCGCTTGCATCACACATTAGCTCGAAAGGCATATTCCAATCCTGTGCGACAGTCAACTTCTTCTTCAATAGCTCAAATGCCATTTACACTCCTCATTAAACTTAAAAACTGAATCCTTCTCTAAAAGACTGAACAAAGGTTTTACAATTTTAGAGAAGTCCTTTATGAATCTCCTGTAGAACCCAGTATGTCCCAGAAAACTTCTAACTCCCTTAACTGAACTCGGTGGAGGTAGCTTTTCAATTATTTCCAGCTTAGCTTTATCAACCTCTAATCCTCGGGCCGAGACTTTGTGTCCCAAAATTATACCTTCTTCAACCATAAAGTGACACTTTTCCCAGATCAGGACCAAATTTGTGTCTATGCATCTTTGTAGGACCATTACCAAATTTTCCAAACACGCATCATAATCATCCCCATAGACAGAGAAGTCGTCTATGAAGACTTCCACATTTTTCTCTACCATGTCTGAGATGATAACCATCATACACCGCTGGAAGGTAGCGGGTGCATTACACAAACTGAATGACATTCTCCTGAATGCAAATGTGCCATATGGGCATGTAAATGTAGTCTTCCCTTTATCTTCAGGAGTGATGACGATCTAATTATAACCCGAATATCTGTCCAATAAGCAGTAGTACTCGTGTTTCGCTAGTTTGTCCAACATTTGATCGATAAAGGGCAAAGGAAAGTGATCTTTGCGGGTCGCCTTATTAAACTTTATGTAATCCATGCAAACACTTCAACCAGTCAATGTCTTTGTCAGAATTAGCTCGTTGTCTTCATTCTGAACCACGATCATTCCTCCCTTTTTCGGCACACATTGCACCGGACTAACCCACTTTCTGTCGAAAATTAGGTAGATGATACCGGCATCCAATAATTTCAGAATTTCATTCTTTACAACTTCCTTCATGATTGGGTTGAGTCGTCTTTGTTGCTCCAGTGTCGGTTTTGCATCGTCTTCCATCAGAATTTTGTGCATGCAAATGGATGGGCTGATTCACTTGATATCTACTATTGTCCATCCGATAGCCGATTTGTGGTCCCTAAGCACTCTCAACAACTTTTCTTCTTGGAATTCGTTAAGTGCAGCAGAAATAATAACAGGTAAAGAATTAGAATTTCCTAAATACGCATACCTGAGGTGTTTAGGGAGTAGCTTAAGTTCAAGAGTCGGTGGCTCATCCAATGACGGTTTCATCCTTTTTATGTCTTTGTCCTCCGTGTGCAATGGTTCAAAGGGTGTTTTAAATCTGCTAACTTGTGGCAAGGAGTCTAGCATCTGCAAGTAGTCCACAAATTCTGGATCATCCAACTCTTCATCTCCCAATAGTGTTGTTTCCAATGGATCGTTGACCAAACTCTTGCCCATATCTTCGCTGATTATCTGCTCAATTATATCCATCCTGAAACATTCTTCTTCACCCGTAGGGAATTTCATGGCCTTGAAGACATTAAATTTCACTTCTTGATCTTGGACCCTCATTGTTAGTTCACCTTTCTGTACATCGATGAGTGTCCTACCCGTTACCAAGAAAGGCCTCCCTAGGATAATTGGGATGTTCTTATCTTCCTCAAAATCTAGAATAATGAAATCCACGAGGAATATTAACTTGCCAACCTTTACCAATATGTCCTTCATAATGCCTCTTGGGTACGTGACTGACCTATCCGCCAACTATAATGAGATGTTCGTAGGCTTTGGAACTGACAAACCCAATTTTGTGTAAACGGATTACGACATAAGGTTCATACTCGCCCCCAAATCACATAAACACTAGTTAAATGACATGTTTCCGATCGTGCACGGAATGGTGAAACTCCCCAGATCTTTCAACTTTGGTGGCAACTTTCGCTGTAACACTGGACTACACTCCTCTATTAATGCCACTGTCTCGAAATCTTCCAATTTCTTTTTCCTGGACAGAATACCTTTCATGAATTTCACATAACTCGGCATCAGCTCTAGGGATTCTGTAAACGGGATGTTAATCTGAAGTTTCTTAAAAACTCCCAAAAATTTTGCGAACTGCTTATCTAATTTCTGCTTTTGGACTCTCTGCTGAAACGGCAGTGGAGGATACACAACTAGCTTCTCATCTAACTTTGTTTTCTCAATTTGCTTATCCTCACCCTTTTATTCTTTAACCACTTTGTTCTCATCAACTTTGTCATCCGATAAAGCTGAATTTTCTGCCCCTTTCCCTTCTAGATGTTTTCCACTTCTCAACGTGATTGCCTGACACTGTTCGTGGTTTCCTTTCGGATTTCTCTTGGTGTCGCTTGGTAGAGTCCCTTGTGGTCTGTTGTTCAATGCTAAGGCAATTTTTCCCTTCCGATTTTCTAAATTCTTGATGGTCATTGCTTGGTTTTTCATTGCTGCCTCATTGCTTGTTATGTACTTTGACAACAACTCCTCTAAATTTGATTTTCTTTCTTGATGTTGAGCCGGTTGTTGATGATTCTGAAAACCTGGGGGATATGATGGTCGTGAAGCTTGATGTTGCTGATTATTACTCCACGAGAAATTTGGGTGATTCCTATTCCCCTGGTTGTAAGTATTCTGGTACATGTTCTGTGGAATCCTGTTGTAGCTACCCACGAATTGCACGGACCCTGTGAGAACCTGGGATTCCAAATAATCCAAATGTCACGAATAATTTTTTATTATTATTAAATATTGACATTGACTGTTAATATTGTACTGTGTATCTGTGATACGAGTATCGAGAAGTAGTCAATTTGTGTATTGATTAAGAAATTAGAGTAGAGTTGTGCTTAACGGAGAATAGAAACCCTAACCCTAAGTCTGAATAGAGATTCGATTGAAAATATAATTGAAATAATTATACTGATGAGTACGTGTTTATACTGTATAGAATGTTGATCAATGATTGGTCGGGTAGGGTACAATATTGGTAAGCCCTAATAAGGGATTGGAAACTCTAATCTCATGATTTGAAACCCTAACACGTAGTCAGGAACCCTAATCGAAAGTCGGGAAACCCTAATTTTTAATTCGAGAATCCTAAACCCTAATTACGAAACCCTAATCCTAATTAGTAAGCTCCAAAGTGATTAGTATACTTTAATGTGATTAGTAGCCTTTAATATAACTAGTGAACACTAATTATATTTTGAAAATCTTAATTTTTTATTTTAAAGATCCTAATTTAGAAAATCCTAGAAGTTAAAGTTGTAAAACCTTAGGATTAGAAACTTAGGGTTAAACCCTAAGGGTTTGGTAATTTCCATGAATGCCATTAAAATTAGATGTACAAAGTCCAAAATGCCCTTTTTCTTCGATATTAAGTTAAAAGATTTGCAAATCTAATGAGTCATCACTTTGGATAAGACCATGTGCTTAAATTCTATATCAAATCTGATCCATATCTTGCCACCTTGCACATTTGGATTCATTGCATCTAAGTATTAGAGATCTAGGAGAGAGAAAGTTCACAAATTAATCTCATTAGCTATCTAGCACCAACCAACTCTCTCTCTCATCCAAAGCTCCGAATTTTTTTAGTGATTCAGTCACTCTTTAACCTCTTAGAACACCTAGATCAGATTTGGAGAGCAATGATCAAAGATTGGACAAAAGAAGGTAAAACCCAAACTCAACCTAGATCTTGTATGCTAAGAAAATAATTGTGTTTATGTGTTTAGATTCATGTTAGAAGTTGTTTGTAGAGGATCTATTATGATCTAACATAGATCCATAGCATCAAAAAGCTTTAAAATGGAGTTTTTGAAAAACTGCCTAAGAACAGTTAAGAGGTCTGACAATCAAATGTCAGTCGTTTTAGATCTTTATGTGTATATGATTTTTTGTTGTTTTAAGTCTTGTATTTGTAGTTTGTTATGTGGTCTTTGAGCTGGAACAAGAATCATAGCAAGTGAATGTCTAGATTGCAAGGTATACTCGGTCAAAGTCGGTTGACTGACGATGACCGAGTACAAATCTGGGCAGCCCAGAATTGTTTAAACTGTGTCTGACAACATGTTTCATAGCCCAGATCTATCAGTCGTTTTAGTTTTTGATGGTGTTGTTTAGTGCATGTTGTAGCCTGTATAATGGACTACAGATATGGGTCTTTATATCTCTTAAAACATCAATATATTGAACATATCAAGTGGTCAAAGTAGGCCACTCACTCTGTTTTTTGTATTTTTGGGAATTTCCAGAAAGTCTATGAACTTAGTTTCTGACAGTGTTTGACCGTATGATTCCTGGCGATCCTATTGATGATAAACTGATATATTGATATATTAATGTTCCTTGACATAAGGAGTACACATTTGAGCCATTAGATCATATGAACTATGATCAGAACACTTAGATATTTGAGCTAGAAAGTGACCGGAAGAGTTTCTAGGTTTCTTGGGAAACCCAGGTATGGTCTGGTAGTATTTTGAGGGCCCAGATCTTCATTTCTTGATGTTGTTTGACTGAGTTGTTGATTTTTAATGGTAGAGCTACGTGCGTACTACATGATTGAACTTTAATTTATCCCAGAAATGATTTTAAACCAAGAGTAAAATCCGGTCAAACGTGCACCCTTGAAACTCGGGTGTGACAGTGTTCTTGAGCTCAAGAACACCTAAGACGACAGATAAGTGTCGCTATAGGCTTTAGCGACAGTTTATAATTATTTTATTTTCTGATTTTCCGAAAAATGATTAAAAAATAGAAATAAATTATAAAAATTATTAAAAATGGTTTTAAAAATTATTTTAAATTATGGAAAATAATTTTTGACTATTTGAGATATTTTTCAGTAATAATATTAATTATTTGAATAAAAATGATATTTAATTTATTTAATTAGTGTATTAAATAAATTAGAGAAAATGATTTAATATTATGAAAAATCATATTAAATAAGATTAATGTGTTAGAAAATATTTTGAATTATAAAATATAATTTTTTATATTTTTAGAGAATTTTCAATAATAATTTAATATTAATGATATTAGATTTATTTAATTATTATATTAAATAAATGAATTAAAAATGATTTTGTTGATTTAAAAATCCTTTAAAAATGAGAAAAATGATTTAAAAATATTTTAAGTTATAATTAATGACTTTTAATATTTTGATAATAATTTCATTAATATTTAAATATTAATCTTGATGATTTAAAAATAATTTCAGTTATTTTAAAAATCATTTAAGTTGAATATTGATGATTTAAAATATTTTAAGTTATTGATAATAACTTTAATATTTTGACAAGTATGTTATTAACATTTTTATATTATTAAATATTAAAAATGATAAGATTATTTGATAATTAAATTATTTAAAAATAATTTTGATGTTTGAAAAATTATTATAAATTATAATAATTGCTTGTAAATTATTAAAAGCTTCTAAAAAATATTATAAATGATATGGGTTACCAGAACTCCAAGAATGGACCAAAGTCCAACCAGACCAAAATAGTTAGACTTGTTATGTGTTTATACAGGTTATAAACACTGATGTGGCTATGTGGTAATGTGTCTAGGAGAAGTTTGACTGTGAATTACAGTGTTATGTGTTATAAATTATTGTGCTAATTGTGAGACCGATATATTATTGGTTATAGGTCTTACTTAACGCAAACTAAGTTTATTATGTAGTATGTAATCGAGTGGAAGAGACAAGTTCCCTAACTCAACCTTGAGTTAATATTGTTTAATTATTATTGGTGGTTAATTATTGCTAATTAGACCACGTCCAAGGATTTATTGTTGATTATTCGCAGTTAGTGCATGTTTAATAATTCAAATTGAATTACTGATTCGAAATATATATATATATATATATATATATATATATATTCGTAGAATAACTGTTGTTGGATATTCATATCCGTAGAAGCTAGAATTGGCAGTACAGATAATTCCTGTTTATTGTCAAATTATATTGAGAAATGTCTTAGCTAATTATTCTGTCCAGACGAACATTTGTTAGAACTTGATAGGTTCGAGAAGAGAATTCAATTGTTATTGACAGATCGATGCCAATTATTTTGGCTAGATCGAGAAGTAAATAGAATTTGAAATCGCATTATTTCGTTGTTAAATCAAAATCTTGATTCTGAGACTGAGAAGAACAACCTTTTATTTAAAGGGAATATTTTATTAGTCGTATATTTGGCCTTTGCGCACGATTAAGTATTATGTATAATATAGGGTATACTAAAGCTGATCACTTTATATACTTACAGAGGGGTATGATTTAATCTTTATGGTTATCTAATACACCTGGGTATATCAAAGTATATCTTTGGTAGTTACTCGAGAAGAGAAGTTCAAAATCCAATGGATCACTCAGCATAAATCTGGAAAACATTCTATTTTGCTATTTCGTAGAATTAATTCTTGATTAATCGTTTGAATATCGTAGAAACCTTGAAAGTGTTATACTCTTTCATTATCGAATTATTATTGCGTAGAATGTGATATTGATTTCTATATCTTTATTGTATCTCTTAACTTGCACCCTTGCTATAAATAAAACTTTTCAGCTAGTGACGAAGTTGCATAAGGTGCTACGAAGAAGAACAAAGGAAAAGGAATAGTTATAAATTAATTATGATGAATAATATTATTATTATGTTGTATTGTATTGTAAACCCTTTTTGTATATCTAAAGGGGTATGACTGTAATGTTAAGGTTAGTAGACCTGGGACTTATGTATTAACAATCTATGTTAATGAGTTATGCATTCCTATTTATATTAAAATGGGTAGTTAGATGGTATTATATTGTGGTTTGTGAACACCAAATTCGGGGGTCAAGTAACCTGGATTTGGGGGTGTTACAGGTGTTAGAGTTTATGCCCTAGAGGCCAATTATTTGATATAATTGCTTAACGTTTTGATATTATATTTGATTGAATAAATGAATGATTTTATTATGGTTTTATTTACTGCGTTATATAAATGTTAACATAATAAAAAAAACCTTAGAATAGTGATACAAATTATATAGTTTCAAGTATGTGACTTGAACATGAGATTATATAATTATAATTAGTATCATTGTTCTTAAATGTCCCTAGTCGAGTATCATTGTTGATGGGACAACAATGATGCATTGAGACTAGTATGTGGATTGACTGATGACCAAATCTCATTGGTCATAAATATATGAGATATTAAGTCAATGCATAGGTACATGTTAGAGAACGATGTACTGGATAGACCCACCATGAGAATTCTATGTGGAGCATTATGCGGAGTGTCATTAACAATTCTCATAGTGACAATGATGTAATGGTCCTCTGACCCGAAATCACTATATTACTACACGGGAATTTATGTACTTTGATATCATCAAATGTCACCTTTAATAGGGTGGACTATAAAGGTGATTATTGGGTACATCATGAATCATGTGAGGAATATGAGTGATCTAGATGGAATTTAACCTTCCTATATATTAGGGATGATATCCATAGGCCTCTTGATTGAGTAGGACTATGAAATGCATGGCCATGCTTAAATAGTAATTTGTTTCATATAGTCTACTCATTGATCAAGAAAAACTCAGATTAAATTATTAAGAGTATGACATATTCCATGACTCGAGTTTAATCTAGGATATTAAGGTTAAAAGGATTAAATTACATTGAAACATTGGTCACAAAAAGGTTGCATCGAATCATCGCTCTTATTATTACTTGGGTAGCAGTGATGCATTACTAGATGTCGCTCACTGTTTATAATTTTATAATATGATTTTAAAATTATTGCCAACATGATAATAACCTATAGGGTCACACACATAGAACATAATTTAAAAGGGAATAAATTTAAATTTTAAGGATTTAAATATATTAATATGATTAATTGTATTTAAATCACGAATTTAAATTAAAAGGAAAATTTGTATATATGTATATTAATTAAGTAAGACTTAATTAAGTTATATATATATAAATTCAGATTTTATGAAATTAGGTTTTGATTAATTCCTTTTAACTACTATATATAGGATATATAGCAGCTACTTAGGGTTAATTCATAACTTGAAAACCCTAGCCGCTCTTAGAGAGAGACTACAGAGAAAACATACAGTTTCATAAAGGTTCCTTTGGTGGCTAGTACCACAAGTCCCTCTTATTGTAGAATCGTTCGACAGTTCGTGCGGCGTTCGTGTGGATACCATAGAGACGTAGTTTCATGAGGAATTGCGTTAAGGATTCGAGCGCATCAATTTTAGATTCTCGTTTTTCATATTCGGTATAATCTCTAAACAACTGAGTTAATTGTTTTTTGCATAGATCCTATTTTTGGGTTTCAAAAATTGCTTTGAATTTTTATATTTTCGCTGCGTTTTATGTGCCAAACCCCTACAACAGGTTGGTATTAAAGCTATAAGCATGAATTTGCAAAGAGCCCCGAGCCTTTATTTGGTGACATCCCTTTAAGGGAAGGCACCGAAGCCAGACTTTCCGTAGGGGACGCCGAGCGAGTCGGTAGCAAGTTGATAGGTACCCTTGTAAGGTGCTATGGTTGGAACCACCATGAGTGTCAGAGGTTGGTATCAAAGTTATAGGTTATAAACCTTAAGTGGGGTGGGGAAAAACCCTAGGATTACAACCCTGAGCGAGATAGAGAATACTCATTTAGAGTACTAAGTAAGGGATTGCAGAAGCGTATCGATAGTGAGATAAGTGGACACATAGTGTGAGGAGTGTGTACTGGTAAAGTACTAATCAAGTTGTTTAAACTGATTGTAGGATGTCAGGAGAAGATATGATGAGTACGGAGATGCGGTATTTAATGTCTTTTGATGTGATGGCCAGAGGTGCCAGCGCAGAGCGAGTCAGTGGAAGAAGTAGAGAAAGATGGACCAATGATCAATCTCGGGAGTGATCATGATGATTATCCTGAGATGTATCTAAGTGGTGATGAGGAGGCGGAGTCTGAAGAAGCTAAGGTGGAGTTGAAGAATAAGATCAAAGTTGGAGAACAAGATCAGCTAACAGTAGAAGTCCAGGAACTCCGGAGTAAGGTATTTCTCTTGGAGGAGTTGTGGAAGACAGAGCGGACGTTATGCAAAATGACTGAAGCACGGAACGAGCTGAAGGCGCAGGTGGAGAGGATGAAGACTGAAGGTGGTGGATCATTTGAAGGAACCAGCAAGAAAGACAAGAAGAAGAGAAAGAGGGACAACAACATCGATAACTCTGAATAGTCAAACCCGAAGAAGAGACAAGATTGCAGCAAGTGTAGAAAGACTCACGCGGGAGAATGCATGATGTGGAAGAACGTCTGCTTCAACTGTAAGCAGGAAGGACATATTTCTTTGCATTGTCCTAAGCCAAATATGAGGAAGTATTTCTCATGTGGAAGAACGGGTCACAGATTTAACAAGTGTCCTAACAAGAAGAAGACTGGTGAAGGGAGTGGTCGATAGACAACTTAGATATATGTAATAGTATCTTTTGGTAGAAGCTTATGATAGTAAGTGTTATAATATCGAGAATGATGTTTAAGCATATGTATATATATATATATATATATATGTTTGAATGAATGAAATATTTATTTTCTATATGAATATAAGATTAAGATTAAGTTGTGTGTTCTTAAAACTCATACTTATGGTAAGATCATGACTCATGATTATATAAAATATTTTGAACCCCTCAGTGAATGGACGCCAAAGGTCTGACTAGGATAAGTTCATACACTCATATGATTGTGGCAAGTTACTGAACTCCTAAGTGTGGTAAGTTTGATGAACGGGGATTAGATATGTGAATTTGGTAAATGGCAACTTTTGTGTAAAGTTGGAGAAATTGTAGCTTCCTATGTAAAGTTGAGTATGTTAATCCTAGAATTATTTTAAAAGGGATAGTAATATGTGTTAAGTACTATATGTACTATGTGCTATTTGAATAAATATGTGATTACATGAGAACTATGTGTTGAATTCTTATTGTGTTAAGAATTTGTATGGAGAAAGAAAATTAATATAAGATTTTTATCAGATCATGCCGCCTAGATGACAGAATTGAAACCAACCAGAAGAGCAGTCAGTGAATAACGAAAGAGGTCAAGCTGACCCAATGCAAAACTTTGAAAATATGATAGCCGAAGCTATGGAGAATAGAGCTCCTGCTGCAAGAGGAAGAGCGAGGAATCAGACAGCTGACAGATTGGCTAACTTCAAGGACTTTAAGGCGGTAGGACCGCCTGGATTCAAGGGAACCACAGATCCGATTGAAGCCCAAACTTGGGTAAAGGAGATGGAGAAAGCATTCGTCATTGTGCGAGTGGCAGAAGAGAAAAAGACGGCTTTTGCAACATACTTAATGAAAGGAGAAGCTAACTCTTTGGTGGGGAGACTAATCGAGCAAGAGTTGGTACAATGGTGTGGTAACGTGGACAAGATTTAAGGAGTTGTTCTTTGAGAATTACTTCTCACCAAGTATGCAAGTTTCGGATGGAAGTTAAGTTCTTGGAACCAAGAGGAGAACATGCTCAGATTGAGTATGTCGCCAAATTCAACGAATTAGTAAGATTTGCACTTCATCAGGTGGACACAGAAGTAAGAAAAGCGAGAAGATTTGAGAACGTACTGGAGCTGGGCATATTCAATAAGGTAGCGGTATTGCAGATCAACACGTTCGCGGCTTTGTTGGAGAAAGCGTTAATTGCTGAAGGAGGAAGCGAAGCTGCACCTCGATTTCATCAGGAGAAGAAAAAGAAGACCAATGATGGCGGAAGCAGTGGTGGTAGTAATCAGAATAAGAGGAAGTGGAGTGAGAATACCCAATCGGGTAGCAAGACTGAAGAGAATAGGAAAGGAAGGGAACCATGCGTGACCTGCAAAAAGAACCATTAAGGAGTCTATTTAAAGAAGAAAGGAGTCTGTTACAACTGCGAGCAAGAGGGGCACATTTCACCCAATTGTCTCAGTCCAAAGAAAATTCAAGGGTGTTTTGCCTATGGATCAACTGATCATATAGTACGGAACTGTCCAAAAAGGAATGCGGAGAAGGAGAGTGTCAACAAGGGACCCGGTGGTGGAACCTTGGAGATTCGAGGACCTGCACAACCAGGAAGACCAACTGCCCGTACTTTCAACATGACAATGCAAGATGTAATGACTACTTAGGAGGTGGCAGGTAACAATTTCGTTTAGAAATTTAATGACGCGAGTAATCTTGGTTAGTTATTGCTGTGAATTTTTTCTTTTATAGATTCAAGTCACAGGTTAAAATTTGAAACACAAATTAATATTGTGTTGTTAAAAATTAATTGATGATACAACTTTAAGAGATTGTAGAGAATAAGAAAGCGGTGATTCCGAGAACAGAATCCTTTTAAGGAGGGGTAAATGTGATAACCTGGGATTCCAAATAATCCAAATTTCATGAATAATTTTTTTTTATTAAATATTGACTGTTAATATTGTACTGTGTATCTGTGATACGAGTATCGAGAAGTAGTCAATTTGTGTATTGACCAAGAAATTAGAGTAGAGTTGTGTTTAACGGAGAATAGAAACCCTAACCCTAAGTCCGGATAGGGATTCATTTGAAAATATAATTGAAATAATTATACTGATGAGTACGTGTTTGTACTGTATAGAATGTTAATCAATGATTGGTCGGGTAGGGTACAATATTGGTAAACCCTAATAAGGGATTGGAAACTCTAATCTCAAGATTTAAAACCCTAACACGTAGTTAGGAACCCTAATCGAAAGCCGGGAAATCCTAATTTTTAATTCGGGAATCTTAAACCCTAATTAAGAAACCCTAATCCTAATTAATAAGCTCTAAAGTGATTAGTATAATTTAATGTGATTAGTAACCTTTAATATAACTAGGGAACACTAATTATATTTTTAAAAATCTTAATTTTCTATTTTAAAGATCCTAATTAAGAAAATCCTAGAAGCTAAAGTTGTAAAACTTTAGGGTTAGAAACTTAGGGTTAAACCCTAAGGGTTTGGTAATTTCCATGAATGCCATTAAAATTAGATGTACAAAGTCCAAAATGCCCTTTTTCTTAGATATTAAGTTAAAATATTTGTAAATCTAGTGATTCATCACTTTGGATAAGGCCATGTGCTTAAATTCTATATCAAATCTGATTCATATCTTGCCACCTTGCACATTTGGATTCATTGCATCTAAGTATTAGAGATCTAGGATAGAGAAAGTTCATAAATTAAGCTCATTAGCTATCTAGCACCAACAAACCCTCTCTCTCATCCAAAGCTCCAAATTTTTTTAGTGATTCAGTCACTCTTTAACCTCTTAGAACACCTAGATCAGATTTGGAGAGCAAGGATCAATGATTGGACAAGAGAAGGTGAAACCCAAACTCAACCTAGATCTTGTATGCTAAGAAAATAATTGTGTTTATGTGTTTAGATTCATGTTAGAAGTTGTTTGTAGAGGATCTATGATGATCTAACATAGATCCATAGCATCAAAAAGCTTTAAAATGGAGATTTTGAAAAACTGCCCAAGAATAGTTAAGAGGTCTGACAATCAAATGTCAGTCGTTCTAGATCTTTATGTGTATATGATTTTTGTTGTTTTAAGTCTTGTATTTGTAGTTTTGTATGTGGTCTTTGAGCTGGAACAAGAATCATAGCAAGTGAATTTCTAGATTACAAGTTATACTCGGTCAAAGTCGATTGACCGACCATGATCGAGTACAATCTCAGGTGCCTGAATTGTTTAAAATCAGGTGTCGACAACATGTTTCGTGAGCCCGATCCGCTCGGTCGTTTTAGTTTTTGATGGTGTTGTTTAGTGCATGTTGTAGCCTGTATAATGGACTACAGATATGTGTCTTTATATCTCTTAAAACATCAATATATTGAACATATCAAGTGGTCAAAGTAGGCCACTCACTCTGTTTTTTGTATTTTTGGGAATTTCCAGAAAGTCTATGAACTTAGTTTCTGACAGGGACTTACCGTATGATTCCTGGTGATCTTGTTGATGATAAATTGATATATTGATATATTAATGTTCCTTGACATAAGGAGTACACATTTGAGCCATTAGATCATATGAACCATGATCAGAACACTTAGATATTTGAGCTAGAAAGTGACCGGACGAGTTTCTGGGTTTCTGGGAAACCCAGGTATGGTCTGACAGTATTTTGACGACCCAGATCTTCATTTCTTGATGTTGTTTGACTGAGTTGTTGATTTTTAATGCTATATGCGTACTACATGATTGAACTTTAATTTATCCCAGAAACGATTTTAACCCAAGAGTAAAATCCGGTCAAACGTGCACCCTTGAACTCAGGTCTGACAGTGTTCTTGAGCTCAAGAACACCCAAGACGACAGATAAGTGTCGCTATAGGCTATAGCGACGGTTTATAATTATTTTATTTTCTGATTTTCCAGAAAATGTTTAAAAATAGAAATAAATTATAAAAATTATTAAAAAAAGTTTTAAAAATTCTTTTAAATTATGGAAAATAATTTTTGACTATTTGAAATATTTTTCAGTAATAATATTAATTATTTGAATAAAAATGATATTTAATTTATTTAATTAGTGTATTAAATAAATTAGAGAAAAATGATTTAATATTATGAAAATTATTTTAAATAAGAATAATGTGTTAGAAAATATTTTGAATTATAAAATATAATTTTTTTATATTTTTAGATTATTTTCATTAATAATTTTGCATGTAATCGTGTAAGAACTTGGAATTTAAACCTTCTTTAATTTTAATTCACATAGAGATATAGTGAATTATTTAATTAGGGTGTTTGTCTTAATTCTATTAGTTGTGGATTTAAGTTAATATGATCTTAGTGCACTGAGAGATGACTAATTCTACTTTAGTGTTCTTGATTAATGAACTGTGATAGTTAATTGGATCAAAAAGAAGTGTGATAATCTGAGTGAAGCTTAAAGTGAAGTTGTAGGCTTAATTCTCCATTATCTGACTAAAATTTATGGTAATTAGTTGTGTTGATTTGTTTTGATTTCTAGTTTATTAGTTTTTCATTAATTCCAATCATTAATTCGATTAGTTTAGTACAATTGAAATAATATAAAGCTGGTAATTGTTAGATTAAGATTAATACTTGTCTTTGTGGGAATGATACTTGACTTATCATTATATTACTTGTTGATCATGTATACTTGCGTTCAGTGCGTAATTGAGAATTTATCCTACATGTATATCAAAGGGTATGCTTGGGTGTAATAAGTTTTATATAGAGATAATGAATGATCAATAAAGAATCTACCACTTCTAGTAAAAGAAGAGAAATGTCCTACGTGATTCGATAAATGAAAACCCAGGAATCCTTGGCCAAGGTGGAATGAAATTAGAAATGAGTTTCTAATTTTCATTTATTCGAAGTTATGCATTTGAGAATCGAAATACATATAATTAAATAAAATTAGACTTGACAGTAATTCCATGTCTTATATTTAATTGAGACATTGTATGATGGAAGGATTGAATTTTATGTTAACTATTTACTCAAAGGTTCTTTTATGATTAATGTTGAAATTTATATTATCTACAAAGTCGTTGATTGCTAAGGAGACTTGTCCTTATTGTAGAATAAATATTATTTATTTAAATAAATTAATAGTTTAATTTATTTGTTTAAATAAGATCATAATTGTTCTAATTGATTTATTCATAAGTCGGTTTAATATGGAGAACCTAAAGGGTCACACCATAAAAGGAAGAATATTTATTTAAAAAGTAAATAACATAATTTTAATAATAAGATAAGTGTATTTAATTTAATCTATGGTGATAGAATAAATTAAATAGCTTAATATTTATTAATTAATATTTTAGAAATATTAAATATAAATTAATAAGAGGAGTCTTATTATTATTACTATTATTATTAAGTTAATTCCTAAAGGTGTTTGAGAATTAATTAATATTAGTACTCTCATATATTCCTAATGAGATTAGGAAGCTAATTAATTAATAAGTTTAATGAATTAAATAAAAAAGTCTATTCCTAAATAGTTTAGGAGGGTTCCCTACATCTATAAATAAGAAAGTCTTTTTATGGAGAGAGGGTGATAAGTTATGCACTTTATTCCAAGAGTTGGGAGAGTACACCTTTTCTATTTGAGATAGAAAAACTAGAATTTAGTCAAATACCCTTCTTCTTGAGTTTTTATTCTTCCTTGGTAGATCACCTCTAGAGGCCAAACACTTGGGTGGCTAACGTTGATCAAAGGAAGGAATCAATCCAGCATATTCGAGGAGAGCACGAAGGATTAGGAGTTGAACTTGTACCTGAGGAAGCTCGAAACTTCAAGGGTATGAATCTTTTTCATCTCTTTCGTTTAATTAATAATTGCGCATAAGGATAATCTGGGTATATGGTTTGTAAAATTTTAAAATCAGTTTTTACCATGCTTCCATTACTTTGATTGTCTATACGAATATTACAAACCTAACAGTGGCATCAGAGCCAAACATTTATGCGAGTTATTAATTGTTCAGATTTGATGTGTTTGGAACGATTTAATTGGGCATAATTGTTAGCAAAGACTCATGTTTTTGAAGAAAAATTGCACAATTCGCGAACCGAAAAAATAGTTTCTGGAGACTTCATACTGCAGTTATCGATTCATGATCTGATCACGGTATGCCGCAACGCCTTCTCTGTGTTCTAAAAAACGCTGATGTGGCGCTGCAGTGCCCAAAGCCAGTTCAATTGGTGTGCTGTAGCGCGAGTTCCATGTTCTTGACATTGATGACGTGGCACTGCAGCGCCTGATCCTAGTTCATTAGCGTTGTTGTAACACCACTCTCTAGAAATAAAAATTTAATTTTTTTTGATTTTTAATTAAGATAAAATATTTATTTTAATTAAAATTAAATTATATATTTTTCTGTAATTCTAAATGAATAAAGGAGTTTATTTGATTTGGAATTGGATTGAAATAAAGATTTTATTTTAATTAGAATTGGATTTCATGCTCACTAATTAAAGTTGGAATTGAATTCCATGATAACTAATTGAAGTAGAAATTGGATTTTAAACTAACTATCATTGCCCATTAAATCGATATCAATGTCTATATTGAATTTTTTATTTATTGATGCATATATATGATGATATGTATGATAATAAATGAGATTGATTATGAACTATTGACAAATGTGATTGAATTTTATTTTAGTTGAATGCATGAATGTATGGATTTCATTAAATGGGGTCTGCGTACCTCATGTTCTCTAATTTTTCTTGATGTAATTTCTATCTCCCTCCTATGTACATCCCCTTGACTGCTGATCAAGATTTCTATTTAAATTAAATAGTTTATGTAATAGGATTAGTTAGAATTATCTTGACGAATTGGAGACCAAGGAGAAAGGATCGCTTGAAGACCTGTTTATAATGGAGTCCGTGTTTAAATGTAATAGTTATATTTAAATTTAATTCTTGCATACTAGGGTCTGACCTTTTGGTACACTTGGTGGCTCTAGTGAACCAAACTAGAATAAAGTCCATAATCAATTTAGGTAGAATATAATATTCTATATGCATGCTTATACTATATATAAATATATATATATATATATATATGCATGTACGCTAAACAAGATGAGACAATTAATAACAAACCCCTCAAAGAAATTATATTAAGTCCGAAGCATTCAAAGATATTTGGAATATCGAACGTCGCCTTCTAGCATGATAAAATGATAGAGTATCAGTTAATCATTATAAGTTTGTTGTGTCACGCAAGGCTTATTTTGATTTTTTGAGATATTTTATCACATTTAAATGCTTATAAATAGATTAAACGATGTTGTTTTATTGTGTCACACAAGGACAATGTTTTTCTTTTGAATATATGGAAGTGCTAGATTGGACTTAACTTGAATAATTTTGATTCGGATGTGTCACACTTGATCAAAATATTTTAAGAGGCAAAATAAAAGGAGTTACCTATTGATCTAATTGACAAGAGTTGTCTACCTATTTATTTATATATAGTTTGTTGTGTCACACAAGGCTATATACATTTGAAATGGGATCCTTAATCTCACTAGCAAATCTTTAATTAGATATTGACGAACTATATAAGTGAGGGTAATATAGTTTGAAGAAAATAGTGGAGGTACTAATTTAAAACAAGACCTAATTTATTTTGGTAAAATTAATTAATTAAATGAATGTTTGCTAAAATGTTTTGTTTCACATGTAGAATTTTAAAAATGTCACACTCACAAATTTCACTGCGCATCATATTGGATGCTAACAAACTTACCGGACCAAATTATACGGACTGGTTACGGAATTTGAGAATTGAGATAATCAAAAATTTGTATACCTGTTACTAATAATGCATGAGGGCAGAATCATCTTTTGTCTTCCAAAGACAACCCTGGAAGTCAAAATCATCAAGTCAAACCATGAGAGATCAAACTAAACACCGGTGATGACCCAATGAGATCAAATCAAACCTCGAAGACTACCCCGGGAGATCAAGCTAAACCCCGGTGACAACCCCGGGAGATCAAGCGAAACCCTGGGAGATCAAACTAAACCCCGGTGATAACCTCGGGAGTTCAGGCCAAA
The DNA here is from genome assembly GCA_020205615.1 of Panax quinquefolius. Classification (NCBI taxonomy): domain Eukaryota; kingdom Viridiplantae; phylum Streptophyta; class Magnoliopsida; order Apiales; family Araliaceae; genus Panax; species Panax quinquefolius. Next base: position 107,018,436 of record CM035153.1, read on the forward strand.
CCCCGATGACAACCCTAGGAGATCAAGAAAAACCCCAGTGACGACCTTGGGAGATCAAGCCAAACATTGGTGACAACCTTGGGAGATCAAACCAAACCCCACTGATAACCCCGGGAGATTAAGCCAAACCCCGGTGACAACCCCGAGAGATTAAGCCAAACCCTGGGAGATCAAACCAACCCCGGGTGACAACCTTGAGAGATCAAGCCAAACCCTGGGAGATCAAACCAAACCCCAATAAAAATGCTGGGAGATCAAGACAAACCCCGGTGACGGTCCCGGAAGATCAAGCCAAACCTCGGGAGATCAAGTCAAACCCCGATGACAACCCTGGGAGATCAAGACAAACCCCAGTGAAAAAATCAGGAAATCAAGAAAAACCCCGACGACAACCTCGAGAGATCAAGTTAAATCCCAGTGACAACCCCGGGAGATCAAGCCAAACCCCGGTGACAACCCTGAGAGATCAAGATAATTTAAATCCTGGTGATGACCCTGGGAGATCAAGCCAAACCCTGGTGATAACCCCAGGAGATCAAGTCAAACCCTGATGATAACCCCGAGAGATCAAGACAAACCCTGGGGATAACCCCGAGAAATCAAGATAAACCCCGACAACAACGCCGAGATATCAAGTGAAATCCTAGTGACAACCCCGGGATATTAAATCAAATCCCAGCGATAACCCCAAGAAGTCATCAAATCAACTTTAGAAACAACCCTGAATATAGACATGAGGCACTAACAATCAAACCTCGAAGATAACCCCGAGGAAGACAGATGCCACCACGTCAAGCTTAGAACCAACTTGGGAGGGCATAAGAGTAATTTTTCTAACTTAACATCAAATCAAGTCAAATAATAGCCATAAAGGTTATGCATAATCATAACGTCAATCTTAAGTGAAAACAACACAAAATATATCAACAAACGAACTGCGAAGACTCAAAGATGTGGTCATGGAACTGTCTTCTCTGATTCGAAAAAGGTCAAATCCCATGTCATTGTGTAGCTCTCAGAAAGGGATTTTTGAAATGGTATAGCACGCCTCCGTTGGATTCCCGGATTGAAAGTTATGAATGTTCGAGCAAATAATGCGTTGGTCGGAGTGTACGTACTTCAAGATAAACAGACCCATGGGGCCGGGCCCACCCGGGTCAGTAATAGGTAGACTCGCGGCTGATTTGGTCTATAAATAGACCCCCCTATCATCCATTTTAAAAAAAGAAAAAAGAAGAAAAGAAAAGGAATATGCCTATTTCAGCTCTTAACAACTCCAATAGTGTTCTAAACTTTGATATTCTTCTTTGTAAACACTTATATATATATATATATATATATATATATATATATATATATTATTAACACATCAAGTTTTAACCGGTCGAAACTGAGTTTTAAGCTTTAAAAGCAGTCTAAAGCTCTCCTCGCTACACACTGTAAGATCCTTTCATATCTAAAGCTTTTACTTGCTTTAATATATATATATATATGTCTTAAAGTGTATATATATGTATATATGTTAATTATTTACTGATTAAATATCAGTTTTAACTGTTCATTCAATGTAAAGTTATAATATTTAAATTTGTGAACTAGATTTATCTAAATGTAGCCATATCTAACTCTTAACCGATTCAAAAGTTATAAAACTGGAACCATTGAGTTAGAATAGCTAAGATTTATTTAAATCTAGTTTTCTTTCTAGTTTTGTAAATATTAAGCGTCTACGTGTTCCTAGATCTGTATCTAGAGGAAACGGGAAGCTTGGCTACGCACATGCAAGGATTTAACTGATGAATCTTTTGTTTTGCAACGTTTAGATTCTATCCTATAGTTTATTTCAATATTTGTTGTGCAAGCTTCTCAATGATATCCTATGAGCCTAAGAATTATGGGATCTACGATTAAATCCATGGATCTATATCTGATTCCAATGATGGACATATTTAAGCTGTATAGATAGCTTGCAGCCTCTTGTAAATGTAACCCTTGGCCTTAAAGCAAGGATACAGATTTAAGGCCCTGACATAATCAAATTGTGGTTTGTGTTGCTCGAGTCACTTCGATGGCTTTCATGCCTATAAGAGGCCCGACACTTATATATATATATATATATATATATATATATATATATATATTACTTTTCAATGATGCTTCGCATCTCAAGAATAAAATCAAAACAAGCCAAATACGGAATAAAATAGAAGTATCAAAGGCCTCAATTACTATACGTTAGGGTTTGAAAATTTCTTTCCAAAACTTCACCTTTAAATTCTTTGCTAAAAAATGGATTTTATGAATCAAACCCTTTGTATATAGGAGCAAAAGAGGCATAACGCTACTTTCAAACAAAGCACTGCAAATACATTTATCTGTATCACATCCACATATACACACACATGCTTATGGGATTGAAAAGACACGGTAATCGTGTTTCACGGAAGTCGGAGGGTGCTTCACACCATCCCCTCGCTTAAGCAAGCCCCCAAACTCCAAGAATCTTGGGTTCCAAACCAAATAAACAGAGTCATATTTGGGCCATATTGCAAACAAACCGCTACCAAAATTCCGGTTGAGTTGGTACAACTATTTAAACTCATACCGACTGACGAATCTATTTAATTGCCCCAATCCTAAAAATTAAATCTTTTCAAATCGTCGATATTTTGTCTGACTCTTTTGTCAATTTCACCCTTTCAACAAGATTCGAACCATGTAGAAAACATAAAGGGTAAAAAATATTTAAAAGAGGAATTTAAGAGAAATTTTTACTAACGTCGACAGGTGGCGACTCCATTGGAGAAAGTAGAAGGCTTAAACCGCTTTTCAAACTTTTCAAACTCCCTTTTTATCTGCTTGTGTGTGGATGTTGTCTTTATGTGGAATGGATGTAAATAAATGTTTTATTACTTTATATTAGTGCCTCGCACAATGTTATCATTACATACGGTGAGACGCGTTGTATGAGAATGTATGTTGTGTGATTCCTCTACTAGGAGGCGAACCTGTTGGCTTTTGATTACTGGACTCAAAGGAGACTAATCCTGTGAGGCTTAGGAAAGCGCCACTCAGATCCGCTCCAATTGAAAGATCGAATTAACTTTTCATCTAGTAAAATGTGATGATCTGGGGACCTTCATCCCGAAAAAAGCAGCGAGAGTAGACTAAGATAGGTCAGCCTCTGATAAACCAAATGCGAAGGGGAGTATCTTCATGTATTTCCCTTTCAATTCCATGTAAATTTTGATTTAATGTAAATTACGATTCCATGTAAATGTAAAGAAAAAGAAAAGAAAAAAAATGTGAATATCATTTCCATTCCCTGTCAATGTTATTATTGTACAGATATTAAATCCTATCATGTTATCTTGTCAGCAAAACAACTAACAGCTGTTTTGCAGGAAAATATTAAAAAATCTCGAAAAAAGACATATTGCATAACATGCATCCTGTTAATATATATATATATATATATATATCAAAATTAACATACCTACTTTTATTATAGGAAAAGATTGGTCCCACTATCGTGTGATGCACCCAAATTCAGGTACTAGAAACCCGAACGCAGTGCTTCACAATACCATTTCTCTGAGTAGAATAATACTAATAATAATAATAACAATAATATAAATACCAAACTTAATTTACATTTATATCAGAGTCTAATCCCAAGTACGCTACCTTTAAACATTCATTACAATACATGATAGAGAATATATCATCCTTATCTTAATAAAGTCAAACTATTACATAACATAACACCAACTTATTCTACAACCTTTCCTTTCTCTTTGTTCTTAGCCAAGCCTTCTGGTTGTTCACACTTAGATGAAAACATTTAAATTAAGCAAGGATGAGCATTTGAGTGCCCAACAAGTAATAGCAATCAATAACAGTTAGCTGAAAGGATTAAATGTTTTCTTTGAATGACACTTCTACAATAAATCAACAGTTGTGAAGTAAGTTGAACCAATAATAAACAACATATCAATTCTATATCAAAATTTTGAAACTACGTACAGGATTTAAATGAGTATCAGTCGACAGACTATAAACATTGTTTTTTATTTTCGAAAAGGTTAAACAGAACTTCATCTATAAACTGTCATAACTTACAGGCAAGAGGGTGACCATCAGCCCGTTATGCCCTGTATTGATCAATACTACATACAAGAATGATATTTTCATCCAGCATATCCGCCTTAGGCGCATAAAAGTTTCCCAGATTCGGGATGTTCATATTAGTCTAGAATCCGAACCAAAACAATTCGGTTGGATACAATAAAGTTCAATCTTGTTCAACAATATATTTTTAAATCTGTGTCTAGCTGAATCAAATAGCTTAGACGGCTTTCAAGTCAATGTATACATACTGGAAACCAATAAGTATGTATCAATATGTGATAAAATATAATGACTATCCAAGTGAGGACACTTGTATAACCATGCTTAGAAATTAACGAACAGGATATATATCTTGATCTATAATAACAGAATTAAGGAACTTGTACAACAGATTATAATTTAATAACTTACTTATACAAAATCATTGCATAAGTTATATACAAAGGTTAAGATATTTGAACAATGAAATAGAATAGTTCAGATGTTTGCTTACGCATGTCCATTGGATAAAGTAAATTCAAAGATAGGATACTTGTCTGGTCTGCTGCTTACAATTATGCAACTTAGTTTTATCTTTTATATCAAGCCCTATCATTAATAAGATCATTTATTCGATTAGAATAATATATCATAACACATAAAGATCGCTATTCATAAATAAAGACATAACCTAATCACATTGTCACATAAGTTTAATAATCATTAGATCACAAACAAACACTTATATAGACAATTTATATAAGTTCAGATCAATTCCTAAAATATTTTGGTGTACCGATGGCTTTATCGGGTAATTATCGGATCTAAGACTCTATCCTGTAGTTCAATATCCATTTAGATAACTCAAATATCCGTTATATTATTTTTAAATGACTTGTAATAATTTTTAATTAATTAATATAATTTATCATTTTTTCAAACACCCGAATCATTATTAAATGATTTAAATATTAAATAATTATATTATCATTAATATTTAATTAATATTAAAGTATTAATGAAAACCATTTTATAATATTAAAGTTATTTATAATAACTTAGAATATTTTTAAAACATTTTATTACCCTTAAATAATTTTTAAAACATTTAAAATTATTTTTAAATAATTACCATTAATATTTAAATATTAATGTATTATTTATCAAAATATTAAAAGTCATTAATTATAACTTAAAATATTTTTAATTCTTTTATATCTTTTTTAAATGATTTTAAATTAATAAAACCATTTTAAACTATTTATTTAATATAATTATTAAATAAACCTAATATCATTAATATTAAATTATGAATGAAATTTACCTTTAAATATTAAAAGTTATATTTTATAACTTAAAATATTTTTAAACTCTTTATTTTCATTTAAAATGATTTTTTAATATTAAAATCATTCTAAAACTAATTTATTTAATATAATTATTAAATAAATCTAATATCATTAATATTAAATAATTAATGAAATTTGCTTTAAAAATATTAAAAGTTATATTTTATAACTTCAAATATTTTAAATACCTTATTATCATTTAAAATGATTTTAACATAATAAAATCATTTTTAATTAATTTATTTAATGCATTTATTAAATAAATTAAATATCAATAATATTCAAATAAATTCTAATATTTCTGAAAATATATCAAAATATTAAAAGTTAATTTTTATAACTTAAAATAATTTTTTGAATTTTTAGAAATTAATTATATTTTTAATTAATTTTTAGAAAATAAATTAAATAAAATTATTAAATCTGTCACTATAGCCTTTAGCGACAAAAACCGTCGCCTAAGGTGTTCTTGAGGCTCAAGAACATTCATACTCCAGTTTCGAGATAACATGTTTAACCAAGATTAATTTCCAATCTATGATGTTTCTGGGGATGTTATTGGTCAGATCTTGTAGTGTTAGTATAAGACTACACGATCCAACAACAAACATGGCATAACAACATAACACCAACGAGATCTAAGCCTTCAAAGTAGCTGTCAGAGTTGTTCTTCATTTCTGGGTTACCCAGAAATAAAAAACAGTTCGACTGCCCTACTTTGGGCTTCCACAACTTGTGATTTGTGTGATGTTTTTGTGATTTAAAGCTTTCAGTGTGTAGCCATTATGTAAATAAAGAAATCTATCACATAATATACATATAACAACATCACAAATAACAGATCCGGTCGGTCGAACTATGTGGAAGAGCGTGCTCATCGGTTTTACGGGTTACCCGGAAAAGCAGATGTCACGGTCATTTCGCACTGTTTGGTTTGACCATTACTAACAACATGTTTAATGTTTATGTGATCTAAAGACACTATCATGTAGTATAAACAACATACTACAACTTAGATGCAAGAACCATAACAAAACATCAAATCACTGTCAGATCTGGGAAAGATCTGGGTTACCCAGAACTTGTCCAGTCATGGTCGGTCAATGATGTTTGACCACCCATAACTTTTAACCTGTAACAGATTTGGCCCTGATTTGAGTTCTAGACCAAAGATCTCATAACATACTACATGTTCAAACATTTAAACAACAAAAACACATAACATACTGAGATCTATAGGACCTGACATTTGGTCGTGAGACCATATTTCTCAGTTTTTCCAGATTTTTAAAATCTTCAAATCCAAGCCTATAGATGTTATGGATCTAACATCTATCAACCCAGACCATCTATTTACACTATAAACAACCTATTACAAAACAAAATCATAACTTCTAACACAACATCAAAGGTCAGATCTTAGGTTTAGTGTTATACCTTTCTTGATCAAATCCTTGATTCTAGGCCACTGATTTGTTAGTGGAGGTTGTGGGGATTGATTTTGTGACTGATATGCTAAATATTTTCGCAGGTTTTGAGTGGAGAGAGTTTGGTTGAGAGTAAGTTATAGAAATGAGGTAAATATTAACTTTTCTCTCTCTTGATCCTTATATAATACATGGACGCAATGGATTTGGCTGGGAATTGGCTGAATTGTAGAGTTTGTAGCACATGACTATACTTAAGGTTGGCCAAAACCTACATATCTTGGCTAGATTTACAAGCAAGCTAATAAAGAATATGCATAAGGGTATTTTGGTCAATTGCATTGTAAATTTAATTGCAAAAATGTAATCTTGACAAACCCTTAGGGTTTGATCCTTAAGGTTTAACCCAAAGGTTTAGCACAAAGAATTTGTAGGATTTCTAATTTGGCTTTAAAATAAAAAATTTAGTTTCTAAAAATGCAAATTAAAGTTTCTTAATTACATAAACTTGAAAAATTAGGTTTAGGCTTTACAAATTATAATTAAGATCACTAATTTAGCAATTAGGGCTTATAATTTGATAGTTAGGGTTCCTAAATAACAATTAGGGTTTTAATTAGTAATTAGGGTTTTCTAAGTAATAATTAGGGGTTCTCTGATTATTATTAAGCTTCATACTTTAGCGATTAGGGTTCTAATTTAGTAATTAGGGTTTCTAAATACTAAATTAGGGTTTATAATTTAGAAGTTAGGGTTCCAAATTTAGAAATTAGGTTTTTCCTAAATATTATAAAAATGTATAATACCTGCCATTAGACACATTATCACAGTATCACAACTACATATCGACTTAACAAATTCTTAAAGTCGTAATCGACCTTCGAATTTAAGGTTTCTAACAATTAGGGTTTCCAAATATTAATTAGGATTTCTCTAATTAACATTAAATTCTATAATACGCAACATAAATCATATAACACAATCACTACATTATCTCGAACTCATAATTGAGTTTCAAAATAGGGTTTAACAAATTAATGCTAGGGTTTGGTCATGATACAACATAATTGACCAACCATTATTAATCCACATATAAAGTACATATTTATAACATTGAAATAAAAATAATATTAAATTATTATTCTCATTCCTTGATCAAAATCTAAAATTAGGGTTTGGATTCCATATATCGATTTATCTTGCATATATAGTACTATTAATTAAGTTAAAATAATTAACTTAATAATTTGAACTAAAATTCATATAATAAAATAATTAATATAATGATTCTAATAATCATTCATATATTATTTAAATAATATATAATCATATTTTCATGGAAATTAATTAATAAAATATTTTTACCACAAAATTAATTATAAAAATATAATTTATAATGATAAATAATTCAAAGAAAATTATTTTAAATTATTCATGTAATAAATAAATTTTTATTTATCACATAAATACATATACTTTACCTTGCATGTATTCCCACCTTTAAAATAAAATAATAATAAAAAAAAAATTTATACGTAAAATTTCTTATTTAATTATATAGAAAATAACGGGTTGTTACATTCACCCTCCCTTATAAAGATTCTGTCCCCGGAATCACCGTTTCAAAACTTATACATATAAGGGTATATAACATACACGGTCTTTGCAAGTAGATCTCGATCAGATTCTATCGAACCGATCTTTAATTAATCACCACAAAGCTTGTCTATCTGATTAAACGGAAATTTGATTTCTAAAAGAACTCAAATTCCTCCTTCAAAATTTCTTTATAAAATAATTTATTGTATATAAGGAAATCATATATACAAAAATAAAATTTATATGAATAATACCTGGAGTTCCCTCACCAGCTGCCACGGTATCCTGGACCGTCATGTTGAAGACTCTTGTGGTTGATTTTGTTGGCTTGCTTGATGATGTTGGTCCCGTAATTGCTAGAGTCCCGCTGCCTTTCCCCATGCTCACGCTTCCTACCTCCATTCTCCTTTTTGGACAGTCTTTCGCCTTATGTTCCGTCGACCCACATAGAAAACACCCACTATTCATCCTTGGATTGGGGCAATTGGGAGAGATATGTCCCTCCTGCCCGCACTTATAACACACAAACTTACCTTTCAGACACTCATTGTTGGTCGAAAAACCGATCACTAAACACGCGCAAGTATACGCGGTCTAACAAGTAATACAGTGATAAGGAAAGTGTCGAACCCACGAGGAACTATCACTAATATCTACCAAGTACCGACTTTGTATCGCTAAAGTCTTATTCGAAAAACAATAAATGGAAGTGTGTTTAATCTAAGCATAACTAATTATCAAAGCAAGTAAATGGATAACGAATGGGAAATGAAGGAATGACAAGCTAAGGTTACAACTTCACCCCACTCAGGCATTCTATCGAACACCTGGCATGCTATGTTTCATCAAACTACCTACCCTTCTCTCTCTGGTCTTAATGGCCACGACAATTTGTCGACCGAAAACACACAAGTGTCATACACCTTTGTCGAGGTATGCACAAACATATCCTTTCGAGATCCACCCGATAGGGAATAGAACAGAAAAGAACGTCCAAGCTAGATACAATCCTACATATGTCTATGCGAATTGATCATAACAAGGATTTAAGCATAAGTTCTCAAATAGGTCGCACGTGGCGCACATATATATATATATATATGTCTATTCTATGCACAACTTATGCAGTCTAAACCCACAATCACATGCCAATTTATTTAGGTGTAAATCTACAATCCTTCTGTCGATATCATGTAAATTACCAAAATCATCACTAATGTTTTAGCGAGAATCATTAAGCATAAATACATTAAACCAAATCATATGGTGCCAACCAAAGAGATAAGACAGTCGATTTAAATAATAAAGGGTTCCATTATAACCTTAGAGCAAATACTTAGCTCATAGCTATTGAACAAAATATATAAGTAGAAATAAAGACAACATTTATGGATTACAAAATCAGAGACAATAGATAGATAAGAAGAAACTCTATCAAAGCCCTTAAATCTCTAAGCATTCTGCTCAAATCAAGCTTTCCAATCCATATCGCTCACTGCTCGTGTTGCTCCAAGGAAAACCCAAACTTCTCCCTAATCTATATTTATAGAGATTAACTACGAGCTAGAAAGAGAAAATACAGAATAAGAAAACTAAACTAAGCTATCCTATTTTCTGATATATCTTCTCAGATATGATCTATACAATGTATCTTATGCAGAGGCTTCTATTTCCTTTTATATCTGTCTCCTTTCTTTTGCTAGGTCAAACACAAGACCTCTCTCCGCTCTGGGCACTTAGAAGGTGGCGCGACATGACATGGACAATTACTCTCACGGGTGGTGGCTATGGCCACATTAGTTTGAGAACACAGAGCTTTGGCAACAGTAGCACGAGTCCAAGAAGGGTAAGTGGCGCTACGGTGCCAAGGTGACTTCAAAGAAGGGGTGACCTGCATCATGGCATGAAGTTAAAGCCTTGGCATTGGCACCACAGCGTGGGTATATGTAAATTGGCCATTTTATCCCTAAAAGCATGGAAAAGACCTAAAAATCCCTACATTAAATTAGTTAAGCGCAATAACACTATAATCATATAAAACTATACAAAATCTTTGAATTCAGGCGATTATTTAAGTCATAAAGTATCTGATTCGCGGGTATAAATCTCACTCATCAAATACCTCCAAACTTAAGTCTTTGCTTGTCCTCGAGCAAACTGTCTAACACAGAAATAACATTAGTAATTTAACAAGCGAAAGAAATATAAAACTATATACTAGCATCGTGGCTACAAATCTCAATCATAGCTACTCCCAGATAATAAGGTAAACACAGGCATGAGTAAGGGTTCATTCTATTTCAAGCATAAGACTGTATTCGATCCATTCTATGTGTGTGTGTGGAGACCAACCGTCCTAACTAATCATACCAGAAACAAGTTCGCACAATTGATTGTTAATACTAATATGCACACTCCGTAACTTAAACATTCAACAAGCATTAAGAATAAGACACAAGTGCAGAAAAGGATCAAAAGACTCTAGCATGAAGACAATACAATCTGACTCGGACAATCCTTAATTACCTTAGGCTAATCAGAACTACCCATTAATGAGCTTTTGATCAGTGACTCCCAAGCCAGACGACTTTAGGGCATTAGGTGTAGAACACCCCTAAGAATCTAATAACTCGAGCAGCAAAGGCCACGTAATCAACATAAGCCAAATTAGACTTTACGAGAATCAAAGATTATTATGCGAGTGCATTTTATGCTCCATCTCAATATCGGTCCTGCGTTTATGGGCGAGTGCGTTTTACGCTCCATCTCGACCCACCGTAAGACTTTCGATATTCAATCTTCTAATCATTTTATTCTTTTTTTTATATATCTAAACATGCACGAATCAAAGATCTAAAACTGTATAAACGTCTAAGTCTTTTATTACCTTGTAAAAATGAAAGTTTATAAGAGTGAACAAACTCTCAAAGTAATAAACACACGAACTCAAATTCAAAAAAAAAAACTAGTTAACACAATTGGTCGGTACTTGCTAGAAGGACGGATCAATAACAGTCTCAACTTATCAACTAACAAACCCCTAGTACATACATAGTTGACACAACTCTAAGGGAGACATACTTAATTGTCATTTGTCATAGCCACAATCAAAAATCAATAATGTATAACACCCTTGCTTAAAAGTAGCTCAAAATAGGGTAAAAAGGCCATTAACATGGCACAAGCATATCAATCTATATAAGCCCCAAAAAGATGGCTATAAACCACAAACCATGCTGATAATAATCAAGGCATTAATAAATAATAACCAAAAGCAGTTCATGACATTCATAATAATAAAAATCCAAAATATCATCCCGCAGTTCAAAAACAACTGCATCACAATACTGAAAATAAACCAAAGCAAAGTACTAAATATTCAACTTAACATGGCATTTGACAGAAATAAACAGATAATGACCCTAACACCCCCAAACTTAAGGTGGGAAATGCCCTCATTGCTAAACATATACCAATTGATACAAGAGGGCTTCCTTGAAGATCGCTCACTCGACATCAGCATCGTTCTCATCAGCTTCGGCGGGCGGTGATGGTGGAGAGTATGATGGGAAGACAGGAGGCTCTGGGAACTGGTATGGTGTGAAATCAGCGTTCTCAGCATAGTAGTCGGTGTAAATGCTCTTCATGGTGTTCACCAGCTTCGCCTGGTACTGCATCGCAATGTCCTACCTCTGCGCCACTGCTGCAATGTGCCTCTGCTGCCTCCGAGCCTCGACGTCATGATTTTGATGCAGCAGGGTGAGGGATGCCATGATGTCGGCCAGTAGTCCCTGTCCAGCTGGGTTGGCGTCTGGAGCGGCGTCTGGAGGCTGCGAGGGCTCGACCTCTGCTGTAGGAGGTGGCAAGGTAGGTGGCTTGTATCCCTCGCCTCTAACATGAGACTCTGCCCCGTCCCACTCATAGTAGCATTTGATGGTCAAATGGTCAATGATTATCATGGGTGGCAAGGCTATCTCCTCAGGCCCCCACTGAATACCTTCTTGCTTACACAAGCGAGTGATCATTGATGGATGTGGAAGTCCTGCATCGACGTTGCTCTTAATTTCCTTCAGAATGGAGTCATGAATAAGCACTCTAATATCCACATGCATACTCGTGACAATGGCAAATAGCAGAATCGCCCTATCCTTCGTCACGTCGCTCAGATGCCGGGTCGGGATCATGTTGGCACATATGAAGTTGAACCACGTCTTCCCGTAGCGACTGAGTGCAGATGTCGGGAAACTGGTCTTTTCACCCGTGTAGTCATTTTTCTTCCACGTAGTCCCAGGCTTGCAGAGCCGCCTAATGATATCCTCTAGATCATAGTTGCGGAGTCCCGGCTTCAGATAGTCCCTGCCCTCATAGTTGGGTGTGGCGAACAAGGCATTGATGGCCTAACTATTAAACGCCACTAATTTCCTCCGTATTTGGACAACAACAGGGCCTTCAAGATTGGTGTTGGCATAAAAGTCCTGAACCACAGATACAACAGCGGACCCAGGTGGTTTTGTGAAGTGGATCCAATTGCATTCAATTATCATGGTGGTTAGTTCACCATCCTTCTTGTCCGGCCTGAACCACCGCTCAGGAATCAGATTTCGTGCGGTAAAGGAGCTTTTGTATCTTTTCCATGCCTCCTTATTCACGAATTTGATGTTGTCCCATTCTGTTGGTGGTGTTGCAGACGATGATCCTCAGACACTAAGTCATTGTCTTTTGGGTGCTATGTCAGAATTTTAGTTGATGAGGTTGAAAAACAGTCCCTAAACAGTGTTACACTTTGTAGAAACGACCCTTGAAGCAATGCACAACAAATCCTCAATGAACTCCACTAAGTCTTTACCAAAACGGTCAAGTTTCTCTTTTAGGAAAATTAACAAACACCGTGCGTGCGCTTGGAAAACTAAACTTGGATAACCTTTGTTTGAAAAATGCTTAAACCCGATTTCCGTCAGTGGAAATCACACAAATACACAGCAAGTATTGCACAAATCCAAATAGTTAACCCTCGATTGGCTTCTGAATGACTTAAATCCAAAATTACCTTGAGGGAGCAAAAACCCTAGGTTGATTCTGATCTTCCTAATTTGCGTGTACTTGGCCTGGCGTCTTGAGGGAACAAGAAGCTGATCTTGTGTGCAGTGTGATTAAGGGCTAGGGGTAGGAGAAATATGGCGACTTTTGATTTTGGGTTGCTTGTGTGCGTTTGTATTGCCTAAACTGCTGAGATAATTGGGAGGTGAAGTGGCTAATGCTAGCCAAATGGCGCTTTTAAAATCAAAACTTCATTTTGCTGTCTTGTGGCCATGAAGCTATCCTTCTTTCTTTCGACCCTCACGACGCGAGTTAATAGTAGGCTCAAAATCAGGGTGGCTCTGCATGACTGGATGTTTCTTCAGTCTTGGCCTTGCAATGCACAGAATTAGCGATTTGTGGGACTCGTTAGTGAAAGTTGGCATGAAGTTCCTCTTTGTTCCTTGGTATTGCTATGACAAGTGAAAATCTAGAATTTACACATGGCGTTACGGCGCGAAGTCCCATGTATATGATAGCGCTGCGGCGCCAGTGTTGTATATGAGTTTTTTCTTAACAAAAACCATGTATTTAGCTAACAAACCTTAAACAGATATCATACAAGCTTGATACCCCTTATTTCTAGCTAACATAAACACTAGCAACATACTAAATAAACATGTTGCCTACATCCTATATTTGCAGAATCATGCACATCAGTTACTACAATGCATTATAATTAAACTGGCAGCAATGTTAACAGACTAAAACAAAAAGAATAAATGTAAACTAGACATAAGTGAAGAAAATTGATACTGAGATGGGGGTGCCTCCCCACCAAGCTCTTGTTTTAAATTCGTTGGCTTAACTATACCGATGTCGCTCAATCCGGCTCATAAGCGAAATTGACCATTTCATGCCGCCTATTCGTCAATTCCGTTAATGTTTTGGCCTACATGAGATATTGCCCATTCTCCTTTCCATCATCCATCCAATCATCCATCGGCACAAAGAATCTTTCGCCACTGGAATTATCCACTAATTCGCCTATTTCTTTAAATTGAAAGCTTTCTTCATGCTCTAGTGGGCCCTCTAGGGTTTCCACAGTTAAAAGCGTGGTTTTTGATTGTAGATCAGTATTGACTATACAACCACTGTTTATCCTTTTGTATCTAACTTCAGACTCCACCGGTTGGCTAGTTTGCACTATGACGTCTCCCTCAACTATTGTGCGAGACTCATCGCATTTTCCTTGCGTATCTACCGTGTAATGCTCTACTGCTTCATCGTCAGGATTAATAATGACCAGTAGATCGACTTACCGTGGATTTGTGATGGCATTGACGAGTTGCCCCAATTGATTTTCAAGGCTGTGCAATGCGGCTTCTTAGCTTGCCATCTGAACCTCATTTCTCTCAATAAAGTTGGTGAAAAGCTCCCCAAGCCTGTTCTCTTCTTCCCGTATTGAGGACTCAAATTTCTCATTAGGTCGAGACGTAACCTCATATTGCGGCGGAGATTGGTTGTCAAACTGATTTGGATAGGAGTAATTCAGATCTTGATATTTCTCTTGACTGTAGTCCCAAGAGTTTGGATAACCCTGACAGTTTGGATGATAGGAGATCGGTTTAATGTTACCTCATTCCTGAAAGTAGGAATCTTGAGTGGATTGACACTCAAGATTATCAGAAAACCTCAAGACATTGGCAATTTGAAATTTCAATTGCTCGAGTCCTTCTTCCGAGCTTGGTTGTGTCGTCCTCTCATAAGGCCATTGATAACAATGATAGTCCATTACCTGTAAACTCAAAAACAAAAAAAAAAAAGATCAAACAAATAAAAGAAATATATATATGTTCAAATTAAGACTAAATTGATTTAAATCAATATTGGACAATATTAGAATAACAGTTTCCCAGCAACGACGCCAAAAACTTTTTGGTCAGAAAACCGATCACTAAACACATGCAAGTATACGCTGTCTAACAAGTAATACAGTGATAACGAAAGTGTCGAACCCACGAGGAACTATCACTAATATCTACCAAGTACTGACTTTGTATCGCTAAAGTCTTATTCAAACAACAATAAATGGAAGTGTGTTTAATCTAAGCATAACTAATTATCAAATTAAGTAAATGGATAACGAATGGGAAACGAAGGAATTACAAGCTAAGGTTACAACTTCACCCAACTCAGGCATTCTGTTGAACACCTGGCGTGCTATGTTTCATCAAACTACCTACCTTTCTCTCTCTGGTCTTAATGGTCACAATAATTTATCGACCGAGAACACACAAGTGCTCATACACCTCTATCGAGGTATGCACAAACATATCCTTTCCAGATCCACCCGATAGGGAATAGAAAAGAAAAGAACGTCCAAGCTAGATACAATCCTACATATGTCTATGCGGATTGATTATAACAAGGACTTAAGCATAAGTTCTCAAATAGGTCGTACGTGGCGCACATATATATGTCTATTCTAGGCACATCTTATGCAGTCGAAACCCACAATCACATGCCAATATATTTAGGAGTAAATCTACAATCCTTCTATCGATATCATGTAAATTACCAAAATCATCACTAATTTTTTAGCGAGAATCATTAAGCATAAATATGTGACGCCCCCAAAATAGGTATACATCACCCATTCTGAGTCGCCAAATACATGGTGTAGAATACAAATACAAACTTAAATATACAACATGAGCTGTGAGTTTTAATACAAATATTATCTTCTAGACAGTATTCAAACTCAAAATAAGTCCTCAATACATTTATTATCACATTATTTCATAGAATAGTGAGGACTAATAATGCTATCACCTGGACCGTCACTCTGTTCCCCGACTAGTCCCGGCTACGTTCTCAATTTCTAAAGAGAACAATGAAAGCAAAAGGGTGAGCTCAACTAGCCCAGTAAGAAATATTATGACTAAGATAATGCAGAATAAATTATCCTTAGCCTTCAACGGTATAACAACTGATAGAATATAATAGACAACAAATTTTAGATCATAACTGCACTAGAATAAGCAATCCATTTGAAGAGTCAAGTAGAGCATAAAATCTACTATCTTCTATTATTTAAAAGATTTATCGTTAATTTTATCGCTGAGACTCAACTTAATAAATAATCCACATCATCGAATCATCCCTGCACTACGAGCCAAGGATATTCCTTAGTATCATGACCACAAATTATCCTTGCACTACGGGCCAAAGATAATTGTGTTTTCATCAACGGTCATAATCATGCCATAAAACAATTCATCTTTGCACCCTTGGCCGAAGAGAATCCATGACCATAATTATACCAAAAACTGTCCATCAATGCACTACGACCAATGAGGACTTTTATCACATCATTTGTAACATTACGGTCTTAATGATACCGAATAATCCCTGGTCATAATCATACCAAGTCCATCTATGCACTACGGGTAAAAGATGATTTTTATAACAATATAAGCATAAGGATGATGACAATGACATAATAATTCAATAAAACAAGTTCAAGGATAAATTTTAAAGATTTATAATTTAATTTATCCAGAATTCAATAACGTTCAAATTGTCAACATGATACTACTTTGTGGAGTAAAATTCCAGGATAATATTGTACCAAAAATGATTTGGACCAAAAATGAATCAATTTTTATCATAAATAGTACCCCTGTTGAATAGTACTCGAGTGAATAGTACCCCATGAATAGTAACCAATGAATAGTACTCCAGCATGAATAAGTTAAACTTTATCAAGAATGCTCAGAATAATATTTCCATGAAAAGATACTAGATGAAACGCAAATATCAAAGATATTCTACTAATTTCATGAAATATAAAAGCCAAAACTTTAACCAAATGAGTATAGAATGAAGATCAAAACATGGATACAATCAATGATAGTAACCATAATAGACATCTGGGACGAAAAAGAGAAAATTTTATTTTTCGGTGAATAGTGTCGTATTTGTGAATAGTGCCGTATACGTGAATAGTATCGTATATGTGAATAGTAACCCCGACACAAAAAGGTAGAAATTTCACAATAAAATTCATATCAATATTTCGACATAATGATATTGAAGAAAATAATATCATTTACGAAGAAAATAACATCCCTTACCTCAAAATAACAGTAGTTCTGATCGGAATATCGGATGTAAAGCCGAAGGAAACTTGCACTGAATAGTAACTCCCAAAGTATCTAAATACTCACAAAAATTGCTCGATAATATAGGAAGAAAGAAACTTGGTTTTCGGTGTGATTTTCAATTCTAACCTAAGCGCCTATTTATAGGAAAATGCTAGAACGCCATAGGAAACTAAATTAAAAAAATATTATTAATTTTATTTTTCTTCCACGCATGCCAAGCTAGACCAAAATCTCAGCCACCACAGTGGGGCCCATCCAAAATCAGCACATGTATTCAACACTAACCAAAAGTGGGTCCCACCCATAATTTTAATAAAAATATTTTATTTTTCGAAACATCAATAATTCATAATAAATAGCCCTTTTATCAGAAAAATATGAATTTTATGTCCATTTCACACGAAATCGAATTCTCTACAACTTTACAGAAGAACGTTTTTCCAAATTCCAGACATAAAATATCCGAAATCAACAGTGCAACCTGCCTAATTTCTCATTCTGCCTAACCTTTCTCATCTGCCAACCTTTTTCATTTTTCAATGCTTAAGGTATAAATTTCAATTAGTGAGGCCCCCACTTGGAACAAGGATTGCAAGAAAGAAATGGCCACCAATTTAGAAAACAACTTGCAGGAAGAAAAATTAAACCACCTTTGAAAAAGAAAAGGACAGCCACTGTATTTCTTTTGAAATTAAGTTTGCAGGCATTACTCCAACACCATCCAACTTAGAAAAACAACCAAGCTAGCATTCCAAAATCATTTTGATTACCTTCATCCATTAATCACATGTTTATATATATATATATATATATATATAATATTATTATTTAAACAATTATAATATATTATAATAATATATTTGAATGAATTATTTTATCAGAAAAGATAAAATACCAATTTTCACATGCTAACAAAATTCCTCCATTTAAATCCATAATGAATAAATATTTCTAATCATATAAATCAATAATTAATTATTCACAAATAATATTACAGAATCACAATAATGACAACTAGGTCGTTCCTAGGAAAGAGGGGGCTTTCCGATAAGAATTTCTCCTTACTGGCGCGCAATTAGGTGACCAAACATCTCCTTGACAGAACTTTCTAGACATTACCAATAATGCTATCTAATAATATTATTCAAATAATATGAATTATTGATTTGATAATGGGAAATATTGTGCAATGACAATTATTGAAACAATAATAATATAAAATATCAATGCAGCAATTATTGAATCAATAAAATAAAATATTGAACAATAATTATCGTAATAATTATTGAGAGTAAAGGCTCTTCACGTAAGAATCAATAATTCAAAAATACTGTGCAATACCGTGTGCTACTGTGCAACAACGCATATTATTGTATTTTAACCACCAGGTATTCCAACAGTGTTAATGGTAATAACTACGCCGTTATTTATAAAACTCAAACTTGTCATTTTTTTCATCCGACAGTTATTCTGTTATGGGGCCACAAATGGCTGCTCCGTCGTACGAATATTCCCCAACAAAAAGAATATTCCCCGACCAATCGAATATTTTATAACCACTTGCTTACTTTTCAAAATTTATAAATATTACCCACAACTATAACATTATTTCAAATCCATACTATAATATAAAAAAAAATATTTCGAGAAAATTTAATATTTATTCATAAAATTTTGGTTCTCACAATCTCCCCTACTTATGAAATTTCGCCCTCGAAATTTACGTACGTACCTGGTATGTCGAACATATGAGGACACTTCATCAGATTCTAACTCTTGAGGTATAACCTTTGAGCGTAAAATATATTCCTTCTTATCCAAGATTTTAATAGGTACCTCTTCATACGTTAAATCTTCCGTTATCTCGTCCGGTTCTAAATCAATAGTGTGGTTCGGGTCGTCCACATATTTATGTAACATCGATACGTGAAAAACACGCGACATACTTGGCATTAAGGAGAGTCTATAGGCCACAGTTCCTACTCGATCGAGGATTTTAAATGGGCCGCCTTCATCGACTCATGTTTCTTGAATAACGCCTTCTTGAACCTTCTTCTTCACATTCATCAGCTCCGGGTCTGTAGCCTTAACATTATTGTTTAAAGTCGGTTCTAATCGTATATGTGTTATCTTCACGTAGGTTCGTATATTCGCACTTGTAAACGCATACGATCCTCTACTCCACACGTCGGCTAACACGTTCGCTTATCCCACGATGGTATTGAATGGTATAATCGTAATCTTCAACAGCTCGAGCCAAGGTCTTCAGCGCATATTACGTTCGTTTTGGGTAAAGAAATATTTAAGGGTTTTAGAAATGGGTTTTGTACTGGGTCAATACAAAATTTACTTTCACGCTTTGGGGTAGGTCAAGAAGTCTTCAGGGAATACGTTAGGAAATTTATTAAGGCTAGAAATAGCTTAGACGGCTTTCAAGTCAATGTATACATACTGGAAACCAATAAGTATGTATCAACATGTGATAAAATATAATGATTATCCAAGTGAGGACACTTGTATAACCATGCTTAGAAATTAACAAACAAAATATATATCTTGATCTATAATAACAGAATTAAGGAACTTGTACAACATATTATAATTAAATAACTTACTTATACAAAATTATTGCACAAGTATATACAAAGGTTAATATATTTGAACAATGAAAAAGAATAGTTTAGATGTTCGCTTACGCATGTCCATTGCATAAAGTAAATTCAAAGATAGGATACTTACCTGGTCTGCTGTTTACAATTATGCAACTTAGTTTTATCTTTTATATCAAGCCCTATCATTAATAAGATCATTTATTCGATTAGAATAATATATCATAACACATAGTACTGCTATTTGCAGTAAGCACATAACCTAATCATATTGTCACATAAGTTTAACAGTCATTGGATCACAAACAAACACGTATACAGACAATTTATATAAGTTCAGAACAATTCCTGAAATATTTCGGTGTACCAACGGCTTTATCGGGTAATTATCGGATCTAAGACTCTATCTTGTAGTTCAATATCCATTTAGATAACTTAAATATCAGTCATTTTATTTTTAAATAACTTATAATAATTTTTAATTAATTAATATAATTTTTCATAATTTTTCAAACACCGGAATCATTATTAAATAATTTAAATATTAAATAATTCTATTATCATTAATATTTAATTAATATTAAAGTATTATTGAAACCATTGCTAAAATATTAAAGTTATTTATAATAACTTAGAATATTTTAAAACATTTTATTACCCTTAAATGATTTTTAAAATATTTAAAATCATTTTTAAATAATTATCATTAATATTTAAATATTAATGTATTATTTATCAAAATATTAAAAGTCATTAATTATAACTTAAAATAGTTTTAAGATTTTTAAAATAATAAAACCATTTTTAAACTATTTATTTAATATAATAATTAAATAAACCTAATATCATTAATATTAAATTGTTAATGAAATTTACCTTTAAATATTAAAAGTTATATTTTATAACTTAAAATATTTTTAAAGTCTTTATTTTCATTTAAAATGATTTTTTAATATTAAAATTATTTTTAAACTAATTTATTTAATATAATTATTAAATAAATCTAATATCATTAATATTAAATAATTAATGAAATTTTCTTTAAAATATTAAAAGTTATATTTTTAACTTAAAATATTTTTAAAACCTTATTATCATTTAAAATGATTTTTAATATAATAAAATCATTTAATTAATTTATTTAATGAATTTATTAAATAAATTAAATATTAATAATATTCAAATAAATACTAATATTTAAGAAAAATATGTCAAATTATTAAAAGTTAATTTTTATAACTTTAAATAATTTTTAAAATATTTTTTGGAATTTTTAGAAATTAATTTCTATTTTTAATTGATTTTTAGAAAATAAATTAAATAAAATTATTAAATTTGTCGCTATAGCCTTTAGCGACAAAAATCATCTCCTAAGGTGTTCTTGAGGCTCTAAAACATTCATACTCCAGTGTCGATATAGCATGTTTGACCAAGATTAATTTCCAATCTATGATGTTTGTGAGCATGTTATTGGTCAAATCTTGTAGTGTTAGTGTAAGACTACACGATCCAACAACAAACATGGCATAACAGCATAACACCAACGAGATCTAAAACTTCAAAGTAGCTATCAGAGTTGTTCTTCATTTCTGGGTTACCCAGAAATGAAGAACAGTTCGACTGCCCTACTTTGGGCTTCCACAACTTGTGATTTGTGTGATGTTTTTGTGATTTAAAGCTTTTAGTGTGTAGCCATTATGTAAATAAAGAGATCTATCACATAATATACATATAACAACATCACAAATAACAGATCCAGTCCGGTCAAACCATGTCAGAAGACATGCTCATCGCTTTTTCGGGTAACCCGTGAAAATGAGATGTCACGGTCGTAGATTACTGGTTTAACCAACCATTACTATCAACATGTTTAATGTTTATGTTATCTAAAGATACTATCATGTAGTATAAACAACATACTACAACTTAGATGCAAGAACCATAACAAAACATCAAATCATTGTTAGATCTAAGCTCCTAAACTTCTTGTTAGTCGGTTCTGGACAAGATCTGGGTTACCCATAACTTGTCCAGTCATGGTCGGTCAACGATGTTTGACCACCCATAACTTTCAACCTGTAACAGATTTGGCCCTGATTTGAGTTCCAGACCAAAGATCTTATAGCGTACTACATGTTCAAACATTTAAACAACAAAAACACATAACATACTGAGATCTATGGGACCTGACATTTGGTTGTCAGACCATATTTCTCAATTTTTCCAGTTTTTTTAAATTTTCAAATCCAAGCCTATAGATGTTATGGATCTAACATCTATCAACCCAGATCATCTATTTACACTATAAACAACCTATTACAAAACAAAATCATAACTTCTAACACAACATCAAAGGTCAGATCTTAGGTTTAGTGTGTTATACCTTTCTTGATCAAATCCTTAATTCTAGGCTACTGATTTGTTAGTGGAGGTAGTGGGGCTTGATTTTGTGACTAATATGCTAAATATTTTCGTAGGTTTTGAGTGGAGAGAGTTTGGTTGAGAGTAAGTTGTAGAAATGAGGCAAATATTAACTTTTCTCTCTCTTGATCCTTATATAATACATGGATGCAATGGATTTGGCTGGGAATTGGCTGAATTGTAGAGTTTGTAGCACATGACTATACTTAAGGTTGGCCAACAACTACATATCTTTGCTAGATTTACAAGCAAGCTAATAAAGAATGTGCATAAGGGTATTTTGCTCAATTACATTGTAAATTAATTAATGGCAAAAATGTAATCTTGACAAACCCTTAGGGTTTAGCCCTAAGGTTTGGCAAAGAGAATTTATAGGATTTCTAATTTGGCTTTAAAATAAAAATTTTAGTTTCTAAAAATACAAATTAAGGTTTCTTAATTACATAGACTTGAAAAATTAGGTTTAGGCTTTACGAATTATAATTAAGATCGCTAATTTAGCAATTAGGGCTTACAATTTGATAGTTAGGGTTCCTAAATAACAATTAGGGTTTCAATTAGTAATTAGGGTTTTCTATGTAATAATTATGGTTTTCCTAATTATTATCAAGCTTCATACTTTAACGATTAGGGTTCTAATTTAGTAATTAGGGTTTTTAATTACTAAATTAGGGTTTATAATTTTGAAGTTAGGGTTCCAAATTTAGAAATTAGGTTTTTCCTAATTATTTTAAAAATGTATAATATATGTCATTGGACAAATTATCACAGTATTACAACTACATATCGACTTAACAAATTCTTAAAGTCGTAATCGACATTCGAATTTAAGGTTTATAACAATTATGGTTTCCAAATATTAATTAGGGTTTCTCTAATTAACATTAAATTCTATAATACGCAACATAAATCATATAAAACAATCACTACACAGTCTCGAACTCATAATTGAGTTTCAAAATAAGGTTTAACTAATTAATGCTAGGGTTTGGTCATGATACAACATAATTGACCAATCATTATCAGTCCACATATAAAGTACATATTTATAGCACTGAAATAAAAATAATATTATATTATTATTCTCATTCCTTGATTAAAATCCAAAATTAGTGTTTGGATTTCATATCTGATTTATCTTACATATATAGTACTATTAATTAAGTTAAAATAATTAACTTAATAATTTGAACTAAAATTCATATAATAAAATAATTATTATAATAATTCTAATAATCATTCATATATTATTTAAATAATATATAATCATATTTTCATGGAAATTAATTAATAAAAATATTTTTACCGCAAAATTAATTATAAAATATAATTTATAATGATCAATAATTCTAAGAAAATTATTTTAAATTATTCATGTAATAAATAAATTTTTTATTTATCACATAAATACATATATTTTACCTTGCATGTATTCCCACCTTTAAAATAAAATAATAATAATAAAAAAATTATACGCAAAAATTCTAATTTAATTATATAGAAAATAACGGGTTGTTACATGACAATGTCATCATTATATACGGTGAGACGCGTTATATGAGAATGTATGCTGTGTGATTCCTCTACTAGGAGGCGAACCTATTGGCTTTTGATTACTGGACTCAAAGGAGACTAATCCTGCGAGGCTCAGGAAAGCACCACTCAGATCTGCTCCAATTGAAAGATCTAATTAACTTTCCATCTAGTAAATTGTGATGATCTGGGGACCTTCATGCCGAAAAAAGCCACAAGAGTAGCCGAAGATAGGTCAGCCTCTGATAAACCAAACGCGAAGGGGAGTATCTTCATGTCTTTCCCTTTCAATTCCATGTAAATTTCGATTTAATGTAAATTACGATTCCATGTAAATGTAAAGAAAAAGAAAAGAAAAGAAAATGTGAATATCATTTCCATTCCCTCTCAATGTTATTATTGTACAGATATTAAATCCTATCATGTTATCTTGTCAGCAAAACAACTAACAACTGTTTTGCAGGAAAATATTAAAAAATCTCGAAAAAAGACATATTGCATAACATGCATCCTCACTAATATATATATATATATATATATATATATATATATATACCAAAATTAACACACCTACTTTTATTGTAGGAAAATATTGGTCCCATTACCCGGTCTAAATCTAAGAAGGCTTAGAGCCTATCCACTAACATGGAAAAAAGTACCCAATAGGGGAGAAGTTTCGTGTCACGAGAAGAGTTTGAGGGACTCAAAAACCAGATAGCAGAATTTGTTAGGTATGTAATATTCATGAACGGAATCAAATTGCACAAAATAAGCGAAAACATGGAAAATTAGAGTTTAAAAATTTTGTAAACCATATATCTGGATCATCCTTTATGCACAATTATTAATTAAACGAAAAGATAAAGAACAACAATTATACTCTTGAAGATTCGAGCTTCCTCACGTACAAGTTCACCTCCAATCCTTTTCGCGTTCAACTTGAATCTACCGGGTTTGGTTCCTTCCTTTGATCAATGTTAGCCACCCAAATGTAAGATGGGTATTTGGCAAAACCCTAGTTTTTTCTATCTCTCATAGAAAAGGGTGTACTCTCCCAACTATTAGAAATACGTCTGTTGTGAAAAAGTCAACAACACCCACTCATAATAAGACTTCTCTTATTTATAGATGTAGGCAACCATCCTTAACAATTAAAAAATTATGTTTTATTTTAATTAATTAAACTTCTTTAATTAATTAGGCTCCCAATCTTATTAGAAATAATTAATTAAACTCTTTTAATTAATTAGCCTCCTAATCTTATTAGGATATACGAGATTACTTTTATTAATTAATTTCCAAACTCCTTTATGAATTAAATAATAATAATAATAATAATAATAATAAGACTCCTCTTATTAATTTATATTTAATATTTCCAAAATAATAAATAATAAATATTAAGCTATTTAATTTATTCTATCACCATAAATTAAATTAAATATACTTAACTTATTATTACGATTATGCCATTTGCTTCTTAAATAATTATTCTTCTTTTTATGATCTGACCCTTTGAGTAAATAGTTACTGCATAATTCAATCCTTCCACCATACAATGTCCCAATTAAATATAAGACATGTAATTATCATCAAGTCTAATTTTATTTAATTATATATATTTCGACTCTTAAATGCACAACTCCAAATAATGCAAATTAGAAACTCCTTTCTAATTTCATTCTCGCCGCCAAGGAGACTCTTGGGTTGTCATTTATCAAATCACATAGGACATCTCTCTTATTTTACTAGAAGTAGTAGATTCTTTATTGATCATACATTATCTCCATGTATGACTTATTATACCCAAACATACCCTTTGATATACCCTAAGGGTCTTAAGGAATAAGTCAAAGTATAATTCATCATACACGAGATACTATAATGATCTCAAGTCCAAGGATCACTTGTACTAATATCACTACAGGAATTCCTATTGACAGACAAGTAAAACTCCATTAGGCATTCCTTAGCCAGCCACATTCAGTGAACCTATTCTCTAATAAGCACCTACAAACTTACTTTAGTGTCTCCACACAAATGATCATGAGATCAATCATCCTCATCCAATGAGCGAGCAACGTATGTAACAATCTATTCGGATTCACTAATCCCCAATTTAGTAATCCAACGATTGCGAACTATTTTAGTTTTAAGCTTTCTAAGAATTTAGATCTCATTAGAATAATCATCATCATTATTCTAAAAGCATTGCTTAAAACTATGAGTTTATCACATATTATAAAGCAGCATCATGTAGATAATTAAAAGCCTTTAATAAATTAATACTTTTTATTAATAAATGAATGAGATTGTTACAAAAAATATGCTTTATCATCAAACATAATTTCCTTGTGTGCATACTACTTTCAATCTCCCACTTGCACTAAAGCCAATCACCATGGTATCTCATACCCTTCTTCTCTAAGTGACGATTATCCTGCTGTTGGATAAGCTTTAGTTAATGGATATGTAATGTTGTTCTTGAGAGTCCACTATCTCTATAGTGATTTCCCATCTTTCAATGATTCCTATAATCAAATGAAAGTGCCACAACACATGTTTAGATCCAAGAAGAGACTTAGGAACTATTCCTAGTTCTGTAATGAACTTTTCATCCAAACAATAAACTTTCATCTTCATTTATATGTATATACTTCGTCTTTATCACTAAACCAGCAACTCTTTGTTGTTTAAAACCTTTCCAATTCACTGCACCACTTATCAAGGTAACCCTTTACCTGAAAGTGGATTTTCTGTCGTCATGATCTGTCTAAAAAACTTGAGTCTGTTAAGCCCTCTAGTTTTAATTTAGACCCACCATGAATATGATCACATCCTTAGTACCGGTTAAGTACTTTAGTATGTTTTTCACTGTCCTATGGTGATCTTCTCCAGAATATGACCGATCAATATCAGGTCTCATATATTTCATTGTATACATGATTTTCACTCATGCGATATCTCTTTTTAGGATTCTATAGGGACTATTGAGAGGGATACACTACATGGCTCATCAACATGAGACATCTCTTGGAGTTTGTCATGCTAAACAACTTTAACATCAAATGAATATACGTTCCTTGTATTAAGCTGAGCATCCTTTTAAATCTATCTATATATATTTTTATCCCCAATTACAATACTCTTCCCAAATCATTCATGGAGGAACGTCTAGATAACTTTATCTTTATTGATTGTAGCATTAATATGTCATTCCTTATCCGTAATATATTAAAATATAATACTAGGAATGTCACAACGCTCCCAATGACCCTTTTGTACACACTAAGTTCATTATTGTTTTTGATAAAATTAAACTCTTTTGATTATTTCATCAAAACGAATGTTCTATTTTTGACAAACTTGCTTCAATCCATTTCTCTGAGTGTCTACTACTATTACCTCATCGTATGTAACTGGATCATCATCTTCTATGATACGTACCTCATCGTCATCATCCATGATGAATCCATACCTCCCAGGTATCTTCAGTACTATTCCATATTTATGATTCGGTTGTGGTATAATAATTCTATCTACAGGTTTCTCTTGTTTGACTTATAGTATTTTGTGGTTCTTGAACTCTTTAAGATCTATTATCCTCCCACTAGCCCCTTTAATGATAAACACATTTATCTTAGAAGGTAGCGTGTTTCGCAAAAAACACCTTTTGCTAAGTAGGATTATAGAACATATACCCTAAACTTACTTTAGGATGTCCCACAAATCTGTACTTGTCAAATCTTGTCCCAAGCTTATCCTTTGAAACCTTTTTCACATAAGCTGGACAACCCCTTACCTTAACATACTTAAAATTAGGAATCCTTCCTGTCCATAACTTTTATGGAGTCTTGTGGTCAGATTTTGAGGTTACCTTTTTCGTATATATGCAGCCATTTCTAGGACATTACCCCAGAAGTATACTGGAATGTCGGTAAAATCATTATGGACAGCACCATTTCCAACAAGGTATAATTTTTCCTTTCAGATACATTAATCAATTATTGCATATCAAGAGGCGTCCATTGTGAGAAAACCATTTGAGATGATCTAGAAACTTACTGTACAAGTATTTATTCCTTGATCTAATAAAAAAATCTTAATACTTTTGCAATTTGTTTCACTTTTGAATTCTTTGAACCTTTCAAATAATTCCCACTTATATTTTAGCAAATACAAACATTCAACTCTTTGAATGATCATCTCCTTTTCTTATACTAGTTTGTTCAATTTGCAAAATAATTTTTCATGCAAGTCAAGTACAGAAAATCCATTAAGTAATATTCCAGTTCTATAAAAACATTATTATTATAAATAGAACAACAATTGTTCTTAAATATAATACCAAAAATTTCATTATCCAACAACAAAATGGAATTAATGTTTCTAACGAGAACTCAAATACAATAAAAACTTATTGACTTAATAAACTTTCCCGTAGGCAAATCTAAAAAATAAGTTCATATGGCTAATGCAGCAACCTTTGCTTCATTTTCACACATAAGATTACTTGTCTCTTGTTTAGCTTTCTACTTCTGCTTGGTCCCTTCATAAATATATATTTATGATAACCAAACCAATACCCAAGTTGAACATTGACTTAAAGAAAAATTTATTTCAATCATGAACAAAAGCTATATTTATAACCAAAGCTTTACTAAGGTTCTTCTAGTTAGCCTCTACAAGATACTTCTCGTAGTTTCTTCTCCAATGTTCAGGCTTATTGCAGTGGAAGCAAACTCATTGGCTATCCGTATCAGTTTTGTTCTTATTATCCATTATTTTGGCCCTTTCTATTTACCTTCTTAGAATCGTTCTTCTTTTCAGAAGATCCTTTGGCCCCTACCAGTAATACATGGTCTTTCTTGGTTGAAAAGTGACTCTCAACATTTTTTAACATGTTAAGCAAATCAGCGAGGCATATATCTAGCTTGTTCATATAAAAAAATCACAACAATTGTGAAAGGAGTCTGGGAGTGAGTGCAAACTCAAATCTTGGCACAACTCTCCATCCATGAAAAAACTTGTTGTCCTAAATGTTCAATCATATTGATCATGTTAAAGACCTTTGTCTGTACTCTAGTGTCATCGGTCATTCTAAATCGGAAGAGCTCTTTAGATATCTGATATCTATTAGTCCTACTTTCCTCACCATCAACTACTTGATGTGCAGGAATATAGTAAGAGCATCCATAGATTCATGCTGACGCTGAAGCTTTTTACTCATGAATGTGAGCGTGATGCATTGAGCCAACTATGCATCATCTTGCCACTTTCTAAAAATAGTAATCTCTTCCTCAGAGGCATTGTCTGCAACCATTGTAGGGATAGTCATATTAAGGACATAAGAGAGCATTTCAGCCGTGAGAACTATTCTCAAATTCTTTAACCAATCTGTTTAATTCGATCCGGTTAAACAACATCTAATATACTTCGCAGTGATAGTAATTTAGACATTGTAAAATTCTGTAAATGAATTTGTAATTAACAACATTTTAGCATACATTCTTTTATTAATTACCAAAATAAATTAGGTCTTGTTTAAATTGGTATTTCCCACTATTTTCTTCAAACTATATTACCCTCAATATATATAGTTCGGTAATATCTAATTAAAGATATGCTAGTGAGAATAAGGATCTCATTTCAAATGTATATAGTCTTGTGTGTGCACAACAAACTATATATAAATAAATAGGTAGACAACTCTTGTCAATTACATCAACTATGCAACTCCTTGTATTTTGCCTCTCAGATCATAATGGTTAAGTGTGTGCACATCCAATATTTTAATAATAATAATAATAATAATAATAATAATAATAATAATAATAATAATAATAATAATAATAATAATAATAATAATAATAATAATAATAATAATAATAATAATAATAGTACTACTACTACTACGTATTACTACTACTACGTTTGGATAAACCTGTTAAGTTAAACACAATTAAAATTCCAAATAAATTGCAACTCAGACATGACTTAACATCAAAAAATTGAAGCCTTAGAGACCAAGGAATTCTATAATGGTGGAACCATTCATCTTACATCAGACATTATAGGAATTCTATAATGGTGGAACCATTCTGTTTGGATTCAACAATCTTGGAGTTACAAAATATTATACTCTCTTCTTCATTCCACAAAAATAATTTTTTTTTATTTAATTTATAAATATTAAAGTTATATTTTAATTTTATATAAATCTCTAACAATTATAACGGATAGTTTAAGAGTGTGATATGATAATAAAATGATAACGATAAACTTGAGAATATATTATATATTTTATATTACTATCAAAGAAAAATAAAAGTAGATTCTTTTTTAAAAAATAATTATTTTTCTTTTAGAAATGATATTTTTTTGTAGAACAATGGAAATTCCCCTCTTTCAAATTCTCTTTTTTCTTGACTTGTAAATTTTTTTTATAAGCAAATAATAATTTCTCTTTAAATCTTGAATTAGAGGGTGTTTGTCAATGACTTATAAGTTGGTCAAACTAACATATAAGTCATTTGTTATTATTTAGTGTTTGACAATAACTTAAATTTTTTTTTTTTTGACTTATAAGGGGTTAAATGCAAAGTCGACCATTGAACTTTTCTGATATTTCGGTATTGAGCCCCTTTCTTTCGG
This sequence comes from Panax quinquefolius, assembly GCA_020205615.1. Taxonomy (NCBI): domain Eukaryota; kingdom Viridiplantae; phylum Streptophyta; class Magnoliopsida; order Apiales; family Araliaceae; genus Panax; species Panax quinquefolius. The sequence goes on from CM035153.1 coordinate 107,049,323, forward strand.
TTAACGCAAACTGAGGCTCTTTCTATTAAAAAATTTAGACTTTGAACACCTAGGCACCACATGTGCGTTGACCTACTGACGTGGCACACGTGTCGCCTACGTGGCAGGCCTGACGTGGTATTTAATATTGTAATTTGACACGTGTCTGCTGTTGACGTGACGTCTTTTGAATTTTTTACAAAAATTGCTTCTCCAAAGATTTGAACTCACAACCTCACATTTGGATTTTTGGTCAAATGAACACTAGAGCAACATGATACAATTGTTAATATTTTGCAAGGATTAATATTTATATCAAAACATGAGATTTCTCCCATATATTCCTTTCTTCTCCTTCACTACATACCATAACGAATAATAATAATAATAATAATAATAATAATTATAATAACAATAATAATAACAATAATAATAACAAAAATATATATTTAGTTTAATGTGGAGATTTAAGATGGGTATATATATATATATATATATATATATATATATATATATGGTAATAGAATTTAAGCTACCACTGAGCCAATCTAATTTATTAGTTAACTAAACTATTGCCATAACTTGTAGTAGTAGATAGTGTAGCACATGAGCAAATGAGGGGCGAATGAGTAATTTTTCATGTCACTACAGCCTGTAGCGGCAGGGGGAAATCAATTTCAATCCGTGTCATCCAATGTTGCGATCAACGATATAGATTATGGTTGTTGAAATAGTACCCGTGACAACCAATTGCCAAGCATGTTAGTTCCGGGCCTCCGACCCAAATAAACACAACGTCATCAAACCTTATTATTATATCTATGCTTCCCAATGTTTCCTATTTGTAGATAAAAGTAAGATATACTTACAAGGACTCCCTCACTCCGAGAATGAAAGTGATGATTGATTTTATGTGAATTTTTAAAAAAATGTCAAATGATAAAATTATTCATATTTAAATTCTCAACTAATTGCATATTTTTCTATACATGACTAGTGATATTATATAAATAATAAAAATATGACATTTAATACAAAGAATATTACACACAAATTATTGTAAAAGAAATAGATTATTTAATATAAGTAAATATTTAACTTGAGATTACATAAAATAATTAGAACTTTTTTATTCTTATTTTGAGGAGAACTTAAATCATGAACATATTTTTATGTCAAAAATAAAACATAAAAAGAAGAATAAGTAATGGTATACCCTCAACTATTCCTAGTTCTCCTTTTGCTATTTTTCCAAATATATTATAAAATTAAATTATAATACTATCGATTCTAAGAGAAAACATAAAAGGCGAAGAAAATTTATTATGTTTTATGAACTAAAAGCAGAATAAATTTATTTAAAATGACTTATAAGTCATTCCTAATAAGTTAGTTTGACCCATATTAATGTAATATCAATTTTATCCCTATTTTATTTATTTTTTTTAAAAAAATGAATTTGTAAAAAGAAAAGTAAAGATGCAACGCGTCACTTTAATTGGGCTTTTAGAATTTTTTTATTTTATTTTTTTATAATGAAGTCTTATATACTTTCCTTCATTTCCAACGTCGATGACAGAGAATAAATATAAAAAAATTATTGATTATTGTAAACAAGTACGAGAGATCAAAGAAATTAAAAAAAAGAGATTCCAACATCAGTTAAAGTGATGTTACATCTTATTTCTTTTTTACAAATTTACTTTATAAAAAAATTTAGAAAAGATTACAATGCCAGTTAATTTGGCATTAGATCATATTTTTATTTTTTCCAAATTTCTTTAAAAAAATAAAATCATTTAAAAAAAAACTAAGATAATTTTTTTTTTAAATTCACTTTTATAAAACAAATACACGACATGAAACTAAAACCAGAAGTCATAAATTAAAACAAACAGTCAGTTATCTCGCAAATAATATACTTAAAAAATAATAATCTCTCTTTCAGACCCTATTATTGTCAATTGAAGAAGGAATTGCAGATTGATTTCTAGAACTGCAGTGCAGGTATCAAAAGTCAGGAAAAAAAGTGGGCGCTTTCTCTCTCTGCTGGGTTTCTGTTCTCTAATGGAAACTTTAACTTCTTTTGCAACTATCGTCTCTTCCCTTTCTTACCTTCCAATCTTTTCTCCCAAATCTAAAGACCCATCTTCTATCGGCAGAAGGATTCTTCGATTCTCCATCTCTCCCAGGAGTAAACTCTATCGATTTCCTTCCAATTTTTCCCAATTTCTGTTGATTATTTTCTAACAAACCCACCCTTTTTCCCCCCAGATAACGACAACGAATCGGAGCTTCGATCGGACTCCAATGATTCAAGTCTCGTCCCAATCCTCAGCAATTGTACTCTTTCCAAGGTAATTTATAATTTTTTTTGAGATTAATGATTGAGTAACTGATATTTAGGATTTGAGTTTGATATTGGGAATTAGGGTTTAGATCTGCATATTTTTGGGGTATTTTAGGATGGGGCGATGGGATTGGTTCTGAGTGCAGCTAACGTTAGAGGTTAAAAAATTGTACAGAACTATAATTTAAGAGATCATGTTGGTGTCCTCTCAAAAGTTGCTTCTGAGTACAAATCTAATACAGTAATGCTCTTCATTCTTTGTATTTATGATTTATCTGTATGTTCCATTCGTGGGACATCACTTATACTTTCAACTTTTTGAGAGGGCGTGTGTGTAGGGGTGTTGGCGGCTGGTTTCGCTCCACTTATCGTTTTAGTTGTGTAACCAATTATAATAATCTACTTCCACTGCAGGTGATATATTTTTATGAGCAAGACTGGAACCCCCAGGTGGACAGGCAGGCTCTGCAGCGTGCTCACCGGATTGGTCAAATGAATCATATTTTGACTATAAATTTAGTTACTGGACGAACAATTGAGGAGGTGAGGTACATTGAATTGACTTTCACAGTTGAAAGGTATTTTGCTTACAGTTAAATTTTAATATTGATATAGGTTATTATGCATAGAGCAAATAGGAAGTTGCAGCCGAGTCATAATGTTGTAGGTGAGGATGTTATGGATTGTGAGGGAAAAGAAATAACTGGAGCTGAAGTTGGAGACTTGGGATCTGTCATATTTGGGTTACAGAGGTTTGATCCGATAGAGATGAGCAATGAAAATTCAGATGAACCAAATACGTCAGAACTGAATGCTACAGTTGAAAAGATACTTACATTTCGACATGGACAAAGATCGAGCAAGGATAACAAGAAGCTGGAGATCAATCCAAATGATATATCAGATGGACGTGATCTCAGTCCATCGTCTGTCACTTTTGATCCGGGTCTTGATGAAGCATCATACTTATCTTAGGTCGAGAAGTTCAAGGATGCATCACAAGCAACTAACAATCTTGTCTTGGAGTTGGAAAACAGGAGAAGCTTACCTGAAGAGAGGCATCTCGAAGCTATGGCTGCTAAGAAGAAATCAGAGGATAATAAATTGGCCAAGTGGGAAGCTCTTGGATACAGATAATTTTCAGTCAAGGATCATGTTTGCCCTGCAGATATGGATATTATGTCAGATTCTGGTTCTGTTCAGTTTGTCTATGGGGACTGTACACAACCGTCGAAAGTTTGTCCATCAGAGCCTACAATCATATTCAGGTAACTAGCTTCCCAGATTGCTTGTGCATCATCTTTGCTTCTTTATTTGGTTTGTCTCTTCATGTGTTAGCGGGGCTTTCTTGAGTTGTGTTAAGCATGATGCACATTGTTGGGCTCATTAGGTTAAGCTTTTAGAGCAATTGGTAACTTGATGTGATGTCAAAACCTTCAATGAGTTACTTGAGCTTGTTTGTTTTTCTAGAATGCATGCTCAAATTATTCATCAACAATATCACTTTTTTTGTGAAGTTGTGTTGATGATTCTGGAAACTGGGGCCATGGGCGTCTGTTGGATGCTCTGGCCAAACTCTCAGCAAGTATCCCCAGTGCATATGAACAAGCTTCTGAAGTTGGGGATCTTCATCTGGGTGATCTCCATCTTATAGAAATTGCAGGTGAGCATCTTACCATGTGTTATTCAAACTTCATAACTTGTTATCTAAAGTCTCTTTGCTTTTTATTTAATTTTTAAGTTAGGATGATTATCATAGTGGATAAGTAGAGGAGACTAAAAAATTTAGTAAAGACATACAAGCAAGACATTCTTCATGCCTTGTTGTCTAAAGTGGCTCTTCTTTCCTCTTTTGTTGTTTAGAACTTTAGTTATAATCTTTTCCTTTCATTTATTCTTGTTTTTATTATTACTTCTGAAACCAACTGTGCACGTGCAAAGGACCATAATGATCAGAGTAAAAATGGTAATACTCCTCAGTGGGTGGTTCTAGCCGTTGTCAATCTTACAATCCTAGGTGTAAAGTTCCTCAGAGCAATATACTTATGTCTGATTTGGAGCAATGCCTATCAAAAGCATTACTTTCCACTGCTCAAAACTCTGCTATTTTTAGAATTCTGAACTTATCAGAAAGTTTGCGCATCTTTTTTTCTACTGATCTGGGAAGCAAATCAAACAATGTTCACTTTCTTGCTTTTAGTATGTGTATTTCTTTCAAAATAAATAATTTATGGATCTTTCCCACATTCTTTATTTATCTTAATTTGTTGACTTTGTTTCTGTAGCACCTTGTGTAGTTGTGTATGGAATTCCATTGCTGAATTTAGAACCACTTGAATAGTGATAATAGTCTCAACATATACATGTAATATGTTTGTTGAAGGAAATATGATAGATGGATGCATGTCATTTTGACTTTCTGCCCTAGGTTTGCCTGTTCACTGGGCATATGTTAGTGCTGAAGAGAGTGAACTGTGAAGTAAAATCTGTATCAAGGTAGATATATATCGCTCAGTTGTTTTTTCATCTTTGCGGACAATATTCAATAGCCTCTTTTGTTTTCCAGGTTTATGTAGTAAAAAAAACTATGAGATAGGCCGTTGGTATTGGTAGAGTAAATATACATTTAACGATAGAATACGATCATTGTCGTGTAATATGAAAATTGAAAAATCCTCCATTCATGTTAGTTAGTTTATACGATCGATATATATGTAGACTGTTTTACATCTGGATCTTCTGGTTATGCTATTTTTGGTGACCTGAATTTGTTAGAGAAATTGGTCATGAAGACAGATGCTCGATATATTTTCGTGGTGGAGTAGGTATGCTTGTTCATTTTTGTTTGTGATGGCTTTGCTACTGATGCTTCAATATAATTTTGGATAACTGTCTCTTGTAACATGCAATATTCCAGCACCTGACTGAAGATCACGTATTTATCACAACAAAATGATACCCTGATATTGTCACAAGGTAGCGTAAAAGTTTAAACAGTTTAGGTGAACAATAAAGCTGGAAAATTGCATGCTACAAGAGACAGTTGTAATTGATTTGATCATCGATTTCATTCCCCGAATCCGTTACTTTTCCGAGAGACATTTAAAAGCGACTCGATCAACATGAGACTTCAAGCTTTGGAATCAAAGGTGGTGCATCCTTATGGAGCTCGGTCAAGAAATTCCGGGGTATGATAATTCGTTGCAATTCCTTTTTGTTCTTTTACTCAATATTATTTTTATTACTTTGATTTCTCCTCTATGCACGACTATACATTCAAATTATAAGAAAAGGATAAATGTCCGCTTTTTACGAATCTCTTGTCATTTTCTTAGGCTGTCTAAAAGCTTAAATGACATTATTCTTGGGCGCTATGGTATTAATTACTAAAAACATAATAAGGTTAAAATATTTAAAAATATTTACCATGTGTTTTTTTTTCTTTTTATTTTATTTTAAATTAAGGCATGTTAACATTAAACTCTCCCATATATGAATTTGAAAAATAGGGGAAATTTGACACAAAAAATCAGTCATAAATTTTAATCTTTTTATTGGAATCCTATTTCAAAATTCCTTAACCCAAGCAAATTTTTAATTGTGGTGTTAAGATCGACTCTTCAAGTTAAACAGTAGAGAAAAGAACAAGTATCATGTTTCACCTAAAGGTGGGAGAAATGGCAGAAGTCTTGAGGAATAAGTTCAAGGTGGTTTCAATCCCCATAAAAAAATAACAAAGCAAATACCATTTAAATAAAAAAGAAGGTACTTTATTTTCTTTCTCTAGGATTACCTTTAAGTGCCATTATTAAACTAAGTGCCCAACCTATAATGTGGGCATAGAGCAAGATCTGTCGCAAAAGCTGATAAGTTGAAAAAATTAGGATTGGGAGCATTGCCATTGGCTGTATTGATACTGTCATATTATTTTCTCAGCCTTTTATATACTCATGTGCATGGGTCTGTCCCTATTTTGACAGTTTCTTTTATAAAATATTTTCGTTTATCAAAAAAAGAATCTAATTTTACAAGGAATTTTTTGATATTGTTATTATGAACTTTTGGTTTTAAGATATACTTTGTTTGGCTAATAAAAATTTAAAGAAACATTTGTACCAAGAATAATTCAACTTTTAAGTAGAAGAAAAATACAACTTTCATGGCTGTGCTCGCTCCATTAGTTTTTAAGGGTTCTGTATATTGTGGATTATTTTTAGTTTACCAAATTTGCACGCATATCATAATGCTTGGATTTTTATTATTTAATTCTTATTTTAAAAAATTCAAAAAGAAAGAAAATCATTATTAACGAAGAAAGGCACTTTCTATTATTTCATTTCATGTTTTTTTTGTCATACCTTCTGCAGGGGTTCATGGAAGTCTTGATCAATTGTTCAGAACTATTTTAGGTGATGCACAGATCCACGACATTAACTTTCATGGAATTGGTCCAATATCCGCTAATGGGAATGTGGAAGCAGCTCATGCTGCTAGTTCTCAGGAGGCACCACCAAGAGCGAGTGATGAAGGAACGTTCTTGTCTAATTTGCTACATTAGATCATGCCCATTGTATCTCAAAACATAACTGAGACAAATAGTTCATCTGTAGAGGGAGTGGATGTTATAGAAGATAGAACTATGCAAGTATCTTCAGTACAAGTAAGCTTTCCACAACATTGGAGGATCCAAATGTAAAGTTGGGTAATCTGGTGTTGAAACAAAGTAACCTTGAGCAATCAAGTGCAAAAAATTTATATCTGTTGTCTCAAGAATTTTGTACATATGTGCAAGCTCATCGGGATAATTAAGATAGAGGGACCTCCTCCTCGCCGCGTAACAACCCCCCATCTCCAGAGAGCTCAAAAAGGCAAAAGATGTTTTCTTCATTTATTTTATTTTATATCTAAAATTATATTTTCCTTAGTTTTCTTTGAGGGAACGAGGCCGTTGTTTCCTTAGATGCTACTAAATGGAACACCTGGAATTTTTTAAATAAAACATGAGAAGTTTTAAGTAATCCATGCTTGCTCTAGACATGTTTTAGTTTTTAAGTCTAGTTTGCCCCTACTGGTAGGCTTGTTGTCCAAAGAAGGAACCCTTTTATGGCTTTTAAAGTGGGAAAGAGGTGTGTAGTCTACATTTTAAAACCTACAAACTGTTGGTCGATTTAGCTATTGCCAAATCGCACACAAGCATACGCGGCCCACAAGTAATATATGCAAGTAGAGTGTCGAACACACGAGGACGAAGTCTTAACAGAAAACAATTACTAACGCAAAGACGCTACTAATCTTATTTAAACAAGTAAAAACAAATGCTTGGTTAAGCTATTTCAGTAAGACGATAAAAATCAAGAGAAATAGATGCTCTAGAAATTCAAGATAGGATTACAACTCCCCTAATGCGTCACCTAATCTCCTAACTCTCCGGATTACAAACGAATCAAGGAATGGTCGATCGAGAACTTTAAATACACAAAAGCTTCTGTCGAAGGTCAAATGCACATCCCTAACCAGCTAAATCACAATATATCTATTGGTGACAATAACTAGGTCAAGATCATTAAGCTAAGTCTCAAGGCCACACAAGGCAAATAGGGATATGTCTATCCTATTAGCATATTATGCACACATTTCAATGTCATGGTCATAACAGGTGTTGCTGTATTTAAAGATAGATAATAACATCTAATTATCAATTTCCATCACTATCAATACCAATTTCTTTATCAAGCAATCAGACATTAAATATGAAATACAACAACCCATTCCAAAATGATTCATTATATAAAATAGGAGAGAAAGTTGATTAAGCTAATCATCAGGTTACATTGCAATCCTAAAAATGGAGTTAGTTCATAACTATGGTACTAACACACATTTTCAATATATTACACATTATCAGACAAATACAAATAAATGGGAGATTTGGAATAAGAAAACCCCTGTTTGAAGTGTTCTTCCTCCAAATCTTCTCTTCACGTGTATAACTCTGAGTTCTGTGTTGGAAGCATTAAATATCCTTCCCTTCACAAGCTTCTTTCTCTTCTAGAAAAGTAGATGTCTGAAAATAAATCCTAGTCTAAGCTATAATAAAGTCTCTTTGATATCTCAGATTTCCCAATCTTGAATGCAGCAGCTTCGCTTTCTATTTATATCAACCCCTCTTCCTTCTAGGTTATTTAAAGAGTGTTTATTGTTGGGAACTGAGAGACTCGTGTCATTTGCCTAACCTAAGCTTTAGCTTTGAGTGGTCTTTGGGCGTCGTAGATGGAGATAGGCACGAAAGCCTAAGCGTCGGGCGACGATAATTGGCGGCTGGGCGCCAAAGCTTTGGCGTTGAGAGCGATTTTTTCCACAGACTTCAAGCCTACCGTGTGCAGCAGTCACGGATGTTGAACTAGGAGTGACGCCGGGGCGCCACTTAACAGTAGGGCCGAATGAAGGATTGCGCCGGGGCGCCAAGTATGGCGTTGGGGCACCACTTTCTAGTGTGTTCTTAAGTTGCATGGCACTGGGCCGCGACTGCCTGGCGCCGGGGCGCGAGTTTAGCAAACTGCATAAGAAAAATGAAAACAAACTGCAAAGCCTACCTTTAGAGAACTTTAACAGAGAAAACAACAATAAAACTATACAAGCTAACCAAAAGACTGAAAACAGGCAACAATATTAAGCAACAAAAGGTCTAATTCGCGGGTATAAAACCCACTCATCAAATACCCCCAAATATAAGTGTTTGCTTGCCCTCAAGCAAACTATCAGAAAATACGAAAGACACTAATACTAACAACTAAAAAAATTATGGCCACTAAGCAAAAATCATAAACATTCTCATAAGAATAGGGCAAGACGCATGCGAATTAGGGCATAGAGTCTAAAACAAAAACAAGAGACTGTAATTGATCCACTCAGTGTGTGTGTGAAGACCACATATCTCAACTAGCCATAACCCGAATTAGGATCATACAGTCGACCATGATAACCAATAGGCAACCAAGTAACTCACATATATAACAAGCGATAAGACAAGACGCAAAAGCATGAAAGGCTCGAAAGTTCTAGAATAGAGAAGTAAAATCTAACTTAGACAGAACTTGATTACTTTTAGGCAAAACAGAGCACTCATCAGCAAGCTTTTGATCAATGACTCCCAAGCCAGAAGACTTTAGGGCACTAGGTGTAAACCACCCCTAAGAATCTAATAACTCAAGCACAAAGGCCACGTAAAAAACATAAGTTCAAAATAGATTTTACGAGACTGCGTTTATGGGCGAGTGCGTTTCCACGCTCCATCTCAACCCACCGCAGGACTGATTTTAATTATTATTATTATTATTATTATTATTTTAAAACAGAACTAAAGAGCGGAGAATGATAAAGCATCAAAGACTTTAAAAACTTGAAATTACAGAGTATATAATAGCGCAACGATTATCAACAGGTAAATGACGATCACAAACTGGAAAACTACTAAAGAGAAAATAGGCCAGTGCTCGCTAAACGGATGGATCCAAGACAGTCTCGACTTTTATAAAACATAAGCCCCAAATTCGCATAACTTTTTCCACAAGCCTAGGAAAATGATATACTTGCAAGACAGTCTGACAAAGGCCACAAACAAAACTTAACGCTAAACTACCCTAACCCAGCATATAGACAGCTACAGACTCGAGGCTAGAGTTAAACACAAAAACTAAAGACTAAAGAGTACCCTTTTCAACAACGGACAAAGCCATAACACATGGCATCGACTATACCAATAATCAGTGAAAATCTCAAAAAATAAGGCTTAAGGTGGGACAATATCTGACTTAGTCAAGATATTCCCCAAACTAAAGATATATAACCAAAAGCATAAATTATTATGAAACATAAAATACTACTAAGCAAAGGCATGCATCCAAAAACCAAAAGATACTCCACGATAATAATCACAATAGATATATAAATATTAAAATCATGAGTCAGGGGCAATCACGCCCAAATACCATCATACCATCCTAACATCCTTACATAGCAGTTGAAATAAAAATATTATAAAGCTAACACAATTCCTATATAAATAAATAAAAGGAAGTCTACCCCAAACTTGAACTTTGGCCCATGTCCTCACTGGCCTCTGTAGAGCAATCTCAAACATCAGCAGCATCGCTTCCTTGATCACCATCACCGCCTTCAAGATCCTCATCCAAACCAAATAGCTCAAGAACATCATCATCCTCGCCATCATCATACACATTGACTGGTTCATTTGCCCGGGCCGCCTCATTAGGCGGCGAAAATTACGGTGGATATGGAGCATACATTAGAGGAGCGCAGAATGGAAAAGGCATGAAATCAACATCCTCGCCTCCTTGAGCGGCATTAATGTTGGCGAGTGTGTTGGCAAACTCCGTATGATAATGGTGGAATGGCTCTGTCATTGGGCGACCGTATCAATCTTGCAGTGCAGAAAATCTAAGCTGTTCAAAATCTGAGCAAGGGTTCCAGAATCCACGGTCTCAGCAGAAGTGGGATGGCGGTGGATGGTTCTTACCGCAGTGGATGGTTGTGGATCGTTGGATGGCGGTGGTTGAGGTGCTGGCAAAAATCCTTCTCCATGGGGATGCGATGGTGCACCCTCCCAAACTGCATAACGGCTGATAAGATGATGGTCAATAACAGACATAGGAGGCAGGGTCACATCTTTAATTTCCCATTGAACACCCGCCCTCCTACAAAGAAGGGTAATAAGAGACGGGTGCGGGAGGCCAGACATAACCTTGCTGTTGATAGCCTTCTTAATTGATTCATTGATCAGGACCCCAACATCAATCTTTAGCCCCGTAACTATCGCATAAAGCAAAGTCGCCCTTTCCCTGGTTACATCCTGACATGACGCGTAGGCTGGATATTAGAACAAATAAAAGCATACCATTCCTTGTTATAACAGCTAAGGGCCTGCTGGGGAATCATTTGTTTTCCACACCGTCCCACGCTTACACAGTTTGGCAATAATCTCATCAGACTGATAGCGCCGAATCCCATTCTCCCTATAATTGTGCCCATCAAAATTAGGAGTCCCATAAACTTCATTGATTGCCTTGATATCAAATGGGATCAACTTCCCCCTGACTGGTGCCGCCGGAGGGCCTTCAGGAATGACGTTAGTATAAAATTCTTTCACTACCGCAACCACGGCAGATTCTGGGGGCTTGGTGAAGTGCACCCACTTCATAGCACTAATTATGGCATTCTTTTGGCCATCTTTATCATCGGGCCAAAGGGCTCGTCAAGGCACTAGGGTACGTAGCAGGAAATTCTGGGTATAGCGCTTATAGGCTTCCTCGGTTGGAAATTTGACAGCATCCCACACCGTAACAGGCACTAGGGACGAAGAAGGAGGAGGCCCAACACTTGTTCGTGGATGCTTAGGAGCCATGGTATAACGAAAGATAATATACTACTATGTGTGTAATGATCTTTGTGCAAGTTAATAGTTGGCCAAATCACCGTACCTTGTTTGGCTTTTATAGGCGAAGGCGCGAAGAAGGAAAAGGAACCGGTGAGACGGTTAGGCAACCAAACAGTTGGAAACTGCCGATGGTTGATGAAAAGATGGCAAGCCAACCGTTGCGACCTTTGGCTAACGGCTGGAGAGCAACTGACGTTTGCTTGGAGAGAAGAAGATGAACTGATATGAAAGATCTGCGATTTAAAATCAAAACTTTCACTGGCCGCGCATGGGCGCTGATGATGGCGCCAGGGTGCGAGATCAACCCATTTCGGCGCTGGGGCGCAAAATAATACAATGTTAATGGCGCCGAGGCGCGACTAATGGCGCTGGGCAAAGAATTAATGATGTGGTCCCAAAATACATAATACTGCGATACGATTATAACTTAAGGGGTCAAGCCAAAAGTGCGAGTTAGCAGTGTGGTTGGGCAATGGATGGCGTTGGGGCGCCAAGGATGGCGTCAAGCAGATGTAGATGGCGGCAAAGGCGCCGAGATCAAGACATTAAAAATCAGCCATGGCAAATACGACCTCGTGAATTCTTGCACAAGCCAAGCTTTCATATCATAAAACCAGACAAGAAATAAATTATTGACAAGCTCAACTAGGGAATGACAAAAACTAACAACATGAATTAAACAGACCACAAGCACTATATAGAACTCAGACAATAAATAGATAGACAAAATGGAACTTAAGAAAATATAGATAAAGCAATTTGTTTGATACTAAGATGGGGATGCCTCCCATCAAGAGCTTGATTTTGAGTCATCGGCTTGACTATCATCCTGTCTTACACCGGGTCTCCAAGTGTAATGGAGGTATTATGCTGGTCGACTTAGCCGCCCCAGTAGTGTTTTAACCTCTGCCCATTGACCTTGAAGGTTGTGTCAGAATTCGGGTCCTCAACCTCTATCTCGAAATTATTGGCTTTAATGGCGGGCCTTAAAATGCTCGCATGGAGATCGTCAATTTGAGGCATAGCGTACTCCCTCAGAGATTTTTGAAGTTCCTCAACCATAATGATGGGAGCAGGTATGTCCTTGGATGTGTCCTCAGATTTTTCTCTCCTCAGTCGTCTGAATGTTCTATCAACCTCGTGATCAATAGGTACTATATTTCGCCCCTTCCGAGGTGGCATAAACAATGAAGACAACCTGAAAAGAGAATTAAACAGAAAAATCGGTTTAAAGTAAGATCGTAATGACTTAGTTTTAATATTGTAAAATAATTAATTCTAAGTCCTAAGAAATGGCGCTTAAAAACTTCTTGGGTCGATTTAGTTATATCATTGCGAATCAGCGTTAGCATATCGCTGACCACAAGTAATATATGTAAGTAGAGTGTCGAACCTACGAGGATGAAGTCTTAACAGAAAACAATTACTAATGAAAATACGCTACTAATCTTATTTAAACAAGTAAAAACAAAGGGTTGGTTAAGCTATTTAAGTAAGACGATAAAAATCAAGAGAAATAGATGCTCTAGGAATTCAAGATAGGATTACAACTCCCCTAATGCGTCACCTAATCTCCCAACTCTCCGAATTACAAACGAATCATGGAATGGTCGATCAAGAACATTAAACACCAAAAGATTTTGTCAAAGGTCAAATGCACATCCCTAACCAGCTAAATCATAATTTATCTATTGGCGACAATAACTAGGTCAAGGTCATTAAGCTAAGTCTCAAGGCCAGACAAGCCAATTAGGGATATGTCTATCCTATTAGCATATTATGCACACATTCCAATGTCATGGTCATAATAGGTGTTGCTGTATTTAAAGATAGATAATAACATCCATTTATCAATTTCCATCACTATCAATCCCAATTTCTTTATCAAGCAATCAGACATTAAATATGAAATACAACAACCCATTTCAAAATGATTCATTAAATAAAATAGGAGAGAAAGTTGATTAAGCTAATCATCAGGTTACATTGCAATCCTAAAAATGGAGTTAGTTCATAACTATGGTACTAACACACATTTTCAATACATTACACATTATCGTATTAAATACAATAAATGGGAGATTTGGAATAAGAAAACACTGTTTTTGATGTGTTCTTCCTCCAAATCTTCTCTCACACGTATAACTACGAGTTCAAAGATCTAAGCAATAAATATCCTTCCCTTCACAAGCTTCTTTCTTTTCTAGAAAAGTAGATGACTGAAAATAAATCCTAGTCTAAGCTGTAATAAAGTCTCTCTGATATCTCAGATTTCCCGATCTTGAATGCAGCAGCTTCGCTTTCTATTTATATCAACTCCTCTTTCTTCTAGGTTATTTAAAGAGTGTTTACTGTTTGGGAGCCAGAGCTCGTGCTGCGGCGCGAGCCTAAGCCTTATTATGAATGGCGTTGGGGCGTCGATGATGGCGCTGAGGTGCTGTAGATGGCGTTGGGGCACAAAAGCCTGGCGCCGGGGCCCGACCAATAACGTTGGGGCGCGAAAGCCTGGCATCAGGGCGCGACTTTCCACAGACTTCATGCTTCTACCGGCATTGCGACATGGATGCTTGAAGTAGGAGTGACGCCGGGGCGCCACTTAACAGTAGGGCCGAATGAAGGATGGCGCCGGGGCGCCAAGTATGACACTGGGGCTCCACTTTCTAGTGTGTCAAATTTAAACTACTATGCATCAATTAAATCACTATATTTATATACAAGAATAAACCAAATCTGGAAATAAACCAGAATAATAACATAATAAACCATAATAATAACAGAATAAACCAAATCTGGAATTAATGGGATCCTAACTTCGTTTAACACTTCATCTAATTACCACTATCATGCAAGAATTGTTCACATATCACAGGAAAGTAGCCAAGAGCACTAATAGAGTCATAGCTATTTTTCAATGTACTAAGACCTACTTACACAGAATCCATAAATGATAGACTCCATGTAATCATCAATATAACCAAAATCACTATATGTCTATGTGAAATTGCAATCATACTGAATTTAAGCACAAGCCCTTATTTTAACTCATACGGTGAAACAGTATATGTCTATCTGGTTAACGAAATACGCAAGCCATATAAAATAGCCCCATATACGTATGCTATCATAATTATAATCCATACTTGCATGTTCATTGTCAATTCCATACAAGTACTAAAATGAATGGTGATCAAGCATTCATACATGCAAAACAATCATGATAGAAATTCCATATTATATGTAAAACAGCCCCAACAAACAAGCATGCAACAAAACTACATATTAAAATCCGTTAGAATCCCATAATGGAGTTTAGTTCATAACTTAACCAAAAGCCATTATGGGATCAAAGCTAAACATGGTTAATAAACAAACAATTGAAAGATGAAGGATAGAAACGATCAAACCCAATTGCTGATTATAGACCAATATTAACGTTTAAATCCTCGTATAAATCCAGCAAAATAATAATGATAATCCACAATGATAGAAAATCCCAAGAAGAATTGGAGAAATAGGCGTTTAAGCTTCGTTCTACACTGGAATCTCCCTCAACGTGTAAACCCTAGTTCTTACTATGAAAAATATGTCAAAAGTAAACAAAGATATGCCTCACCCCAGTCAGATATCGTTTTAATCAAATTACAACCCTTTGAATTAAAAATTAAAATAAAATAAATCAGCAGCTTCAGACATTGCACGCGGCCGCGCGCCCCTCCAGTGTAATCCTCGTGCGGGCGCGAGACTTGCAGTGTGTCATGTTGTCCAGCCAGGTGCTCGCACGGGCGCGCTTCCCCAAGCTTGTCCTCCCGCGCTCCCGCGTGGCTTGCAGTGTGTCATGTTGTCTATATGCAACTATGCTACTACCCCAATACTGCCAAACTTATAATGTTCAATGCCCTATTAAATGAAGGTAAAGGGTATAGAAAACTCTCATAATGATCAGCTGTACCACCCTCCTCGGGTGGTGAATCTGGTGGTGGATATGACACTGCTGTCCCGAACTGAGGCCACTCGAGCATTGTTCCTTGCTGTGCAAAAGCCTCGGCCAAGGCTCTCGTGAGACCCATAGCAAACGTTTCGAAGTTATCATACATGGCATCGACTTCCAACCTTCGGAGCTGTCGATCGCTAGGAACAGTGTGTGCTTGGGTGGATGGGCCTGCTTCGTCTGTCTGAGTGGGCTGCTGTTGCGGTTCAGAAAATGTAACCCGGAGAATAAATCATCTACCACGCGGATACGGTTCACCACCTGCCCAATCTTCGAATTTTGAAATGGTGGCGTGAGTGATATCTTGGCTTGGGTTTTGCATCTCTTCATTGTCCCAATGGCAGCCCTGCTGAACATATAACATAGCTACAACTGACGCGTGTGGAATGCTCCCTGTAGTGCTACCCCGCAGATACCGCAATATGTTTTGGTGGATGAGATGGCCCACATCAATTTATTTTCTAGTGATTATGCCCCATAAAATTATGGCCCTCTCCGCTCTGATCTCATGTTGATGCTACAACGGTAATAGCTTGGCACAAATAAATAAATTCTACGCCTTTGCATATCGATTCAGGGTTGCAGCTGGGAATATACGAGGCTGATTCATGCCGGATTTATATGTCCATTTTGTGCCTGACACGCACAACTCCGCAATAACCAATTCTAAGTCTGTTTGAAAATGTGTCCCTATGACCCAATTATCAGCCCCTTTTGGTGGTGTACCGGTGATTAAGAAAATGGCTCTGATGGCAGGTGGTCGATAATCTATTTCAGAACCACGAACCAGAGATATACCGCTCATAGTGCCTTTCGCATTAGCATAAAATTCCCGGACTATGCCCATCGAAATTAGCATAGGAGTCACAGCCAAACAAGCCCATCCTCGTTCGCGAATCATGGCACATAACTGACCATCTTGTTCCTTAGGTTTGAACCCTCTTTCTTTCACAATGGTTTTGGTAACGATTCTATAGTACTCCTGCTGGGCTTCCAAATCCAGAAATTTGGTATGGTCGACCACATCCTCCCCTTGACTGCTAGAGGAAGATGATGATGAGGAAGAAGAAGATCGTGCCCTCTTTGGACCCATTTGCAGTTAATAGAGAACTGAAAATGATATGCTTGATAATGACTAAGAGTGGCTGATGACAATGTCTCCAAACTCGTTGCTGCAATCCCAATCAAACCCTAGCTTTATAGCAGTGGATGAGAGCGTGGGGCTGAGCTTTGATCGTGGAGGGAATCGTGGGTATGTGCTGAGATTAATGGCTTTGATTTGTAACTGATAGAGAGGAAGATAAGGAAACATGTGTTTGTGGGAGAGAGCACTGTGATTGCTCTTCTGTTTTAATTTTAAATGAAAGTCCAACTGATCTCCATCACGTTTTTAAACTTAAAATTTTTTCCACATCTGAGGTCACGCGTGGGCGCTGTGAGGTTTTTTAATGAAAGTGAAGTAGCGGTTGGCAAATCTAGTCTGTAGTAGGTATCTGCATAGCGGATCTGTGATTCTCATCTTCATAATCATCTTGTACAGCGTGATCACGATACACTGCACTACTAACTTTTGTTCTTAGAATCTACAAGACAAAAATGTATGCTCTCCAATACACCTGCAATAACATCAATAGACCTTATCAAAGCATGGTTTACTAAATAAAAATGAATGCCTATTCTGTCATCCTAATTTCAATGCAATGCACGAACATAATCTTCTGCGAGTCGACTACGATGAATAAGCATAAAAAGGTACTCATACTGTCCTAACAAGTAATGAAAATAAGCTAAACCAAACAACTTAAAACTGAATAAATACTAAGTAGAGATGGAAACAATGGGTTGCCTCCCATCAAGAACTAAGTTATAGTCAATTAGCTTGACTGTCTCTGAATCTCATGGTGAAGATAGAATTGCGATGACTTCCTGCCTGTCCACCTCACCCTGAAATTTAATGACTTCAGCTTTTGTTAATGGCTTTACCTTCAACTCTGGATTTTCACCAAGTACACAACTCCATGGTTCATAGTTTACCAAATGCTAAACTTCATCATTTAGACCTCGATCGACCAAATCACCCCAGAAACACTCTTCTTCATCTGTTGGGAGCTTCATTGCTTTGAAGACATTAAAGGTAACCTCCCGATCATGTACACGCATTGTGAGTTCCCCTTTTTGCACATCTATCAAAGTCCTTCCTGTGGCTAAGAATGGTCTCCCCAGTATGACCGGTATACTCTTATCTTCCTCATAATCTAAGATGATAAAGTCAGCCGAAAAGATAAATTTATCCACTTTCACCGATACAAAGAAATGTTTATCGGCCTTGGAGCCGGCAATCCCAACTGATTAAACACTGACAAGGGCATCAGATTAATACTTGCCCCAAGATCACAAACACTTTTCGAAGTTTATCTTTCCGATTGTGCACGGAACTGTGAAATTGCCTTGATCTTTCAGCTTTGGAGGTAGTTTACGCTAAAGCACTGCACTGCATTCCTCTGTCAAGGCCACTGTCTCAAACTCATTTAGTCTTCTCTTCCTTGACAATATACCCTTCATAAACTTTGTATAGCTTGGCATTTGTTCCAATGCCTCGGAGAACGGTATGTTGATCTACATCTTTTTGAATACCTCTAAGAACTTGCTAAACTATTTATCTTCCCTCTGCTTATTTAATCTCTGCGGATACGGTACTTGAGGGTGAATTGGTGGCACTGAACTCTTGAGCTTCTCCTCTTAACCTGCTTTATCCTGCTTGACCTACTGCGAATCAGATTTTTCCAACTTCTCTTTATCTTCAGTCAACTGTCCTGTCTTGCGCGGTCGCGCGGTATCCTAAATGTAATCTTCCGCGGGCGCGCGACTTGTAGTGCCTGTAAGATTTTTCCCAGATCTTAACGTGATCGCTTGGCACTGTTCCTTCCCGTCTCTACGTGGATTTGGCTCTATATTACTTGGCAATGAACTTTGGGGCCTGTTGTTAAGCATGCTCACCATTTGCCCCATCTGAGTCTCCAAATTCTTAATAGCCACTTCTTGGCTTTTGATCATAACTTCAGTGTTTGCCATGTATTTCAACATCATCTCCTCCATTTCGATTTCTTTTTCGGGTCGTAGATGCAATTTGGGTGTGATGTTGTTGTTGTTGAGAAAATCCGGTGGAAACAAAGTGGTTTTGATGAAAACCGTAAATTTGAGATCGGGTCATTTGGCTGTTGGTTAATTTGGCGGTCTTGATGTCCTTGGTTATTTGACCAACTAAAGTTTAGGTGATTTCGGTTGTTGGGGTGGTATGTGTTCTGAAACTGTCCTTGATCTTTCCTGTAATTACCCACATCTTGTCATCTGAGCTACTGGTGATAGCACATTGATCCGTCGAGTGTGACCCCACACAAATCTCACATACGAAAGCAACTGTTTTCACTTTTCTCTTTGCCAGTGTATCTATCTTCTTTGCCATCGCTGCCATCCGTGTAAACTATTTGGTAATAACATCGACCTCAACATACACCGCCTCCTGGAACGTGGCATCCGAGATATAGGATTCTGGTAATCATTAGCAGCCATAGTCTCGATAAGTGTATAGGCCTCATCATAACTCTTTGCCCATAATGCCTCCCCGCAATTTGCATCCACAATAGGTCTCATTGCCATCCCAATCCATTGTAAAATGAGTTGATCACCATCCAATCGGTATCTGAGTGATCACGGACACTTCTTTAGTATCTCTTTATATCTCTCCCATGCTTCATATAAGGACTCGCCTTGTTGTTGCTCAAACTGAGAGATAGCCGTCCTCATCTTTGTAGTCTTAGCCATTGGGAAGAAATTGGCTAAGAATTTATGTGCTAAGTCCTCCCATGTAGTGGTTGACCCTGATGACAAAGAATGTAGCCAACTTCTAGCCTTATCCCTCAATGAGAATGGTAATAGCCTTAGTCTGATAGCATCCTCCGTCACACCGTTGTATCTGAATGTATCACAAATCTCGATGAAACTCAACAGGTGTCCATTTGGATCATCCGTAGAAGCACCCCCAAACTGTACCAAATTCTGCACCATCTGAATAGTGCCCGGTTTAATCTCAAAAGTATTGGCTGCTATCGCCGGTCTAACTATGCTAGACTATAGTCCGTTTATATTTGGCATGGAATAATCCCTTAGAGCCCGATGCTCTTCTCTTTGCTTTCGATTCTCGTTTTACCGCCATCTTAGGTGTTTGTACTTTCTAACTGAGCTCGCAAATTTCTCCACACACTTGCTTTCCAACCTCTTCCGTTAATGTTATCCTGCGCTGGTGTTAATTCTAAGTTGGATGATCTCATGTGCATAAAAATCTACAAGTACCTGAAACCAAAAACAAAACACAAATAGAAATGAGAAACGATCAGAATTGTCTAAGTCATACAATATAGCTTGAAACTGATGATAATTATTTAAATTAAACGCCTTTCCCCGGCAACGGCGCCAAAAACTTGTTGCCTCTTTTTTAGTTCTGATAAAAGAGCTCTAACTCATGCAAGCATACATGTGTCAATAAGTAATACAGAGTAAGTAGAGTATTGATCCCACAGAGAAAGTTGTCAAATTTAAACTACTATGCATCCATTAAATCACTATATTTATATACTTAAACTAACGACTATATTGGTGAATTAATCTAATTTCAAATAACAACTAAAACAAGAATAATAACGGAATAAACCAAATATGGAAATAATGGGATCCTAACTTCATTTAACACTTCATCTAATTACCACTATCATGCAAGAATTGTTCACATATCACAGGAAAGTAGCCAAGAGCACTAATAGAGTCATAACCATTTTTCAATGTACTAAGACCTACTTACACAGCATCCACAAATGATAGACTCCATGTAATCATCAATATAACCAAAATCACTATATGTCTATGTGAAATTGCAATCATAATGAATTTAAGCCACAAGCCCTTATTTTAACTTATACGGTGAAACAGTATATGTGTATCTGGTTCACGAAATACACAAGCCATATAAAACAGCCCCATATACGTATGCTATCATAATTACAATCCATACTTGCATGTTCATTGTCAATTCTATAGTAGTACTGAAATGAATGGTGATCAAGCATTCATAAATGCAAAACAATAATGATAGAAATTCCATATAATATGTAAAACAGCCCCAGCAATCAAGCATGTAACTAAACAACATATTAAAATCCGTTAGACTCCCATAATGGAGTTTAGTTCATGACTGAACCAAAAGCCATTATGGGATCAAAGCTAAACATGGTTAATAAGCAAACAATTGAAAGATGAAGGATAGAAACGATCAAACCCAATTGCTGATTATAGACCAATATTAACGTTCAAATACTCGTATAAATCCAGCAAAATAATAATGATAATCCACAATGAGAGAAAATCCCAAGAAGAATTGGAGAAATAGGCGTTTAAGCTTCGTTCTACGTTGGAATCTCCCTCAACGTGTAAACCCTAGTTCCTACTATGAAAAATACGTCAAAAGTAAACAAAGATATGTTTGACACCAGTTAGATATCGTTTTAATCAAATTACAACCCTTTTAATTAAAAATTAAAATAAAACAAATCCAGCTTGAGCATCGCAGACTACCGCTGCGCCCCTCAGTGTAATCCTCGCATGGCGCCAAGACTTATAGTGTCATGTTTTCCAACTGGGTGCTGTGGCAGCGGCGTCCCCAACTTAATCTGCCGCGCGGCTTGCGATCTGTGGATTACGGTTTCTTCAACTGAATCGATCCGTTCTTCGCTCCTTCCTTTTTCCATCCATGCTTAGTCTTCTACTCCACTTGATCCTCATGCCACGCATATCCCAGCTTGTGCCTCGCTTCATGCGTCCAGTAGCCTTGTGCCCTCTAATACCACCAAATTAGGTCAAGTTTCACCTGCGTTTTCACCAAAAGGAGTTTTAAGTAAATGCGATGCAAAATAACATGAAATGCAACTAAAAACACACTAAAATGTACTTGAGATGGGCATAGTTCGCGTGAATTGGTATTCAATAAGTAGGTATAAAACCCACTTATCAGACTTTCGTTGCTATTAAAAAATAACCAACAACAAATATTTTTGTTGCTGATTTAGCATAATGTCGTTGCCAAATAATATAATCAGCAACGAAAATCATTGCTAAAAAGTTTACATTCCGCAACGAAAGCAAGCTTAGGCAATAATTTTCATAATTTACTACAACAAAAAATGTCGTTGCAAAATGGTGTCAATTCAGCAACGAAATGCATGGTCGTTGCAAAAAAGAGAGTTCATTTCGTTGCCCGATTAGCGAGGCTTTTGCAGCGAAATGGGGTTTTTAGCAACGAAATTTTAATTATTCGTAACAATACATTTTGTTGCTAAAGGATCGATGTCTGCACGAAAGCCAAATTTCGTTGCAAAATATAGTACTTTTGGCAACGAAGAAAAAACGTTCGTTCTTTGAACACGTTCATTCTTTGCAACAAAAGGCGTAACGATAGTAAAAGATTGCAAACCCTTTTATGTGAAATTTGGCACCTTTAGCAACGAAAATTGGTTGTTGCTGAAGCCCCATTTTTTTGTAGTGTGTCACTATTAGGTTTGTAATATTTATGAACACAATCAAATTGCACAAAATAAGCGGGCACATGGAAAATTAGAGTTTAAAAATTTTACAAATCATATACCCGGATCATCCTTTATGCACAATTATTAATTAAACGAAAAGATAAAGAACAAGAATTATAGCCTTGCAGATTCGAGCTTCCTCAGATACAAGTTCACCTCCAATCTTTTTCGCGTTCAACTTAAATTTACCGGGTTTGGTTCCTTCCTTTGATCAATGTTAGCCACCTAAATGTTTGGCCTCTAGAGGTGATCCACCAAGGAAGAAGAAAGATTCAAGAAGATGAGTATTTGGTAAAACCCTAATTTTTTCTATGTCTCATAGAAAATGATGTACTCTCCCAACTATTGGAATTACGTTTGTTGTGAAAAAGTCAACAACACCCACTCATAATAAGACTTCTCTTATTTATAAATTTAGGCAACCCTCCTTAACAATTAAGGAATTATGTTTTATTTTAATTAATTAGGCTCCCAATCTTATTAGGAATAATTAATTAAACTCTTTTAATTAATTAGCCTCTTAATCTTATTAGGATATATGAGATTACTTTTATTAATTAATTCCCAAACTCATTTAGGAATTAAATAATAATAATAATAAGACTCATCTTATTAATTTATATTTAATATTTTCAAAATATTAAATAATAAATATTAAGCTATTTACTTTATTCTATCACCATAAATTAAATTAAATATACTTAACTTATTATTACGATTATGTCATTTTGCTTCTTAAATAATTATTCTTCCTTTTATGGTGTGACCCTTTAGGTTCTCCATATTAAACCGGTTGTGACTAAATCAACTAGGACAATTCTAATCTTATTTAAATAAATAAATTAAACTATTTATTTATTTAAATAAATAATATTTATTCTACAATAGGGATAAGCCTCCCTAGCGATTAACGACTTTTCAGATAATATAGATTTTAACATTAATCATAAAAGAACCTTTGAGTAAATAGTTATCGTACAATTCAATCCTTCTACCATATAATGTCCCAATCAAATATAAGACATGGAATTACCGTCAAGTCTTATTTTATTTAATTATATGTATTTCGACTCTTAAATGCACAACTCCAAATAATGCAAATTAGAAACTCCTTTCTAATTTCATTCTGCATTGGACAAGGACTACTGAGTTGTCATTTATCGAATCACATAGGATATCTCTCTTATTTTACTAGAAGTGGTAGATTCTTTATTGATCATACATTATCTCCATGTACGACTTATTATACCCAAGCATACCCTTTGATATATCCTAAGGGTCTTAAGGAATAAGTCAAAGTATAATTCATCATACACAAGATACTATGATGATCTCAAGTCCAAGGATCACTTCTACTACTATCACTATAGGAATTCCTATTGATAGGCAAGTAAAACTCCATTAGGTATTCCTTAGCGAGTCACATTCAGTGAACTTATTATCTAATAAGCACCTACATACTTGCTTTAGTGTCTCCACACAAATGATCTTGAGATCCATTATCCTCATTCAATGAGCAAGCAATGTATGTACCAAAATTTCGGGATTCACTAATCCCCAATTTAGTAATTCAACGATTGGTAACTATTTTAGTTTTAAGCTTTCTAAGAATTTAGATCTCATTAGAATGATCATAATCATTATTCTAAAAGCATTGCTTAAAACTATGGGTTTATCGCATATTATAAAGCAGCATCATGTAGATAATTAAATTCCTTTAATAAATTAATATTTTTATTAATAAATGAATAAGATTGCTAGAAAGAATATGCTTTATCATCAAACATGATTGGCTTGTGTGCATACTACTTTCAGAATTATCTATTTTCTTAAAACACAAGAGCAAAAGAACACATGGTAAGCAATTACCCACTCAACCAAAGTTATCCATACAGGGTGGAAATCAGGGTACTGACAAGGAAAAGGAAGCTCAGATACCTAAACCTTAAAACAATGAAAAATCCAACAAAACCCCTGAAATCAGCAATCTTAAAAAAGATTGAGAAACTGCTGATATTCTCGGAAGAAAGTTCAACAAATTGAAGAAACCATCCGGTTAATCAAAGGTACTTGAGCATATGATAGTGTTAACTACTTAGACCTCTACATTTTTCCCAGGGCTAGGTATGCAGAAAAGTTCAAAACCCTGAATTTCAAGAAATATGACGGATTAGGAGATCCTTACACTCATTTAAAAGTTTTTATTGGAGAACTTGAGTCTTACGCCAAATATGAGAAACTAAGGATGCAGTTGTTTCAAAAAAGTTTGACCGGAGAAGCTAGAGCATGGTATGCCTGACTAGACAATTCTAAAATCCACAGCTAGGAGGAGCTAACACATGTTATCTTAAATCAATACAGTTTCCAATCACAAATGGCTCCAAATAGGTATCAAATCACCAAGGTTAAGAAGCAAAGCAGTGAATCTTTTTGTGAATATGCCCAACGGTGGAGACGTCTGGCTGCCCAAATCATTCCATCAATGACAAAAATAGAAATGGTAATGACATTCATTGATATATAGAAAGCTCATTTTACAAGAGGGTCCTAGCAAGTATAGATAAACTTTTCTCAGAAATGATTAAACATGGAGAAATGGCTGAAATGGGGTCGAAGTCTGGGAAGATTAAAGACCTTACTACTTTAGATGCCGTGGCTGAGCACATTCAAGCAAGAAGCTATGAGAATAACCCTCGGAGGGTTCATAAAAAGAAGGAAGAGGATGTATCCTTAGTATTGCAAGGACAAAATTAGAGAGGCACTCAAAACTTGCCCATTCAAAGGAGAAGTTATTCCTCTTTTCAAACTTCTGAACAATC
Source organism: Panax quinquefolius (assembly GCA_020205615.1). Taxonomy (NCBI): domain Eukaryota; kingdom Viridiplantae; phylum Streptophyta; class Magnoliopsida; order Apiales; family Araliaceae; genus Panax; species Panax quinquefolius. The sequence continues at coordinate 107,074,545 of CM035153.1, forward strand.
TTCAAATCCTCTGTTTCAAAAATCGGAGAAGTTAAACGTTGCAGGACATTCAAACCCTTAGGGAACGCACTGGAAAATGTACCAAAACTTCTGAGAACACAAAAGAAGATTGTCCAGTTCCTTCCCCCAGCAAATCCAAGTAGAAGGAATTATGACTCAAGTAAGAAATGCGCTTATCATTCTTGAGCTCCGGCCATGATACCCAAGATTGTTGGTCTCTCAAGCAGAAAATCCAGGATCTGATAGACAGTGGGGAGATTATGGTGACAACACAAGAATAACCACATGTTCAAGATAATCCTCTACCTCAACACAATGAAGAGGGCATGAATATGATCGGTATGGGAAACATAAAAGGTTCCAAATACCTCCAGTACATAGGCAAGTCATCCCAAGAAAACAAGGACAGCTCAGACAATTAGGAATATTCAGGAAGGCAGTTTCTGATAGAACAAGAATTGAATTTTTCCAAGGAACAAATTAATAAACTGGCAAAACTAATGGTACATCAACACCAAGTAACTCAACAACTAATCAATCAAGGATAAACAAATCTCCTTTCCATCATAACAAGGGATCAACAACGATTCCAAAAGAATGAAACTTGGGAAGAAAAACTTGTAAGGAAAGTTAGATTCCAGACTCGTTGGGAGTATATGGATAAAAGAAAATTCCCTCCTTTAGGTCAATCGATGGAGTAGATCCAACAGATGTTGACCAATGAAAGAAAGATCACAGAACTATTACCCCCAATCAATCCCCTTTCCAAGAGATTTGATGCTATCAGGATATGCCAATATCACTCCAACACTCTTGGCCATGGCACAAAAAGTTGTTGGGCACTTCGTCACTTGATCCAAAATAATATCAATATCGGTGACCTACAAATGGTAAATAGTGGTAAAACCTTGCCTAAAGAAGAGGACATATTCCCCCCTGGAACACAAAGATGGAGGGAAGTTATAGTAGTTGTATCCTTTGAAAGAGCCTTGCCTACAATGTCCTTGATAATTCAAAGGAAAAGGGATCAAGAGCGAAAGAATCCTGTGAGAGTGGTTGCGCCCAAGCCTTTGATGTTGCCATTCAGACTGCAGTATCCTGTAATTAGCTTGAAGAGAGTCCCATGGTACTATGGGAAAGATAAGGGATTAACATCAAACCACACTACTATTATATCAAAGGAAAATTCGCTGTATATACCTCAACGAGTAATAAAGTTAGTCATTAAATCCAATGGAAGAGTGTCCGAGGAGAAAATTAAAGAATTCGTTAAAAGATAGGGCATAATGAAGCCAAAGTGGTGTAAGGATTAAAATAAGCACCCCGACAGATATCCATTATAGATTTGGTTTTATCTTCAGAAGATCAACGTAAGGTCATAGTGAAAGTACTGGAAAAAGATCACCTGCCGAAGATGATAGATACCGAGAAGTTTCATCATTTGATAGATAATATTTTCAACAGTAATATGATATCTTTCACTGATGATGACATACCATCCGAAGGGACAGGTCATTGAACATAGTAGTGATATCCTTAGGATATGTGGTAGGAGGTGTGTTGATACATAGAGGATCGTCCTTGAACATATGTCCCTATGACACATTGGAAAGAATAAAGATCAATCCAAATCAAATTTGAACTAGTCATGTAGTCATAAGGGCCTTTGATGGATCTCAGCGAGAGGCTGTAGGAGAAATAGATCTTCCATTAGAAATTGGTCCCTATACTTTCTATGTATCCTTCCAAGTGCTAAACATTACCACTGGATATAATTTATTGTTAGGAAAACCGTGGATCCATATGGCAGGCGCTGTTCCATCAACCCTTCATCAACAAGTCAAGTATATCATCAATGGCAATCTAGTAACTCTCAATGACGAACCAAAATATCTTGTCCATATACAAAGCAATATTCCTGTGATCAGTCTCGATGAGGGAGTTGAACCTGTCAGTTTTTAAGCCCTTGGGGTGAACTACACAGTACCAACCTATTCGGGCCCCACCTTTAAAGCCTAGAGTTGCCACTAAAGTAATGTTGGCTAGTCAAGAAATGATATCCTTGGGTTTCTGGCCTAGACATGGGTTAGGGAAGAGTCAACAAGGAATCAGAAGTCCAGTTCAAATTCCTAGCTAAACAAAGAAGGCTGGATTAGGCTATTCTTATGGATCAGACCACCAGAACCCGCACAAGCATCCACCGGTTCCTTCCTCTACCATTCTGCTACCAAACCTAACGGATGCATGATTTGTGAAGCCTTTGAGGAAAATTCCTATTGCAGCCGCCAGTATGCTAATTCCTAAGGTTAATCTAGTTAGTGAAAAGGATATCTAGACTCCTGTTAAGGAAAACAAGGAAAGGAATGAAAGGTTCCTGTAAGAAATGCAAGATCAGTTTATAAATATGTATTTTTTGGCACATACTGAGGGTCTGAATGAGGATATCCCAGATGATAACTATTCCGAAGATCAAATCGTGATCCCTCACATAAATATGGCTAAGGAGAACCGTTCAAAGAAAAGTACTAACCCTGATGTAAATTTGGTCATAGTCATTATCAAAGAGGAGGAGGACATCAACCATCTCTTCATCACATCTGTCAACAAAGACTTGACCCTAGACAACTAGTGCAACACTCCTTACATCTGCTGAAAAGGGTAAATGGGCAGAAAGTTCATCTGTCCTGAAGTGTAGATATTATATACTGCTTATTTTTGTTACACAACGCTAGCAGTTACTTTTGTCATACTTTTGCTAATACTTTGTATGATTAAACACTTTCATATATTAAGTGAAAGCATTTTGTTTTCAAGATTCTAGAGTTGGATCTATGTGGCCTTGCAGATGAGATGCCAAATTTTCACAGTGACTACAACTTTGATATAGAAATGGACGTTTACTTGATGGGGATTGATCAAGAAGAGATAGATGACTATGAAGTACCGAAGGAGATCAAAGAATGGGTCAAAGATAAACCCAAACCAAACCTTGATCAAATAACCACTGTCAATATCGGAACATCAGAAAACCCTAAGGAAATCCAGATAGACATGGACCTTACCTCAAGAAAAAGAAAAGACTCGATTGCTCTATTAACTCAATTCTAGGATGTGTTTGCATAGTCACACGAGGACATGATTGGTTTGTCTACTGATATTGTCATTCATCGACTGCCCATTAAAGAAGGATTCAAGCCAGTCAAATAGAAGCTTAGGAAACTAAAACCTGAGTGGAGTCTGAAAGTCAAAGAAGAAATTATTAAACAATTCAAAGCCGACATCATCATGGTATCAACCTACCCTGAGTAGCTGTCTAATATAGTTCATGTGCCCAAGCCCGGAGGAAAGGTATGAGTATGCATGGATTACTAGGATTTGAACAAAGCTTGTCTCAAGGATAAATTTCCAGTACCTTTTATCCTTATATTAATAGACAACACGACATAGTATGACATGTATTTTTTTGTTGACTGCTTCGCCGGGTATCATCAGATCATGGTTTCTGATGAGGATAGGGAGAAAATAGCCTTCATTACTCCCTGGGGAACCTTTTGTTATAAACATTTGTCTTTTGGCCTTATCAATACCGGTGCCACCTATCAGCGAGCCATGATGGCCTTTTTTCATGACATGATGCACAAAGAAATAGAGGTCTGCGTGGATGATATCATCATCAAATCCCAAAATGAAGATGACCATATCAACTATCTCAAAAAACTTTTCAACCGATTGCGCAAATACAACTTAAAGTTGAATACGGCCAAATGTGCCTTTGGTGTCAAATCAGGCAAGTTGTTGGGATTTCTAGTAAGCAATAGAGGCATTGAACTGGATCCCACAAAAATTAAAGTAATCACCGAGATGCCCGTGCCCCAAACAGAAAAGGAAATACGGGGATTTTTGGGGAGAATAAATTTCATAAGCAGATTCATCTCTCAACTCACAGCAACGTGTGAGCCCATCTTTAAGTTGTTAAGGAAAAATTCCTCCATGAAGTGGAATGAAGAGTGTCAAAAAGCTTTCTTATTTATCAAAATGCAGTTGATTCCTCTCTTGGTATCCCCAAGGGACAAGGTTCCCATGTTTATGTAGCTGTCAGCAAATGCCAATGTTATGGGCTGCATGCTGGGGAAAAAAGACGATAGAGGCAAGGAAAAAGCTATCTATTACCTCAGCAAAAGATTCAGTAGTGGCGAGCAAAAGTACACTTTAATTAAAAAGACCTATTGTGCATTAACATGGGCCACCATGAGGTTACAACATTATCTTCATGGGCACACAACCTATCCCATATCCTGCATGGATCCTCTAAAGTATGTATTTAACAAATCCATGCTAAATTACTTATTGTCCAAATGGCAGTTGATCCTCCAACAATTCGATATCATATATGTGACTCAAAAGTCCATCAACGGTCAAGGAATTGCATATCAATTGGCCGAAGCACCATCATCAAATTTTGAACCTTTGGAAACATATTTCTCGGATGATGGAATAATGATAATTCAACAAATCCATCGAGAAAATACAGTCCAATCTTGGAAATAATATTTTGATGTAGTCGTAAACATGGAAGGTGCCGGAGCAGGGGCAATTCTTGTAGCTCTTATAGGAGAACAGTATCCTATGGCCATCAAGCTGCAGTTTGTCAACACCAACAACACAGCTGATTATGAAGGTTGTCTAATAGGATTAAAACTGGCCCAATCCATGGATATCAAATGGTTATTGGTCTTTGGGGATTCCGAATTGGTTATCATACAAACCACCAGGGAGTATTATACCAAAGAATTGCATTTGCTACCGTATCATCGACAATTTATCAAGATGGCTATGGAGTTTGAGGAAATAACCTTCATCCACATCCCTCAAAGTTGGAATGACTTTGCTAATACATTGGAAACATTGGCTTCCTTGATCCACATATCTGATAAGATGGTAATTTTTGATATCAAATTTGTAAGCCAAAAGGCACTAGCCTATGGAAATTACATTGGAGAAGTATCAGATGAACTGCCTCCCATCAAATAGCCTTAGTATCATGACATCAAAGAATATCTTCGAGATGGATTTACGCCCGATGGGAAAAGTTAAGCTGAAAGAAAGAGAATCCATAAAATGACCCTAAAATTTTATTTGAGTAGAGACACACTTTACAAAAAAGATGCTGGAATAGGCCTTATAAGATGCCTAGACAAAGATCAAGCCCAAAAACTCATGGATGAAGTCCATGGTGGAGTATGTGGTCCACACATGAGCAGTCCTTTTCTTTCCCAGAAGATATTAAGAACGGGGCATTATTGGATTTCACTCAAAGCCGACTAGGACGATCACGTCAGGAGATGCTATCAATGTCAAGTCCATTGAAATGTCATCCATGCTACTCCAAATGAATTGCATTGTATGAGTTCGTCATGGCACTTTTCAATGTGGTGAATGGACGTGATTGGGCCAATAAAATCCAAAGCCAACAATGTTCATTGATTCATCTTTATCATGAGTGATTACTTCACCAAATGAGTAGAAGCTGTCTCTTTTCCCAAGATCACCAAAGAGGTAATCATTATTTTCATTAGAAACAATATCATCTGTCGATATGGACAACTGGAGGTGTTTGTGTCAGAAAATGCCAAGAATCTAAATAACCAGATGATGAAAGAATTATGAAGTAAGTTTCATATTAAGCATCTTAATTCCGTTATCTATCATCTTAAGATGAATGGTTTTATCCAAACAGCCAACAAGAATATCAGGAAAATTATGCAAAGAATGTCCGCCAATCACAAGGGATGGCCTGACTTATTACCCCTGGCTCTGCTATCCTACAGAATGTCAATGCAGACTTCTACTGGGGCTACTCCCTACTCATTAGTCTATGACATGGAACCAGTACTCCCCATAGAAGTGGAAATGGAGTCATTGAGGGAGTTAATAGATGCTCAGATGGAAGAAGACCAGTGGTTGCATGAACGGTACCACCAGTTATCTCTAATAGATGAGAAAAGAGCTACAACTATCTTTCACGGGCATTTATATCAGCAAAGGATTGCTCGATCATACAATAAGAAAGTCCGACTCTAATAATTCAAAGAAAATTATTTGGTATTGAAGAAAGTCCTTGCCAATCAAGATGAATTCAAAGGAAAATTAAACCTGAATTGGGAAAGCCCTTTCATTGTTAAGGAAGTATTGAGAGGAGGAGCCATCATATTGCAAGAAATGGATGGGGAAGAATTCCCTTAGCTTATAAACCCAGACGTCATGAAGAGGTACTATGTTTGAGTCACCTCCAAACCACCTTCCGAAAAAAGAAAATTCAAGTTAATTCAGGTTTTCACTACCAAGCTTGAACTACGAAAGACCTGATCTCCTCCTATCCATGAGAGTACGTAAGCAGTCATATATGGTGCGTTCAAACAAAATAAAAAACCCAAAAACCCACTCAAACCAATCAAAACAAACACCTTTCAAATCCTCAAAATACTCCACTTCAAAATACCAGTTTCTAACCATTTAGGCCAAGCCTGAACTAACAAAGACCTGATCTCCCCCCATCAATGGGAGTACGTAGGCAACCATCTATGGTGCGGTTAAACCAAACAAAAAATCCAAATCAAACCAGTCCCAAGACACCAAACCTTATATAAAACCCCAAATAATATCAAGCCTTTCTGATCGACGAACACTTATGAGGTACTCTCCGACGTCTTAATGTCAATCCATCAAGGAAAAGTTCATGATATATTAAGACAGCAAGGCATGAAAAAAGTGGTAATCATCCAGCAATGACAAAACATATCTAAAAGCGAAGTGAATCAAAATATATTTCTTCACTATATAATATTTTTTAATATATACAATGTATCATATATATGACAAAAATGGCTGACCTAGTCTATGCAGGAAAATAAAAGCTAGTCTATAAACTCGCAGATAAACGGGATAACAAGTCCAACATGGCATCCTTCTTAGAAGATGGAGATGAATCTATAAGCTCCTTCCCTAAGGTCTCAATGCAAGCTAAAAAATTCACAACCATCTACTTAGTGATACCATGATCATCTATAAATACACTCATATCTGCAATAAGGCTATCCATATAGGATCTAAGTGCAATATTATAAGCAATGGAAGCATCCCAGGTAGCTCGAGTCTCATCCCACTCAACAAAAATAGCATCCCGAGCTGCTCGAGCATCATCCCTCTCAACAAAAGCTACATCCCGAGTAGCTCGAGCATCATCCCGCTCAATAAGAGAGGTATCTCGAGTAGGTTAAGCATCATCCCTCTCAACAAAAGCAGCATCTCGGCCAGAAAGAGCTGTCAACATTAGTGCTCTAGCTTGATAACTCTCAAAGGTCATATAATAAATCACCTACTCTAAAGACTCTATAGAAGGTTAAGCTGCAATAGTAGAAGTGCTAGGGATGTTCCTGAACAAGGCTTCTGTCAAGCCCGCAAATAGCTCGTCCTCGATGGGAGAATCAAGGTCCTCCATAGGCTCCTCCTTATTAGACTCAATGATTGGTTCTGAGTAAACAACCATAGCTGATACAATATCTGCCTCCGATCATGCAGAATACTCTAAAGAACGACCCAGATGAATAGTAAAAAAATTAACCTTCTCGCGATGAGTCCAATAATTATAAATCTCGGTCAAGTCATCTACTGACAAAAATGAAGCTGATAGTCACTGACCCAAGACCCCATCAAAGGGGTGAATATCCTGAAACTGATCAAACTCTCCAATGACAACTGGTGGATGATACGTGGTCACCCCTCTCAAAATAACCAGGGGTATATAGTCCATGCCAACCGTATAAGTAATAAAGCTATAAGGAGAGCTGAGTCCTGAACAGGGCAAGATCGCAAATGGATCCTCGATCACTATCAGAAAAGCCAACTAGGATGTTGTATCTATACAATCAACTGGTTGAAAAGAATAAGGCATGGCTATCTCATGAGTAAAATAGTACCCATGATGTCTAAAAGTGTCGATCGATCTAAGATGTGTCATAAATTGCATGTATAATTATATGGCACTCCCTGTAAAGAACCCCATTGAATGGGTATGGCAAATAGTAGCCGACCTCAAGGTCTCTACTAATATGATTGGCAAGATGATATAATCCTCTCTAAGAGCACGAACCACTGTGATCAAGCCAATGTCCAGATGGTCCATATATAGGGTCATTTACAAATAAGTTTTGACGCACATCAATAAAATATCTACGCGGCAATCCGTTACTCAGCTACAGTGATTGTGAAGTCTCCCGAGTGTCGTACATAGCTGTCCAGCGATCCAAATCGATAAATCAAGAAATCCAAGGACACCAAATGCCCTGAAGTGATCTCATCCACGATAACTCTATGTTGTAAGCCAGTAAGTGTCATTAATTGTCATCTCATATTGCCAATAACCATCCTAGCATAAGCCTGATCCATGGGCAAATTAGTAATGCGCTCATACTCCTCTAACGCATGAGTGATCTCGTGGATATCAAACCTGAAGACATATCTCTCAGGTATCCTACAAGGTAGCATGCCCTCTATAAAGCCTAATGGTACTTGGAATGTCTGGATGGTCATGGAATGTCTCAACATCTGATTAACTGTCACCCAATCTGTGGGAGGTAGACTATCATACCATGATCTCAAAGAAGATGCTTTCAATATGTGTGGTGTGTGCTCAATCCTACTAACAGTAGATGAAGGCATCTGTAGAACTGTATCATGAGATCATCGAGGGGTCAATGCTAAACTCACCTATATGAATGCTTATCCATAACACAATGCATACATCATGATAAATGATAATAGGATGCAATAGATAGGAAATATTACACATACATTCCTAAATACATTATCTAATAAAGATTAAATACATCATCTCTTTCTACAACTAAAAATAAAAGTACGAGGAAATGGGGCTGCTGTAGCCTGATATATATGAGAGGCTATCAAAAGAGATAACAAGAAATGGGGCACAACCGCCCAATATCTAACAGAGGCCTATCAAAAGAGATAACCAACCTATCCAAAGAAATCTATGATGTTTACATCATCCAATCGATCAACCTACTGTAACTCCTCATGAGTTACTGTATCTCTGCCAGATGTAACATTAGGTCAAACAAAGGGGGATTTGATGTGGTGAAACTATAAGAATATCGGCCACCTGAGGGGCCAACACCAGAGTTGGATGGATTAAAAGAATTTGCCTCTGACGGATCTCTACCCAAATGCTGGACAAATTCATGGAAATGCTATCCACACCCCTCCAAGGGAACTCCTTAATATGAGTTCACCATGACTTTTTTCAATGTGAGGAATGGGTGTGATCAGTCCAATTGAGCCCAAAGCCAGCAATGGTAATCGGTTTATCTTCACCATGATCGACTACTTCACCAAGTGGGTAGAAGCTGCCTTTTTTCCCAGAGTTACCAAAGAGGTGATCATTGGTTTCATCAGAAGCAATGTTATTTGATGATATGGACAACCAGAGGTGAGTATCAGACAATGCCAAAAACCTCAACAACCAGATGATGGAGGAATTATGCAGCAAATTCCACATGAAGCATCTTAACTCTGTCATCTATCGACCAAAGATGAATGGTGTTGTTGAAGCAGCTAATAAGAAAATCAAGAAGATCATATAAAAGATGTCCACCAATCACAAAGGATGGCCTGACTTGTTGCCTCTGACTCTATTAGCCTATAGAACGTCAATGTGCACTTCTATTAGGGCAACCCCCTACTCATTAACATATGGCATGGAAGCAGTGCTCCCTATAAAGATAGAGATGGAATCCCTAAGAGTGTTGATAGATGCTCAAATAGAGGAAGACCACTGGTTACAAGATAGGTACCACCAATTATCTCTAATAGATGTAAGGAGGGCCACAACAATTTTCCATGGGTAATTATATCAACACAGGATTGCTCGATCCTACAACAATAAAGTCCAATTACGGTAGTTTAAAGAAAATGACTTTGTCTTAAAAAAGGTCCTTGACAATTAAGATCAATCTAAAGGAAAGTTCACCCCGAATTGTGAAGGCTCTTTCATTGTCAAGGAGGTATTGACAGGAGGAGCCCTCAGATTGCAATAAATGGATGGCAAAGAATTTCTCCAGCATATGAACTCAGACACCGTAAAAAGGTATTATGTCTGAAGTTACCTGCAAACCAACATCCTGGTTCTGGATCATTAATCTATCAATTAAGTCAATTCATGTTTTTAAAACCTTTCCAACTACATCAGTTCTCCCTAAGGGGTGAACTACATAGACCTGATCTTCCCTCATCAATGGGAGTACGTAGGCAACCATTTATGGTGCGGTCTAACCTCTACGAAAAAAACCCCATTCACCACATACAACTTTCAAACCATCTAACTCAAGTTAAAACTACGCAGACCTAAACTCCCCCAGACACGGGAGTACGTAGGTAACCTTTTATGGTGCGGTTTGACCACAAACAAAATTTTAAACCACTTCAACTTTGTCAACCTTTCGAACCTTTTCACGATAGGTTCGAACTACATTTTCCTGATCTCCCCTCATCAATGGGAGTACGTAGGCAGCCATTTATGGTGCGGTCTCGCCCGTGTAAAATCACAAAACCCTTTCAACAATGATGTGATCATCCTTTCAACTTTTAACCTTTCAAACCAAACTATAAGAGATGGAACTACCCAGTCTCCCTTCATCAATTGGAAACAACCGGCGACCATCTGCAATGTTGATCCTCGTGGCATTTATCGACTTGTTACCGAAACGTGTGGTTGAAGCACTGACAAGGTTTACTAATTTCTTCAGAGATCTATGCTTAACAGAGCTCCAACTCAAAGACCTAGATAAAATGGAGATGCAGATAGTAGAAATAATGTGCAAGTTAAAAATGATCTTCCCTCCATCGTTTTTTGATTCAATGGAGCATTTACCTATTCACTTGCCATACGAAGCTAAGTTTGGCGGTCTCGTGCAATATAGATGGATGTATCAATTTAAGAAGTAATGACATTAATGTTTTTAATACGTTGAAATGTTCATTCTTGTTTACTAATGTATACATGCATATATAACAAATAGGTATATGTGACGTCTAAAACTAAGGGTAAAGAATAGAGCCCATGTAGAGGGGTCAATTACTGAGAGTTATCTTACAAAGGAACTTGTTAATTTACGCTTTCGTTGAACTTTAGTAGAATGTTGGAGAAGAGGCACAATAAACTACGTCGAATGAAAGGTCATCACGCTACGAGGAAAATGGAGAATTAACGGCCTTTAGTCATCCCGTACAACCATTCGACGGGAAAAAATGTGATTCTTGAGCGATAGTGAGTATGCAATTACCACATTGTATGCACTTGTCAACATAAATGAAGTAGCGCCATACATTACGTAAGTAGCCATAATTATATATTTCTTGTGTTACTGCTATCAGTTCTTTCCATACACATTATGTATATAACTGTGCTGCAGTCAATATGATGCTGAGATACGTGAAGCGAATTTGATTATATCGGACAAGGATTTGCAAAATTTGAGGAATAGAGATTTTGTACAATGGTTTAAAGATCATGTAAGTCTAACTAATTAATAACTCAATAAATCTTCCATCATAGAAATAATCTTATGGCATAATTAACTTTAGAATATGTTGTGTTCATGTACATTAGGTTCTCACAAATGAGTTAGCTGACATTCGGCTAAACCTTATAGCCGATGGCGCTGAAAGATCTATAGACACTTATACATGCTGCATTGTAAATAGTTGCATATTTAAGTGCTACGATATTGCGGAAGTCGGTTCTTCTGATTATGGTGTTGTGGTTAAAGGTAGCTGCTACGATAATCTTTGGGATGAGTGGTATTTACGATTGCTAGAAGTTGTCATTCTCAAATATTGGGGTCATAAAGAGTTCGTTTACTTCAATTGTCATTGGTTGATGTTGAGAATGGAGTTAGAGTAGATAAGAATTCTGGACTGGTGGTTGTTAATATTAAGTTAAAACTAAACTCAAACGAGCCTTTTATTTTAGCAAGTCAAGCGATACAGGTGCACTACGCGCAGAGTGTTAAGACTCTTGTAAGCCCATGATATGCTGTTATAACCACCAAAGCGCGTGGTTTTCAAGGCATAGCTCCTCGTCCAGACAATTAACCTTTACAAGTCGAGTCTACTAGTGTCACACCTGCTGATGTGATAATTATTAGTGAGTCTAGTGAAGAAGAGGATGATGTCGTCGCTGTCGAAAGTGAAGACAATGTTGTTGAGGAGGTAGATTTAATTAAAGAAATTATTGAGGACGACGAAGATGGTGATGACAACGATATTGAAGATCTACTACTCAAAGATGACGATTCTGATATTAATGGCTTTCAAGATATAAAAGATTAGGAGTCTATACTCTTTATGTCCTTTTAGTTGTATTCAAATGTAATAGTTTGTAGTAGTGCGATTAAATAAAGATGAATTTTTCTATAAATATTATTTTTGAATATTATGGAATAAATTTGATATAATGTTATAGTTGTGGGTAATATTTATAAATTTTGCAAAGTATGCAAGTTGTTATAAAATATTAGTTTGGTGGGGAATATTCTTTTTGTTAGGGAATATTAAATGCAATGGCTCAATCATTTAGTGGACCCCACAGAGAATTATTATTGTCGGATTGAGAAAAGCGACAAAATATTTTATAAAAATAACGGCGGAGGTATTCAGATAAAAAAGCTGTTGAACTACGGTGGTAAAAATGCGATGTCTGGCGTGGTTGCATAGTAGCTGCGGTATTGATTATTGATCTTACGTGAGAAGTCACTTTCGGTATGCTCGATTATTACTTCTGATAATTCTTTGCATCATATCTCTTATATTATTGATTTGATTATTGTCGCGGTATCATACATATATATATATTATATTATTAATTGAGGCGACAAGTTATAAATGATTAATAATTGTTGAAAGATTAAAAATGTGTTGATTAAAAATAAAATGATTTGTGGTAATATTTATTCGATCCTTAATGTATATAAAAAGTACATTATGAGGCGTTTGTGGTAAGTTTGATTATTTTATGGGGGCCCATATGTCATCATCTAAGAGTCTCTTCGTCGATAGTAATTACCTTTGTGAATAGTAATTACCTTCGTCGATAGTATTACCTTCGTCGATAGTAATTACCTTGTGATAGTAAGTCGATCGAATAGTAATTACCTTCGTCGATAGTAATTACCTTCGTCGATAGTAATTACCCTTGTGATAGTAATTATAGTAATTAATTACCGTCGATAGTAATTACCTTTACAGACGTCGAACCACTTTCGTTTCACATTCTGAGCGTCGAACCACTTGTCGTTTCACATTCTGGTGCGTCGAACCACTTGTCGTTTCACATTCTGAGCGTCGAACCACTTTTCTTTTCACATCACCGGTCGTTGACCCTTGCCTTTTCATGGTAGGTCTTTAAGCTAGAAATCTTCTATAAATAGAGGGCTAGTGCTTCATTATTTTCACGAATTCATTGAAGCTTTAGAGAGAGAGAGAAAGTATAGAGAGAATAAGAGAAGAAGAAGAGTATTTTGTTCTTACCTTCTTTGCGGTATTGATCTCTACCCAAAAGTAAGGGGTGTTATTCTTTCTTATTTATTATGAAGAAAGCTGTTGTTATTCCATTGCTTATTATTACATTGGAATAACTTTTGTATCGTGGTTTACCTATACTTGGTGACATTCTTCTTATTATTACATTGGAACATCACATGCGTGTGTTTTACAGGACTGGTTAAAATCTTTATTATTATTACATTGGAACATCACATGCGTGTGTTTTACAGGACTGGTTAAAATCTTTATTATTATTACATTGGAACATCACATATGTGTTTTTTACAGGACTGGTTAAAATCTTTATTATTATTACATTTGGAACATCACATGCATGTGTTTTACTGGGACTGGTTCCATTCTTTATTATTATACATTGGAACATCACATGCATGCGTTTTCTGTGGGACTGGTTAGATTATTTATTATTACATTGGAATAACACACTTTGTATGCGATCTATCGCATGCATGGTGATTTCTTTTGTTATTCCATTCTTTATTATACCCGGTTGGTTAAAACTTTGACTTTATACTCCATGAAATTAGTGGAATATCCTTGATATTTGCGTTTCATCGATATCTTTCATGGAAATATTCTTACGATCATTCTTGAATTTTACTCTAAAGCGATATCGTGTTGATAATTTGGATGTTAATAATTCTGGATAAAATAATTCTTGAACTTGTTTTATTGAATTCTTATATCATTGTCATCATCCTCATTTTTATATTATGTTGAAAGTAAATACACTTTTGTAGTGCGTAGATGGACTTGGTATGATTATGACGAGAGACTATTGATTGTAATCATGGTAGTAATGTTACAAATGATGTGGTAAAAATCCTCGATTGGTAGTAGTGCATTGATGGGCCGATTGTTGGCATGATCATGACCATTAATGAATACACTGAATATTCTTGGCGTAGTGCATGAATAATTGTGGTCGTGATCAAAGAAAAAAGAATATCCTTGGTAGTAGTGCGCGGGGTGATTCGATGATGTGGAATATTTATTAAAAGTGAGTCTCGGCTATATATGATGATGAAAAACCTTTTAAATCATAAAAGATAGTAGATTTTATTTTCTACTTGACTCTTTTAATGGATTGCTTTGTTTCATTTTGAGTTAAACTTGATGTTTATTATATTTTATCGGTTTAACACTTTGTTGAAGGCTATTGATAATTTATTACGCATTATCTTAGTCGTAATATTTCTTCTTGGGCTAGTTGAGCTCACCCTTTCTTTCCTTTGTTCTCTTGAGGAAATGAGAATATATTTGGGGACGAGTCGGGGAGCGGAGTAATGGTCGAGAGGATAGCATTAGTAGTCCTCATTTATTACGTGAAATAGTGTGATAATAATTGTAATGAGGACTCCTTTTGAGTTTGTATAATATCTAGTAGACAATATTTGTATTCAAACTCACGGTTTTATGTCGTATTGTACCTGAGCGAGTTATATTAGTAAGTTGTATTTAAATTACATACCATGTGTCGACTACCCGAGATGGGTGATGTATACCTAATTTTGGGGGCGTCGCGGTTGGTATCGAGCTTAGGGATATGATCCTGGCTAAGATGTGAGAATAGTACTAGGAGGGAGGCAGGGGAATACCTTCGCTAGTATGACCTACTAAGTTTATGTCTTTATTTTATTGGTTGGTCGGGAAGATAGGGATAATTTGTTACATGTCGATTAACCTTTTGTTTTGTGGCGATGTCTGAAAATGACATCGAGAATGTTGAGAATATGATGGGCCGCTTGCGATCGTTGATTCACCAGCATATCGATATCGAGGATAATGTGCATCGGAAGGCGACAATCCTCATGCAAACAACAACAACTTGACCAAATGATGAATGATCGAATGTTAGGAGGCTTTATGCGATTTATCTGGCAATGATGAGGCGACTCATCCAAAAGCGTGGGGTGGAAACACGGAAAACTCTCGGCGGTCTGCATTAAACAATTAAGAGGCTGGGACCACCGGAGTTTAAGGGAAGCAAAACCACTTACGGCGGAAGCATGGATAAAAGCAGATTACCAAGATATTTGATGTCTTGGGATGCTCAGGAGCAAAAGGTTCCCTTCTTAGCCTTTATATTGCTTGGCGGAGAGGCGATTCTTGGTGGGAATCGGTAAAAGCGTACTCGACTTCTTTGTCTTGAAGATATCTTGGGAGAAGTTCGGGAGGCATTCAGCGACAAATACTTTCACGAAAGTATTAGCCACATGAAGGAGGTGGAGTTTATCAAGTTGGAACAAAACAATATGGTAGTGTCATGATCTGAGGCAAAATTTGCGGAGTTATCACGGTTTTCGTCCCACTTGGTGGATAATGAAAAGAAGAATGGCGCGAATGTTTTTAAGAGGTTTGAAGCGGGAATCGTCGACATCTTATTTCTCATAAAGCGTGTTTGTATTAGGATGTTGTAAATAGGGCTCGATTAGTGGGCGCGATAATGAGTCAGTATGACTTAAAAAAAGAAGCGGCGGCAAAATTATAATACCCGGAGAGTAGTCATCGAAGCGGTGACAACAAGCGTGGAGGAATCAGCGGGCGGATATGGTAACCACCGGTGGTGTCGGGGCCAAAACAATAAGAATGGACATTTCAAGAAAAGGAGATTCAATGATGATGGAAAAGCGTCGGCTGCTGACACCGTTGTTAAGGAAGGAGAAAGACCACTATCGTATGCTTGAATGCGGAGGAGAGGGACACATCGATCAAGCTGCGCCATCTTAGTCAAAGCGTGTTATAATTGTGGAAGAGAAGGTCACTTAGCTCGATTTTGTCGTTCACAGAAGACAAATTCAACTAGGATGGAAGCACCAAAAGTAGTCCGGAAAATCAAAGCCGGTAGTCTGAGGAGGCGTTTGTTGTGACCTCCGAAAAGCGAGGAATCCGAATGAGGTCATCACGGGTAAGCTTATCATAAACTACAATGAAGTCATACTTTATTTGATCTGGGTTCTACCCATTCTTTTATTTCTCTACTTGCGCTCATCGATTAAATTTGACTCAGGAGAAATTAGACTTTGACTTATCTGTGGAAACTCGTTGGGAGAAACCTTCATTACATCCTTTGTTTATAAGTCTTGTTTGGTTCAAATCGGTACCCTCACATTACTGTCGATCTTATTTCATTAAAAATACTTGCATTTGGCGTGATTACAAAGGATTGATTGGTTAACTACTTATCATACAAAAATTGATTGTTTTTCGTAAGGTTGTTAGCTTTCATATTCTAATCGACCTATTATATGCGAATTCAAACGACCAAACCATTAAAATCAATCACGGTCATCTCAAGCCATAAAATTTATTCGTTTATTGAAAAGCGGATGTCAAGCTTTCTTAGCTCATATCGCTGATTTAAACAAAAATCGTCGGTTTTGAGCGATATTTCTATTGTTAATAAATTTCTGGCGTATTCCAGAAGAACTTCTGGCCTACCCCGGGCGTGAAATTGAATTTTGTATCGACCTTGAACACGGTACAAAACCTATTTCCAAAGCCCCATGTCGAATAGCTCTATTGAACTTGAGGAGTTAAAGACCCAGCTGCGGGAATTGTTAGACATTGGCTTTATTAAGTCTAGTACTTCTCCTTGGGGTGCTCACATTACATTCGTGAAGAAGAAAGATGGGAGTATCGACTTTGTATTGATTATCGGGAGTTGAATCATGTCACCATCAAAAATAGGTATCCATTGCCCGCGTATTGATGACTGTTTGACCCGATTGCTGAGGAGGCAAATTCTTTTCAAAGATTGATCTTCGTTAGGATATCACCGATTGAAGATTAGAGCCGTGACATTCAAAAGGCGGCTTTCGGAACTCGATGCGGGCATTATGAATTCTAGTCGTGTCCTTTGGATTGACTAATGCTCTCTTTGCCTTCATGGATATGATGAGCAAAGTATTGAGGAATATTTAGATCACTTTGTGGTGGCGTCTTTATTGATGACATCCTTATTTATTCCAAAATAGTGAAGATCATGAAAGCAACACTTGAGGTGACACTCCAAAAGCCGTGAATATAAGCTTTATGCGAGTTGAAGAAATGTGAGTTACGGCTTGAAGAAGTAGCATTCCTTGGGCGCGTGGTATCAAGTCGTGGAATATCATTGACCAGCCAAAGATTGAAGCTATTGAAAAGTGGGAACAACCTAAATCGATAATAGAAATCGTAGCTTTCTCGGTTTATTTGGTTATTATCGGAGATTCGTGGAAGGATTTTCTCGAATCGCTACTCCATTATTTCGGTGACTCGGAAAGATCTGAAAGTTCGGTTGGGGCGAAGAATGTGAGAGAGTTTTCAAGAACTTCGAGAGGAGACTTATTTTATTTTGTTACGTGATACCATCGGCTCGGAGGATTTGTCATCTCTGATGATGCTTGGGCAAAAGGTTGGGATGTGTTCTCATGCTGACATGGAAAAGTTATAGCTTTATGCCTCGCGACAACTCGAAAGAATATGAGAGGAATTATCCTACTCGTGATCTAGAGTTAGCATTTATTATCTTTACACTTAAAATTTGGAGGCATTACTTGTATGGGGAGAAAGTGGAGATCTTACGGATCGTAAAAGCCTCAAATATTTCTTCACTCAAAAGGAACTCGACACATGCGACAACGGCGTTGGCTTGAGCTGATTGAAAGATTATGATCGTACCATCGATACCATCACGGAAAAGCGAGCGTGGTAGGTGGCGCGTTGAGTAGAAGATCGTATCAAATGCGAGTGCGTTATTATCAACCTATGAGCCCATTTTGTGTGACTTGCAAAGGATGGAGATAGAGTTAAAGACTCAGGGGGCGCGTGTGATGATAAGCGAGTATCTGAGTAGAAGCAAACTTTAATCGATAAAGTTAAAATTTGCTCGAGCTACGGACACGGGTGAGGCGATCGTATGAGGAAGAAAGTGCTGAGAAGGTCTTTATCTTAGGAAGCGAGAATCGATGAAGAAGGAATACTTGAGTCGACTCGGACTTTGTGTTCTAACGACCACGATTTAAAGTATAATATCATGATGGGCGCACTGACACACCATTTGCAATCCATCACAGGAGTACCAAAATGTATCATGATATTAAATCGTACATTTTGGTGGAGAAGCGATATGAAGAGAGAGATATTTGTTTATCTCGAGGTGTCTAACTTGTCAGCGAGTTAAGCGGGCATCAAGTACCAAAAGGTCCATTGCAACCACTTGAAATTCGAGAATGGAAGTGGGAGCACATTACCATGGATTTCGTTCTGGGTCTTCTAAGGTTTCTCAAGGCGTTGATGCGATTTGGGTCATTGTTGATAGATTGACCAAAGTCTGCTCATTTCTTCTGCAAATCTGAGAAACTTATACACTTGAGCGTCTTTTTCGTATGTACATAAGCGAGATTGTAAAGGCTGCATGGTATCTTGCGGTATCCATAGTTTACGATCGAGACCGAAGATTCACTTTCGCGATTTTGGGTTAGTTTGCAAAAAGCTATGAGCGCGAGACTTACGATTTAGCTCGGCATATCATCCTCGAGACAGGACAGACGATCGGAGAGGACTATTCAAACTCTTGAAGATCTATTAAGACTACTGTGTCCTTGATTTGAGGGAGTTGGGACAAGTTCTTACCATTGGTGGAGTTTTCCTCTGACAACGGTTATCAAGCAAGTATTGGCATGGCTCCATTCGAGCGTTGTATGGAAGAAAGTGTCGTTCTCGGTATCTTTGGGATGAGGTGGGTGAAAGCAGCGTTGTTGGGAATAGGAGTTGATGCGTATGACTACGGAAAAGATTGAAAAGCGATCAAATGACGTATAAAAACCTCACAAAATCGACAAAAGAGTTATCTTGATCTTCATCGAAAGGGCGTGGAATTCGATATAGGAGATCGTGTGTTGTTAGAAGTTGCTCCATGGAAAGGAGTTACAAGATTTGGAAAGAGGAAAACTTAATCCTCGATTCATCGGTCCATTTTAATCCTCGATCGAGTAGGGCGTGGCTATAGACTCATTTCTTCTGCTTGAAATATGTCTCGTGTTGCGCGTTTTCACATATCCATATTACGTAAATATATGAAAGACCCGAACCATATTATTGAGTTAGAAGCAGGACGAAATAGCGGAAGATTTGGCGTATGAAGAGGTTCTGTTCAAATTTTGGATAAGAAGGAACATATTCTACGCTCGAGGTTATACCTCAAGTCGAAGTTTTGTGGAGGAACCACGATGTTGAGAAATGACTTGGGAGTTAGAATGCGAAATGAAATCAAGGTATCCTTACCTCTTGACATACCAGTCGTACCCTAATTTAGAGGCGAAATTTCATAAGAAGGGAGGTTGTAAGACCCTGACTTTTATAAATAAAGATGAATTTTCTATAAATATTATTTTTGAATATTATGGAATAAATTTGATATAATGTTATAGTTGTGGGTAATATTTATAAATTTTGCAAAGTATGCAAGTTGTTATAAAATATTACGTTTGGTGGGGAATATTCTTTTTGTTAGGGAATATTAAATACAATGGCTCAATCATTAGTGGACCCCCCAGCGAAATTATTGTCGGATTGAAAGCGACAAAAATATTTTATAAAAATAACGGCGGAGGTATTCTGAATTAAAAGCTGTTGAACTACCGGTGGTAAAAAAATGCGATGTCTGGCGTGGTTGTATAGTAGCTGCGGTATTGATTATTGATCTTACGTGAAGTCACTTCATTTATGCTCGATTATTACTTCGATAATTCTTTGCATCATATCTCTTATATTATTGATTGATTATTGTCGCGATTATCATCGTATAATATGTTATATATTATTAATTGAGGCGACAAGTTATAAATGATTAATAATTGTTGAAAGATTAAAAATGTGTTGATTAAAAATAAAATGATTTGTGGTAATATTTATTCGATCCTTAATGTATATAAAAGTACATTATGAGGCGTTTGTGGTAAGTTTGATTATTTTATGGGGGCCCATATGTCATCATCTAAAAGTCTCTTCGTCGATAGTAATTCGATAGTAATTACCTTTGTCGATAGTAATTACCTTTAGATATTTACCTTAATTATAGTTTGTCGATAGTAATTACCCGTCGATAGTAATTACCAACCGTCGATAGTAATTACCTTCGTCGATAGTAATTACCCACGTCGATAGTAATTACCTTACGTCGATAGTAATTACCTTTCGATAGTAATTACGAGACGTCGAACCACTTGTCGTTTCACATTCTGAGCGTCGAACCACTTGTCGTTTCACATTCAGGCGTCGAACCACTTGTCGTTTCACATTCTGAGGCGTCGAACCACTTTTCTTTTCACATCACCGGTCGTCGAAGCCCTTGCCTTTTCACATGGTAGGTTCTAAGCTAGAAATCTTCTATAAATAGAGGCTAGTGCTTCATTATTTTCACGAATTCATTCGAGCTTTAGAGAGAGAAAGTATAGAGAATAAGAGAGAAAGAAGAAGAGTATTTTTTTCTTACTCTCTCTGCGATATTCAATCTCTACCAAAAGTAAAGGGTGTTATTCTTTCTTATTATGAAGAAGAAGCTGTTGTTATTCCATTGCTTATTATTACATTGGAATAACTTTTGTATCGTGGTTTACCTATACTTGGTGACATTACTATTATTACATTGGAACATCACATGCATGTGTTTTACAGGTTGGTTAAAATCTTTATTATTATTACATTGGAACATCACATGTGTTTTTACAGGACTGGTTAAAATCTTTATTATTATTACATTGGAACATCACATGCATGTGTTTTTACAGGACTGGTTAAAATCTTTATTATTACTGTTGGAACATCACATGCATGTGTTTTACATGGGACTGGTTCCATTCTTTATTATACATTGGAACATCACATGCATGCGTTTCTGTGGGACTGGTTTAGATTATTTATTATTACATTGGAATAACTTTTGCTGTATGATCTATCGCGCATGCATGGTGATTTCTTTTGTTATTCCATTCTTTATTATACCCGGTTGGTTAAAACTTTGACTTACTATACTCCATGAAATTAGTGGAATATCCTTGATATTTGCGTTTCATCGATATCTTTTCATGGAAATATTCTTACGATCATTCTTGAATTTTACTCTCAAAAGCGATATCGTGTTGATAATTTGGGCGTTAATAATTTCTGGATAAAATAATTCTTGAACTTGTTTTATTGAATTCTTATATCATTGTCATCATCCTCATGTTTTTATATTATGTTTGAAAGTAAATACGTGGCTTTTGTAGTGCATAGATGGACTTGGTATGATTATGACGAGAGACTATTGATTGTAATCATGGTAGTAATGTTACAAATGATGTGGTAAAAATCCTCGATGGTAGTAGTGCATTGATGGGCCGATTGTTGGCATGATCATGACCATTAATGAATACCACAAATATTCTTGGGCGTAGTGCATGAATAATTGTGGTCGTGATATCTAAAAAGAATATCCTTGGTAGTAGTGCGCGGGGTGATTCGATGATGTGGAATATTTATTAAAAGTGAGTCTCGGCTATATGATGATGAAAAACCTTTTAAATCATAAAAGATAGTAGATTTTATTTTCTACTTGACTCTTTTAATGGATTGCTTGTTCAAGCTGAGTTAAACTTGATGTTTATTATATTTTATCGGTTTAACTTTGTTGAAGGCTATTGATAATTTATTACGCATTATCTTAGTCGTAATATTTCTTCTTGGGCTAGTTGAGCTCACCCTTTCTTTCCTTTATTCTCTTGAGGAAATGAGAATATAAATTTGGGACGAGTCGGGGAGCGGAGTAATGGTCGAGAGGATAGCATTAGTAGTCCTCATTTATTACGTGAAATAGTGTGATAATAATTGTAATGAGGACTCCTTTTGAGTTTGTATAATATCTAGTAGACAATATTTGTATTCAAACTCACGTTTTATATATCGTATTGTACACAGCAGTTATATTAGTAAGTTGTATTTAAATTACATACCATGTATCGACTACCCGAGATGGGTGATGTATACCTAATTTTGAGGCGTCCTACAGCGTGTGGATGAGGAGATGGAGGAATAGCTATAGGCTATAGGGGGACCAATAAAGGGTAGAGTTGTGGGCCCCAGGTCTCAGCCTACACTTTATTCCCTGTTGTGAGATCTCAGCGTCGCCCACCCATTGGAGATAGTGGTGCCAGTGGATCGGGTGCCGACCCTTCATTATCTGACAATTTCTTTCGGAAGATCATAGAAAGGTGCATTACGAGCAGTTTTATGCAGTCAGACGCACCATCACACGAGCGGGTCTACCATTTTGCTAAAGAGGTTGTCAACGACTCCATAGATCCTACAGCTACCGCTGACAACCTCATGGGTGTTGTCTGGGAGGAGGCCATCTGCGTATGTTCGATTGTCTTGGTCAACATCTTTCCTCCGCATATTCAACAAGTAAAAATAATTATTGATGTATTTCCTTATTTAATTCATGTAATTTATAATTATATTGCTTATGTAAACTGCCAAACAAATAGTTATCTGACTTATTGCCTAACTTGTTAAAATTAAAGAAAACTTATTGCCTAACTTGCCAAAACATAGAAAAATTGTCGAAAAAGAGACCAAAACCCTCCTTAGTCATCGAAAAGACATGCAAACAAATACATAACATTGAATAGGTATTAAACGCGCGTTACAACTTACGGGACTCAATTCCGATATACAAAGGTCGAGTTATCAGCCCGTTTGCCTACTTTATTAAAACATAGAAAAATAGTCGAAAAAGAGACCAAAACCCGCCTCGATCATTGAAATGACACGTAAACACATATATAACACCACATAGGTATTAGGCACACATTATAACTTACGGGACTCAATTCCGATATACGGAGGTCGAGTTATCAGCTTGTTTGCCTACTTTATTAAAACTTAGAAAATAGTCATAAAACAGACCAAAACCCGCCTTGGTCGTCCAAACAAGATGCAAACACAAACAAAGCACCGCATAGGTATTAGGCACGCATTACAACTTACAGGACTCGATTTCGATAGAGGTGGTGTTATCAGCCCGTTTTCCTACTTTGTTAAAACTTTGAAAAATAGTAAAGAAAGAGATCAAAACCCGCCTCGATAATCGAAACAACATGAAAACACATACATAGCACCGCTTAGGTATTAAGCATGTGTTATAACTTACGGGATTCGATTCTAATATACGGAGGCCAAGTTATTAGCCCGTTTGCCAACTTTGTTAAAACTTAGAAAAATAGTCTACAAGAGATCAAAACCTATCGATAAAATGACATGCAAATACATACATAGCACCGCATAGATATTAGGCACGTGTTACAACTTAGGGACTTAATTTTGATATACGGAGGCCGATTATCAACTCGTTTTCCTAACTTACGCAAACTTAAAAAAATAGTCGAAAAGGAGACCAAAACCCGCCTCGGTTGTCGAAACAACACGTAAACACATATATAGCACCGCATAGGTATTAGACACATTATAACTTATGGGACTCGACTCCAATATACGGAGGCCGAATTATCAGCTCGCTTGCCTACTTTGTTAAAACTTAGAAAAATAGTCAAAAAAGAGACCAAAACCCGCTTTGGTCATCTAAATGACACGCAAACACATATATAGCACTACATAGGTATTAGGCATGTGTTACAACTTACGAGACTCGATTCCGATATATGGAGGCCGAGTTATCAGTCCGTTTGCATACTTTGTTAAAACATAGAAAAATACTCAAAAAGAGACCAAAACCTGCCTCAGTCGTCGAAACGACACGCAAACACATACATAGTACCACATAGGTATTAGGCACATGTTACAACTTACAGGACTCAATTCCAATATATGGAGGCCGAGTTATCAGCCCATTTGCCTACTTTGTTAAAACTTAGAAAATAGTCAAAAAAGAGACCAAAACCCGCCTCGGTCGTCGAAAAGACACGCAAACACATATATAGCACCACATAGGTATTAGGCATGTGTTACAACTTAGGGACTTGATTCTGATATACGGTGGCCAAGTTATGAGCTCGTTTGCCTAACTTACCCAAACTGAGAAAAATAATCGAAAAAGAGACCAAAACCCGCCTCCGTCGTGGAATTGACACAGAAACATATACATAACACTGCATATGTATTATGTAAGACCCCAAAATATGTTTAAATAAAATCAATTTTCCTCTAATTATTATTGTGAATAATAAGGTGTTAATTTGATATAATATTTTTATTATGGGTGAAATGTGCAAATTTTGCAAAATAAGCAAGTGGTTATAAAATATTCATTATTGTCGGGGAATATTCGTTTGGTCATGGAATATTCTTTTTGTCAGGAATATCCAAATACGACAGTAGCGATTATTTGTGTGCCCCATAATGTAATAAGCTGTCGGATGAAGAAAATGATAAGTTTGAGTTTTATAAATAACGACGTAATTATTCTGAATTAACTTTGTTGGATTACACGGTGGTTAAAATCTGATGAATCGCTGGCGTGGTTACAAAGATGACACCACAGTATTATTACACAATATTTTTGAATTATTGATTCTTACGTATGAAGGCACTACTCAATAATTGTTATAGTAATTCTTTATTCAATATTTTATTTTATTTGTTCAATAATTGTCTTTGCGTTGATATTTTATATTATTATTGTTTCAATAATTGTCCTTTGCCGATATTTTCCATTATCGGATCAATAATTTATATTATTTGAATAATATTATTAGATATCATTATTGGCAATGTCTAGAAAGTTTTGTCGAGGAGAGGTTTGGTCACCTAATCAAGGCATGATAAGGAGAAATCCTTATCGGAAAGCCCCTCTTTTCGGGGAGCGACACGGTTGTCATTATTGTGATTCTGTAATATTATTTGTGAATAATTAATTATTGATTTATATGATAAGGAAATATATATATATTTATATGGATATAAATGAAGGAATTAAAGCTGAGGTGTTTTTATCAGTATTTTGTCAAAATGAAGAACAAATTATGGGATTTTCAAAAAAATTAGTTTATTACTTGATTTTGTAAAATCCATAATTCTTTGTGTATAATGAGTTAGGAGATGAGCCATATATCAAAAGAAAGCCCTGGAAGTAAGTTAAACATAGAAATTAGAAACACCTAAAAATTCTTTGTGGATTTTTCGTGGTGACTGTTTGAGTAAAACTGGTATGAGGGACTTATAGTCCGAAAATCAAATCAGTGTTCTTAAGCTATATTGCGTGAGTTATAAATTTTAATCCGACCATTGGATCGTTGTGATTTTTGGATATGTTATACATATATAAGTTGTAGTTGTTTTCTGTACCATGTATTTGGAAACTCAGAATGGGTGATGTATACCTATTTTGGGGGCGTCACAGTTGGTATCAGAGCTTAGGGATATGGTCTTTGGCAGAGATCAGGGAATAGAACTAGGAGGGGAGAGATGAGTAAATCCTTCGCTAGTGTGTCCTACCTAAGCTTATTTGTTGGCCGATCATAATATAGGGATATTATGTGATATGTTAATTTGTTTAATTAACCCTTGTTTTATGACATTATTTAAGAACGATAGCTGAGAACGTTAACAATGGAGTGTATGAGACTGTGGAAACACCTTTAGTCACCAATTAGGAGAACGTGCAATAGGAAGGCAATATTCCTCTTGTAAACAACACTAACGAGCAAACGATGAATGATGGGATGTTTAGAAACTTTTTGTAGTTCATGCAAAATCAGATGAGGGAGACTCGTGTACAAAATACGGGTGGAAATGATAGCAACGTGCGGTTTGTCACAGCCAAGCAGTTCAAGGAGTTGGAACCACCAGAATTCTTTGGAAAGCCGGACCCGATTAAGGCGGAAATGTGGGTCAAGAAAATTACCAAGATATTCGATGTCTTGGGATGCACGGAGGAACAGAAGGTTCCATTCGCCACCTTTATGTTTCGTGGTGAGGCAGATTACTGGTGGGAATCTGTGAAGCGTACGTAGCCTACCGCACTCAATATGTCTTGGGAAACATTTCAAAAATTGTTTAATGACAAGTACTTTCTTGAAAGTATTCGTCACATGAAGGAGGTATAGTTCATCAAGCTGGAGCAAAACAATATGAACGTGTCGCAATACAAAGCTAAGTTTGCCGAGTTGTCCCGATTTACATCGCATTTGGTTGATAATGAGGAGAGAATGACGCGAATGTTTTTATGAGGTTTGAAAACCTAAATACGTCAATACCTCATTTCTCACAAACTTTATTTATATTCAAATGTTGTGAATAGGGCTCAATTATTGGAGCGCGAGAATGAGTCAGCTCAACCAAAGAATAACGACCAACAACTCGATGATAATCGTATCATTACCAAAGGCAACGATCGTTGGAACAATGATAACCATCGTGGAGGAAATTATCATGCCAGAAATGGTAACCACTTCGGTGGTAATCATGGCCAAGATAATAGAAAAATAATTCAAGTGGAAATTTCAAGAAGAGAAGATTTAACGATGACGGGAAGACGTCAACAGCAGCTCCAGCAACAAATTCTAGGGGAGGAGAACGATCGCCAGTTAGATGCTACAGATGCGAAGAAGAGGGACATATAAGTCCAAACTGTTCACAACCTTCCAAGGTATGTTTTAGTTGTGGAAAAGATGGCAACATAGCTCAATTTTGTCTCATGGCGAAATCAAGTCCAAGAGGGGACGGTGGCACCAAAGCGGAATCATTTGACAAAACAAAGGCGGCGGTTTTACGGAAGGCGTTTGTCGTGACCTTTCAAAAAACATGAGGAACCCAAATGAAGGTATCACGAGTTAGTTAATTAAAAATTTCTGCGAAATCTATACCTTATTAGATACCGATTCTACCCATTCTCTTATCTCCCCTACTTGTGCTCAACGTTTAAACTTGACTCCGGAGAAATTAGACTTTGACTTATTTATTGAAACTCCATTAGGAGAAACTTTCGTTAAATCCACTGGTTATAAATCTTGTTTGATCCAAGTTGGCACCATCACATTACCTATTGATCTTATCTCTTTAAAGATACTTGCATTTGATGTGATTTTTAGGAATTGATTGTTTAACTACTCATCATGCTAAAATTGATTGTTTTCGTAAGGTTGTTAGTTTTTATATTCCTAACCAACCTATTATGCGAATTCAAGCAACCAAACTGCTAAAGTTAAACACTTTCATATCAAGCCATAAAGCCATTTGTTTATTGAAAAATGGATGTCAAGCTTTCTTAGCCCATGTCATGGACTTGAACAAAAATACGCCAGATTTGAATAATATTTCTGTTGTCAGTAAATCTCCTGGCGTATTTCCTGAAGAATTTCCTGGCCTACCCCCAGAGCATGATATTGAATTTTGTATCGACCTTGAACCCGGTGCAAAACCCATTTTTAAAATCTCTTATCAAATGACTCCTATTGAACTTCAGGAGTTAAAACCCCAACTAAAAGAGTTGGTACTAAAGCCTCTATCTGGTGACTTCCTTTGTGGGATGCACCGAAGCCAGACTCTCTGTAGGGGACGTCATATTCATGCGGTGGTAAACTGATAGGTACCATTGTGACGTGCTATCCAAGATTGGGATATGAGTCACAGTTAAGAGCAACCAAAGCCAGTAATCGAAATATCTAGCTTTCTATGCTTAGTGAACTTCTCCATAATATGACTGATCAACATCAGGTCTCGTACATTTCATTGCATACATAATTGTCACTCATACGACCTCTCTTTTCAGGAGTCTATGGGGACTATTAAGAGAGATACACTCTATAGCTCATCGACATGAGACATCTCTTGGAGTTTGCCATGCTAAACGACTTTAGCATCAAATGAATATACGTTCCTTGGGTTAAGTCGAGCATCCTCCTGTATCTATCTATATAGATTTTATCCCCAATTAAGATACTCTTCCCAAACCATTCATGGAGGAATGTTTAGACAACTTTATCTTTTCTGATTGTAGCATTGATAAGTTATTCCTCATCCGTAGTATATCAACATATAATACTAGAAATTTCACGACGCTCCCACTGACCCTTTTGTACACACTAGAAGTCTTACCTCATCGAATGTAACTCTGGATCATCATCTTACATGATGTGTACCTCATCATCATCATCCATGATGAATCCATACCTCCTAGGTATCTTTGGTACTATTCCAGATTTACGATTCAGTTGTGGTATAATAGGTCTATCTACAGGTTCCTCTTATTTGACTTATAGTATTTTGTGGTTCTTGAACTCTTCAAGATCTATTATCCTCCCACTAGCCCCTTTTAATGATAAACACATTTATCTTAGAAGGCAGCGTGTTTCGTAACAAACACCTTTTGCTAAGTAGAATTATAGAACATATACCCTAAACTTACTTTAGGATGTCCCACAAATCTATACATGTCAAATCTTGTCCCAAGCTTATCCTTTGAAACCTTTTCACATAAGTTGGACAACCCCTTATCTTAACATACTTAAGATTAGAAATCCTCCCATCCATAACTTTTATGGAGTCTTGAAATTTGGATTTTGAGGTTACCTTTTTGTAGATATCGACCATTTCTAGGACATGACCACAGAGGGAT
This sequence comes from Panax quinquefolius, assembly GCA_020205615.1. Lineage (NCBI taxonomy): Eukaryota > Viridiplantae > Streptophyta > Magnoliopsida > Apiales > Araliaceae > Panax > Panax quinquefolius. The sequence goes on from CM035153.1 coordinate 107,103,778, forward strand.
ACTAGAATGTCGATAAAATCATTATGGACAACACCATGTCCAACAAGGTACGATTTTCCTTTCGGATACATCAATCAATTATTATGTATCGGGGAGGTGTCCATTATGAGAAAACCATTTGAGATGATCTAGAAACTTATTGCACAAGTATTTATTCCTTAATCTAATCAAAGAATCTTAATACTTTGTCAATTTGTTTCATTTACAATTCTTTGAACCTTTCAAATAATTCACACTTGTATTCAACAAATACATACATTCAACTCTTTGAATGATCATCTCCTTTTCTTATACTAATTTGTTCAATATGCAAAATTATTTTCATGTAAGTCAGTATACAAAATCCATTAAGTAATATTCGGTTCTATACAAAACATTATTATTATAAATAGAACAACAATTGTTCTTAATTGTAATACCAAAAATTTTATCATTCAACACTAAAATGGAAATAATATTTTTAACAAGAAGCGGAATACAATAACAACTTATTGACTTAATAGATTTGCTGTAGGCATTGCTAAACTATTAGATTCTATGGCTAATGCAAAGAACCTTTGCTTCATTTTCCACACATAGGATTACTTATCTTTGTTTAACTTTCTACTTCTGCTTGGTCCCTTCATAAATCTATATTTATGATAACCAAAGTCGGTATCCAATACCCAAGTAGAACCTTGACTTAAAGATAAATTTATTTCAATCATGAACAAATTTGTATTTGTAACCAAAACTTCACTAAGCTTCTTTGGTTAGCCTCGCAAGATGCTTCTTGCGCTTTTCTTTCGATGTCGGGCTTATAGCAGTGGAAGCAAACTCCTTTGCTATCCGTATCAGTTTTGTTCTTATTGTCCTTTGTTTATGCCTTTCTATTTACCTTCTTTGAATCGTTCTTATTTTCAGAAGATCCTTTGGCCCCTAGCAGTAAGACATGGTCTTTCTTGGTTGGAAAGTGACTCTCAACATTTTTCAATATGTTAAGCAAATCAGCGAGGCTGATATCTAGCTTGTTCATATGAAAAATTCTCAACAATTGTGAAAGGAGTCCAGGAGTGAGTGCAAGATCAAATCTTGGCTCAACTCTCCATCCATGACAAAACTCGTTGCCCTAATTGATCAATCAAATTGATTATGTTAAGGACATGTGTCTGTACTGTAGTGTCATGGGTCATTCTAGATCGGAAGAGCTCCTTAGATATCTGATATCTATTAGTCCTACTTTCCTCACCATCAACTACTTGATGTGCAGGAATATAGTAAGTGCATCCATAGTTTCATGCTGACGCTGAAGCTCGTTACTCATGGATGCGAGCATGATGCATTGAGCCAACTGTGCATCATCTTGCCACTTTCTAAAAGTAGCAATGTCTTCCTCAGAGGCATTGTCTGCAACCATTGCAGGGATAGGCGTATTAAGGACATAAGATAGCTTTTCAGCTATGAGAACTATTCTCAAATTCCTTAACCAATCCGTTTAATTTGGTCCAGTTAATTTAGCATCTAATATGCTTCGTAGTGATAGTAATTTTAGACATTGTAAAATTCTGTAAATGAATTTGTAATTAACAACATTTTAACATACATTCTTTTATTAATTACCAAAATAAATTAGGTCTTGTTTTAAATTGGTATCTCCCACTATTTTCTTCAAACTATATTACCCTCACTTATATAGTTCGGCAAAATCTGATTAAAGATTTGCTAGTGAGAATAAGGATCCCATTTCAAATGTATATAGCCTTGTGGTGACACAACAAACTATATATAAATAAATAGGTAGACAACTCTTGTCAATTACATCAACTATGCAACTCCTTGTATTTTGCCTCTTAGATCATTTTTTGATCAGTGGTGGCACATCCGAATCAAAATTATCCAAGTTAAGTCCCACCTAGCACTCCATATATTCAAAAAGAAAATATCATCCTTGTGGTGACACAACAAAACAATATTGTTCAATTTTCTTTATAAGCATCAAATGTGATAAATTAACATCTTAAATACTTAATACTTGCCTTGTGGTGACACAACAAACTCATATTAAATATTTAATACTCTATTAATTTTATCATGCTAGAAGGCGACGTTCGATATTCCAAATATCTTTGAACGCTTAGGACTTAATATAAAAAATTGAGGGTTTGTTATTAATTTGTCTCATCTTGTTTAGCGTGCATACATTATATATATATAAAATACGCGTCATATTAATGAACATGCGAAGCATGTTTGCATAATATATAATATATATAGTATAAGCATGCACATATAGAATACTATATTCTACCCGGATTGATTATGGACTTTTATTCTAGTTTGGTTCACTAGAGCCACCAAGTGAACCAAAAGGTCAAACCCTAGGAGTGCAAGAAATAATATTTAAATATAACTATTACATTTAAACCTGGGCTCCATTACAAATGGGTCTTCAAGCGCTCCTTGTTCCTTGATCTCTAATTCTTCAAAATTAATTCTAACTATTCTTATTACAAAACTATTTAAAATAAATAGAAACCTTGATCGTGATCGAGGGAAGTACATAGAGGGAATAGAATTTACATTCGAGAAAAATTAGAGAAGGCGAGTCTGTGAGACCCCATTTAATAAAACCCATACATTCATGCATCCAACTAAAATAAAATCCAATCATATCGTCGATAGTCCATAATCAATCCCATTTATTATCACACACATCATCATATGCATCGATAAATAACATTCATCATATGAATAATAAACATTTAATATATATATTGATATCATTTAATGGGCAAATTTAGTTAGTATAAAATCTAATTTTGAATTAAAATAAACTCCTTTATTTCAATCAAATTTAAATCAAAATAAAACTATTTTATTTTAATTTATCCAATTTTGAATAAAATAAGCTATTTTATTTTAATCAAAATCTTTAATCAAAATAAACTCTTTTATTTTAATTAATTATGGAATCTAATTCCATGTAATAAAAAAAAATTATTAAAGGAAACACGGATTATCTTTCCTATTCACAAATAAACTCCTTTATTTTGAATAATATGAAATCTTATTTCATATCTAAATAAACTCCTTTATTTAAGGAAATTAGGATTCTCTTTCCTATTCATAAATAAACCTTTTATTTTGAATAATATGAAATCTAATTTCATATCTAAATAAACTCCTTTATTTAAAGAAATTAGGATTCTCTTTCTTATTCACAAATAAACCTTTTATTTGAATAATATGAAATCTAATTTCATATCAAAATAAACTCCTTTATTTAAGGAAAAATAGAATCCAATTTCAACTCCAATTAGTTATCATGGAATCCAATTCCAACTCTAATTAGTTAGCATGAAATTTAATTTTAAGATTAAAATAAACCTTTTATTTTAATTATAAAATAATTAATATATATATATATATATATATTATATTAACCGTATAATATATATATAATATCCGTATGTTCCTTAAAAAAAAACAAAAAAAACACGTGGCCTTAATATCTTAGTACAACACATTTTTAAGAAGCTTGCTGCCGGATTCCTTATGAAACAAAAATCCTGTAGCCTTTTTTTTTTAATTTCCGCGTGGGCCCGTGGCTGTTATATATATATATATATAATATTTTCTGAAACCAACATGATTCCTTGACAAACCGGTCTTATGATTTCCGTGATTGATGCTTCAAAAAAAAAATTAAGCTCATATGAATCACATGAGACAAAATCACATAGATCAGGAAACTAACATCACGTGAGACAACATGATACACGGATTAGTGCAACAGCCTTTTCGGTAAAAAAATAAATAAATTCGGCACCTCCTTTTTTTTCTTTTTTTTTTAATTTTATACAATAAAATTATGCCCAATTAAATTATTCTAAACACATATCAATATACATATCAAATTTTGAACAATTAATAATTCGCATAAAGGTTTGGCTCTGATGCCACTGTTAGGTTTGTAATATTCAAGAACGCAATCAAATTGCAAAAAATAAGCGGAAGCGAGATAAAAATCAGAGTTTAAAAATTTTACAAACCATATACCCGGATCACCCTTTATGCATAATTATTAATTAAACGAAAAAGATGAATAAGAAACATACCCTTGAAGATCCGAGCTTCCTCAGGTACAAGTTCACCTCCAATCCTTTTTGCGTTCAACTTGAATCCACCGGGTTTGGTTCCTTCCTTTGATCAACGTTAGCCACCCAAGTGTTTGGCCTCTAGAGATGATCCACCAAGGAAGAAAAGGAATTCAAGAAGATGGGTATTTGGCTCAAACCCTAGTTTTCTATCTCTACAGAAAAGAACGTACTCTCCCAACTATTGGAATTACGTATGTTGTAAAAGTCAACAACCACCACCCCCATAATAAGACTCCTCTTATTTATAGATGTGGGCAACCCACCTTAACAATTAAGGAATTGGGATTTATTTAATTAATTAAATTCTTTTAATTAATTAAGCTCCCTAATCTTATTAGGGATAATTAATTAAACTCCTTTAATTAATTTTCCCTCCTAATTCTATTAGGAATAAATGAGAGTACTTATATTAAATTAATTCCTAAACTCTTTTAGAAATTAAAATAATAATAATTGTAATAATATTAATAAGACTCCTCTTATTAATTTATATTTAATATTTCTAAAATATTAAATAATAAATATTAAGCTATTTAATTTATTCTATCACCATAGATTAAATTAAATATACTTAACTATATTATTATGATTATGCCATTAACTTCTTAAATAATTATTCTTCCTTTTTATGGTGTGACCCTTTAGGTTCTCCATATTAAACTAGGGTTGTGAATAAATCAATTAGAACAATTCTAATCTTATTTAAATAAATAAATTAAACAATTAATTTATTTAAATAAATAATATTTATTTCTGATAGGGATAAGCCTCCCTAGCGATCAACGACTTTCCAAAAATATAGATTTCAACATTAATCATAAAAGAACCTTTGAGTAAATAGTTCTAAAATACAATTCAATCCTTCCACCATCTGATGTCCCAATTAAATATAAGACATGGAATTCTTTGTCAAGTCTTATTTTATTTAATTATATGTATTTCGATCCTTAAATGCACAACTCAAATAATGCAAATTAGAAACTCCTTTCTAATTTCATTACGCTTGCCGAGGACTCTTTGGGTTGTCATTTATCGAATCACATAGGACATTTCTCTTCTTTTAATAAGTGGTAGATTCTTTATTGATCATACATTATCTCCATATACAACTTATTATACCCAAGCATACCCTTTGATATACCCTAAGGGTCTTAAGGAATAAGTCAAAGTATAACTCATCATACACAAGATACTATGATGATCTCAAGTCCAAGGATCACTTGTCTACTATCACTCTGAGAATTCCTATTGTGAGCAAGTAAAACTCCATTAGGTATTCCTTAGCGAGCCACTCAAAGTGAACTTATTCTCTAATAAGCACCTACATACTTGCGTTAGTGTCTCCACACAAATGATCGTGAGATCAATCATCCTCATCCAATGAGCGACAAGAACGTATGTACCAATCTATCCGGATTCACTAATCCCCAATTTAGTAATCCAATGATTGGGAACTATTTTAGTTTTAAGCTTTCTAAGAATTTAGATCTCATTAGAATGATCATCATCATTATTCTAAAAGCATTGCTTAAAACTATGGGTTTATCACATATTATAAAACAACATCATGTAGATAATTAAAAGCCTTTAATAAATAATATTTTTTATTAATAAATGAATAAGATTGTTACAAAGTATATGCTTTATCATCAAACATGATTGGCTTGTGTGCATACTACTTTCAGTACCTATCAAGATATTGGATAAGAAAGAGCATGTCCTACGAAAAAAGGTTATCCCATAAGTCAAGGTTTTGTGGAGGAACCATGTTATTGAAGAAATGACCAGGGAGTTGGAATCGGAAATAAAAGTGAGGTACCCTAACCTTTTCAAAACACTAGGTACGTACGTTAATTTCGAGGACGAAATTTCATAAGGAGGGGAGATTGTAAGACCCCAACTTATTATAAATAAAATTGAATTTCTCTATTTATTATCTTGAAATAATAAGGATTTAATTTAATATAATACTTTGGTTGTGGGTGAAATGTGTAAATTTTGCAAAATAAGCAAATGGTTATAAAATATTCATTATTGTCGGGGAATATTCGTTTGGTCGTGGAATATTCTTATTGTCGGGGAATATTCATACGACGTCGCATCCATTTGTGGACCCTATAATGGAATAACTTTCAGATGAAGAAAATGACAAGTTTAAGTTTTTATAAATAACGGCATAGTTATTACCGTTAACAATGTTGGAATACCTGGTGGTTAAAATACAATAATATGCGTGGTTGCACAAAGTGCTTTACGATATTATTACGATATTTTTGAATTATTGATTCTTACGTGAAGAAGGCACTTTACTCAATAATTGTTACAAATAATTACTATTCAATATTTTATTTTATTGATTCAATAATTGCTTCGTTGATATTTTATATTATTATTGTTTCAATAATTTTCACTGCATTGTATTTCCCATTATCAGATCAATAATTCATATTATTTGAATAATATTATTATATAGCATTATTGGTAATGTCTAGAAAGTTCTATCAAGGAGAGGTTCGGTCATCTAATTGCGCCAGTAAGGAGAAATCCTTATCGGAAAGCCCCCTCTTTCCTGGGAACGGCCTAGTTGTCATTATTGTGATTCTGTAATATTATTTGTGAATAATTATTTATTGATTTATATGATAAGGAAATATTTATTTTATGTGGATATAAATGAAGGATAGGAAAATAGTTATTTTATGTGATTATAAATGAAGAAATTAATACTGAGGTATTTTATTAGTATTTTGTCGGGATGGAGGAATTAAAAATCGTCCGTATGTTGATTTAGGGCATTTTTTGTTTGAAATTTGGAAAAACTTAAAGCTACTAAGTTGTAGAGAATTTAATTTCATATGGAATGGACATAAAATTCGTATTTTTCTGATAAAAGAGCTATTTATTATGAATTATTGAAGTGTTTGATTATTGTTTAAATAATAAAATATTTTGGAAATTTCTAGAATTGGTGGGCCCCACTTTGGTTGGTGAGAAATGTATTGAAATTTTATTTCAAATGTGGTGGGTGGGAATGATAGCAGGTTAAGTCTGCTTCGGCGTTCTAACATTTTCCTATAAATAGGGTGCTTAGTTAGAATTGAAAATCACACCAGAAATATAAGCTTTCTCTCTCTCTCTCTCTCTCTCTATATATATATATATATATATTATTGAGCGTATTTTGTGAGTATTTAGATACTTTGAGAGTTGTTATTCAGTACAAGTTTCTTTCAGCACTATATCCAAAATTTCAGCCGGAAGTACTATTCTTTTGAGGTAAGGGATGTTATTTTCTTTGTAAATTATATTATTTTCTTCAATATCATTATGCTGAAATATTGATATGAGTTTGATTGTGGAATTTATTCCTTTTTGTGTCGGGGTTACTATTCACGTATACGACACTATTTACAAATACGACACTATTCACCGAAAAATGAAATTTTCTCTTCTTGGTCCCAGATGTCTATTATGGTTACTATCTTTGATTGTATCCATGTTTTTGATCTTTATTCTTGAATTTTACTCCATTATGATTTATTACGGAGTATTTTTAAACTTGAGTTATCTAAAGTACGAATCTCTAAACTTTATCCTTTTATCTCACTTGATTCGTTCTCTAAAATGTTTTTCATCATCCTTAGTCCTTAATGGTGATACTTGATAATATCTTTGGCCTGTAGTGCAAAGATGAATGATTACTTGATGAATATCTTTGGCTCGTATTGCAAAGATGAACAGGTGTTGAGATGAACATGACCAACTGGTGATACAAAAGAATATCTTTGGCCCGTAGTGCAAAGATGAATATTTGATGCAAGGTGTATATTGATTGATGTTACAGAGATAAAATATTGATGATGAACTTTTAAATTCATAGATGATAATAGATTTCATTCTCTACTTAACTCTTTTAATGAATTGTTATTTCCGCTATAGTTGTTGATCTAAAACTTGTTGTCTATTATATTCTACCAGATTTTTCCCTGTTGAAGACTATGGATAATTTGTTGTATGTTATCTTTGTGATGCCCCCAAAATAGGTATACATCACCCATCTTAAGTCGCCAAATACATGGTACAAAATTCAAATACAACTTAATAATACAGTTGTCGTGTTAAATACGATAAAATACAAACTGAGAGTTTTAATAAGAATATTGTCATCTAGACAATATTCAAACTCAAAAGAGTCCTCATTACATTTATTTTCACACTATTTAACACAATAGTGAGGACTACTAATACTATCTTCTGGACCGTCACTCCGTTCCCCGACTAGTCCCGGTTACGTTCTCATTTCCTGAAGAGAACAGTGAAAGAAAGAGTGAGCTCAACTAGCCCAGTAAGAAATATTATGACTAAGATAATGCAGAATAAATTATCATTTGTCTTCAATAATGTTAAACTGATAAAATATAACAAACGTCAAGTTTAACTGCAGCGGAACAAGCAATCCATTAAAAGATTCAAGTAGAGAATAAAATCTACTATCTTTTATGATTTAAAAGGTTTTTCATCACTTTTATCATTTGGGACTCGGCTTAATAAATAATCCACATCACACCGCACTACGACGAGGATATTCATTAGTATCACAACCACAAATTATCCATGCACTACGGGCGAGGATATTCGTGTATTCACCAATGGTCGTGATCATGCCAACAACTGTCCATCGATGCACTACGGCCGATGAGGACTTTTATCACATCATTTGTAACATTACGGTTATGATTATCTTAGAATAATCCTTGGTCATAATCATACCAAGTCCATCTATGCACTACAGGCCACATATGACTTTCAACATAATATAAACTAGAGGATGATGACAATGATATAATAATTCAATAAAACAAGTTCAAGAATTAATTTGTCGAGGAACCAATAACGTCCAAATTGTCAACAAGATACTTCTTTGTAGAGTAAAATTCAAGAATGCTCAGAAGAATATTTCCACGAAAAGATACTGGATGAAGCGCAAATATCAAAGATATTCCACTAATTTCATGGAGTATAAAAGTCAAAACTTTAATCAACTGAGTATTATAAAGAATGGAATAACAAAAGAAATCACCAGGCATGCGATAGACCGCATAGGCAAGTTATTTCAACAGAATAATAAAGATGGAACCGGTCCCACAGTAAAGTTTATGAGCATGGATATTTTACGAGAATAATAAAGATGGAACTAGGTCCGGTAGTAAAATGCCTGCACGAGGATATTCGAGAGAATAATAAAAAGGCGAAAACCGGGTTAGGCGTAAAATGAAACAGACGAGGATATTATTCAACGAGAATAATAAAGAATGGAATAATGAGAAGAATTTCACCAAGTATTGGGTAGCTGGCGATATCAAATTATTCAATGAGAATAATAAAGAATGGAATAACAGAAGTTCTCTTCATGAATACAAAAGAATAATACCCCTTACCGTAAGAGAAAAGTATTTCGACTGGTAGGGCGAGAATATTCTTGAAGAAAACTTGCACTACGCTCAAAGCTTCTTAAAACTCGAAAGAAATACGCTCAAGATTATAGAAGAGAATTTCTCTGAATTTCTGGTGTGATTTCAATTCTAACTAAGCATCCTATTTATAGGAGAATAGAAGGGGTACTGTTTAAAACATAATACGGACGCAATAATTTTATAAATTACGGATGTCTGTTGCCATAATCAGTGATTGAATTCAAAACCATTATTGAGAAAAGCAAAGAAATATAATATATAAATATATATATAACACATGTTATTTATAACATATATATATAATAATACTAATAGTGATAACTTTCTCCTGACTTTTTCTCCCACCCCTCCCGTGACATCCCATTTAAAAAACAACCTCCCATCAATACAATTTTCCACATATGGGCCCCACATGTGGCCCCCACATGTGGGCCCACATTTATTATAATAAATAACTTTCTACCGATTATTTTGAAAAATTGATAAATGGGGGGTCCATAAATATAACAAATACTTCATAAAAATTACTTCAATATTTTGAACAACATTTATCATCATTATTATAATTCACAATATTAATCGACTGTGTCGTTCTCGTGAAAGAGGGCTTTCGATAAGGATTTCTCCCGATTGGTAGCATGATTAGGTGACCAAACCTCTCCTTGACAGAACTTCTAGACATCGTTAATATTGAAAATAATAATATTAATAACTTCGTCGTCTCAATTATTGATTATATAATATCGACAATAATTGAATCAAATAACATGAAATACTAAGCAACAATTACTGTAGCAATAATTAAACAAAACTGAGTGACTTCTTACGTAAGTATCAATAATCAATACTGTGTGCTATTATGCAACCACGCGTATTACTATACTTTTCCTACCGAGTAGTTCAACAGTTTTAACTGTAAAACCTCCGCCGTTCTTTTCATAAAAATATTTTTGTCGTTTTCTCAATCCGACAATAATTCCATTGTGGGGTCCACCAATGATTGTGACATCGTACGAATATTTCCTATTAAAACGAATATTCCCCGACCAATCGAATATTATATAACAACTTGCGTACTTTGCAAAATTTATAAATATTACCCACAACTATAACATTATATTAAATTCATTCCATAATATTCAAAAATGATAATTATAGAAAATTCATCTTTATTCATAAAAGTTGGGGTCTTACAATCTCCCCTTCTTATGAAATTTTGCCCTTGAAATTAGGGTACATACCTGGTATGTCGAAGAGGTAAGGATACCTTGACTTCATTTCAGATTCTAACTCCCAGGTCATTTCCTCAACATCGTGGTTCCTCCATAAAACTTTGACTTGAGGTATAACCTTGGAGCGTAGAATATGTTCCTTCTTATCCAAGATTTGAACAAGAACCTCTTCATACGTTAAATCTTCTGCTATTTCATCCGGTTCTAATGCAATAATGTGGTTTGGGTTTTTCACAAATTTACGTAACATGGATATATGAAAAATGTTATGAACACAAGACATAGTAGCACAGTCCCTCTTTCCAAAATGAGTCTATAGGCTACAGTCCCTACTTGATCAAGGATTAAAAATTGGCTAATGAATCGAGGATTGAGCTTTCCTCTCTTTCCAAATCTCGTAACTCCTTTCCATGGAGTTACACGTAACAACAAATGATCTCCAATATCGAATTCCACGTCCTTTCGATGAAGATCAGCATAACTCTTTTGTCGATCTTGTGAGGTTTTTATACGTTACCGGATCATTTAAATCTTTTCTGTAGTCATGCGTACCAACTCTGGTCCCAACAACGTTGCTTCACCAACCTCATCCCAGCATACTGAAGAACGACACTTTCTTCCATACAACGCCTTAAATGGAGCCATGTCAATACTTGTTTGATATCTGTTGTTGTAGGAAAACTCCACTAATGGTAAGAACTTATCCCAACTTCCCTCGAAGTCAAGGACACAGAGTCTTAATAAATCTTCCAGAGTTTGAATAGTCTCTCTACGATTGTGCGTAAAATTCGAGGATGATATGCCGAACTAAATCGTAAATTCGTGCCCATAGCTTTTTGCAAACTAACCCAAAATCGTGAAGTGAATCTTGGGTCTCGATCAGAAACTATGGATACTGGCATACCATGTAGTCTTACAATCTCGTTTATGTACATACGAGCAAGACGTTCAAGTGTATAAGTTTCACGTATTGGTAAGAAATGAACAGACTTGGTTAATCTATCAACAATGACCCAAATTGCATCTATGCTTTGAGAAACCTTGGGAAGACCAGTAACGAAATCCATCGTAATGTGCTCCCCCTTTCATTCTAGAATTTCAAGTGGTTGCAATGGACCTTTTGGTACTTGATGCTCCGCCTTGACTCGTTGACAAGTTAGACACCTTGAGATAAACAACGCTATCTCTCTCTTCATATTTCTCCACCAAAATGTATGACGAAAATCACGATACATTTTATTACTCCCAGGATAGATTGCAAATGGTGTGTTGTGCGCCTCCATCATAATTTTATACTTTAAATCAGGATCGTAAGGAACACAAAGTCTGGAGTTGACTCGAAGTATTCCTTCTTCATCGATTCTTGCTTCCGGCATAGCAGCTTCTTGCACTTTCTTCCTCATACGCATCAGCTCTAGGTCTGTAGTTTGAGCAGCTTTAACTTTACCAATTAAAGTCTGTTCTACTCGTATGCTCGCCATCATCACATGGGTCCCCAGAGTCTTTAACTCTATCTCCATCCTTTGCAAGTCACACAAAATGGGCCTTTGCTTTGACAATATAGCACTCGTACCCACATATGATCTTCTACTTAATGCGTCAGCTACCACGTTCACTTTTCCGGGATGGTATTGGATGGTATGATCATAATCTTTTAACAGTTCAATCCAACGTCTCTGTCGTATGTTGAGTTCATTTTGAGTGAAGAAATATATGAGGCTTTTATGATCCGTAAAGATCTCCACTTTTTCCCCATACAAGTAATGCCTCTAAATTTTATGTCTTGAAGACACAGCGGTATGACTCTAGATCATGAGTAGGATAATTCCTTTCATATTCTTTGAGTTGTCAAGAGGCATAGGCTATGAATTTCCCATGTTGCATGAGAACACATCCTAACACTTTGCCCGAAGCATCAGTGTAGATGACAAATCCCTCCAAGCCAGATGGTATTGTCAAAACAGGTGCTGAAATGAGTCTCCTCTTGAGTTATTTAAAACTCTTCTCACATTCCTTACTCTAACCGAACTTTGTATCTTTCCGAGTCAGCTGAGTTAGTGGAGTAGCGATTCGAGAAAATCCTTCCACGAACCTTCGATAATAACCAGCTAAACCGAGAAAGCTACGTACTTCGGTCACTGATTTAGGTTGCTCCCAGCTTTGAATAGCTTCAATCTTTGCTGGGTCAACAGATATTCCATGACTTGACACCACGTGCCCAAGGAATGCTACTTCCTCAAGCCAGAACTCTCATTTCTTCAACTTGGCATAAAGCTTATATTCACAAAGCTTTTGGAGTATCAGCCTCAAGTGTTGCTCATGATCTTCACGGGTTTTGGAATATATGAGGATGTAAATCGATAAAGACGACCACAAAGTGATCCAAATATTCCTTGAATACTCGGTTCATCATATCCATGAAGGCGGCGGGAGCATTAGTCGATCAAAGGACATGACTAGGAAATCATAATGCCGTCTTAGGAGTTACGAAAGTCGTCTTTGGAATGTCATACATTACAATCTTCAATTGGTGATATCTCAAACGAAGATCGATCTTTGAGAAGAATTTGGCGCCTTGAAGCCGGTCAAACATGTCATCAATACGTGGTAATGGGTACCTATTTTGATGGTGACATGATTGACTCCGATAATCAATACAAAGTCGCATACTCCCATCTTTCTTCTTCACGAATAGAGCAGGAGCACCCCGAGGAGAAGTACTAGGACGAATAAAGGCGATGTCTAACAATTCCTGCGGTTGGGTCTTTAACTCACGAAGTTCAATAGGAGCCATTCGATATGGGGCTTTGGAAATAGGTTTTGTCTCAGGGTTCAAGGTCGATACTGAAATTTGATTTCACGCTTCGGAGGTAGGCTAGGAAGTTCTTGGGGAATCGTCGGAAATTCATTAACAATAGAAATATCATTCAAAACTGACGTATTTTTGTTTAGATCCGTGACATGAGCTAAGAAAGCTTGACATCTGTTTTTCAATAAATGAATAGCTTTATAGCTTGGGATGACAGTGATTGATTTTAATGGTTTGGTTGCTTGAATTCGCATAATAGGTTGGTTAGGAATATAAAAGCTAACAATCTTACGAAAATAATCATTTTGTGCATGATGAGTAGTTAACCAATCAATTCCTAGAATCACATCAAATGCAAGTATTTTCAAAGAAATAAGATCGACAGGTAACGTTCGGGTGCCTATTTGAACTAAACAAGACTTATAAATAGTGGATGTGATGAAGGTTTCTCCCAACGGAGTTTCAACAGATAAGTCAAATTCTAAGTTCTCCGGAGTCAAATTTAAACGTTGAGCGCAAGTAGGAGAAATAAAAGAATGGGTAGAACCGGTATCAAATAAGGTATAAACTTCGCTAGAGTTTATGATAAGCTTACCCGTGATGACCTCGTTCGGGTTCTTTGCTTTCTGGGAGGTTTACAACAAACGCTCTCCTTGAACTCTGGCTTTGACTTTTTGGGAATGACCTTTGGTGCCTCCATCCTATTTGAACTTATCTTCGGTGAACGACAAAATTGGGCTAGGTGACCTTCTCTTCGACAATTATAACATGCTTTGGACGGCATCGCGCAGTTTGGACTAATGTGTCCCTCCCCTCCACATTTGAAGCATATGATAGGTGGTCATTCTCCTTCCTTAACAACTTGGTCTTTGGTCTTTGATGTCTTTCGATCATTGTTGAATCTCCTCTTCTTGAAATGCCCATTCTTATTATTTTGGCCCTGATTACCACCGAAGTAGTTACCATTTCTGGCCTACTGATTCCCTCCACGTTAGTTGTCACTGCTTCGATGACTTCTCTCACTGGTATTATCATTTTGTTGGGTTGACTCATTATCACGCTCCAATAATTGAGCCCTATTAACAACATCTGAATATAAACACAGTTTATGAGAGATAAGATATTAACGTATCTTAGGTTTCAAACCTCTTAAAAACATTTGTGTCATTCTCTCCTCATTATCAACCAAATGGGACCCAAACCGGGACAACTCGGCAAACTTGGCTTCGTACTGCGACACGGTCATGTTGTTTTACTCCAGCTTGATGAACTCTACCTCTTTCATGTGAGAATACTTTTGGGAAAGTACTTGTCATTGAACAATTCTTGGAACTTCTCCCAAGACATCTTGATCTGGCGAGGTTGAGTACGCTTTCTGATTCCCACCGATGAATCGCTTACGCATAACATGAAGGTGGCAAAGGGAACCTTTTGCTCCTCGGAGCATCCCAAGACATCAAATATCTTGTTTATCTGCTTTATCCACGTCTCCGCCTTAAGTGGTTTTGGTTCTCCAAAAAACTCCGGTGGTCCCAACTCCTTAAACTGCTTGGCGGTGACCGTCCGAGAGTTGCCAGTATTTCCACATGTATTTTGGAAAGGAGCCGCTCTTGCTTGATGTTGCATGAATTGCATAAAGCCTCTGAACATTCATTCGTTCATCATTTGGTCAGTGTTGTTGTTTGCCTGAGGATTGTCGCTTTCATGATGCACATTATCCTGACTATTGATCTGTGGAGACTCAATGGTCTCCTGTGCTCCATTGAAGTTCTCAACATTCTCAGATGTCATTTTCAAATATTGCAACTAAACAAGGGTTAATTAACATATCATATATTACCCCTATACTCTGACCGACCAATTAAATATCAAATAAACTTAGGTAGGTCATACTAGCGAAGGAATTCCCCGTCTCTCCCCTCCTAGTTCTTGTCTCACATCTTAGCCATGGATCATATCCTTAAGCTTTGATACCAACTGTGATGCCCCCAAAATAGGTTTACATCACCCATCTTGAGTCGCCAAATACATGGTACAAAATTCAAATACACCTTAATAATACAAATGTCGTGTAAAATACGATAAAATACAAACTGAGAGTTTTAATAAGAATATTGTCATCTAGACAATATCCATACTCAAAAGAGTCATCATTACATTTATTTTCACACTATTTAACAGAATAGTGAGGACTACTAATACTATCTTCTGGACCGTCACTCCGTTCCCCGACTAGTCCCGTCTACATTGTCATTTCCTGAAGAGAACATTGAAAGAAAGGGTGAGCTCAATTAGCCCAGTAAGAAATATTATGACTAGGATAATGCAGAATAAATTATCATTAGTCTTCAATAATATTAAACTAATAAAATATAACAAACATCAAGTTTAACTTCAGCGGAACAAGCAATCGATTAAAAGAGTCAAGTAGAGAATAAAATCTACTATCTTTAATGATTTAAAAGGTTTTTCATCACTTTTATCATTGGGACTTAGCTTAAGAAATAATCCACATCATCCACGCACTTTCTGACGAGGATATTCATTAGTATCACAACCACAAATTATCCATGCACTACGGGCGAGGATATTCGTGTATTCACCGATGGTCGTGATCATGCCAACAAGCGTACATCATCAATGCACTACGGACGATGAGGACTTTTACCACATCATTTGTAATATTACGGTCATGATTATCTTAGAATAATCCACGGTCATAATCATACCAAGTCCATCTATGCACTCTCTGGGCCACATATGACTTTCAACATAATATAAACAAGAGGATGATGACAATGATATAATAATTGATAAAACAAGTTCAAGAATTAATTTGTCCGGGAACCGATAACGTCCAAATTGTCAACATGATACTTCTTTGTAGAGTAAAATTCAAGAATGCTTAGAAGAATATTTCCATGAAAGATCTTTGGATGAAGCGCAAATATCAAAGATATTCCACTAATTTCATGGAGTATAAAAGTCAAAACTTTAATGTTGAGTATAATAAAGAATGGAATAACAAAAGAAATCACCGGGCATGCGATAGGCCTTACAGGCGAGTTATTCCAACGAGAATAATAAAGATGGAACCCGAGTCTGCGTAAAAGCATGCAGACGGGATATTCAACAAAATTATAAAAGCGAAAGCAGTCCAGTGCGGCGTAAAAGCGCTTGAGATGAGGATATTCAATGAGAATAATAAATACGGAACCGGTTAGATGTAAAAAAGCGCGATAGACGAGGATATTCCAACAAAATAATAAAGAATGGAATACCAAAAGAATTTCACCAAGTATAGGGTAGCCCGCGTATACAGGTTATTCTAACAGAATAATAAAGAATGGAATAACAGAAGTTCTCTTCATGAATACAAAAGAATAATACCCCTTACCATAAAAGAAGAGTATTTCGACTGGTAGGGCAAGGATATCCTTGAAGAAAACTTGCACTACGCTCAAAGCTTCTTAAAACTCGAAAGAAATACGCTCAAGATTATAGAAGATAATTTCTCTGAATTTCTGGTGTGATTTCAATTCTAACAAAGCATCTATTTATAGGAGAATAGAAGAAGTCTTATTTAGAAAATAATCTGAGACCTTGATAATTTTATACATTACGGATGTCTGTTGCCATAATCAGTGCTTGAATTCAAAACCATTATTGAGAAAAACAAAGAAATAAAATATATAAATATATATATATATATAACACATGTTATTTATAACATATATAAATATATATATAATAATAATAATAATAATAATAATAATAATAATAATAATAATACTAATAATGATAACTTTCTCCTGACTTTTTCTCCCACCCCTCCCGTGACATCCCATTTAAAAAACAACCTCCCATCAATACAATTTTTCCACATAATTTACATACACGTATGGCCTACATATGGGCCCACATTTATTATAATAAAGAACTTTCTACCAATTATTTTGAAAAATGGATAAATGGGGGGTCCATAAATACAACAAATACTTCATAAAAATTACTTCAATATTTTGAACAACATTTATCATTATTATTATAATTCACAATATTAATCGACCAGGTCGTTCCCAGGAAAGAGGGGGCTTTCCAATACGGATTTCTCCCTATTGGCGCACAATTAGGTGACCAAACCTCTCCTCGGCAGAACTTCTAGACATTGTTAATATTGCAAATAATAATATTAATAACTTCGTCGTCTCAATTATTGATTATATAATATCGACAATAATTGAATCAAATAACGTGAAATACTTATGCAACAATTCTTGTAGCAATAATTAAACAAAACCGGTGACTTCTTATGTAAGCATCGATAATCAATACTGGTGTGCTCTTATGCGACCACGTGTATTCTTTGTACTTTACTACTAGAGTAGTTCAGCGGTTTTAAACTGTAAAACCTCCATCATTATTTTCATTAAAAATATTTTTGTCGTTTTCTCAATCAAATGATAATTCCGTTATAGGGTCCACCTGATGATTGTCTTGAGTAAATGCGAATATTCCTGTTAAAGCGAATATTCCCAGGCCAATCGAATATTATATAACAACTTGCGTACTTTGTAAAATTTATAAATATTACCCACAACTATAACATTATATTAAATTCATTCCATAATATTCAAAAATGATAATTATAGAAAATTCATCTTTATTCATAAAAGTTGGGGTCTTACAATCTTAGTCATAATATTCTTTACTAGGCTAGTTGAGCTCACCCTTTTCCTTTTTGTTCCATTTTTCTTCTCAAGAAGCGAGAACATAGCAGGAACCAGCCGGGGTATAGAATGATGGTCCTAGACAGTAGTTTTAGCAGTCTTCACTATTTTTGTAAAATAGTGCATCAATAATTGTAATGAGGACTTTATTTGGGTGTGGATATTGTCTAGAAAACAATATTGTATTTAAACTCATAATATGTGTTGTCGTATTTTGCACGACAATTGTATTAATAAAGTTGTAGTTATTTTCTGTACCATATTTTAAGTGACTCAGAATGGGTGATGTATACCTATTTTGGGGGCGTCACCCCAGTTGTCCCTGTTTGACTGGGAACCTGAATTGGGTGCTTAATGCCCTGATGATCCTTTCCTAACCCTTGTCCAGGTTGATAGCCCAAGGATATCATCTCTTGACTTGCCAAAAATACCTCAGTAGAAATTTTCGGTATCAGAGGCGGCGCCCCAATGGGTTGATAGTGAGTGTTTCTCACCTCAAGGGTCTGGAAGCTGACGAGCTCAACTTCTGCATTAAAACTGATGAGTGGGATGCCACCTTGTTCAAGACATTCTGTCTCAGCATTAACAATAACCAGACTACTGTTAATAATGTATTTGATTTGCCGATGAAGGGTGGAAGGGACGACTCTAGCCATATGAATCCACGGTCTTCCCAAAAGTAGATTGTATCCTGTAGCAATTTTGAGCACATTAAAGGATACACAAAATGTATGTGGACCAATCTCCACAGGTAGTTTAATCTCTCCGACACCATTATGTCAGGATCCATCAAAAGCTTTGATAATTGTATGGCTACTTCGGATCCTGTTGAGATTGATGTTCATTTTCTCCTAGGTGGCACAAAGGCAGATGTTTAAGGATGATCCTCCATCTATCAAAACTCCTCCCACCATATATCTAAAGGACATGTAGACACTCAAAATTTTTGCATACCTGTTACTAGGATTGCAGGAGGGCAGAATTGTCTCTCAGAGAGAACCCTAGAGGACATCTCGGTTCATTCCCGGAAATAACACCAGAAGTGTTAGTTTCAACCTCAGAGATAACCCCGAGGCATGCAGTTCCAATACCAGAAATCACACCGGAGAAGGTCATTTAATCTTTAAGATAACCCCGAGATACTCAGTCTCAGTCCCGAAAACAACACTGGGAAAGACAATGTCAACCTTGGAAATAACCCCAAGGAGTGCAGTTGTAGTTTTGAAGATAACCCCGAAAATGGTCGTTTCAACCTATGTAGTCAGCTTCAACCTCGGGACTCACACCGAGGCACTTAGCTTCAAACCCGGAGATAACTCCGGGAGGTCAACCACACCTCAGAGACAACCACGAGGGCGTCCAAGATGCTGCAGCTGCCCGGCGCTTTTATCATTAAGCAGGAGATAACCCCGGTGAGGGGAAAAATCGTTATTTTTCCACCTCGATCCCACATTGCGCCGTCTATACACAACAACTCAACCTACATTTTATATAGCAATGTCCAACAAGAACCAAGAAGTTCCAATCCCAAATGACTACTATGTAAGGCAGCACACCGGATAGAATTTCAAGCTTGAAGACCAAGGGCATGGTCCCATCGTCCTGACTTTTGACAACCTCTAATCCCATGTCATGGCGTAGCTCTCAACAACAACACTCTATAAAAGGTCTTATACACCTCAATCGAAGGCTCGGATTGAAGTTCTGCAAGTTCGAACAGACATCACATTGCACTCATGCACGTACTTCGAGACGGCGGGACTTGCGGAGCTCGGGACACCCTGGGCAGCCGCGACAGGTACATCTGCGGCTACCACAAGTGTACCTGTGGCTCCCCCTCTATAAATTGAGGGCTTGGGGTTGCCATATTTTAAGAGAAAACGGCGAGGAAGCCCTATCCAATTTGCTCTGTACACACCTTAAACTAAGTGTTTTCTCATTTTAAACACTTGTGTGCTTATATTCAGTCATATTTTTACCGGCGGGAGCTGAGTGTTCATCTATTTAAAGCTATAGAAGTCTTATTTAGCAGTCCATTATAATCCTTCTTACACACTTTAAAGCCTTTCTCTTCTACTTTGAACACACTGTTCTTTACATTAAGAGTCGTGTTGCGTGTGTATGCCCGAACTTCGGTCTGTGACTTTTATTTCCTTATATATATATATATGTAGTGACAAATCGCTGAAATGATAAACCTAGCCGGGATCGATATATATCATGTGTGTTTACCGCTTATATATATATATTTACATTTTTGTCAGGCCTGGAATTTACTTCGTGGCCTTTTAATGCTTTATTTACATTCTGTCCCGCCTGGAGTTTACTTCGTGGCGGTTGATCGTTTTTACTGATTTATTTACATTTAGTCCCGCCTGGAGTTTACTTCATGGTTGTTGATCGTATTTATAGCTTTATTCATATTTCTGATCCCCCATAGAGGTGCTTCGTGGTGGTTGATCATGTCTCTATATATAAATATTTACCGCTTTTATATATTTAAATTTATGATCCCCCATGGAGGTTCTTCGTGGTGGTTTATCATGTCTGTATATATATATTTATAGCTTATATATATATAACTGCTTACTGCTTTCATATAAATTGCGGCATCATGTAATCCTAGGAATCATGTGATCACAGATTTAGTCTACTGAATCTAGATTTGGTTCCCGTGATAGACATTTTCAGCTGTAAGTAGCTTGTAATTATTCACGGTGTTTGACTTTCCTTAGATGGCTTTCATGCCCATGAGGAGTTCGACAATTCTTTATATATTATTTTCTCGAAGATACTTCACATCTCAAAAATAAAAGCTATCAAGCCAAACATTTAATAAAATGGAAGTATCAAAGGCCTTAATTACTATTGAGCACAAGGTTTGAAAAACCTCTTTTACAAAACATCACTGCTATATCTTGTTTAAAACTGAATTTTTATACAAATTTAAACCCTGTGTATATAGGTGCGAACGAGGTATATCACTACTTCCAAATAACTGCACATTGACCCCCAGACACACACACATTCATATAGCAGTTTAATTGAAATGTGGCGGTCACCATTGTAACATGGATGTCGGGGGGTGCCTAACACCTTTCCTCCGCATAAGCAAATCCCCGGACCCAAATGAATCTCGGTTTCACAGACCCGTTTAGCAGTTTCACATCACTGGGTTAATGTACAAACCTTTTCTCTATTGTGTTGGTACAACCATTTAAAAAACCAATTGGCGACTATTACAGTCAAATCATCGACATATAAATGTCAGACTTTTTCACAACTTGTTTTTTCAAACAAATCTCACCTAACATGAGAACACCAAAAGATGAGAACAGAAGAGGGACAATAAAAATCCCAACGTCAATAGGTGGCGGCTCTGTTGGGGACTCCAGTAAGAGGACTTAAGCCGCTACTACAAGCTTTTCAAAACGTTTATATTCTTGCGTGTGGATGTTGCATTTACATTTTTGATGAATGTGTACAAATTCATTTTATTTACTACACTGCAATATATCTATCTGTGATATTAGTGCTTCGCACATGTCATCATTCCCATAACGGTGAGACACGTTGCATGTTAATGTATGTTGTGTGGTTCCTCCACCAGGAGGCTATCCTGTCGGTATTTGATTACTGGACTCGTAGGGAGACTAATTCCTATGAGGCTCAGGAAAGGAACCACCCAGATCCGATCCAGTTGAAAGACCAGATTAACTTCACGTCAAGTAAATTGCAATGATCTGGGAACCTTCATGTCAAAAAGCCACGAGAGTAACCTAAGATAGGCCAGCCTCTGATAAACCAAACGCGGAGGAAAGTTTCTTCACACTTTCCATTTTCAATTACTTGTAAATACAATTACTTGTAATTTCATTCCATGTTAATCTCTATGTAATGGAAAATATGAAGAATATGTGTACATGCATATTAAGGCTTGACATGCTATCAAATAACATCCATTTTATAGGATAATATTCCTAAAATGGACACATTATGATAGCATGTAGACATTTATGCATTCCCTAAGACTAAAGTACATAAGTTTTTGTAGGGAAACAATTGGGCATGTTACCCGATCAAAGTCCAAGAAGGCCGCGAGCCTACAACCAATTATGTCTTCATCTGACCAATCTAATCCTGCTCCTGTCTCTCGGGAAGAGTTTGATGGATTAAGCAAGCAAATTGCATATTTGGTTGTTCTGCTTAAAGAACTACACCAGTCTACTCAAGGTTCGCGAATACCCATACATACAGAATCCTCTTCATAGGGAGGAGCACAAGGTTCGGATAAAAAATTCCAGAACTTCAGTTAGATACAACCAACAAAATTCCTGAAAACACCCATCTCAAAGAAGATCCAGACACCGGAGATATCAGGAAAAAAGTCCTTCAAATGGAAGAAACCATTCGGTCTATAAAAGGGATTGGTCCACACGGGAGTGTTTTCTATGCTGATCTTTGTATATTCCATGGTGTTCATTATCTAGAGAAGTTCAAGACTCCTGACTTTGAAAAGTATGATGGGTTAGGAGATCCTTACACACACTTGAAGGTATTCATAGGAGAACTTGGATCTTATGTTGAGGATGAGAAGCTTAGAATGCAGCTGTTTCAAAAAAGTCTAACTGGAGAAGCCCAATAATGGTATACCATATTAGACAATTCTAAAATACATTGCTGGGAAGAGTTAGCTCATGCCTTCCTCACTCAGTACAACTTCCAGTCTCAAATGGCTCCTGACCGGTACCAAATTACCAAGGTCAAGAAACACTCTAATGAGTCATTTAGAGAGTATGCTCAAAGGTGGAGGCGCCTTGCTGCTCAAGTTATTCCTTCTATGACGGAGTTAGAAATGGTGATGACCTTCATAGACATAAAAGAAGCTCCTTTCCGTGAGAGAGTCTTAGCTGGCATTGGCAAGCCATTTTCTGAAATGATCAAACATGGAGAGATGGCTGAGATGGGATTGAAGTCAGAAAAAATTCAAGACCTAGCCTATTTGAAAGTTGTTGTTGAGCACATCCAGTCCGAAACTTATGGAAACAACCCTCATAGGGTCCATAAAAAGAAAGAAGAGGATGTTTCCATGATACTACAAGGTCAAAAAGGCAGTCAAAACATGCCTATCCAGAGGAGAAACTACTCCCATTTTCCAGCAAAGTCTTCTAACCCCATATTGCCAAAGGGTGGATAAGTTTGACGCAATCGAGTGTTCACACCCCTAGGGGATTCGCTCGAGAATGTTCTCAATATTCTGACTACTCAGAAGAAAATTACACATCTTCTTCCACCACCCAACCCGAATGGGAAAGGTTACAATGCTACACGGAAGTGTGCTTATCATGCCGGGGCAGTGGGACATGACACTCAGGATAGCTGGGACTTGAAACACAAGATCCGGGATTTAATCGAAAATGGGGAGATTGTGGTGACTAAACCCAACCAACCTCATGTACAAGACAACCCTCTTCCTCAACATAAAGAAGAAGAGGTTAATATGATTAATTGGAGCAGTGAACAAAGTTCCAATTACGTTGTTGAATCTCCCCAAACCAGCAAGGACAGTGCTAACAAATGGGATTACACACAGTTCCAGTTTATGATGGAACGAAAGATTAACGCTCTTTGCAAGGAAGTAGACCAATTAGCAGAACTAGTGATCCATCAACCCTAAGTCACACGATAATTAGTCAGTCAGGAGCATGCTAGTCTCCTTCCTTTTGTTATGAATACTCCATCATCGCCTTAAGAAAGTGAAACACTGGAGGATAAAGTTGCAAAAAAAGAGCAAGTGCCAAAGCCCGTCGGGATTTTTCCAATAAAAAGGAATTTACATACCTTGGCTAACCTACGGAGGATATATTTTAGATGTTGATCAATGAAGGAACAATTACATCCCTTCTACCTCCAATCAATCTCTGTTCCAGAAGGTTCAATTCTAATGGAGTATGCTAGTACAACTCCCACTTTCGCGGTCACAGCACAGAAGTATGTTGGGCACTCCGCCACCTCATTCAGAATTTAATTAAAAGCGGTGTCCTGCAAATGGCAAATGATGACACTTTGTTATTCGAGAGTGGGAACACATGTCCTACAAAATGGAAGGACTGCGTAGCAGTTATATCCGTTAAGGATGATTTGGCTGCCAGACCACTCAAAATACAAGCAATTCAACTCAAAGGTGCTGACAATCCTTTGAAAGTTGCTACACCAGAGCTAATTCTCTTTCAATTTAGGCCACAGTATCCTGTTTTCAGCTTGAAAATGTCCCATGGAATTATTGGCAGGCTGAAGGATCTACCTCACATACAACTGCTACAGTGTCAATGGAGAATCCACTATATCTTCCCCGTCGGGTGATGAAGCCTACCGTCAAATCAAATGGGAAAGTTCCCATAGAAAAAATTGAAAAGTTCCTTTGTACCATGGGCCATAATGAAGCCAAGGTGGTTTTATGCTTGAGAGAAGCCCCATAACAAATTTCCATACTGGACTTGGTTTTCTCTTCCAAAGATCATTAGAAGATCTTGCTAAGGGTCTTGGAAGAAGCCCATTTATCGAAATCAATGGATATGGAAAAATTCCAACATCTGGTTGATCACATTTTCAACAAAAATGTGATATCTTTCACTGATGACGACATAGCCGCTGAAGGGATGGGTTATTGCAAGCCATTGCACGTAGCAATTTTGTCCTCCAGATACATAGTGGGAGGAGTCTTAATAGATGGAGGTTCATCTCTGAATATCTGTCCTTATGCTACCTCGGAAAAGATGAATATCAACCCCAAGAGGATCAAAAGCAGCCATACGGTTATCAAAGCTTTTGATGGGTCCCGACGAAATGCCGTTAGAGAGATTGAACTGCTAGTGGAGATTGGTCCACATACATTCAGCATATCCTTTCACGTGCTCAGAATAGCCACAGGATACAACCTGCTTTTGGGAAGACCGTGGATTCATATGGCTAGAGCCGTCCCTTCCACCCTTCATCAGTAACTCAAGTACATTATCAACAATAGCCTAGTCATTGTTAATGCTGAGCCGGAATGTCCTGAACAAGGTGACATACCACTCATCAGCTTTAATTTAGAAGTTGAGCCGATCAGTTTCCATGCCTTGGAGGTGAGCAACACTCATTACCATCCCATTAGGGCGCCACCTCTCACACCCAAGATTTCTGCCGAGGTAATGTCGGCCACTCAAGAGATGATATCATTGGGTCATCAGGGTATTAAGCACCTAATTCAAGTTCTCAGTCTAACAGGGACAGCTGGATTAGGCTATTCTGCTAGCTCCAGTCACATGAATCCTCACAAGCACAAACAAATTCCTTCATCTTTAACCATAAGGCTATTATCTCCACCTACTTATCCTAAGCCTATACAGTCTCTGGTAAAGGTTCCAGCCCATGTTATCGCTATGCTATTTCCCAAGCCGATACCGATTAAAGAAAAAGAGGTCTTGATTCCTGATCCTGAAGTGGAAGAAAGGAAACAGAGATGTAAACAAGACATCGCCAATAGATTATCTCATCTACGCATCCTTTTTCATGATGAACACACAAATAGATACACTCCAGACGATTATTGTCCCGATATTATGGTCATCATTAGGGAGAAGAAGGACGATGATCGTCACTTCATTACTGCCGTCCACCAAGACTTCACTCTTGATAGTTGGAGCAGCACTACTTACATTTGTCGCCAAGGGTAAAAAGGGCAGAATCCCTCTGTCCTGTAGATAGCTTTAACTGCTTACTTTTCTGTACAATATTAGTAGTTATCTTATCAGTACATGCTAACACTTTGTATGATTGAACAGTTTCATATATTAAGTGAAAGCATATTTTGTTTCAGGACTCTGAATTTAGATGTGCATGTACTTGCTGATGAGGTGCCTTTTCTCCACAAGGACTGTAACTTTGATGAAAAGTTGGACTCAGACTTGATGGAAATACAAGAGGACATTGAGATACCTCAAGAGATCAAGGAATGGGTCAAAGACAAACCCAAACCAAATCTTGATCAAACCACCTCATTCAATCTCAGAACCTTAGAAAGCCTTAGGTTGATCCAGATTGGTACAGACCTCACTCCAAACCAAAAGAATTACATGGTTGCACTACTAACCCAATTCCCAGATGTGTTTGCATGGTCTCACAAAGACATGGTGGGTTTGTCCATGAACATCGTCATCCATCGCCTTCCCAATAAAGAGGGATTCAAGCCAATTAGGCAAAATCTTTGGCGATTAAAACCTGAGTGGAGTTTAAAGGTTAAAGAATAAATTATGAAACAATTTCAAGCTGGCATCATCATGGTGTCCACATATCCTAGATGGCTATCAAATATAGTCCCCGTGCATAAACCGGGAGGAAAGGTGCGAGTTTACGTGGATTACCGGGATCTGAATAAAGCTTTCCTTAAGGATAGCTTTCCCGTGCCATTTATCCACATTCTCATTGACAATACTGCTCAGTATAACATGTACTCATTTGTTGATTGCTTTGCGGGGTATCATCAAATCATGGTTGCTGAGGAAGACCGTGAGAAAACTGCATTCATCACGCCTTGGGGAACCTTTTGCTATAGACGGTTGTCATTCGTCCTCATTAATGCCAGAGCAACTTACCTGCAAGCTATGATGACTCTTTTTCACGACTTAATGCACAAAGAGATAGAGATCTACGTGGATGACATCATTGTTAAATCCCGAAGGGAAGAAGACCACTTAGACCATGTTAGAAATCTTTTCAACAAGTTGTGCGAGTACAACTTGAAGTTGAATCTAGCCAAGTGCGCATTTTACATTAAATCAGGCAAGTTGCTAGGTTCCTAGTCAGCCATAAAGGGATTGAGCTGGATCCCAGCAAAATCCTGGCCATCATGGAAATGCCCATTCCTCAAACAGAGAAGGAAATACGGGGATTTTTGGGAAGAATCAACTTCATTAGCAGGTTCATTTCTCAACTTACAGCAACCTGTGAGCCTATCTTCAAATTGTTAAGGAAGAACTCCTCCATGAAATGGAATGATGAGTGTCAAAAAGCCTTCCTTATAATCAAAGAGCAACTGGTTAACTCTCCTATTTTGGTACCACCCAGGGATGATGTTCCCCTTTTCATGTACCTATCCATTAATGACAATGCCATGGGCAGCATACTGGGACAAAAAGATGATAGAGGCAAAGAGCAAGCTATCTACTACCTCAACAAAAGATTCAGCTGCAATAAACACAAGTACACTCTAATTAAGAAGTCTTGTTGTGCTTTAGCATGGGCTTCCATGAGGTTACAACATTACCTTCATGGATCCTCTCATGTACGTGTTCAGTAAACCCATATTGAATTTTTGGTTGTTCAGATGGCAGTTGATCCTAAAACAATTTGACATCGTCTACGTGACGCAAAAGTCCATTAAAGGACAAGGAATTACGGATCAACTGGCCACTGCACCCGCAAGAGATTTTAAACCCTTGGAAAACATACTTCCCCGATAAAGGGTTAATGACAGGCCAGCAATACCATCACTACAATGCATGCCATACGTGGAAAATGTATTTTGATGGAGCTGTTAACATGAAAGGTTCTGGAGCTGGAGCAGTTCTTGTATCCGGTATGGGGGAGCAGTATCCCGTCATCGTTAAATTGCAGTTTGTTAGCACCAACAACACAACTGAGTATGAAGGCTGTATCATGGAACTCAAACTTTCCCAATCCATGGATATTTGGCGGTTAACTATATTTGGGGATTCAAAATTGGTAATCAAATAGACCACAGGAATCTATCACTCCAAAGAGATACATTAGCTGCCTTACCATCGACAAGTTTTATAGATGGCTTCGGAGTTTGAAGAAGTAAACTTCCTCCATATTCCTCAAAATAGGAATGATTTTGCGGATGCATTAGTAACTTTGGCCTCCTCGACAAGGAAAACATGCCAAGAAACCCATTTTCCCTACAAAAGGCTCCAGCCTATGGGAATTATATTGCAGAAGTATCGGATGAGCTACCTCCCATCCAACACCCTTGGTATCAGCACATCAAGGAGTACTTACGAGATGGATCTACACCTGCAGAGGCGAGCCCGACTGAAAGAAGGTGAATCCATCGAATGGCTTTGAAGTTCTACCTGAGCGGAGATGCACTCTACAAAAGAGATGCGAGAATAGGTCTCCTCAGATGTCTGGACAAGGACAAAGCTCAGTGGCTCATGGATGAAATCCATGGTGGTGTGTGAAGCCCATACATGAGCCGCCCCTTACTTCTCAAAAAGATCCTCAGAACAGGGTATTACTGGCTCTCGCTTAAAGCTAACTGTGATGATCAAGTCAAGAGGTTCTATTAATGCAAAATTCAAGGGAATGCTATCCACGCCCCTCCTAGGGAGCTCCACAATATGAGTTCACCTTGGCCCTTTTCAATGTGGGGAATGGACGTGATCGGGCCCATCGAGCCCAAAGCCAGTAATGGGCATCGGTTTATCTTCACCATGATCGACTACTTCACTATATGGGTAGAAGCAGCCTCCTTCCCTAAGGTTACTAAAGAAGTCATCATTGCTTTCATCAGAAATAATGTCAATTGTCGATATGGACAACCAGAGGTAATTGTGTCAGAGAATGCTAAGAACCTCAACAACAAAATGATGGAGGAGTTGTGCAGTAAATTCCACATCAAACACCTTAACTCCGTCATCTATCGTCCAAAGATGAATGGTGTTGTTGAAGTGGATAATAAGAACATCAAGAAGATCATGCAGAAGATGCCCGCCAATCACAAAAGATGGCCTAACCTCTTTCCTCTGACTCTATTAGCCTATAGAACTTCAATGTGTACTTCCATTGGGGAAACCCTCTACTCATTGACCTATGGGACGGAAGCAGTGCTCCCCATAGAAGTTGAAATGGAATCCCTCAGAGTGTTGATGGATGCTCAGCTAGATGAAGACTAATGGTTACAAGACATATATCACCAATTGTCTCTAATAGACCAAAAGCGAAGTGATGCTATCTTCCATGGTCAGTTATATCAACAAAGGATCGCCAGATCCTACAACAAGAAAGTCCAGCTGCGACAATTTAAACAATATGACTTGGTTTTGAAGAAGATTATTGACAACCAAGATCAGACAAAGGGAAAATTCGCTCCAAACTGGGAGGGCCAGTTTATTGTCAAGGAGGTATTGACAGGAGGTGCTCTCAGATTACAGGAAATGGATGGCGACGAATTTCCACAACTCATCAACTCAGACACCATGAAACGGTACTATGTATGAAGTTATCATCAAGCAAACATCTTAGTTTTGGATCACCAGATCACCAGTTATTTCAGGTTATCTAACCCTTATTACACACAACCCTTTCTTCATACCCATTTATACCATCAGGGAAACACACTTCCTCAAGCCAGCAGCCTGGTTTTCAGATCATCAGATCTTTCACTTTACATCTCATACAATTTTGGTTATCCCACCAGGGATTGAACCCTTCCTTACAGTTTGTCCTGAACATGGGATCAAACTTTTTCACACCCGTAGTTTTTCCTGAACATGGGATCAAACTTTTACCCACAATTTGTCCTGAATATGGGATCAAACTTTTTCGGCTGCAAATCATCCTGAACATGGGGTGAACTACGTCGACTTGATCTCCCCGATACCTAGGAGTACGTAGGCAACCATTTTATATGGCCCAGTCACAATAAAACAAAAACAACAAAAACATTTCTACACCCTTCTCTACAAAAACAAAAACAACAAAAACATTTCTACCCCTACACCATTTAGCGTTGAACCTCTTACACCAGGTTCGAACTACGCAGACTTGATCTCCTCTTCAATAGGAGTACGTAAGAGCCATTTTTTGTTCGGTCTAACCCCCTACCAAAACATAGTTACTTGTCACACGGTACTGGGATACAACTTCAATCCACCACATTTCATCAACATCAGACCAAAGGGATGGAACTATATGGCCTCCCCATAAATGGGAGAGTTGGCCACCATCTAAGCTGCGGTTGATTCCTTGAAGAGCAGTACCAATCCATAAGAGATGGAACTAACTGGGCTCCTCTTAAATAGGAGTACTGGCGACCAGCTATGGTGCGATGAATCTCAGAGAGGAAAAGTCACAGTCCTCTACACATTTCCATACATAAACCAGTCCCAAGACACCATAGAGGGTAGGGATACACACAGATCAATGATCCATTCTAAAAGATTATACGACGACTCAATGTCTACACATCAAGAATGAGTTCAGAATACATCAAAATCATAAGCCTTGAAGAAGCATGCAAATATCAACCAAGTATCAAGGCACAACTGAAAAGGAAGTGAATCAAAATATATTTCCCTACCATATATAATGTTGTTTGATATATACAATTTGTGATGTACATGACAAAATGGCTAAGCTAGTATGTAAAGGAAAATATAAGTCTATACACAGATCGATATATATGCAGACCATCAAATCTAACATAGCATCTCTCTCTGAAGAAGGGGATAACACTGCAAGCTCCTGCCCAAGGGTATCTACATGAGCTAGCAGATCCGAGGCCAACTGCATGGTGGCATGATGCTCATCAATATATGCATTAATATCAGCAAGGATGCCAATAGTAAGGGATCTCACTAAAGTACTATCTGTAACGGCCACATCTCGGGCAGATAAGGAAGTATCCCGCTCTACCATCAATGCATCTCTAGCTGATCTGGCCTTATCTCTCTCCAATAGAGCAATGTCTCTCCCATCAAGAGCTGTTAACATCAAGGCCCTAGCCTGATCTCTCTCAAAGGTCATCAGATGAAGACTCTGCTCCAGATACTATGCTGAATGCTGAATCACAGTAACACTCGTACTGGGTAAATCTATAAGAGTTGTTGGCAACCCAGTGAATGGCTCCTCCTCCGTGGGAATATCAATGTCCTCAATGGGCTCTCCATCATTAGAATCAATCCCTGGGAATGTTAATACTACCACAATCGATGTAGTCTCTGTCTCCATCCATGCAGAATACTCTGTAGAATAGCCCGGATGGCTAACAGAAAATTTAGATAGCTCACGCTGATTCCAACAGGCATACACCCTGGATCTGTCCTCTATTGACAGGTGGTGAGAAGCCAAACGCTGACTCAATACCCCCTCAAAAGGATAGTAATCCTGGAACTGGTCAAACTGACACATCACGACCAGTGGGTGGTAAGTAGTCATGCCCCTCTAACCAGCTAGATGGAGATAATCTATGCTCGGAGCATGAGTGATGAAGCTATAGGGTGAATAAAGCCCTGTACACGGCAATACATCAAATGGATCTCCAATCCCTGCCAAGAAAATGGACCAAGATGCATAATCTGTACACTCCGCAGGCTGAAAGGAGTACGACAAGGCTATCTCATGGGTAAAACAATACTCGTGCCATCGAAATGTGCCAATCGGTCTCAAGTGTGACATGAACCACACGTACAACATGACCGAACTACCTGTGAATACCCCTACAGGGTAAGTACTGCAATATGTGGCCGACCTCAGCGTCTTTAATATATTCATCGGTACAATGGTGTGACCCTCCCTGAGAGCTCTCACTGCCATAATGACGCCAATGTCCAGCTCATCCATGTACCGTGGCATGTATATATATGATAATACGCACAGTAGCAGTACATCTACTCTGGCTAAATGCCAATGATCCTCCGACATGGTAAAATCCCCAGAGTGCCGTGTATAACTATCCACTGAGCCAAATCCGTCTATTTAGAAAATGTTGGGATACAACGTGGCCAGATGTGATCTCATCCTACATAACTCTACACTCCTCAGCCCGGTGAGTGTCATAACCTTGTTTACTCATGTCGCCGACAACCATCCGCTTCTTAAGAGTCATCGTCAATGGCGGCGCTTTCAGTGTCGTACTCCTCTAAGGCAAGAGTCAACTCATGGATACCAAACCGGAGGACCTGTCTCTTCGGTATCAAATTCTCTAGCATACCCTCTACAAAGTCTGCGGGAACCTGAAATATCAAGAGAGTTATAATATGTTGCAATAAATGATCTACAATCGCCTTGTCTGAAGGTGACATACTATCATACCACGATCTCAGATGGGATGGCACCAATACTGGTGGGGTATGATCAATACGGCTAACTGTCAAAGAAGACATCTGTACGGGCCATGTCATAAGACCATCCAGGGCTCAATGCTGAATATCTCTGGACATACATACATATGCATAACATAATACATACATGATGAATAATAGATTGCAATATGATGTAGGGAATAATAGAATATACATTCCTAAGTACATCATCATCTAATACATCACTGTATGGCTAAAAATACAAGGAAATGGGGCATAGACACCCAACTACTAATAGAAGCCTATCAAAAGATATATCGAGAATGGGGCACAACCACCCAGTGTCTAACAGAGGCCTATCAAAAGATATAACGAGAATATACATCAGAAGAAGACAATGGTGTCAATGTCTACATCATCAATCCTGTACACATTCGGCAATACCTCACAAAGGTTCAATGCCATCAATTCAGGGTCGTAGCCCTAAAGCCTTGTCATCAGCAAGTTTTTCATACAATCATCTGTTGATTTACAAGTAACCGAAGGTCTAGCAACATTAACATTATCCCCAACAGGGATCTCATCCACTGATGCACATGTCAATGAAGGTCAGGCAACCGTGAAAACACCGACTATTGCCAGTAACTCCAACAGAACAGCGGAAAGACCTGGTTGTACAAACCAGGGAAAAGCATCCTCATCGGGGAGGACCGATAATGGAATATGTTATACACATCCTCAACAGACAAAGCTCTATCCCCATAGAATCTCTTGTACATGAGAGATGCATCTTCAATGTGATGTATGTATCAAGGATTAAGGACTTTGGTGATAACCCCAATGTCAACATCCTAGAAGCTCCTGGGAGCATTGGATTTCACATCCTAAACAGTTCATCAGGGTTGTCAGTGATAACTGTTAATACCGATAGAGGTCAAGGGGAGCCGACAATCATCCCACCATGTTGGAAAAAAATCCAACAAACCACATACATTCACATCATGTTGTTGTACATGACATCAAGATCATCTTGTTGCATTTCAAGTGTCTAGTATTCTTTATCATATCCATGCCATTACATTGCATGAATATGATAAAGACGAGCATCTATAGACACTCAAAATTTTTTGCATACCTGTTACTAACATTGCAGGAGGGCAGAATTGTCGATCAGAAATAACCTTGGAGGACAGCTTAGCTCATTCCCAAAAATAACATTGGAAGTGTCAATTTCAACCTTGGAGATAACCCCGAGGTATACAGTTCCAATACCGGAAATCACACCAGATAAGGCCGTTTCATCTCGGAGATAACCCCGAGATACTCAGTCTTAGTCCCAGAAACAACACCGGGAAAGACAATGTCAACCTTGGAGATAACCCTAAGAAGTACAGTTGCAGTTTCAGAGATAACCCCGGAAATGGTCATTTCAACCTATGTAGTCAGCTTCAACCTCGGGACTCACACCGAGGCACTCAGCTCCAAACATGGAGATAACTCGAGGTCGTCGCACACCTCGAGACAACCCCGAGGACGTCAAGACTGCAAAGAACCCAATCTTAGAGATAACCCTGAGCAACGACTGCTTTATCAGCCCAAACCAGAGATAACCCCGGTGAAGGGAAAAATCATCATTTTGCCACTTCGATCCCATATTGTGCCATCTCAAAACAACAACTCAACCTACATTCTACACAGCAGTGTCCCACAAGAACCAAGGAGTTCAAATTTTGAGTGACTACTACACAAGGCAACACACCGGATAAAATTTCAAGCTTGAAGACTAAGGGCATGGTCCCATCTTCCTGACTTCTGAAAACCTCTAATCCCATGTCACGACATAGTTGTCGACAACAACACTCCATAAAAGGTCTTATAAACCTCAATTAGAGGCTCAGATTGAAGTTCTGCAAGTTCGAGCGGACATCACGTTGCACGCGTGCAAGTACTTCGAGACGACAGGACCCGCAGAGCGGGGCACCCCAGGCAGTCACAGGTACATCTGTGGCTGCCGTAGGTTTACCTGCAGCTCCCCCCTCTATAAATTGAGGGCTTGGGGTGGCCATATTTTAAGACAAAACAACGAGGAATCCCTGTCCAATTTGCTCTGTACACACCCTAAACTGAGTGCTTTCTCATTTTAAACACGTGTGAGCTTATATTCAGTCATATTTTTACCAGAGGGAGCTGAGTGTTCATCTGTTTAAAGCTATAAAAGTCTTCTTTGGCAGTCCACTGTAAGCCTTCGTACACACTTTAAAGCCCTTTTATTCTACTTTACACACACTGTTCTCCACATTGAGAGTCGTGTTTCCTGTGTATGCCCAGACTTTGGTCCGTGACTTTTATTTCCTTTTGTATGTATATATATATATATACTTATATATATAAATTGTTGTCAGACTCTGTTCGATGAACCTGGATTATACATCCGGAGCATTTATTGCTTTTATATATATATATATACTTATATATATAAACTGTTGTTAGACTCTATTCGATGAACCTGGATTATACATCCGGAGCATTTATTGCTTATATATATATATATATATATATATATATATATATATTTCTATCAGGCCTGGAGTTTACTTCGTGGCCTTTTACTACTTTATTTACATTCCGTCCTGCCTGGAGTTTACTTCGTGGTGGTTGATCGTATTTATTACTTTATTCACATTTCTGTTCCCCCATGGAGGTGCTTCGTGGTGGTTGATCATGTCTTTATATATATATTTACCGCTTTTATATATTTACATTTTCGATCCCCCACGAAGGTGCTTCATGGTGGTTGATCATGGATATATATATATATATATATATAACTTTTATATATATAACTACTTACTGCTTTCATATAAATTGCGGCATCATGTGAGCCTAGGAATCATGTGATCACAGATTCAGTCTACTGAATCTAGATTCGATTCTTGTGATGGACATTTTCAGTTGTAAGCATCTTGAAAATTATTCATGGTGTTTGAATTTCCTTAGATGGCTTTCATGTATATGAGGAGTTCGGCACTACTTTATATATTATTTTCTCGAAGATGCTTCGCATCTCGAAAATAAAAGCAATCACGCCGAACATTTAATAAAATGGTAATATCAAAGGCCTCAATTATTATTGAGCACAGGGTTTGAAAAACCTCTTTTACAAAAGATCACTGCTATATCTTGTTTAAAACTGAATTTTTATACAAATTCAAACCCTGTGTATATAGGTACGAATGAGGCATAACACTACATCCAAATACCTGCACATTGACCCACACACACACACACACACACATTCATATAATAGTTTAATTGAAAAGTGGCGGTCACCGTGGTAACACTGATGTCGAGGGGTTCCTAACACCTTCCCTCCGCATAAGCAAGTCCTCGGACCCTAATGAATCTCGGTTTCACAGACCCATTTAGTAGTGTCACATCACTAGGTCAATGTGCAAATCTTTTCTCAGTTGTGTCGGTACAACCATTTAAAAAACCAACTGGAGACTCTTACAGTCAAATCGTTGATATATAAATGTCGGACCTTTTCACAACTTGTTTTTTTAGACAAATCTCACCTAACATGAAAAACACCAAAAGATAAGAACAAAAGAGGGATAATAAAAATCCCGATGTCGACATGACATAACCGCTATGTGAAATGATTTGCAATTACCCATCCCTTCGGGAGGTATGTCATCATCAGTGAAGGATATCACATTGCTATTGAAGATGTGATCAACCAGATGATGGAAGTTTTCAACATTAACTTATTTTGGCAAGTGGGCTTCCTCTAAAACTTTCAATAAATCCCTCATGTGATCTTTTGAAGAGAAAACTAAGTCCAGTATGGAAATCTGTTGTGGAGCTTCTTTCACGCTTAAAACCACCTTGGCTTCATTGTTTCCCATAGTACAGATGAATTCTTCAATCTTCTCTATGGGCACTTTCCCCTTTAATTTGATGGTAGGCTTCATCAGCCGTTGGGGAAGATACAGTGGATTTTCCTTCGACACTGTAGCAGTTATATGGGATGTGGATACTTCAGACTCTCAATAATTCCATGGCACTTTCTGTAGGCTGACAACAGGATACTATGGCCTGAATGGAAATATGATTGGCTCTGACGCAGCCACTATTAAAATATTTTCAACACCCTTGAGCTGAATTGGTTGTATTGTAAGTGGTATAGTAGCCAAATCATCCTCAGAGGATATAACTGCTACGACTTCCTTCCATTTTATAGGAAATGTGTCCCCTCTCTCAAGTAATACAACATCATTATCTGCCATTTGCAGTACACCACTGTTAATCAGGTTCTGAATAAGATGGTGGAGTGCCCAGCATTCTTCAGTGCAGT
The DNA here is from genome assembly GCA_020205615.1 of Panax quinquefolius. Classification (NCBI taxonomy): domain Eukaryota; kingdom Viridiplantae; phylum Streptophyta; class Magnoliopsida; order Apiales; family Araliaceae; genus Panax; species Panax quinquefolius. The sequence goes on from CM035153.1 coordinate 107,140,606, forward strand.
GACTGTGAGAGTGGGAGTGGGAGTGGTACTGACATACTCCATTAAAATCAAATCGTCTTGAGCGTGGGCTAATAGGAGGTAGCAGAGCTGTGATTCTTCCCTCATTAATCAGCATCTGCAATATCCTTTCCATCAGTTAGCCTAAATAGGTGAATTCCCTTTTGTTGGCTAAATCCTGACGGGCTATGGCTTTTTCTCTTTTTACAATTTTATCCTCTAGTGTTTCACCTTCTAGAGTCAGTGGTGGAGTACTTGTAAGAAGAGGAAAAAGGCTAGCATGCTCCTGGCTAAATAATTAATGTGTGACTTGCTGCTGATGAACCACCAGTTCTGCCAATTGGTTGACTTGCTCACAAAGAGCCTTCATTTTTCGTTCCATCATAAACTGGAACTGTACATAATCCCATTTGTTTGCACTATCCTTTCTGGTTTTGGAGGATCCACTACCGTAATGGGAAGTTCGTCCACTACTCCAATTAATTATGTTAACCTCTTCTTCTTTGTGTTGAGGAAGAGGGTTGTCTTGCACATGGGGTTGGTCAGGTTTAGTCACCATGATCTCACCAGTATTAATTAAATCCTAGATCTTATGCTTCAAGGCCCAGCAATCCTAAGTGCCGTGGCCTGGAGCTCCAGCACGATAAGCACACTTCCTGTTAACATTGAAACCATTCCCACTCGGTTTGGCTAGTAGAAGAAGATATGTAATTTTATTCTGAGTTATCAAAATATTGAGAATGTTCTCGAGTGTGTCCTCTAAGGGTGTGAACACTCGAGTGCGTCTGACTCCTCCACTTTTTGGTAATGGAGGGTTTGAAGACTATGCTTGGAAAGGGGAATAGTTTCTCCTCTGAATAGGCATGTTCTGACTGCCTTTTTGTCCTTATAGTATTAAGGAAACATCCTCCTCATTCTTGTTATAGACCCACCGGGGGTTATTTTGATAACTTTCGGACTGGATGTGCTCAGCTACAACTTTCAGAGCTACAAGGTCTTGAATCTTTCCTAATTTCAATCCCATCTCAGCCATTTCTCCATGTTTTATCATTTCAGAGAATGGCTTGCCTATGCCAGCTAAGACCCTCTCATAGAAGGGAGTTTCTTGAATGTCTATGAAGGTCATCACCATTTCAGACTCAGTCATAGATGGAATAACTTAAGCAGCCAGATGCCTCCACCTTTGGGTATACTCTCTAAAAGACTCATTAACTTGTTTCTTGACCTTGGTAATTTGGTACCAGTCTGGAGCCATTTTAGATTGGAATCTATACTAACTAAGGAAGGCATGAGCTAACTCCTCCCAGCTATGAATCTTAGAGTTGTCTAATATGGTGTACCACGCTCTGGCTTCTCTAGTCAGACTTTTCTGAAACAGCTGCATTCTTAGCTTTTCATCCTTGGCATAAGATCCGAGCTCTCCAATGAATACTTTCAAATGTGTGTAAGGATCTCCCAATCCATCATACTTTTCAAAATTAGGAGTCTTAAATTTTTCGGGATAATGAACCCTAGGGAAGATATAAAGGTCTGAATATGAAACACTCCCGTGTGCTCCAATCCCTTTGATAGATCGAATGGTCTCTTCCATTTGTAGTACTTTCTTCCTGATATCATCGGTGTCTGGATCTTCTTTGGGTAATTTCAGTGGTTTTGTTAGTTTTGTCCAACTGAGATTGAGGTACTGGAGCTTCTTTATGGGTAATTTCAGTGGTTTTGTTAGTTTTGTCCAACTGAGATTGAGGTACTGGAGCTTCTTTATCCAGTCCCTGGGTTCCTTCATGTGCAGAGGATTGTATATGTACAGGTATTTGTGGACCCTGAGTGGACTTGTGTAGTTCTTTGAGCAAAACATCCAACTCTGTAATTTGGTTACTTAATCCTTCAAACTCTTCCCGAGAGATAGGAGCAGGATTAGACTGGCCAGATGTAGTCATGTTTGGTTGTAGGCTTATTGCCTTTTTGGACTTTGAACGGGTAACCGGACCAATTATTTCCCTATAAAAAGACTTATGTAGTTTAGTCTTAGGGAATGTAGAAATGTTACATGCTATATAATGTGTCCATTTTAGGAGTATTATCCTGCAAAACGGATGTCAGTTGTTTACATCATGATAGGTTTTTGATATAAAAGGGAATGCATGTACGCATATTCTATCATATTTTCCATTACATTGAGATTGACATGGAAATGAAATTACAAGTAATTGAAATGGGAAAGTATAAAGAGACTTCCCTTCGCGTTTGGTTTATCACAAGCTAACCTATCTTAGGCTACTCTCGCGGCTTTTTGGCATGAAGGTTCCCAGATCATCGCAATTTACTCGGTGGGAAGTTAATCCGATCTTTCAACTAGAGCAAATTTGGGTGGTGCCTTTCCTGAGCCTTGTTGGAATTAGTCTCCCTACGAGTCTAGTAATCAAACAACGACAAGATAGCCTCCTGATGGAAGGACCACACAACATGCATTCACAATCAATGCATCTCATCGTATGGAAATGATCACATATGCGAAGCACTAATATCACAGGCAGATATAGTGTGAAGCACTAAGAACAGTAAGTAAATGCATTAGTACACATTCATTCAAATGTAAATGCAACATCCACACACAAGCAGATAAAAGTTTTGAAAAGTTTGTAAATAGTGGCTTAAGCCCTCTTACTAGGGTCCCCAGCAGAGTTACCACCTGTTAACATTGGGATTTTTATTTGTCCCATTCTATTCTTGTCTTTTGGTTTTCTCATGTTAAGTGAGATTTGTTTGAAAAAACAAGTTTGAAAAGGTCCAAAATGTATATGTCGACGATTGAACTATAAGAATCGTTAGTTGGTATTTTTAAATGGTTGTACCAACTCAACTGAGAAAAGGTTTGCACATTGACCTAGTGATGTAACACTACTTAACTGGTCTATGAAACTAAGATTCGTTATGGTCTGGGGGCTTGATTAAGCAGGGGGAAGGTGTTAGGCACCCCCGACTTCCGTGGTGACCGCCACTTTTTAATTTAAACTTTTATCTGAATGTGTGTGTTTGTGTGTGTCAAGGTGCAATTATTTGGAAGTAGTTTTATGCCTCGTTTGCAACTATATATAAAGGGTTTGAATTTTGTATAAAAGTTTAATTTTATCGAGATATGATAGTGATATGTTGTAAAACAGGTTTTTTAAACCCTTATGCTCAATAGTAATTGAGGCCTTTGATGCTTCCATTTTATTATGTGTCCGGCTTGGTTACTTTTATTTTTGAGATGCGAAGCATCTTCAAGAAACTAAGATACATAGTAGTGACAAAATCCTTGTGGGCAAGAAATCCATCTAAGGAAATTCAAACACCGTGAATAATATTCAAGCTGGTTGCAGCAGAAAATCCATCACGGGAACCGAATCTAGATTCAGGAACTAAATCTGTGATCACATGATTCCTAGGCTCTCATGATGTTGCAGTATGTTTAAAAGTTGTAAACAGTTATATATATAAAAGTTGTAAATATATATATGAACTATCAACCTCCACGAAGTAAACTCCAAAGGACGAAAATGTAAGTATATATATATATATATATATATATATATATATATATATATATATATATATATACCACGAACCGAACTGATTAAAGCATACTGAACACAACACGACTCTTAACATGAATAACTGTGTGTGAATGAAAGTGGAGAAAAGATTTAAGAAATGTGAGATGTCTTACAGTGGGCTGCCAAGAAGACTTCAGATAGCTTTAAATGAATGAATACTCGGTATCCACTGGTAAAATATTGAGAACACAAGCTCACCGGTGTTTGAAAAGAGAAAACACTCAGTTTAAAGTGTGTACAAAGCAAAATGGATAGGGCTTCCTCGTCGTTTCTCACTTCAAAATGGCCACACCAAACCCTCTATTTATAAAGGGGGGAGCTGCAGGTATACCTACAGCAGTCGCAGGTCCAGCTGCGGCTACCCAGGGTGCCTCGGGCTCCGTGGGCCCCGCCATCTCAAAGTACGTGCATGCATGCAACACGTTGTCCACTCGAACCTTCATAACTTTCAATCCGAACACCAGATTGAGGCATGTAATACCTTTCCAGAATATTGTTGTTGAGAGCTACATAATGACATGTGATAAGAGGTTGTATAAAACCGAGAAGTTGGGTCCATGACCAGATCTTCAGGTCTTCAAATTCTATCCGGTGTACTGTCTTGCGTAGTAGTCACTCAGGATTTCAGTTATTGTTCTTTTAGAACACTCATGTGCAGAATATGGGTTGAAATTTTGCCCATCATTAGGGTTATCTCCGATTCTAGGCTGATTTAGCAGTCGTTGCTCAGGGTTATCTATGAGATTTAGCTACTGTAGGTACTGAATGTCCTCGGGGTTGTCTCTAAGGGGTGCCTGACCTCTCGGGGTTATCTCTGGGGTTGGAATTGAGTGCCTCGGGGTTATCACCAAGGTTGAAGTTGACTTCTGGGGGTTGAAATGAGCTTTTCTGGTGTTATGTCACGCCCTGAAATCCGGTCTATCTTCACACCTAGATTTCGTGCGTCATGAGTACATCTCATTCCAAACATACATCATTATATGATTAAATATAACAACATACATTCTCAAATCCTAGGATCTAATACCTTATAACCTCATTCATTACAAATAATGATAATTATATTATTCTTTACATATTAAAAGAGTGGCTTGTATCCGTCAGCAAGGATACATAACAGTTTATTAAACTAGTCTATAGTTTAATTAAACTATTCTACATTATAAATCTTCACTTGAACTACATGCTCATTCATATATTGAATTTCACTTCTTCTGGATACTGATCAGCTTGATCTTTACGAGATCCTTAAGTCCTTCTACTCGTACGCTGAAATTTTTTTCATTTAAAGAAAATGTGAGCTCAATTGTTCAGCAAGTCATAGCAGTTGAATAAACAACTTCAAGAATTTAAACATTCCTTTAGAACTTTGATAACTGAACAAAGGTTATGAAGCAACTTGAATAATAGGAATAAACTCTGATTCCTATTATTTTAAAACATTAGTCACATTCACTTTGAAATACTTTCATTCTTCTACCTTTTTCATACACATTCCATCTGGCTAGAATTATTAGCACAGACTTAACAATAATAGTTCATGTATAAACAAAACATTTTCATATTGAACAGATCAGTCACAAAACTGTTCATCTCATAGAAACACCGAAGTGTTAAAATTATGGCACAAGGCCTCATACATTCTACCACCTTGTACATATATTGCACACATGCACATAGATAAAGCTTCTCATGTTCAACATCTGAGAAAGTTTAAGAAACTAGCATTCATTTAAAATATGAATGAAGTTAGGAAACTTGCCTTACGCACAGCTACAGCTTACAGTTTACGCTAAACTGCTCATTCCAATTCCTATGTAGCATATAAGGAAATAACACATACACCAATTAGTCATATACTTGACTTACACATTGGTTTAAGCTTAACTTTACTTCTTAGGGTTCGCGTTCTTCCAATCTAAGTTTACACGAAAACTTTCTTTATCGCTTTATGGCTTCATGACATACTGAGATGTCTTACCTCATATGATCATCATCTTTGATGATCTACATTCTTATCTTCTTTTTATAACTCTTCTAGTACTCAGTACACATCGTGTCTCTGCTAGTAGTCCATATGGTACTCTAAGTGGTTTCCCACAAACAACCAACAAACAAGTTCCCGTCTCATCTACACTGTCTTTCCCAGTGAGTTAGATCGGTTGCCAATTTCATATATACCTCCACTCTCTGAAGGAATTGTTTAGCCCAACTCCCATATGTAAACCACCAAAGATTACAATTGTACCACAACCTAAACTTGTCTTAACTTATCCGAACCATTAAGACTATAATGTTCATTAAGTCTATTTCTTATTCCTTATGGCTTTCTGGCAACTAAGTGTCATACCTTAGGATTTATTCTTTATCATCTAAGTTATACAGTCTTTTGTATACTCAGAACGATCATTCAATATTAATTCTATACATTTATAGCGTTAAACATTTTACTTTACCTTATTCATATATTACAACGTCCGGTTCATTCGGCTCAGAATGTTATCCAAGTTAATCATTAACTCGGCTTCTTTATGATATATGTCATTGTCTTTAATTTAATTCTTCACCGTTCACAGGTTTAATCATTGGTCTTCATTATCTTATGGTCAAACCATACATGGTGTGTAAGTTCTACCCATTTAATCTTCATGTACACTCAACCCTCACATCGGTTAAAGTGTTTAATGCTTACATTTTATTCTAGCATTCTCTATCCGACTCACACTCGAACTTTCATTAGTCTTATTATCATTTGTTAAGGCTTTCTTGATACCGTTCATTATTCTTTCTTAATGATGAAGCCATATGGTTTGTTGTATGCCAAGACCGATTATTTATCGCAACTGGGTTACGTTTACACTTTCTATCTTTTAATCTCGTTTAATCTTTCCATTCAACCTTTACTAAAGGTTTAAGTTTCTTGATTAAGTGCTACATTCGATGAGCTATATGCTCTTTATCTTTCATTACTTTTCCCCCCAAGAGTTGAGCAATTAAAAGCTTATAAATGGGCCTTTCCCTGCATCGACACTTCGGCGTCGCCTTCCAAGGCATGACTGGTGCTGCGGCGCCAGGCCTAAAACCTTGAAATTTTTTTCTAAGTGTTGTACTGCTTTGAGACGCTTACTTCACAATCCCATAACTTATTCGTTATAACTCGTAACGAGGTCTTTCCAAAGCCATTCTCTTCCTTATCTTACGTACTTCAATCTCCCCCAGATAGAAATTTATTCTAAATCCATTAACCTAACATTCAATTGGTTTAATTACCATCATTCGTTCATTTTACGTCATTAACACTCTTCGTTCATTCGTCCGTACTTCGGTCATCCGAACTCATAACTCTTTTGTTCTTGAGTCCACAACTCACGTTTTCAACGTTCTCTTACATTCGTATGAAACCCTACACCTTGGGGTTCATTTACACACTTTCTAGTTCTCGATTGTCTTTTACAAAATTTTCGCCATATTATAGCTATGTTTAATCTGTTCTTCATGAACGTTTCTATCGTTCCTAACCAAGCAATAAGCATCTAACTTATACAAGATAGTTTTAAACTTGTCTATCAACAACAAGTTATACTACGATGGTTTTAAATTTGTCCATCAACAACGTTTGTTGCCTCCTTTTTGATTTAACAAAATGGACTCTAACTCATGCAAGTATACATGGGTCAACATGTAGTGCAAAGTCAAAAAGTATCGATCCCACAGAGAAAGGTGATAAATCTAAATTATCATGCAACAACTTAATCACTATTTCTATATGCTCAAACTATCAATCAATAAATGAATTTATATTTAAATTAATTATGAACACAATAAATAAATATTATTAAAAGGAGGTAATCAAATTGGAAAGATATGTGATTCTAATATCATCTAATACTTCATCTAAAATGTATGCCTCATGTTATGTTTACTTATTAAATACAGAAAGCTAGTCGAGAGCACATAAGTGAAACACAACCATTTTTCAATGAACTATGCCCAATTTACACAAAATCCAGATAGAATCCATGCAAGCATCACAAATACTAAACTCACTATATTTCTATGTGAATTTAAAGAAAATATGATTTAAGCTCAAACTCTCTTAATGACTACAAATGGTGAAACGGTATATGCCTATCCGGGTCACGAATCACAAAGCCTAACACAAATAAACCTTATGAACATATGCCATTATGGTCTAATCTATACTTATATTTCATTTTCCAAATCCATACAAACAATTAGTTTAAATGGTGATTAAGCATTCATACATTTAACACAACCATAATGGGGAATCCAATATTAAATATTCAATATTATAATCAGACATACATATATAAACTATGAATTACAATCCATTAGAAACCCATAATGGAATTTAGTTCATTTCTGAACCAAAAGCCATTATGGGATTGAAGCAAACCATTAAAATAAGAAATGCAAACAAGAGTTATGAAGAAGTGCGAGATCAAATCTATAAATTCCTGCTGCAAGTTCTGTTTCCAAGCTTGTCCAATTCACCAAAAATCTCTAGAAATGAAAACTATATTTATTAAGCAATCCAGATAAAGAAAAGAGCTAAATTTAGTAATCAAATGCTCAAACTCTCTCTTTTTCAGTCTAAACCTAAGAATAATAATGAAATTTCAAAACCATGTCTTGGTAACAAAGCATATTATCTCAGATGAGCAAAACACGCTCCAATTCAAATCACAAAAATCAGCATTTTTAAATTGATTATGACCGGCGCGGCCACACGATGGTGTGAAGGGTTTCGGGCACGGGCGCGGGCGTGCTGTAGAAGTCTCTGGCGTATGCATGGAACGGGCACGCCATGGCCCTTTAATATTGGGGTGCAGCCGCGCGGTATGTAATTTTGCCTCTGCATTACCTCTGGGGCGGGCGCGCCTTGTTTAGCTTGAATAGCAGCACGACCGCGCTGCTGCTGCACTTTGCATTATGTTGGCTTCTTGTTGTTGATGCTGTTTGTTGCTTCCTTCTTCTTCAACTCATTCCTTCTTCACCCTACTTCTTACTTGATCTTCTTTTTCATCTGCTCACGTCCAGCTGCAATTGTAACGACCCAGAAATTCGGATCGTCCAGAATTTAAGTTTAAAGAATTAGTTATTAATAAAATAAATTTTTATTAATAATATTATGTGCTGTGTTTATTAATCATTCTAGAACCTAGGATGATTATAAGTCGGGAGGATTCTGGCTACGAGCTAGGCTAAACGATTAAGAATTTTCAAGACGGAGATGAAAATTTTCCGGGAACAAAAATATTTTTGGGGAAAAAGATGAAATAGACACTATTCACCTGACAAAACCTAAGGGTTAGGGTTTGAATAACCTAAGCCTTTCCGAGAGTTCGGTATGTAGAAATGACATTCCGTCGAAAGATTTGATGATAAAATATGGTGAAAAGTTAAATAAGCTGATAAAAGTTTTTCTCAAAAAACGTGTAGAAATCAGACGAAATAAAAACGATGAAAAGTACTGTTATGTACTTTTCATTTGTTTAGTTACATTAGGGGAAAACGTGAAGGAAAACACTTAACGCCAAAAAGTGTTTTTCAGTTTTTCAGAAATCCGAAGAATACGTAAAAGTTAGTCGGTAAAGGAAAGACGAAATATCCAAAAATATTTGGATTCCAAGAATCGCAGTTTTTAAAACTGTCGGACGAAAACCGAAAGACGGAACCACGAAACATAAAGGCTAAGTAGACTTAAGGGCTAAGTTAACTTAACCATTAAGTCATGAATAGTAAGGAGGTATGAATAGTAAGGAGGTTGGGGGTGAAATGACTAAAATACCCTTATCTTGGATTTTCTATAAATAGGAAGCTTAATTCATTTATTTGAGATTTTGAAAATCCTACACCTTAGAGAAAGAGAGAGAGAGAGAGAGGGTTCAGATGGAGAGGGAGAAGGAAGAACATGAACATGAATGATCGGATCGAAAGTGTTCATGAAATAGAAAACTTGCGAATCGCCGGTTTTGTCTAGCGAAAGAAAAATAAAGAGGAAAGGTATTAAAACCTAACTCTTAAGTTAACTTTTCTTAAGAAGTAAATGATGTTAGGAATGATTTCATATGGTTGAAATCGTAAGAAAATGAAGAAATAAGAATTAAAAGTTTAGTTTATAAATTTCTTAAGGAAGTATAAGTTTCGTGATGAATTAGAACGATCCGAGTGGATTATATGAATAAGTAGGTGAAATAAGTAAGAAATGATGTTCTATAACATCAAATTCCAATAAAAAAGTGAAATTGTAATCCAAAATATCGATTAAAATGAAGAACGAACGAAGAACACGAAGAACACGCGAAGAACATGAAGAACGTTGTTGATGGACAAATTTAAAACCATCATAGGATAATTGTTGTTGATGGACAAGTTTAAAACCATCGTGTATAAGTTAGATGTTTATTTCTTGGTTAGGAACTGTAGAAACATTCATGAAGAACGGATTAAAACTTAGTTATAACGAAGTTATGGCAAAAACATTCATAAAAGACAAACAAGAATTAGAAAGTTAGTAAATGAACCCGAATGTGTAGGATTTTATAAGAATGTGAGAGAACATAGAAAACGTGAGTCATGGACTCAAGAACGAATGAATTCCAAGTTTGGATGACCGAATTACGGACGAACAAACGAAGACCGTTAAAAACGTAAAATGAATGAAGGGTGAAGATCAAGCCAATCGAATGGCACATTAACGGATTCAGAGTGAAGTTCTGTCTAGCGGGGTATTGAAGTACGTAAGATAAGGAAGAGAATGGTTTGGAATGACCTCGTTCCGAGTTATAATGAATAACTTATGAAAGCGGGAAGTAAACGTATCAAATTAAATTTAACACTTAGAGAAATTTTTTAGGGTTAGGGCTTGGAGCCGCGGCACAAGCCATGTCTTGTAAGGTGGTGCTGCAGTGCCAGACCAAGGAGTTGGGTACTATAAACTAAAGGCCATGTGCATGCGCAGAGAGATAAAAGAAGATAGAAGTAGCTGGATGGCTAGTGTGAAGGAAAAGCCAGAAAGAGCTTTTAACTGCTCAACTCTTGGGGAAAACATAAGGAATGATAAAGAACATAATGTTCAGCTAATGTAACCCTTAATCAAGTGTTTTAAATCTTTAATGAAGGTTGAACGAAAAGATTAAATGAGAGATAAGTGTGAAGTGTATAGACGCTGTGTACGCAATGCTGTTGCGATAAACGAGCGATCTTAGCATACAACGAACGGTATGGCTTGGGCATTAAGAATGACTAATGAACATGGGGTTCAAGTAATGGATAACAAAAGTAATGAGTAAGATATGAATGGTAACAAGAAAGCCGTAATGAACGGTAAAAAGATTAATAGAAGCCGAATGTGAGTCAGATGAGAACGTTAGAATAAAATGTATGCGTTGAACACTTTAACTGGCGTGAAGGTTGGGGGTACACAAATATTAAACGGATAGAACCTACACCCCGTGTATAGTTTGATCGTAAGATGATGAAGATCAATGATTAAACCATGTATGTTAAAAGACTGAATTAAAGACAATGACGTTAATGTAACGAAGCTGAGTAATGATTAACTTGAATGATCGCTCTGAGTATACAAAAGACTGTATGACTTAGACGATAAAGAGTGAATCCTAAGGTGTGGCATTTGGTTTCCAAGAAGCCATAAGGAATAAGAAATTAACTTAACAAAGATTATAGTTTAATAGTTTGGATAAATTAAGATAAGTTAGGTTGTAGTACAATCGTAACCTTTGATGGTTGACATATGGGAGATGGGCTAAACAATTCCTTCAGAGAGCGAAGGTATATACAAAACTGGCAACCGATCTAACTCACTATGATGGCCGTGTAGATGAGATGGGAACTTGTTTGTTGGTTGTTTGTGGGAAACCACTCAGAGTACCATATGGACTACTAGCAGAGAAGCGATGTGTGCTGAGTCCTAGAAAAGTTATAAGAAGAAGATAGGAATGTAAAACATCAAAGATAATGAACATAAAAGTAAGACATCTCCGTATGTCATGAAGTTGTAGAACGGTAATGAAAGTGGTTGCGTAAACTTAGGTTACAAGAATGCGAACCCTAAGAAGTAAAGTTAAGAAAACTAATGCATAAGTTAAATATACATGACTAACTAGTGTATGTGTTGTTTTTCTTATGTGCTACATAGGAACTGGAATGAGCAGTTCAGTGTAAGTTCTAGTTATATGTAAGGCAAGTTTCCTAACTTCATTCATATTTCAAATGAATGCTAGTTTCTTAAACTTCTCAGATGTTGAACTTGAGAAATTTTGTCTATGTGCTAATCTGCGATATTTGTGCAAGGTTGTAGAACATATGAGGCCTTGTGCCACAATGTGAACACTTCGGTGTTTATATGAGATGAACTGTTCTATGATTTAACTGTTCAATAAGAGAATGCTCTGTTCATACATGATCCGTTATTGTTAAGTTTGTGCTAATGATTCTAGCCAGACAGAATGTGTATGAAAAAGGTAGAAGAATGAAAGTGTTTTAAAATGAAAGTGAATATTGTTTTAAAATGATAGGAATCGAGATTATTCCCATTATTTAAGCTGCTTAATAACCTTTGTTCAGTTATTGATGTCTTAAAAGAATGTTTGAATTCTTGAAGATGTTTGTTCAACTGTGATGACTTGTTGGGCAATTGAGTGCTCACACTTGCTTTAAATGAAAAACATTTTCAGCGAGCGATTTTAGACGAACTTAAGGATCCTGTAAAGATCAAGCTGACGGTATCTAGATGAAGTGCCATTCCGAATGTGGATGAACGAGAAGATTGAGCGAAGACTTGTAATATAAAATAAGTTAAATGAACTTTAGATTAGTTTAATGAACTGTTATGTATCCTTAGTGGCGGATGAAAGTCACTCGTGTAAGATGTAAAGAATAATGTAATTATCGTTATTTGTAATGAAAGGAGTTAGAAGGTTTTAGAACTTGGGAATTTAGAATGTATATTATTATATTTTAGTATATAATGATGTATGTTTGCATGAAAGATGGGATTGTGACGTACGGAATCCGGGTGTGAAGATAGACCGGATTTCGGGGTGTTACAGGAATCTTCACTCTTGCACAAGCCACCATGCCTTGTTCTTGCTAGTTCAATGCCATTTCACGCAATTCCATGCTATTTCATGCAATTTCATATCATTTATTGCTAAGGGAGTTCCAGCTATGCATACTGCAAAATGAACACAAAAAGCAAATAAAACATTATAAAACTACTTGAGATTAGCATAATTCCTGTGAGTTGGCGACCAATAAGTAGGTATAAAACCTACTTATCAAATACCCCAAACTTGAACTATTGCTTGCTCTCAAGCAATGCACACAAAAATAAAATAACCAATGTAACTACATGATATGCAAACTATACTATGATTCAAGTGAGTCCCAAGATTTCTAGCTAAATTGGAATTCCAATCAAGTATGCCTCAGAGAATTATCCAGATTCTAGAATTAATGTATCAAACTAAACTACAGACATAACACCATACAATCAAATAATCCAAACTCGCTATAAAGATGTTGTGTGTGTGTGTGTGTTGTGTTCACAAATAAGCTTGACAGAGGCAAAGACTACACATGTTATACTGCTTAAGACAAAAAATTGAAGATCAAATCAAGAATTACATATACTAATGAGACATCAACTCCTCCAACACATCAATATAAACTAAGGTTCAACAATGGGTTTATTCTGTTTTATTTTTACTCACGAGGGCGATTTTTGCACTTTCCCGCAGTGTTTATTGATTATCATTTTTTTTAATTTTTTTATATATAGCGAGTGCGTTTTACGCTCCCTCTCACTTTCTATTTCCATTCAAACGAGTTCATTTTACACTCCATCTGGTCCCAATAGCAAGCATACTTACGTGTTCCCAAAGTTTGAGTATCTATGTTTTCATTGTCTATGTCTACTTTCTACATAATTTCATCTCTAAAAACAACATTTTCTAATTAACAAACAAACAAGTTATTCATTTACCAACAAGCAGACTTGAACACCTATGTGATAACCGATAACATCTAAATAACAAGCATGAATCACATCATGTATAACATTATAGCTAAGCTCATGTTATCCACTAAATTCAAAAATCCATCAAATTCTACATTCATCGGTGGCTAAACTAGAACTCCACAAAACTAGATACTTGGGATATGCAACTAAACACACAACTAAAACATATATTAATCACTAAAATACAAAAAAAAATTCTGCACAATTAAACTAAACAAATAACATGCAAAAATTAAACTAAACAAAAAAAAACATCTATAATATGATGCCAAATTTAACTACATGCAATTAACTACATGCTCTATGCTACTAAATATCCAATACCCCCAAACTTAAAATATTCATTGTCCCCAATGAATGAAGGTAAAGGATTAAAAGGAACTCCCTTAATTATCAGCTATACCACCCCCCTCGGGAGGTAAGTCTGGCGGTGGAAATGGCACGGCTGTCCCGAACTATGGCCACTCAAGCATGGTTCCTTGCTGCACAAAAACCTCGGCTAGGGACCTCGACAAACCATTGGCAAACGCTAAAAAGTTATCATACATTGCATCTACTTTTCTCTCCAACCTTCGAAGACGACGATCATCATTTTCAGCGGGGCAGTACGGGGTGAAGTTCTGCGTCGGTTGTTCGCGATGAAAAATTTGGCGATGATGACCTCGATGAAGCGGGTGGAAGAATGTAGTCCTTGTCCCTTAGATGCTGGGTATCTCCTACACAATCTTCAAATTTGACAATCGTGGCATGGGTGATATCTTGGCTTGGATACTGCATTTATTCATTGTCCCAAGTGACCCCTGCTCGTGCACAAAGAGTAGCTACAACGGACGCGTATGGGATGCTTCCTGTGGTGCTCCCCCTCATATAGTGTAACATATTGTAATGAATTTGATGGCCCACATTAATGTATTTCCCTGTGACTATTCCCTACAAAATAATTACATGCTCAGTTATGATCTCATGCTAATGTGATGATGGCATAAGCTTTGCACAGATGAATAAATTCCAAGCCTTGGAGTAGCGATTGAGGGTTGAAGCCTGAAAAGTTACAGGCTAATTTATACCAGGGTTGTAAGTCCAATGTGTACCCGATATGGATAAGTTAGTAATAACCCTATCGAGATCAGTCTCAAACTGTGCAGCATCGACCCAGTTAGTACGTCCAGTTGGTCCATCGAGTATCCTAAAAATTTCTCTAATTGGTTGCGAGAAATAGTCCACTTGAACTCCTCTGACAAAAGATAATCCACTCATGGTTTCTTTGACATTGCCTTAAAACTCCCGAACAATCCCCATGGGTGTAGGCATAGGAGTAGCAGTCACTCCAACACAACCACTTTCTCGGATCATATCCCAAAGCTGGCCATCTTGTTTCTCGAGCTTGAAACCTTGTTCCCTCACAAAAGTCTTGGCCACTATCCTATAGTATTCCATTTGGGCCTCAAGGCTGACAAACTTTGTAAGGTCAAAAATGTCCTCACTTTGGCTGCTTGAGGAAGATGATTCTAGAGTGATAGAACGTGCTCTTTTTGGCCCAATAGCAAATAATGAAGAAAACCCTAATTGATGAGAAGAACTGTGACTGAGAAAATGCACTTTGTATACTAACTTCCCCAAACTTACTATTTTGACAAACTCTCACAAACCCTAGCTTTATCTCTGGAATTGAAAGGATGTGTATAAGAATTTGAACGTGGGAAGGAAACTAAACACGTAGAAGTTGGTAGGATGAGGAGTTAATAATTTGAAAAGAAAACCGTTTGGAGAATAGGAATGGATAGGCTTCGGTTTTGAAAAGAAAGTGGGTAGGTGCACGTTTGAAGAATAATAGCTGAAATAAGAATTGGGGTGGGACATAGTTTTAAATCTTTAAAATTTTTCTCAGCAGAGCCTCGAGCGTGGTGGTCGCGTTGTTTATGTCGACGGATGGTGGTCAAGACTATGCCTTGTGTGGTAGCCGCGATAATTAAGCATGTTAAGAGTGTGGGCGCTCTGTTATCCATACTGTATAGAAACATGGCGTGGGCACGCCATATTTGAACTACCAGGACGCGCGGCTGCACTGCCCTGTACCCTGAACAAAACTGAACTGCACTTTGAAGTAGAAATCAGTAGCTAATGACATTATGCACTAAACCTGCAAATAAAGCATTTACAAATATGAGATATAACAACTTCTCAAATCAAAATATGTACTAATAACATGTGAAAATGAAAATATCCAAGAGAATGCTCTATATGCTACTCCTAACTAAAATGATATGCACAACCAACTCCAATAAAACATATATCAAAAATTCTATGTTATCAAGAATTAAACTGGAGAATGAGAAATAAATATGATCCCAACAAAATTAAACAAAAGATTAGGATGGAAATACTGGGTTGCCTCCCATTGCGCGCTAAGTTATAGTCAATTAGCTTGACTATCTCTGTTCCAATCATATAGAAGAAAGAATTAAGGTGACCTTTTTCCTGTCAACCTCACCACCATAATAGTGCTTAAGCCGCTGTCCATTGACCTTGAAAGGCTTGTTTGGGAACTTATCAAATATCTCAATTACACCATGTGGATAAATTATCTTCACAGTAAATGGCCCTGATCACCTTGACTTGAGTTTCCCTGGGAAGAGTTTGAGTCTAGAATTAAACAATAGAACTCGTTGCCCCGATTCAAACACCTGTTCCATAATCTTGCGATCATGCCATCTCTTCACCTTTTCCTTGTACATTTTGGAGTTCTTGTAGGCTTGTAATCTAAATTCGTCCACCTCATTGAGTTGGAGTAGACGTTTTTCTCTTGCAGCCTTCAAGTCAAAGTTTAACTTCCTTATTGCCCAATACGCCTTATGTTCGAGCTCCATGGGAAGGTGACAAGCCTTTCCATATACAAGCTAAAATGGTGACATTCCCAATGGTATCTTATAAGCGATCCTATAGGCCCATACAGCATCATCTAGCCTCAAAGACTAATCCTTCCGTGTGGGATTCACTATCTTTCCAAGAATTCTCTTCACTTCACGATTCGACACCTCTACTTGACCATTAGTCTGGGGATGGTAAGATGTAGCAATACGATGACTCACCTTATACTTAGCCAACAAAGCTGTTAACTGACGATTATAGAAATGGCTTCCCTCATCACTAATAATGGCCCTTGGTGTCCCAAACCTTGTAAAAATGCTCCTTTGTAAAAATCTTAGGACCACCTTAGCATCATTCGTTGGAAGAGCTGTCACTTCCACCCTCTTAGAAACATAGTTGACTACCAATAAGATATATAGGTTCCCACATGAAGAAATGAAAGGACCTATGAAGTCTATCCCCCATACATCAAAAATTTCTACCTCGAGGATTGTGTTCAAAGGCATTTCATTTTTCTTCGATATGTTCCCAACTCTTTGACATCTATCACAATTTTGAAAAAAACTATAGGTATTTTTAAAAATTGTTGGCCTGTACAATCTTGCTTGCAAAACTGTAGTCGTTGTCCTTTTACCACCTTAATGACCTCCATACAATAACACGTGGCAATCCTGCAAAATACCCTCTATCTCGCTATATGGGATACATCTCCTTATCATCTGATCGGCACATTACTTGAATAAGTACGGTTCATCCCATATAAACCACTTTACATCATGTAGGAACTTCTTCTTTTGATAACCAATCAAGTCAGAAGGGATTATCTTGCTCACTAAGCAGTTAGCATAGTTTATGAACCATGGCACTTCACCTTTCACGACAAATAACTGCTCATCTGGGAAAGACTCATTAATCACAACCTTGTCATTTAAATCTCTTCCCGGATTTTCCAGTCTAGATAAGTGGTCCGCCACTTGATTCTTAGTCCATTTCCTGTCCTTGATCTCCAAATCAAATTCTTGCAACAAAAGTATCCACCTGATTAGTCGAACCTTTGCATCTTTCTTTGCCACTAAGTATCGAATTGCTACATGATCTGTGTACACTATCACCCTAGTCCCAATTAAATACGCACGAAACTTGTCAAAAGCATACACTACTGCAAAAAGTTCCTTCTATGTGGTGGTATAATTCAACTGAGCATCAGTAAGGGTCTTGCTTGCATAGTAAATCACATGAAAGATCTTATCCCTTCGTTAGCCCAAAATAGACCCTACAGCAAAATCACTTGCATCACACATCAATTTAAACGGTAGGTCCCAATCTGGTGCTATGATCATTGGTGTTGTAGTTAACTCTCTTTAAATGCTCAAATGCAGACAGACATTCTTTACCGAACTTAAAATGTGCATCCTTCTCTAATAAACTGAAAAGTGGTTTTGTGATCTTTGAGAAGTCTTTAATAAACCTCCTATAGAACTCTGCATGCCCTAAAAAACTGTGAACACCTTTAACAGAAGTTGGTTGAGGCAAATTTTCAATAGTCTCTAACTTAGCTCGGTCTACCTCTAATCTTTTCTTTGAAACTTTGTGTCCCAATATGATACCCTTTTGTAACATAAAATGGCACTTTTCCCAATTCAAAACCAAATTTGTCTCAACACATCTTTTTAATACCATCACTAGATTCTCTAAACATAAATCAAATGAATCTCCAAATACATAGAAATCATCCATAAACACTTCCACATTATGCTCCACCATATCCGAAAAGATTGCCATCATACACCTCTGAAATATGGCTGAGGCATTGTACAACCCGAAAGACATCATTTTGAGAGCAAATGTTTCGTATGGACATGTGAAAGTTATCTTTTCCTAGTCTTCTTAACCTATCACAATATGAGTATAGCCTGAATATCCATCTAGAAGATAATAGTACTCATGACCTGCTATTCTGTCCAGCATCTAATCAATTAACGACAATGGGAAATGGTCTTTCCTTGTAGCTTTATTAAGTCTATGATAGTCCATGCAGACTCTCCACCCCGTCACTATCCTCATTGGTATCAGTTCATTATTTTCGTTGGAGACTATATTCATTCCCCCTTTCTTTGGCACACACTGTATTGGGCTCACCCACGAGCTGTCTGAGATTGAATATATTATTCCTGCATCTACCCATTTCAGAACATCCTTCTTGACCACTTCCTTCATAATCGGATTTAATCTCTATTGTTACTCCACTAAAGGTTTACTATCATCTTCTAGTAGGATCTTGTTCATACAAAATGATCAGATGAGCCCTTTGATGTCTGCTATGGTCCATCCAATCGCCGATTTGAACTCTTATAAAACTCTTAGCAGCTTTTCTTCCTGGACAGATGTTAGTGAAAAAGAAATAATAACATATAATTTTGAATTATCATTTAAAAATGCATACCTCAAATGGTCTGAAAGAGGTTTCAACTCAAGTTCTGGAGGCTCCTCAATAGATGACTTAAGTTCCACTGATGTCTCCCCATCGACCTTAAGTGGCTCGATTGGAGTCTTGAATCTTCTAAAGTGTGGTGATGTGTCAAGAATTTGAACCAACTCAGTAATCTCATCATCTTCTATCTCAGAATTTCCCAAAATAGCACCTTTTAAAGGTTCATTTTCCACCAAATGCCCTACTTCATCATTCAACATCTTATCCACCATATCAATCCTAAAACATTCCTCTTCGTTTGTAGGGAATTTCATAGCTTTAATATGTTGAAGGCGACTTCTTGATCATGAACCCTCGTTGTCAACTCACCTTTCTGAACATCTATTAAAGTTCATCATGTGGCTAGAAATGTTCTCCCAAGGATGATAGGTATACTTCTATCTTCTTCATAATCCAATATGATGAAATTAGTCGGGAAGATTAATTTATCCACCATTACCAACACATCTTCCACAATACCCTGTGGGTAAGTAATAGACCTGTCAGCAAGCTGTAATGAAATGTTTGTTGGCCTTGGAGCCAGCAATCCCAACTAATTAAATACTGATAGAGGAATCAAGTTGATGATCGCCCCTAAATCACACAAGCATTTTCTAAAACACATCTACCTAATTGAACAAGGTATCGTGAAGCTACATGGATCCTTTAGCTTCGGAGGTAACTTGTGTTGAAGCACTACACTACATTCTTCAGTCAAGGCTACTGTTTCAAAATCCTCTAGTCTTTTCTCCTTGAAAAGATCCCCTTCATGAACTTTGCATAACTTGGCATCTGTTCTAATGCCTCAGCGAAAGGTATATTTATCTGTAGCTTCTTGAACACCTCCAAAAACTTGCTAAACTACTTATTTTCCCTTTACTTTTGTAATCTTTGTGGATATGGAACAGGGGGATGAACAAGTGATGGTTTGGTCACTAGTTTCTCAGTAAATCCTTCACTCTTCCCTACTTCCCTCTGTTTAGAACCTTCTTAAACCAAACTTTCATCAGACAATTTTTCTTCACCGCGCGTCTTCCCTTTATAAAAGTGGCACGGGCGCGCCATGCTGAATCTGCAATCTGCTTCCCTGATCTAAGAGTTATGGCTTGACACTGTTCTTTACCCTCCCTTCTTGGATTTGCTTCTGTTGTACTTGGGAAGGTCTCATGTGGTCTGTTGTTGAGCATACTAGCCATTTGACCCATCTGCATCTCCAAATTCTTTATAGCCACTACTTGGCTTTTGATCATTACCTCGGTATTCGCCATGTACTTCATTATCATCTCCTCCATTTTTGACTTCTTCTCTTGTTGAGGAGCAGGTGGTGGATGATGTTGTGGTTTCTGTTGAAATCCTAGAGGGTAGGGTGGTTTTGGTGCATACTATTTCTGAGATGGTTGTGACTAAAACTGAGACAAAAATTGTTGATTTTGTTGATGTTGTTGATTGTTTTGATTTTTGCTCCAGCTGAAATTGGGATGGTTGCAGTTGTTGGGGTTATAGTAATTCTGGAACTGATTCTAATTTTTTTGATAGTTGCTCAAATACTATATAGATTATGAACTGATAGCACACTTATCGGTTGAATGTGACCCCACACATATCTCACACACAAAAGAAAAGGTCTTTACTTTATTCTCTGCCAACAAATCAATCTTCTTTGCCATAGATGCCATCTGAGCTGACAACTATGTGATAGCATCCACCTCTAACAATCCTTCAACTTTGGGCAGTGGCATCCTGGCCGTAGGATTCTAAAAGTCATTTTATGGCATCGTCTCAATGAGATTATAAGCCTCTTCATAACTCTTAGCCCATAAGGCTCCTCCTGCAACTACAACTACAACCGGCCTTGACTGCCATGAAAGTAGTATGCACACAAGCCAATCATGTTTGATGATAAAGCATATACTTTGTAACAATCTTATTCATTTATTAATAAAAAGTATTAATTTATTAAAGGCTTTTAATTATCTACATGATGCTGTTTTATAATATGTGATAAACCCGTAGTTTTAAGCAATGCTTTTAAAATAATGATGATGGTCATTTTAATGAGATCTAAATTCTTAGAAAGCTTAAAACTAAAATAGTTCCCAATCATTGGATTACTAAATTGGGGATTAGTGAATCCGGATAGATTGGTACATACGTTGCTTGCTCATTGGATGAGGATGATTGATCTCATGATCATTAGTGTGGAGACACTAAAGCAAGTATGTAGGTGCTTATTAGAGAATAAGTTCCTTTGAATGTGGGCTCGCTAAGGAATACCTAATGGAGTTTTACTTGCCTGTCAATAGGAATTCCTATAGTGATAGTAGTACAAGTGATCCTTGGACTTGAGATCATCATAGTATCTTGTGTATGATGAGTTATACTTTGACTTATTCCTTAAGACCCTTAGGGTATATCAAAGGTATGCTTGGGTATAATAAGTTGTACATGGAGATAATGTATGATCGATAAAGAATCTACCACTTCTAATAAAAGAAGAAATGTCCAATGTGATTCGATAAATGACAACCAAGTAGTCCTTGGTTAAGGCGGAATGAAATTAGAAAGGAGTTTCTAATTTGCATTATTTGAGTTGTGCATTTAAGGATCGAAATACATATAATTAAATAAAATAAGACTTGACGATGAATTCCATGTCTTATATTTAATTGGGACATTGTATGGTGGAAGGATTGAATTGTGACGGTAACTATTTACTCAAAGGTTCTTTAATGATTAATGTTGAAATCTATATTATACGAAAAGTCGTTGATCGCTTTGAGGAGGCTTATCCTATTGTAGAATAAATATTATTTAAATAAATTAATTGTTTAATTTATTTATTTAAATAAGATTAGAATTGTTCTAATTGATTTATTCACAACCGATTTAATATGGAGAACCTAAAGGGTCACACCATAAAAGGAAGAATAATTATTTAAGAAGTTAATGGCATAATCGTAATAATATGTTAAGTATATTTAATTTAATCTATGGTGATAGAATAAATTAAATGGCTTAATATTTATTATTTAATATTTTAGAAATATTAAATATAAATTAATAAGAGGAGTCTTATTAATATTATTACAATTATTATTATTTTAATTTCTAAAAGAGTTTAGGAATTAATTTAATATAAGTACTCTCATTTATTCCTAATAGGATTAGGAGGGAAAATTAGTTAAAGGAGTTTAATTAATTATCCCTAATAAGATTAGGGAGCCCATTTAATTAAAAGAGTTTAATTAAATAATACCTTATTTTTATTAAATAAGGTTACTTGATATCTTTATAAGAGGTGTCTTATATCAGATATCAGATGTACGTAATAATTCCAATTTGTTGGAGAGTACACCCTTTTTCTATAGAGATAGGAAAAACTAGGGTTTGAGCCAATACCCCTTCTTCTTGAATTTTCTTCTTCCTTGGTGGATCACCTCTAGAGGCCAAACATTTGGGTGGCTAACGTTGATCAAAGGAAGGAACCAAACCCGGTGGATTCAAGATTGAACGCGAAAGGATTTGGAGGTGAACTTGTACCTGAGGAAGCTCGATCTTCAAGGGTATGATTTATTCTTTATCTTTTCGTTTAATTAATAATTATGCATAAAGGGTGATCCGGGTTTATGGTTTGTAAATAATTTTAAACTCTGATTTTACACGTTTCCGCTTAATTTTTGCAATTTGATTGCGTTCAAGAATATTACAAACCTAACAATGGCATCAGAGCCAAACTTTTATGCAAATTATTAAATTTTTTAATTTAATATCTATATTGATATGTGTTTAGAACAATTTAATTTGGCATAATTTAATTGTATAAAATTTAAATATAAAAAAAAAAAAAACGAACGCTGCGAATAATTTTTTGCTTCCAACATTCCCATTAATTCCGTGATCATATTCATGCAAGGGAGCATTTGTGAGATGCACGGAAATCGAGAAATTGCACATGGAAAAATCGTGAATTGGGTGGAAATAAAAGGGAGCAAATATTATATATATATAAACCGTATTATATATATATATATAATATATATACCGTACTATATATATATATAATATATATATATATATATATATATAATATTATTCATAATTATTATATAATTAAAATAAAAAGTTTATTTTAATTTTAAAATAAAAGGTTTATTTTAATATTAAAATATAAAGTTTTATTTTAATCTTAATTATTCTAATATTAAAATAAAAGAGTTTATTTTAATTTTAAAATTAAATTTCATACTAACTAATTAGAGTTGGAATTGGATTCCATGATTACTAATTGGAGTTGAAATTGGATTTTATTTTTCTAAAATAAAGGAGTTTATTTGTGAATAGGAAGTAAATCCATCTTTCCTTAAATAAAGGAGTTTGTTTAGATATGAAATAAGATTTCATATTATTCAAAATAAAATAGTTTATTTGTGAATAGGAAAGAGAATCCTAATTTCCTTAAATAAAGGAGTTTATTTAAATATGAAATAAGATTTCATATTATTCAAAATAAAGGAGTTTATTTGTGAATAGGAAAGAAAATCCGTGTTTCCTTAAATAAAGGAGTTTATTTTTATTTTTTTATTTTTTTATTACATGGAATTGGATTCCATAATTAATTAAAATAAAGGAGTTTATTTTGATTAAAGATTTTGATTAAAATAAAATAGTTTATTTTATTCAAAATTAGATAAATTAAAATAAAATAGTTTTATTTTGATTTAAATTTGGATTAAAATAAAGGAGTTTATTTTGATTCAAAATTAGATTTTATACTAACTAAATTTGCCCATTAAATGATATCAATATATATATATATATATTAAATGTTTATTATTCATAAGATGAATGTTATTTATTGATGCATATGATGATGTGTATGATAATAAATGGGATTGATTATGGACTATTGACCAATGCGATTGTATTTTATTTTAGTTGGATGCATGAATGTATGGGTTTTATTAAATGGGGTCTGCGTACCTCGTCTTCTCTAATTTTTCCTTAATGTAAATTCTAACTCCTCCTATGTACTTCCCTCGATCACGATCAAGGTTTCTATTTATTTTAAATAGTTTTGTAATAGGAATAGTTAGAATTAATTTAAAAAAAAAAAATTGGAGATCAAGGAGCAAGGAACGCTTGAAGACCCGTTTGTAATTGAGCCCGGGTTTAAATGTAATAGTTATATTTAAATATTATTTCTTGCACCCCTAGGGTTTGACCTTTTGGTTCACTTGGTGGCTCTAGTGAACCAAACTAGAATAAAAGTCCATAATCAATCCAGTAGAATATAGTATTCTATATGTGCATGCTTATACTATATATATTATATATTATGCAAACATGCTTAGCATGTTAATTAATATGACGCTTATTTTATATATATATATGTGCACAGCGCTAAACAAGATGAGACAAATTAATAACAAACCCCTCAATTTTTATATTAAGTCCTAAGCGTTCAAAGATATTTGGAATATCGAACGTCGCTTCTAGCATGATAAAATTAATAGAGTATTAAATATTTAATATGAGTTTGTTGTGTCACCACAAGGCAAGTATTAAGTATTTAAGATGTTAATTTATCACATTTGATGCTTATAAAGAAAATTGAACAATATTATTTTGTTGTGTCACCACAAGGATGATATTTTCTTTTTGAATATATGGAGTGCTAGGTTGGACTTAACTTGGATAATTTTGATTCGGATGTGCCACCACTTGATCAAAATAATCTAAGAGGCAAAATACAAGGAGTTGCATTGTTGATGTAATTGACAAAAGTTGTCTACCTATTTATTTATATATAGTTTGTTGTGTCACCACAAGGCTATATACATTTGAAATGGGATCCTTATTCTCACTAGCAAATCTTTAATTAGATTTTGCTTAGAACTATATAAGTGAGGTAATATAGTTTGAAGAAAATAGTGGGAGATACCAATTTAAAACAAGACCTAATTTATTTTGGTAATTAATAATAGAATGTATGTTAAAATGTTGTTAATTACAAATTCATTTACTGAATTTTACAATGTCTAAAATTACTATCACTGCATGAAGCATATTAGATGCTAAGTTAATGGGAATCAATTAAGCAGTTGGTTAAGGAAATTGAGAAAAGTTCTCATGGGTGAAAAGCTATCTTATGTCATGTCGCTTATCCCCGCAATGGTTGCAAGAACAATGCCTCCGAGGAAGAGATTGCTACTTTTAGAAAGTGGCAAGATGATGCCTGATTGGCTCAATGCATCATGCTCGCATCCATGAGTAACGAGCTTGCGTCAAGATGAAACTATGGATGCTCCTACTATATTCCCGCACATTAAGTAGTTGATGGTGAGGAAAGTAGGGTGATAGATATCGAGATATCTAAGGAGCTCTTCCGATCTAGAATGGCCAATGGAACTATAATACAGACAAAAAAGTTCTTAACATAATCAATTTGATTGATCAATTAGGACAACCTGGTTTTGTCATGGATGGAGAGTTGAGCCAAGATTTGATCTTGCACTCACTCCGGACTCCTTTCATAATTGTTGTGAATTTTTCATATGAACAAGCTAGATATCGATCTCATTTGATTTGCTTAACATATTAAAAAATTGTTGAGAGTCACTTTCCAACCAAGAAAGATCAAGTCTTACTGGTAGGGGCCAAAGGATCTTCTAAAAAGAAGAACGATTCAAAGAAGGTAAATAGAAAGGCAAAAACAAAAGATAATAAGAATAAAACTGATACAGATAGCAAAGGAGTTTGCTTCCACTACAATAAGCCTGGACACTGGAAAGAAACTACAAGAAGCATCTTGCAGAGGCTAACCAAAGAAGCTTAGTGAAGTTTCGGTTACAATACAATTTTGTTCATGATTTAAATAAATTTTTCTTTAAGTCAAGGTTCTACTTGGGTATTGGATACCGACTTTGGTTATCATAAATATAGATTTATGAAGGGACCAAGAAGTAGAAAGCTAAACAAATATAAGTAATCCTATGTGTGGAAAATGAAGCAAAGGTTCTTTGCATTAGCCATAGGAACTTATAGTTTAGCAATGCCTACTGAGCAAATCTATTAAGTCAATAAGTTGTTATTGTATTCCAGTTCTTGTTAAAAATATTATTTCCATTTTATTGTTGGACAATGAAATCTTTGGTATTATAATAAAGAACAATTGTTGTTCTATTTATAATAATAATATTTTGTATAGAAACGGAATATTACTTAATAAATTTTGTATACTTGACTTACATGAAAATAATTTTGCATATTGAACAAATTAGTATAAGAAAATGAGATGATCATTCAAAGAGTTGAATGTATGTATTTGTTGAAATACAAGTGTGAATTATTTGAAAGGTTCAAAGAATTCAGAAATGAAACAAATTGACAAAGTATTAAGATTCTTTGATTAGATCAAGGAATAAATACTTGTGCAATAAGTTTCTAGATCATCTCAAATGGTTTCTCATAATGGACACATCCCGATCTGTGATAATTGATTGATGTATCTCGAAAGGAAAATCGTACCTATTTGAACATGGTGCGATCCATAATGATTTTACCGACATTCCAGTATCCTTCTGGGATAATGTCCTAGAAATGGCTGCATATCTACGAAAATGGTAACCTCAAAATCCAGCCCCAAGACTCCATAAAAGTTATGGACAGGGAGGATTCCTAATCTTAAGTATGTTAAGATAAGGGGTTGTCCAACTTATGTGAAAAGGTTTCAAAGGATAAGCTTGGGACAAGATTTGACATGTACAGATTTGTGGGACATCCTAAAGTAAGTTTAGGGTATATGTTCTATAATTCTACTTAGCAAAAGGTGTTTATCATTGAAGGGGCTAGTGGGAGGATAATAGATCTTGAAGAGTTCAAGAACCACAAAACACTATAAGTCAAATAAGAGGAACCTATAGATAGACCTATTGTACCACAAAGATAATAGAACGGAATAGTATCAAGATACCTAGGAGGTATGGATTCATCATGGATGATGATGATGAGGTACACATCATAGAAGATGATGATCCAAAGTTACATTCGATGAGGTAAGACTTCTAGTGTGTACAAAGGGGACAAGTGGAGGCCTAGTGACATTCCTAATATTATACGTTGATATACTACGGATAAGGAATGACATACCAATGCTACAATCAAGATAATGATAAAGTTGTCTAAACATTCCTCCATGAATGGTTTGGGAAGAGTATCTTAATTGGGGATAAAATCTATATAGATAGATTCAAGAGGATGCTCGACTTAACCCAAGGAACGTATATTCATTTGATGCTAAAGTTGTTTAGCATGGCAAACTCAAGAGATGTCTCATGTCGATGAGCTATGGAGTGTATCTCTTAATAGTCCCCCACAGACTCTCGAAAAGAGAGGTCGCATGAGTGACTATCATGTATGCAATGAAATGTACGAGACCTGATGTTGATCAGTCATATTATGGAGAAGTTCACTATGAGTCAGTGAAAAACATCTTAAAGTGCTTTACTGGCACTAAGGATGTGATTATATTTATGGTGGGTCTAAATTAAAACTAGAGGGCTTAACAGACTCAAGTTTTTCTGACAGACCAAGACGACAGAAAATCCATTTTAAGGTAAAGAGTTACCTTGAACGGTGGTGCAGTGAATTGGAAAGGTTCCAAACAACAAAGAGTTGTTGGTTTAGTGATAAAGACAATGTATATACCTATAAATGAAGCTACAAGTTGATTGGTTGGATGAAAAGTTCATTACAGAACTAGGAATAGTTCCTAAGTCTCATCTTGGATCTAAACATGTGTTGTGGCACTTTCATTTGATTATAAGAATCATTGAAAGATGGGAAATCACTATAGAGATAGTGGACTCTCATGAACTACATTACATATCCATTAACTAAAGCTTATCCAACAGCAGGATAATCGTCACTTAGAGAAGAAGAGTATAAGATACAATGGCGATTGGCTTTAGTGCAAGTGGGAGATTGAAAGTAGTATGCACACAAGCCAATCATGTTTGATGATAAAGCATATACTTTGTAACAATCTTATTCATTTATTAATAAAAAGTATTAATTTATTAAAGGCTTTTAATTATCTACATGATCTTTGTTTTATAATATGTGATAAACCCGTAGTTTTAAGCAATGCTTTTAGAATAATGATAATGATCATTTTAATGAGATCTAAATTCTTAGAAAGCTTAAAACTAAAATAGTTCCCAATCATTGGATTACTAAATTGGGGATTAGTGAATCCGGATAGATTGGTACATCGTTGCTTGCTCATTGGATGAGGATGATTGATCTCATGATCATTTGTGTGGAGACACTAAAGCAAGTATGTAGGTGCTTATTATAGAATAAGTTCTTTGAACGTGGCTCGCTAAGGAATACCTAATGGAGTTTTACTTGCTGTCGATAGGAATTCTGTAGTGATAGTAGTACAAGTGATCCTTGGACTTGAGATCATCATAGTATCTTGTGTATGATGAGTTATACTTTGACTTATTCCTTAAGACCCTTAGGGTATATCAAAGGTATGCTTGGGTATAATAAGTTGTACATGGAGATAATGTATGATCAATAAAAATCTACCACTTCTAATAAAGAAGAGAAATGTCCTATGTGATTCGATAAATGACAACCCAGTAGTCCTTGCCAAGCGCGAATGAAATTAGAAAGGAGTTTTAATTTGCATTATTTGGAGTTGTGCATTTAAGGATCGAAATACATATAATTAAATAAAATAAGACTTGAAAGTAATTCCATGTCTTATATTTAATTGGGACATTGTATGGTGGAAGGATTGAATTATCACGGTAACTATTTACTCAAAGGTTCTTTAATGATTAATGTTGAAATCTATATTATACGGAAAGTTGTTGATCATTAGGGAGGCTTATCCTATTGTAGAATAAATATTATTTAAATAAATTAATTATTTAATTTATTTATTTAAATAAGATTAGAATTGTTCTAATTGATTTATTCACAATAGGTTTAATATGGAGAACCTAAAGGGTCACACCATAAAAGGAAGAATAATTATTTAAGAAGTTAATGGCATAATCGTAATAATATGTTAAGTATATTTAATTTAATCTATGGTGATAGAATAAATTAAATAGCTTAATATTATTATTTAATATTTTAGAAATATTAAATATAAATTAATAAGAGGAGTCTTATTAATATTATTACAATTATTATTATTTTAATTTCTAAAAGAGTTTAGGAATTAATTTAATATAAGTACTCTCATTTATTCCTAATAGGATTAGGAGGAAAATTAGTTAAAGGAGTTTAATTAATTATCCCTAATAAGATTTAGGAGCCCATTTAATTAAAAGAGTTTAATTAATTAATACCTTATTTTTATTAAATAAGGTTACGATATCTTTATAAGAGGTGTCTTATATCGGATATCGGATATGCGTAATAATTCAATTTGTTGGAGAGCACGCCCTTTTTCCATAGAGATAGGAAAAACTAGGGTTTGAGCCAATACCCATTCTTCTTGAATTTTCTTCTTCCTTGGTGGATCACCTCTAGAGGCCAAACATTTGGGTGGCTAACGTTGATCAAAGGAAGGAACCAAACCCGGTGGATTCAAGATTGAACGCGAAAGGATTTGGAGGTGAACTTGTACCTGAGGAAGCTCGATCTTCAAGGGTATGATTTATTCTTTATCTTTTCGTTTAATTAATAATTATGCATAAAGGGTGATCCGGGTTTATGGTTTGTAAATAATTTTTAAACTCTGATTTTACACGCTTCCGCTTAATTTTTGCAATTTGATTGCGTTCAAGAATATTACAAACCTAACATGCCATCCCAATCCATTGTAAAAAGTATTTATCACCATCCAATCCGACATTCCATGATGGGAACATTTCCTTAGCATCACTTTATACCACTCCCAAGATTCATACAATGATTCACCCTACTGTTATTCAAAATGGAAAATTGTTGTCCTCATTTTTGCAGTCTTAACAATTGGAAAAAAATTGTCTAACAACTTCTGTATTAAGTCCTCCCATGTTGTAATAGATCCTGATGGCAAAGAGTGGAGCCAACTTCTAGCCTTGTCTCGTAATGAAAATGGAAATAGTCTAAGCCTGATTACATCTTCAGACACCCCATTATACTTGAAGGTGTCATAAATCTCTTTGAAGCTCAATAAATGCTCGTTCAGATCATCTGTACCAGCGCCCCTGTACTGAATTTTAAACCATTTGAATAGTGCCCGGTTTTATCTCAAAAGTATTTGCTGCTATAGCTGGCCTCACGATACTCAACTGCAACTCATTTAAGTTGGGCATTGAATAATCTCTTAAGGCCCTAAGTTCCTCTCTTTGCTCCTCTGCTACCATGTTGGATATTGAAGAATCAAAATCTACTTGTATATTCCGACGTACTCTTGATTTCCAACCTTTGCCGTTGATATTATCTTGTGCAGGCACCAATTCAGAGTTTGTCGATCGTGTGTGCATAAAATGTGTACAAGTACCTGAAATACAAATAAAACAAAATAGAAATAAGATAAGAATAGAATTGTCTGAGTCACACAAATCTAGCTTTATGTGACGCCCCCAAAATAGGTCCAATCTACCCAACCCATTCTGAGTCGCCAAATACATGGTACAGAAAACAACTACAACTTCATTATCACAATTGTCGTGCAAAATACAATAACACATATGTTGTGAGTTTGATACAAATATATACCAACTGTGACTCATGTCCCAACCTTGGATAGCACGTCACAATGGCGCCTTACAAAAAGGTACAGTCAATAACTGTTTTAAAAATTAAAATCTTTGGGAAGTGCTCAAGGAAACCTTCATACATGGGAGGCCATGCGTCTAGGTTATTGTGACGATTTGATTGTTTGATTTGTGATTCTGGGGACAGAATCCTTGTAAAGAGGGAAGGATGTAACGATCTGAAATTTCAAGTTGTAATACTAAATATTTATTGAATAATATAAATATTTATTGGTTGTGTCTATTATTGAATTGATGGAATAAATAATTATTAATGTGATGGTCGTTAATAAATATTTGTAAATCTAAATTTTTTAGATAAATTCTAAATTTAATTAATTTATAATTTAGTGATTTGTATTATAACATGAGATGTTATATTGTGGCTAGTGATTTAAATGATATATTAAATTTTTAAATAAAGTTATAATGAAAAGTATAATTTTTGTCATATTTGTTAAAATGTTATATTCAATTAAAATATAGTATGTGATTAATTTAATCGGTTAATATTGGATATGGAGATCCAAATAAATAATATGTGATTATAATTTATAAACTAAAGTGTTAATTAAAATAAATTAAAAAGGATTTTAATTAGTTTTTGCCAAACAAGGCTTAAAAGTATTTTAATTCTTTAAAATTTAAAGAGTTTGCCAAACAAGCCTTATGGCTTTTGATATTTCTATTTTTTTTGAAATTTAAATTAAATAAAATAAATTAAAATAATAAATATAATATATACGTTATTTTAATAACTGATTATAGATATTAAGGCTATATCAGTTTCTTTTGTTTATGCTTATTACTCAGTTGGTTTTTTGCGCATAACTTAGTTTGCTAGCCTAGAGAGCTTCAGAGAAAATTGAGAACTACTTGAGAGAGAATTGGAGAGGAGACTAGGAATTTTCACATCAATTCCAGTGTGTTAGCAAGAATTTCTGTTAAGCAACAAAAAGGTATGTTTATAACTATGATAATATATATGTATTTGTGTTGGACGGCAAGAATTTTCATGTTCTATAATAAGCAATTGTTGAATTGTGGATTTAAATAGTTGGTAATTGCAATTGTATATGTTTATAATGCTAGAGTTTATGTCAAACAAGGAAATCACTTGTTAATTTTCGGATGTCAGTAGAATTTTTGACAGTATATGTATGTTTTCATATGTAGCTATGTAAGTATCAATTTTAATGGCCAATTCGTATGTGAAAGTTTAAATTGAAGCTTGTATATGTTAGTTCATTGAGATAAGAATATAACGTAATTTGAATGAGATGATTTGGTCATGTATGGAATTCACAGTGATGATTTTTAGGATGAATGTCAAGAAAATTGAGTTTTTCATGAAAACATGAAATTTGAGAAATTAAAATTGTTTTAGTTGTTGTTAAATTGTGCTAAGTGGTTGAATATGTTAGCAACCATGTTTATGATAGTTGTATATTTATTTTATGTGCTAATTTCACTGTTTGGTGGGTGAAATTTGTGTTTGTTGGGCTAAAGTCGGCTACTACTCATTAACCTCTCTGCGTCAATATCGAACATGGCAATTTCTTGTGATATGTACAGTAAAAAAAATGAATGCAATTGCTTGGGTTCCAAGCCTTTGTATGGCGCATCTACGCCATACCTTGGTTTGAGATTCTTGTTTTTGCTGTTGATGCAGATTTGAGATAGCAATATGGCATGGTCTGACAGTGTGTTAGCATGTTAAAAGTGTAATGTTAAGGTTAATATAATATAGTGAATTGGGGTTAGTAAGTTCAAAGTTGTAAAATGGTTAGTAAATCGAGAACATGTTATGTGGTAACTTAGTATACATAATGAGTGTTAAACAAGTGTTGCGAAGTAAAACACTTGGATTTTCAGAAATATAAATGGTAATGAAAGACTTGTGCTTAAATGATAAGTTTAGCTAGAAATGAACATGTTATGATAGGTAATAGGTATTATGGTTCCAAAATTATGTGTAGGTGATCGTGAGTTTAATTTTACAGCTTACGCTCAAGGCAAGTTTTTAAACCCTATATTTTTACTTTGAGAAAGCTTTCTAACTCTACACTTTCGTTGAGTTAGTTCTATTATTACATTGTGTAACTTTATTCTTTTGATTGAGCGAGTTTTGTTATCTTATCTGTTATTGAATAAGTCAATTGTTCGTAAAATTCATTCGAATAAACTTTAACTCTAATATTATTTGAAATTCTCATTTGATTGATTCATTCTAACTTGTTTATTGTAAGACCCCAATTTTTTCTTTTTAATAAAATGTAATTTCCTCTATTTATTATTTTGAAATAGTAAGGGGTTGATTTGATTAATGTGGTTAGTTATGGGTAAAATGCACAAATATTTTAAATAAGCAAGTGGTTATAAAATATTCATTATTGTCGGGGAATATTCGTTTGGTCGTGGAATATTCTTGATGTCAGGGAATATTCGTATGACGACGCAGCCTTGTGTGGGCCCCATAACGAAAAATGATTTGATGAAGAAAACGACAAGTATAAGTTGTTTATAAATAACGGCGTAATTGTTACCGTAATACTGTTGGAATACTCGGTGGTTAAAACACAGTAGAACACGATATTGGACCAATTATTGATTCTTACGTAAGAAGACACTACTCAATAATTTTTATAGTAATTACTGTTCAATATTTTATTTTATTAATTCAATAATTGCTACATTGATATTTTATATTATTGTTGTCTCAATAATTGTCACTACACAACATTTTTCATTATCAGATCAATAATTAATATTATTTTAATAATATTATTACATAGCATTATTGGCAATGTCTATAAAGTTTTGTCTAAGGAGAGGTTTGGTCACCTAATTGCTTGGCGCACCAAGAAGGAGAAATCCTTATGGAAAGCCCCTCTTTCACAGGAACAACTTTGGTTGCCAGTATTGTGATTCTGTAATATTATTTGTGAATAATTAATTATTGATTTATATGATAAGGAAAGTATTCATTTTATGTGGATATAGATTGAGAAAATTTTAAAGTAACAATTGTTGAAAAATTGATATTTTATCTTTTCTAATAAAATAATTTATTTAAATATGTTATTATATTATAATAATATAATAATGGTAATATTTTTACAATGAATGTGTGATATATGAATAAATGAGGAGGAAGAGTATTTTTTTTACAAAAAATGTTTAACACATGTTTTGTGTGTTGATGGACCCCATTTTTGACTAAAATTTGATTATAGTCTGCAAAATCGTCCGTATGTGGATTTCGGTCAATTTCTGTTTGGAATTTGGAAAAACTTTCTTCTGCAAAGTTGTAGAGAATTAAATTTTCTATGGAATGGACATAAGATTTGAATTTTTCTGATAAAAGGATTTTTTATTATGAATTATTGAAGTTCCAGAATATTGAGTCTGAATTGATTTTGTTACAAAAAGTGTTTAAAACATGTTTTTCATTTTGGTTGGCCCCACTTGCATGAGTAAGATGCTGAAATTCAGATTTCAAATTATGCGTATAATATTTTTATAAATATTATTATTTTATTAAATTTTCTGCTTTGGTGTTCTAAGCATTTTCCTATAAATAGGGTGCTTAGGTTAGAATTGAAAATCACACCAAAAACTGAAGTTTTCTCTCTCTATATTATCTAGCGTATTTTTGTGAGTATTTAAATATCTTGAGTGTTGCTATACGGTGCAAGTTTCCTTCAGCATTATATCTGATATTCCAGTCAGAAGTACAGTCTTTTCGAGGTAAGGGATGTTATTTTTTTTATATAAATGATATTATTTCTTCAATATCATTTTGTCGGAATATTGGTAAGATTTTTCTTGTGAAATTCTTATGTTTTTATGTTGGGGTTACTATTCACGAGTTACTATTCATGAGTTACTGTTCATAAGTTACTATTCACGAGTACTATTCATAAAGCATGATGATTTTTCTTTTGCAATTTCTACTTTTTAGTTTCGGAGTTACTATTCACATATACATCACTATTCACGTATATGACACTATTCACGAAAACGACACTATTCACAAAAAAATTAAATTTTCTTTTCTGTGTCCAAGATTGTCTGTTATGGTTCCTATCTTTGATTAGATCTATGTTTTGATCTTCACTTTTGAATTCTTCTCTACAATAGTTTATTATGGACTATTTTTGAACTTGGATTGTCTAAAATACGAATATTTAATATTTTTTCTTTTGTCTAACTGAATTCGTTTTCTTTAAAATATATTTTTCATCATCCTCAGTCCTAAATGATGATATTACTGAATATCTTTGGCCTGTAGTGCAAAGATGAATGGTTTCTTGATGAATATCTTTGGCTCGTAGTGCAAAGATAAACAGGTGTTGAGATGAACATGACCGACTGATTAATATCTTTGGCCTGTAGTGCAAAGATGACTATTTGATTCAAGATATATATTGATTGATATTACAGGGACAAAATATCGATGATGGACTTTTAAATTCATAAATGATAGTAGATTTCATTCTCTACTTAACTCTTTTAATGAATTGTTGTTTCTGCTGCAGTTGGTAATCTAAAACTTGTTGTCTATTGTATTCTATCAGATTTTCCCTGTTGAAGACCAATGATAATTTGTTGTACACTATCTTAGTCATAATATTCTTTACTGGGCTAGTTGAGCTCACCCTTTTCCTTTTTGTTCCATTTTTCTTCTAAGGAGGCGAGCATATAGCGGGAACTAGTCGGGATATGGAGTGATGGTTCAAGATAGTTGTTTTAGTAGTCCTCACTATTCTGTAAAATAGTGTATCAATAATTGTAATGAGGACTTCATTTGAGTGTTGATATTGTCTAGAAGACAATATTTGTATTTAAACTCACAGTATATGTTGTCGTATTTTGCACGACAGTTGTAATAATGAAGTTGTAGTCATTTTTTTACCATGTATTTGGCGACTCAGAATAGGTTGGGTGGATTGGACCTATTTTGGGGGCGTCACATTTAAAGTTAAGCAAGTTTCTTAAGTTCTATTATTATATAATGAATGTAGTTTTGAATTATCGTCCTTATTATTGAACTGTTTTAATTCTTTGCATGAGTTAATACCTTGTTGGGAAAGTTCTAGTTTCAGCTTGCTATCAGTTAATGTACGTCCAATAATTTCATTTCTAATATTATAAAACTCTAACCTTAGCTTAATGATTGTTCAAAGCAAAGATTTACCATTTTACTCATTTTGTTGAATACTTATGCTCTATAGTTATTTCTAGCATGAGTTTAATATGTATAATCAGTTCATTGATGTTTCTCAATTGTTCTATGTTGTATTAAAACATCTGTTGTAATTATCAAACACTATTAATTCAACTAGTCCCCTAGTTGATGTTTGTTAAACTTCAATTTACCCTCGAAAGCTTATCCAAACCAAACTTTCTTTGGGGCGGACTTGTACTCTAAATACTGAGATGAACAACCCTATTATTATTAGGGGATAACTTATGCGTAGCGTTAAATGTTTGTGCACAATACATGGTACGAAGGGCTGATCCCCCTAAGTACGAGGAGTCCTTATATTCTTATGACTGTTAAAGTTGGAGTTGAAAGATTACTCGCAACTGTGGACATAGTTCATGGTCTTATGACCCTCAGTTATGTATATTCCATATTTTGGATTTCAGTTCCTGATTATTATTGTTAGAGTACTATTCAGTTTTAATGAGCCTATTCGTTGGCAGTTATTATTGTTATTCTCATGATTGATTCATTGTTATATTCAGTGAGCAATTGTTTTGCTCACTCTTGCATATTTATAAACTCATTGCAGCTAAAGTGGAGAAGGTAGACGAACCTTCAACTAGCAAAGGAAAGAGAAAATTGTACAAGTGATGCTGATTTGTACTTTTATTTATTATGATAATCTTAGACTTCTTAATGATGATGTGATGTAATAAGTTTTAATTCCGCACTTGAATGATGTTTTAAGGTTTGATAACCTGGGATGTTTTTGAACTTAATGATGTAACCCTATTTAAAGGGAGAGTTATGGTTTAAATATTATTTTATCTGGGTAGATAGTATGAATGTTTGGATAGTGAGCACCAAATCTTGTAGGAATAAAGTACCTAGATTTGGGGGTGTCACAGGTTGGTATCAGAGCTTTAGGTTATAAACCTTAGGTTGGGGAAAAGCCTTAGGAAGTAACCTTTGAAAAGATAGTGATGATAAACTCTTATTGAGTTTTAGGAAAGAGAAAGTAATAAAAGACTTATGTGCTTATGTGATTACAACTTATGTGATCGTGATTGTCGAGTAGTAATGATTAGTAATTAAAATTAAAATTTGGTTGACGGGATGGCTAATGTAGGAGGATCCAATCAGGCTAGAGAGGAGGAGCCTCGAGATATTCAAGTGATTTGGGAACATCTACTGCCACGGGAAACAGTTCTGTCGGTCATAGTTGTTGAGCAGGAGAGAGTACCTGATGAGGATGACGAGATAGAGACGGAAGAGGAGGACCCAGTGGAGCTTCCACAGTCAGGGGATGAGGAGGACGAGAAGGAAGAGCTTCCACTTAATTCGATAGCTGCCCGTATGTATGACGAGGTGTATGATCGCAATGTGGAACTTCAAGACATCGTCGAGGAGTTACTGGAGATAGTAGCTGAACAACAGACCTCAATGGCGCAGAAAGACGATGAGATCCAAGATCGAGAAGACCGACTGAACAACGTTGAAGAGAAGCTGATCCACACAGAAGGGGAAAACGAGCAACTGATGGAGAAGATTGCAGAACTGGAGAATAAGCTGAAGGAGGAATCTACCAAGAGGGCAAGAGCTGAAGATGCGTACAATGAAGCTTATCAACCTGCCAGAATGGCAGAGAGAGACGTACAAGCAAAGAGGAGGACGATGGAAGAAATGAACAACGTATTCCACATCGTGATCAATCGAGCTTAGGATCGGGTCATGGATTATCCAATTCAGTTCGAGATGCTACCATCATACATATTGTATCGCCGTACAATGTTCCAAATTATAGAGGAGGAGCGTCGTAAGGCTACTCAGTATCTTAGTAGAACATTATAGAGAATGTAATTTACATGTGAATAGAAAATAAATGAAATGTAAATCCCGGGTATGATATAACCAATGGGATAGATGATGATGATGTTATCCTGCAACTGTTATAGTTCAGGAAAGTAATATAAATAGCAGAGATGCTATTGTTTTGATGTTTTTTTCAAAGATGATGAAGGAATAAAAGTTATTGTTTTATTTAAAGTGTTAAGTGTTATGTGATAAACTTTTATGATGTGCAACTTAAGTATATAATACTTAAAAGGTTGAATAAAAGCTAATGGATGTATTTGAACAGAAAATGCCTCCAAGACGTCAACCACCACGACAGAGAACCATTGAGGAAAATAACAACAATGTGGAAGGAAACCCTGTTCAGCAGTTAGTGAAGTTACTGACGGGTGCTTTATAGAGTCAATGTAAGACCACAGCTTTTATAAATAAAGATGAATTTTCTATAAATATTATTTTTGAATATTATGGAATAAATTTGATATAATGTTATAGTTGTGGGTAATATTTATAAATTTTGCAAAATAAGCAAGTTGTTATAAAATATTCGTTTGGTGGGGAATATTCTTTTTTTGTCGGGGAATATTAGACGACGGCTCAATCGATGGTGGACCCCATTAACGGAAGTATTGTAAGTAGTTAGAAAGCGACAAAATTATCTTTCTATAAAAATAACGACAGAGGTGTTACCGTTAAAAGCATTGAACTACCCGGTAGTAAAAATAAAGATGTCTGGCGTGGTTGCATAGTAGCACACGGTATTGATTATTGATGCTTACGTGAGAAGTCACTTAGCTATACTCAATTATTACTACGATAATTCTTTGCATCATATCTCTTATATTATTGATTCAATTATTGTCACAAAGATCATCTATATAATATGTTATATTATTGAGACGACAAGTTATAAATGATTAATAATTGTTGAAAGATTAAATATGTGTTGATTAAAAATAAAATGATTTGTGGTAATATTTATTCAATCCTTGATGTATATAAAGAGTCTGTTATGAGACGTGTGTGGTAAGTTTGATTATTTTATGGGGGGCCCATATGTCATCATCTAAGAGTCTCTTCGTCAATAGTATTTACCTTTGTGAATAGTAATTACCTTTGTGAATTGTAATTACCTTCGTCAATAGTATTTACCTTTGTGAATAGTAATTATCTTTGTGAATAGTAATTACCTTCGTCAATAGTATTTACCTTCGTCAATAGTAATTATCTTCGTGAATAGTAATTACCTTCGTCAATAGTAATTACCTTCGTCAATAGTAATTACCCCTTCGCAAATAGTAGTTGTCCCTTCAATATTACCAAGAGTTAAGCGCCTCTTGATTGTTCAAGGGTTAATTACCCCTTAGCAAATAGTAGTTGTCTCTTCATATTACCAAGAGTCATTTTGACCCTTCGTTAAGACCAAGAGCCACCCTCAGTTTTTCTATAAATAGAAAGCTCATTCCTTCATTATTTCTTACGAATTCATTGAAACTCTAGAAAGAGAAACTATAGAGAGAAAGAAGAAAAGTATCTGCTACTTCACTTTTCCAATATTAGGTTCTTCTAAGGTAAGGGATATGATTTGTTGTACAGTAAAGGGTGTTATTCTTTCTTATTCATGAAGAGAACTTATGTTATTCCATTCTTTATTATTACATTGGAATAACTTGTATATCTGTGACATACCTATACTTGGTGAAATCCTCTCGTTATTCCATTTTTATTGTTACTGTTGGAATAACTTTGTATCTGTGACATACCCTATACATAATCTTTATCGTGGTTTACCCTATACTTGGTGACATTCTTCTATTATTACATTGGAACATCCTCATGCGTGTGTTTTACAGGACTGGTTAAAATCTTTATCATTACGTTGGAATATCCTATCTCGTGTGTTTTACATCGGATCCGGTTCCATCTTTATTATTCATTGGAACATCTGTCGGTGTGAATTTCACGACACCTGGTTACGTTATTATTATTACATTGGAATAACTTTGTCTATCTGAATACCGCATGCATGGTGATTTCCTTTGTTATTCCATTCTTTATTATACCCGGTTGGTTAAAACTTTGACTTTATACTCCATGAAATTAGTAGAATATTCTTGATATTTGCGTTTCATCCGATATCTTTTCATGGAAATATTCTTCCGATCATTCTTGAATTTTACTCTACAAAAGCGATATCATGTTGACAATTTGGACGTTATTAGTTCTGAATAAATTAATTCGTGAACTTGTTTTATTGAATTATTATGTCATTGTCATCATCCTCATGTTATATTATGTTATCTTTGGTGGCGTGCATAGATGAATTTAGTATGATTATGACCGAGGATCATTCGGTATAATCATGACTTGGTATAAATGATGTGATAAAAGTCCTCGGTGGGCTGTAATGCGATGATGGATAGTTTTTGGTATGATTATGACCGGGGTGATTCGGTATAGTCATGACCATTGATAATTTGATGAAAATCCTTGGCCCAGTAGTGCGGGGATGATTAGATATTGTGGTTTATTTATTAAAGCTGAGTCTTAGTGATAAAATTTATGAAAACCTTTTAAAACCTAAAAGATAGTAGACTTTATTTTCTACTTGACTCTTTTAATGTATTGTATATTCATTGTAGTTAAAGCGGTTGTCTATTGTATTTTATCGGTTTAACATTGTTGAAGACTATTGATAATTTTATTACGCATTATCTTAGTTATAATATTTCTTCTTGGGCTAGTTGAGCTCACCCTTTCTTTCTTTGTTCTCTTGAGGAAATGAGAATATAGTTGGGACAGTCGGGGAGCGGAGTAATGGTCCGAGAGGATAGCATTAGTAGTCCTCACTATTACGTAAAATAGTGTGATAATAATTGCAATGAGGACTCCTTTTGAGTTTGTATAATATCTAGTAGACAATATTTGTATTCAAACTCACGGTTTATGTCGTATTGTATACACGGCAGTTATATTAGTAAGTTGTATTTAAATTACGTACCATATAAGTGGCGACCCAAGATGGGTGACGATATAACTAATTTGGGGCGTCACGGTTGGTATCGAGCTTAGGATATGATCCCCTGGCTAAGATGTGAGACTAGAACTAGGAGGGAGAGATAGGGAATTCCTTCGCTAGTTTGACCTACCTAAGTTTATTTGGTATTTGATTGGTCGGTCAGAGTATAGTGATAATATGTTGCATGTCAATTAACCCTTATTTTGTGGCAGTGTTTGAAAATGGCATCCGAGAATATTGAGAATAGCAATGGAGCACAGGAGACTGTTGATTCTCCATTGATCAATAATCAGGACAATGTGCAACAAGATGGCGATAATCCTCCTGTAAACAACAACACTGATCAATTGACGAACGACGGTACGTTTAAGAGATTTTTAGAATTCATGCAACATCAGGCGAAAGCGACTTCTGTCCAAAACGTAGGTGGAAACACGGAAAACTCTCGGGCGGTCACCGCTAAACAATTCAAGGAGCTGGGACCACCGGAGTTTAAGGAGAGCCAAAACCACTTACGGCGGAAGCATGGATAAATGATTACCAAGATATTTGATGTCTTGGGATGCTCGAGGAGCAAAAGGTTCCTTTGCCGCTTTTTTATGTTCTTGCGGAGAGGCGATTCTTGGTGGGAATCGGTAAAAGCGTACTCAACTTCTTTGTCTTGAAGATATCTTGGGAGAAGTTCCAGGAGTCATTCAATGACAAATACTTTCCTAAAAGTATTCACCACATGAAGGAGGTGGAGTTTATCAAGTTGGAACAAAACAATATGACCGTGTCGCATAATACGAGGCAAAATTTGCGTAGTTATCACGATTTCGTCCCACTTGGTGGATAATGAAGAGAAGAATGGCGAATGTTTTTAAGAGGTTTGAAGCGGAGATCGTCAACATCTTATTTCTCATAAAGCGTGTTTGTATTCGGATGTTGTAAATATGGCTCGATTTGTGGAGCACGATAACGAGTCAGCGTAACTAAAAAGAAGCGATCGGCAAAATTATAATACCGGTGAGAGAGTAGTCATCAAGCGGTGACAACAAGCGTGGAGGGAATCAATGAGGCGGATATGGTAACCACGCCGGTGGTAATCGTGGTCAAAGCAATAAGAATGGACATTTTAAGAAAAGGAGATTCAACAATGATGGAAAAGCGTCGCCAAGACCAAACACCGTTGTTAAGGAAGGAGAAAGACCACCTATCATATGCTTCAAATGCGGAGGAGAGGGACACATCGATCCGAAGCTGCGCGCCATGCCATCAAAGCATGTTATAATTGTGGAAGAGAAGGTCACTTAGCTCGATTTTGTCATTTACCGAAGACAAATTCAACTAGGATGGAGGCACCAAAGGCTGTCCCAGACAAACCAAAGCCGGTAGTTT
This sequence comes from Panax quinquefolius, assembly GCA_020205615.1. Lineage (NCBI taxonomy): Eukaryota > Viridiplantae > Streptophyta > Magnoliopsida > Apiales > Araliaceae > Panax > Panax quinquefolius. Next base: position 107,182,836 of record CM035153.1, read on the forward strand.
AAGAGAGAGCGTTTTTTTTTTCGTGACGAGGAAACTGAATAAGATTATCACGGGTAAGTAATCATAAGCTCTTGCGAAGTCTATACCGTGTTAGATACCAGTTTTACCCACTCTTTTATTTCACCTAGTTGTGTTCAACGTTTAAATTTGACTCCGAAGAAGTTAAACTTTGACTTATTGGTTGAAACTTCGTTAGTAGGAGCCTTCGTTACCGCTACTATTTTTAAATCTTGTTTGATTCAAATAAACATTTTCACGTTACCTGTCGATCTTATCTTTTTGAAAATATTTGCCTTTGATGTGATTTTAGGAATCAATTGGTTAACTAATCATCATGCTTTTCGTAAGGTTGTTAGCTTTTATATTCATAACCAACTTGTTGTGCGAATTCAAGTAACCAAACTACTAAAGTCAATTATTGTCATATCAAGCCATAAGTAAAGAGCCCCAAACCTTTCGTTGTTGACTTCCTTGTGTGGAATGCACCCGAAGCGGACTTTACGTAGGCGACATCGTGAATGAAGATGGCAAGTTTATAAGTATCATTGTGAGGTGCTATCTAGGTTAAGGGATAGAAGTCACAGTTGGTATCAATGTGACGTACTATCCAAGTCTTGGATGAGAGTTATAGTTTTGAATGATATTTCTATTATTAATAAATTTCCTGGCGTATTCTTGAAGACTTCTTAGCCTACTTACAGCGTGAAATCGAATTTCGTATTGACCCCAGTATAAAACCCATTTCTTAAACCCTCAAATATTTCTTCAACTAAAATGAACAGTTTACGTGGTTTATGATGAAAGTCATAATAAAAGCATTGGACTAATGAAAATCATGGGTATACGTGGTATTAATAAGTGTAGTGATGAGTTATGTTGGTTAGTATGTGAAAACATGAAAGTTTCTTAAAAATCACAAGGAGTTAAAAACCAGATTTTGGTGAAAAACGTAACATGAAATTCAATTGACCAAATCTCCTATTATATTTTGAATTTTTTAGTGTGGTTAAGTCCTAGAGTTAGATCTATGAGTTACCTAACTAATCCAAGTGGAATCAATGAAAAAGGTGTTGTAGATTTTCGTGTGGACTGATTTTAGCAAAGGAGTCAAAACTTCAAAATGTCCAAAAAGCTGCTGCCACGTTTTTGTAAGAGCTGTTTCGGCCACTAAATTTATGTGAATAATTCTGGCCTTTTGGGACATGAAAATATATGTTATAAAGTACCTCCTGTCCAAAAATGAGCTCATTCTGACTTAAAATGAACAAGTTATGACCATTTCAATATTTAGGTTTTTTTGACGAAAAATGCTATAACTGGAGTTCTATAACTCCGATGACCATGAAATTTAAACTGGAGGCTCACATTAACATGTGTAAGGTCCTGCCAAAATTTGGGAATTTCTGGAGTTAAACTTGAGGTAGCAAATTTCTTAAGGAATTAATTAAAAATTAATTTTTGAAAAATAGTAAATGAATTTTAAAAATTCCGAGAAAAATATATTTTCATTATGGGACTATATTATGCTAAATCCCATAAAAGAAATATTTTTGGGACTGATTTAGTATTTTTCATGAAAATAGTTTATTTACGAACATATGAGTTAAATATGTTATGTGAAGTAACAAAGTTGAAAAATAGGATTTTATGGCTAGAGAATCTATATAGAGTATATGCATATTTTTTGATGAGGATTTGATAATTGGTGATGATATCATATGAGTATGGAATTTTGAATGATTAAATGCATTATATGGTAAAGCATAAATAATTAAGATAAATTGTTTATAAATTTAAGAAGTGATTAAAATATTGTTATAATATTAATGATATTAGATTATGAGATTATTAAGTGATTAATAACATGGGGATATTCTTGAATCTCGGATAAATTATATTATAAATGTTTAATATTTATCCTTTATCTCATTTGATTGATTCTTTATATCATTATCCTCATGTTTATATTATGTTGAAAGTCAAATATGGCCTATAGTGCATAGATGGACTTGGTATGATTATGATCGAGGATTGTTCGGTATAATCATAACCGTAATTGAAAACACGATTATCTTTGGTAGTAGTGCATGGATAATTTGTGGTCGTGATACTAATGAATACACGATTATCTTTAGTAGTAGTGCATGGATAATTTGTGGTCGTGATACTAATGAATACACGATTATCTTTGGTAGTAGTGCATGGATAATTTGTGGTCGTGATACTAATGAATACACGATTATCTTTGGTAGTAGTGCATGGATAATTTGTGGTCGTGATACTAATGAATACACGATTATCTTTGGCCGTAGTGCATGGATAATTTATGGTCGTGATACTAATGAATATCCTTGGCCGGTAGTGCAGGGATGATTCGATGATATGGATTAATTATTGAAATTTGAGTCTCGTGAATGAAATATTAATTCATGGATGTGGTAAAAGTCATCATCTTTGGTAGTAGTGCATTGATAGACTTGGTATGATTATGACCACGAATTATTCGGTATAATCATGGCCGTAATTGAAAAAACACGAATATCCTTGGCGGTGGTGCATGGATAATTCGTGGTGATGATACTATTTAAGCTGCGTCTCGTGATTCGGATGAATTGTTAATGAATATCTTTGGCGGATTGCGAAGATGAATTTAATTAACGATAAAGGTATTTCAAGGTATCCTCACCTCTTTATCATATCAGGTTCGTACCCTAATTTGAGGCGAGAAATTTCATAAGAATGGGAGGTTGTAAGACCCCGACTTTTATAAATAAAGATGAATTTTCTATAAATATTATTTTTGAATATTATGGAATAAATTTGATATAATGTTATAGTTGTGGGTAATATTTATAAATTTTGCAAAGTAAGCAAGTTGTTATAAAATATTACGTTTGGTGGGGAATATTCTTTTTTGTCGGGGAATATTCGTTCGACGGCTCAATCGATGGTGGACCCCTACAGCGAAGTATTATCGTAGTTAGAAAAGCGACAAAATTATCTTTCTATAAAAATAACGGCGGGAGGTATTTACCGTTAAAGCTGTTGAACTACCCGGTAGTAAAAGTACGATGTCTGGCGTGGTTGCATAGTAGCACACGGTATTGATTATTGATGCTTACGTGAGAAGTCACTTAGCTATACTCAATTATTACTACGATAATTCTTTGCATCATATCTCTTATATTATTGATTCAATTATTGTTACGAGTATCATCGTATAATATATTTATATTATTGAGACGACAAGTTATAAATGATTAATAATTGTTGAAAGATTAAATGTGTTGATTAAAAATAAAATGATTTGTGGTAATATTTATTCAATCCTTGATGTATATAAATAGTCCATTATGAGACGTTTGTGGTAAGTTTGATTATTTTATGGGGGGCGTATATGTCATCATCTAAGAGTCTCTTCGTCGATAGTATTTACCTTTGTGAATAGTAATTACCTTTGTGAATAGTAATTACCTTCGTCGATAGTATTTACCTTTGTGAATAGTAATTACCTTTGTGAATAGTAATTACCTTCGTCGATAGTATTTACCTTCGTCGATAGTAATTATCTTTGTGAATAGTAATTACCTTCGTCAATAGTAATTACCTTCGTCGATAGTAATTACCCCTACCCATGTAAATAGTAGTTGTCCTTCAATATTACCAAGAGTTAAGCGCCTCTTGATTGTTCCAAGGGTTAATTACCCCTTCATGAAATAGTAGTTGTCTCTTGATATTACCAAGAGTCATTTTGACCCTTCGTTAAGACCAAGAGCCACCCTCGCTTTTTTTTATAAATGAAAGCTCATTCCTTCATTATTTCTTACGAATTCATTGAAACTCTAGAGAGAGAAACTATAGAGAGAAAGAAAAAAAGTATTACGCTACTTCACTTTTCCAATATTAGGTTCTTCTAAGGTAAGGGATATTATTTGTTGTACTCGTAAGGGGTGTTATTCTTTCTTATTCATGAAGAGAACTTACATTATTCCATTCTTTATTATTACATTGGAATAACTTTGTATATACGTGTGCATACCTATACATAATCTGTATCGTGGTTTACCTATACTTGGTGACATTCTTCTATTATTACATTGGAACATCACATGCGTGTGTTTTACAGGACCTAGTTAAAATCTTTATCATTCTGTTGGAATATCCTATACGTGTGTTTTACAGGATGCGGTTCCATCTTTATTATTACATTGGAACATCCTGCCGGTGTGAATTTCACGACACGGTTACATTATTATTATTCTATTGGAATAACTTTCTCTATGCAAAGTACCGCATGCATGGTGATTTCCTTTGTTATTCCATTCTTTATTATACCCAGTTGGTTAAAACTTTGACTTTATACTCCATGAAATTAGTAGAATATTCTTGATATTTGCGTTTCATCCAATTATCTTTTCATGGAAATATTCTTACGATCATTCTTGAATTTTACTCTCAAAGCGATTATCATGTTGACAATTTGGACGTTATTAGTTTCTGAATAAATTAATTCGTGAACTTGTTTTATTGAATTATTATGTCATTGTCATCATCCTCATGTTATATTATGTTATCTTTGGTAGCGTGCATAGATGAATTTAGTATGATTATGACCGAGGATCATTCGGTATAATCATGGCTTGTTATAAATGATGTGATAAAAGTCCTCGGTGGGCTGTAATGTAATGCGGTGATGGATAGTTTTTGGTATGATTATGACTAGGGGTGATTCGGTATAGTCATGACCATTGATAATTTGATGAAAATCCTTGGACAGTGAGTACGAGGATGATTAGATATTGTGGTTTATTCATTAAAGCTGAGTCTTAGTGATAAAATTTATGAAAACCTTTTAAAACCTAAAAGATAGTAGACTTTATTTTCTACTTGACTCTTTTAATGGATTGCATATTCATTGCAGATTAAACCGGTTGTCAATTGTATTTTATTAGTTTAACATTGTTGAAGACTATTGATAATTTATTCGCATTATCTTAGTTATAATATTTCTTCTTTGGGCTAGTTGAGCTCACCCTTTCTTTCTTTGTTTTCTCTTGAAATGAGAATATATTTGGACGAGTCGGGGAGCGGAGTAATGGTCCAGAGGATAGCATTAGTAGTCCTCACTATTACGTGAAATAGTGTGATAATAATTGTAATGAGGACTCCTTTTGAGTTTGTATAATATCTAGTAGACAATATTTGTATTCAAACTCACGGTTTATGTCGTATTGTTATACAGCGCTTATATTAGTAAGTTGTATTTAAATTCTGTACCATGTAAGTGGCGACCCAAGATGGGTGACGTATACCTAATTTTGGGGGCGTCACAGTCAACCTCAGAATCAAGGTACTACGTTTAAGGACTTCAACGCGGTTGGACCACCAGAATTCCGAGGGTCCATGAATCCAGTTGAGGCTCAGACCTAGATCATGGAAATCGAGAAGGTTTTTGATGTTGCTAGGGTTGAGGATAACCAGAAGACTACTTTTGCAACATTTATGTTGAAAATAGAGGCTAGTTATTTGTGGCAGGCCAATAAAACTCGGGAAGGACCAAGAGTGATGACTTGGGATAGGTTTAAGGAGCTGTTCTTCGAGACCAATTTCCCAGAGAGTTTGAAGAGCCATCTAGAGGTTCAGTTTTTGGAACTAAAGCATGGAACGATGTCGGTGTCTAAGTATACCGCAAAATTCAACGAGTTGGCGACGTTTATGCCATATCAAGTCAGTACAGACGAGCGCAAGGCAAGGAGGTTCGAGCACGGAACTTGAAACCCTGGTTGTACAGTAGGGTTTCCCTGTTCCAGTTGAAGACGTTTGCAGCTGTGATGGAGAAGGCAATTATCATTGAAAGTGGAGGCGTGGCAGTAACAAAACATAACCAGGAGCAGAGGAAGAAGAAAAGTGAAGGTGAAGCTAAGAGTGGTGGTAGTAACGGCAAAAATGGCAACAATTTGAAGAGGAAGTGGAATGGGAATGGGGGAGCTGGAAATCAGCAAAGAAACCAGCAAAATAAGAGAATCGAAGTATACGCTACGTGTCGAAAGATTCATAAGGGTGTGTGCTTGCTGGGAAAACGGGTATGCTTTAATTGTGGCCAGGAGGGTCACATCACCCCAAATTGCACTCAAGCTAAGAAGAATGTGTGCTTCACATGCAGATCCAAGGATCACTTTGCTCGTGAATGCCCTAAGAAGAGATCTGGTGAGATAAATGGGAGCAAGGGAAATGCTAGTAGAGGTGCGCTGGCTATTGCTGGACCTACAACAACAAATAATCCCACATCCAGAACCTTCAATATGACGGTGCAAGATGCGGTGCAATCAAAAGATGTCGTGTCAGGTATTATCCCAATAAATGATATAAATGCATATGTATTATTTGATTCGGGTGCTACTTGCTCGTTTATATCTGATGATTTTGCTAAGAAATTAGAAATACCTTGTGAAGAGTTGAAATTCCCTTTAAATATAGAAATTACGAATAGGGAAGTGATTCCTGTTAGGTTCGTATACAAGAACTATAGGGTGAACATTAAGGGGAATATTATGGCAACAGATTTAATTTCGATTAAACTTGGTGAGTTTGATGTGATATTGGGAATGGATTGGCTATTCAATTATGGAGCGATAATTGATTGCCAAAAGAAGTGTGTAAACCTTATGACTCCGTCAAAGGTAGTTTTTAATGGTAGCAAATCGCCTAGACAAATGAAATGTCTGACGATGATGCTGGCTAAAAAGTTATTGAGTCAGGGCTGTATGGGGTATTTATCTTATATAGTCGATACACAAAAGGAGAGGGGTGTGAAATTGGAGGAAATACCAGTGGTTAGGGAGTTCGTGGACGTGTTTCTGGAGGATTTTCCAGGACTTCCGCCTGACCGAGAAATCGAGTTTGTGATCGACTTAGCGCCAGGAACCGCTCCGATATCGAAGGCCCCATACAGAATGGCTCCGGTAGAAATGAAAGAACTAATGGTGCAACTGCAAGAACTATTAGATAAGAAGTATATTCAACCGAGTGTGCACCGTGGGGAGCACCGATGTTATTCATGAAGAAGAAGGATGGTTCGATGCGTCTTTGCATTGACTATAGAGAATTGAACAAAGTCACTATTAAAAATAAATATCCGTTGCCAAGAATAGATAACTTGTTTGATCAATTGAAGGGTGCTAGATATTTCTCGAAAATAGATTTGAGAAGTGGATATCACCAATTGAAAGTGAGGAAGGAGGATGTACCGAAGACAACATTTTGAACTCGGTATGGACATTACGAATTTTTGGTAATGTCTTTTGGTTTGACAAACGCCCCTATAACGTTCATGGATTTGAAGAACAAGGTGTTTAAACCATTTTTGGACAAATTTTTGGTGGTGTTCATTATTGATATATTGGTGTACTCTAAAACTCAAGAGGAACACTTACGTCTGACGCTGGAGACGCTATGAAAAGAAAAGTTGTACGCAAAATTCTCTAAATGTGAATTTTGGCTGGAACGTGTACAATTTATTGGGCATGTAATTGATAAGGATGTGATTTCCGTAGATCCATCAAAAGTTGAAGCTGTAATAAATTGGGAACAACCAAGAACTCCATCAGAAGTGAGAAGTTTCTTGGGATTGGTAGTCTATTATAGACGGTTTATTCAGGATTTTTTCAAGATTGCCACTCCGTTGACAAATTTGACAAGAAAATCTGTAAAGTTTGTTTGGACAGAGAACTATGAAGAAAGTTTTCAAGAATTAAAGAAGAAGCTTAGTGTGGCACATGTGTTATCATTACCAGATAATACAGGAAATTTTGTGGTGTATAGTGATGCTTCACACAAGGGATTGGGTTGTGTCCTTATGCAGAACGACAAGGTTATTGCGTATGCATCAAGGCAACTGAAAGACTACGAAAAAGGGTATCTGACTCATGATTTAGAGTTGGCAGCGGTTGTGTTCGCACTGAAGATATGGAAACACTATCTCTACAGAGAAAAATGTGAGATCTACACAGACCATAAAAGTCTGAAGTATATTTTCACACAGAAAGACCTGAACATGCGACAAAGGAGATGGATGGAATTGATAAAGGATTACGATTGTGAGATCTTTTATCATCCAGGTAAAACAAACGTGGTTGCAGATGCCTTGAGTAGGAAAGGCAGAGAAAAGTTGATGTTGATAACTGATAAGGAGGAGCTCATTTCAGCAATGGCAAGGCTGGAGTTGGAAATCAAATTTCCAGAAGAGTCCGATGAAAAATAGTTACAGATAGAAGCTAGTCCAACTTTGGTGGACAAAGTGAAGAACGCACAACTACAAGATGAAGAATGCAAGAAAATAAAGAACAGTGTAGTCGAGGGTAAAGAAGTGAAGTACCAGGTCGATACTGCGGGAATGCTAAGATTCGAGGGACAAATTTGGGTTCCAGCAGTTCAGGATATTAAAGAAGAAATCTTAACGGAATCACATAGCTTAAGATATTCAATTCATCCGGGAAGTATGAAAATGTGTCAAAATTTGCGGCATCATTTTTGGTGGCCGAACATGAAAAGAGATGTTACAGAATGCGTTGCACATGTTAGAAAGTGAAGGTCGAGCATCAAAGACCAAGCAGATTACTTTAACCATTGGAGATACCAGAATGGAAGTGGGAGCATATCACAATGGATTTTGTGGTAGGTCTTCCAATGACTCAGAAAGGATACGATGCGATATGGGTGATAATGGACAGATTAACAAAATCTGCACACTTTTTGCCAATAAAGATAAAATTTAGTATTAATCAGCTGGCGAAATTATACGTTAAAGAGATCGTCTCAAGACATGGAGTTCAAGTTTCAATTGTATCAAACAGAGATCTGAGGTTCACATCAAATTTCTAGAAGAGATTACAAGAATGCATGGGAACACAACTGAAAATGAGCACAACATATCATCCGCAAACTGATGGGCAAAGTGAAATAACAATCCAGATGCTTGAAGATATGATCAGAGAGTGTATCATGGATTTTAAAGAAAACTGGGATGATCATCTACCGTTAGTGGAATTTGCATACAACAACAGTTACCACGCAAGCATTGGTATGCCGCTATATGAAGCATTATACGGCAGAAAATGCAGAACTCCACTATGCTGGGATGAAGTTGGAGAACGTCAACTGTTAGGCCCAGAACTGGTACAGCAGACCGCTAAAATTTTCAAACTCATCAGAGCAAGACTGGTAGCTGCTCAAGATCGACAGAAAATGTATGCTGATCAACACAAGCTGAATCGTGAATTTGAAGCGAGAAGTTTCGTATTCCTGAAAGTTTCTCCTTGGAAGGGGAAAATTCATTTTGGCAAGAAAAGGAAAGCTCCGCCCAAAGTTTATTGGACCTTTCGAGATATTACGAAAAGTGGGAGAGGTGGCTTATGAGGTGGCTTTACCTCCAGAATTAGAGCATGTGCACAATGTTTTTCATGTGTCGGTGTTGTGACCGTATAAACCCGATTACAAACATATGATTGAGTATGAACCATTGCAGTTCAGTAAGGATTTGTCTTACGAAGAGATTCCTATCCAGATAGTCGACGGGAAGGAACAAATGCTCAAGAATAAAGTGATACCTTTAGTGAAGGTGATATGGAGGAACCACAACGTCGAAGAGGCTATGTGGGAACTCGAAGAGAAAATGATGAAGAATTACCCTGAGTTATTTCTTTAGTCTGTGTCTTTGATTCTGGGGACAGAATCTTTGTAAGTAGGGGAGAATGTGATGATTTGATTGTTTGATTTGTGATTCTGGGGAAAAAATCCTTGTAAGGAGGGAAGGATGTAACGATCCGAAATTTCAAGTTGTAATATTAAATATTTATTGAATAATATAAATATTTATTGGATGTGTCTATTATTGAATTGATGGAATAAATAATTATTGATGTGATGGCCGTTAATAAATATTTGTAAATCTAAATTTATTAGATAAATTCTAAATTTAATTAATTTATAATTTAGAGATTTGTATTATAACATGAGATGTTATATTGTGGCTAGTGATTTAAATGATATATTAAATTTTTAAATAAAGTTATAATGAAAAGTATAATTTTGTGATATTTGTTAAAATGCTATATTCAATTAAAATATAGTATGTGATTAATTTAATCGGTTAATATTGGATATGGAGATCCAAATAAATAATATGTGATTATAATTTATAAACTAAAGTGTTTATTAAAATAAATTAAAAAGGATTTAAATTAGTTTTTGCTAAACAAGGCTTGAAAGTATTTTAATTCTTTAAAATTTAAAGAGTTTGCCAAACAAGCCTTATGGCTTTTGATATTTCTAATTTTTGAAATTTAAATTAAATAAAATAAATAAATTAAATTAAAATAATAAATTTAATATATTTATAATATATACGTTATTTTGATAACTGATTATAGCTATTAAGGCTATACTAGTTTCTTTTGTTTACGCTTATTACTCAGTTGGTTTTTTGCGCATAACTTAGTTTGTTAGCCTAGAGAGCTTCAGAGAAAATTGAGAACTACTTGAGAGAGAATTGGAGAGGAGTCTAGGAATTTTCACGTCAATTCCAGTGTGTTAGCAAGAATTTCTGTTAAGCAACAAAAAGGTATGTTCATAACTATGATAATATATATGTATTTGTGTTGGACGGCAAGAATTTTCATGTTTTGTAATAAGTAATTGTTGAATTGTGGATTTATATAGTTGGCAATTGCAATTGTATATGTTTATAATCCTAGAGTTTATGTCAAATAAGGAAATTGCATGTTAAGTTTCGGATGTCAGTAGAATTTTTGACAGTATATGTATGTTTTCATATGTAGCTATGTAAGTATCAATTTTAATGGCTAATTCGTATGTGAAAGTATAAATTGAAGCTTGTATATGTTAGTTCATTGAGATAAGAACATAACGTAATTTGAATGAGATGATTTGGTCATGTATGGAATTCACAGTGATGATTTTTAGGACGAATGTCAAGAAAATTTAGTTTTTCATGAAAACATGAAAATTGAGAAATTAAAATGGTTTTAGTTGTTGTTAAATTGTGCTAAATGGTTGAATATGTTAGCAATCATGTTTTTGATAGTTGTATATTTATTTTTACGTGTTAATTTCACTGTTTGGTGGGTGAAATTTGTGTTTGTTGGGCTAAAGTTGGCTACTGTTCATTAGCCTCTCTGCGTCTGTTCGAACAAGGCAAGAATGCGCCAAAGGCCAAGGAAAAAAAAAAAATGGCAAGACCAGATCCTGAAGCCTTTGTATGTATGCAAATTGCGCCATACCCAGGTTTGAGATTCTTATTTCTGATGTTGCTGCAGATTTGAGATAGCAATATGGTATGGTCTGAAAGTGTGTTAGCATGTTAAAATTGTAATGTTAAGGTTAATATAATATAGTGAATTGGGGTTAGTAAGTTCAAAGTTGAAAAACGGTTAGTAAATCGAGAACGTGTTATGTGGTAACTTAGTACACATAATGAGCATTAGACAAGTGTTGCGAAGTAAAACACTTGGATTTTCTGAAATATAAATGGTAATGAAAGACTTGTGCTTAAATGATAAGTTTAGCTAGAAATGAACATGTTATGATATGTTAGCATATCTAATAGGTATTGTGGTTCAAAAATTATGTGTAGGTGATCATGAGTTTAATTTTATAGCTTACGCTCAAGGAAAGTTTCTAAACCATATCTTTTTACATTGAGAAAGCTTTCTAACTCTACACTTTCGTTGAGTTAGTTCTATTATTACATTATGTAACTTTATTCTTTTGATTGAGCGAGTTTTGTTATCTTATCTGTTATTGAATAAGTCAATTGTTCCTAAAATTCATTTGAATAAACTTTAACTCTAATGTTATTTAAAATTCTCATTTGATTGATTCATTCTAACTTGTTTATAGTTAAGCAAGTTTCTTAAGTTCTATTATTGTATAATGAATGTAGTTTTGACTTCTCGTCCTTATTATTGAACTGTTTTAATTCTTTTCATGAGTTAATACCTTGTTGGGCAAGTTCTAGTTTCAGCTTGCTATCAGTTAATGTACGTCCAATAATTTCATTTCTAATATTATAAAACTCTAACCTTAGCTTAATGATTGTTCAAAGCAAAGGTTTACCATTTTACTCATTTTGTTGAATACTTATGCTCTGTAGTTATTTCTAGCATGAGTTTAATATGTATAATTAGTTCATTTATGTTTCTTAATCGTTATATGTTGTATTAAAACATCTGTTGTGATTATCAAACACTATTAATTCAATTAGTCCCCTAGTTGATGTTCGTTAAACTTCAAATTACCCTTGAAAGCTTATCCAAACCAAACTTTCTTTGGGGCGGACTTGTACTCTAAATACTGAGATGAACAACCCTATTATTATTAGGGGATAACTTACGCGTAGTGTTAAATATTTGTGCACAATACATGGTACGAAGGGTTGATCCCCCTAAGTACGAGGAGTCCTTATAGTCTTATGACTGTTAAAGTTGGAGTTGAAGGATTACTCGCAACTGTGGACATAGTTCATGGTCTTATGACCATCAGTTATGTATATTCCATATTTTGGATTTCAGTTCCTGATTATCATTGTTAGAGTACTATTCAGTTTTAATGAGCCTATTCGTTGGCAGTTATTATTGTTATTCTCATGATTGATTGATTGTTATATTCAGTGAGCAATTGTTTTGCTCACTCTAGCATATTTATAAACTCATTGCAGCTAAAGTGGAGATGGTAGACGAACCATCAACTAGCAAAGGAAAGGGAAAATTGTACAAGTGATGCTGATTTGTACTTTTATTTATTATGATAATCTTAGACTTCTTAATAATGATGTGATGTAATAAGTTTTAATTCCGCACTTGAATAATGTTTTAAGGTTAGATAACCTGGAATGTTTTTGAACTTAACGATGTAACCCTATTTAAAGGGAGAGTTATGGTTTAAATATTATTTTATCTGGGTAGATAGTATGAATGTTTGGATAGTGAGCACCAAATCTTTTGGGAATAAAGTACCTAAATTTGGGGGTGTCACAATTATGATAGATATCATATGTCTACAGAATTATCCTTGGTTGACCCAATAGACCCCAAAGAAAAATGAGAAGATTACTATCATGTTCTTTCCAATGGTGAGTCTTCTCTTAACATATAATTATCACCATTGTCTACAATTGAAAATTATATTTCAACCAAACTCCAAGATTATATAGGTAGTGCTCGTAGATATACTCAGCAAGTGGATGTGCACAACCCTGTCTTATGATAACACGAAGTTGTATGTCATTAGACATCTTGTATGATAGTGGCAAAACACCCTTCCAAAATTGGGTTCGCCTCACCCTATTTGATTCACCAAATATAACTATTAAATGACGTATAAAATACAACACACTTATCTAAAGTTCTTAATAAAATTATTTCCATATTATTTAGGGAGAACCTCAACAACTATAGTGTGAGACCCCAAATTTTATGAATAAAGATTTAATTTTCTCGAAATATTTTTTTTGAATATTATGGTGTGGATTTGATACAGTGTTATAGTTGTGGGTAGTATTTACAAATTTTGCAAAGTAAGCATATGGTTATATAATATTCGTACGACGGCACAATCATTGGTGGACCCCAGAACGGAAGTATTGTCGTAGTAAGAAAATAACAGAATTATCTTTTTATAAAAATAACGGCGGAAGTGTTACCGTTAAAACTGTTGAACTACCCGGTAGTAAAAGTACAGTAATACGCGGTGATAGAACACGGTATTGGTTATTGATGCTTACGTGATAAGTCACTCAGTTATACTTAATTATTGCTACAATAATTGCTGCATCATATCTCTCATATTATTGATTCGATTATTATCACAGTATCATCTGTATAATATGATATATTATTAAATCAATAATTAAGATGACAAAGTTATTCATATTATTAAATTGTAATATTTACAATGTCTAGAAGTTCTGTTAAGGAGAGGTTTGGTCATCTAATTGTGCGCCAATAAGGAGAAATCCTTATCGGAAAGCCCCCTCTTTCCTGGGAACGACCTGGTTGTTAAATATTGTGAGTTATAATATTAATGATGAATGTTATTAAAAAATCGAAGTTGAGTTCGGAGTTGAATTTGGAGACACGGATGTGATATTTGAGTCTGGAACGATGAAATTAGTAGAAATAGACTATAAACACAAAATTTGTTGGGGTTGATTTTTTGGTCAAAAAAGTCAACAGATGACTTTTTCGGAAAAAGCCAAACTTCGAAATTTCAAAAATGAAATTTTTGAGAAAAAAATTTCCATTGTGTTGGGATTGTTAGTGTTAGTGGAAATCGACATTTATTTCGATAACAATTGATGTCTGGAGGTTATATTCACCAATCGGGTAATTAATCGAATAAATGATCAATTAATTGCTATTAATTCATATGATTATAACTATTTGTTTGCATGTGTTTACTATTGATTCATATTCATGTACTATTAGGGGAGTTGGTGCAAGATTGATAATACTTGCATGACTAAGTTAAAGATGGAGGTATAGATGGAGGTATTATACTGTTATTCGTATTTTTACATGATTATAACTATTGAATCACATGATTGAACTATTGATTCACATTATTTACTATTAGGGTAGGTGGTGCAAGTTTGATAAAACTTGCAGGACTAAATTAAAAATGAAAGAAAAGTTGGAGGTATTGTACTGTAATTTTTTGAGCCCCAAAATGTGCAATTATCGAAACTATATATTTCTATAAATAGAAGCTCATTCTTCCTTCATTTCTCACCAATTCACTAAAGCTATAGAGCAATTATTATAGAGAGAACTTATAGAGAGAAGGAAGAAGAGAAGTCTGCTACCTCTCTATTCCAAAGATCGACTTTATTCTAAGGTAAGGGTATTATTTCTTTTCGTATTCATGAAGAGAGATATTGTTATTCCATTCCTTATTATTATGTTGGAATAACTTTGTACATCAATACCGCATACATGGTGAAATTCTTCTGTTATTCCATTCTTTATTATTCTGTTGGAATATCATGTCTGTGCGTATTACGCATGATCTGGTTCCACTATTTATTATTATGTTGGAATATCCTATCTGTGCAGATTTCGCATGAGCTGGTTCCATTATTTATTATTACATGCGAATAACTTTTATGCATGCGTTATATCATCGTATGCCGGTGAATTTCGTTGTTATTCCATTCTTTATTATTCTGTTGGAATATCCTATCTGTGCGAATTTTGCATGACCTGGTTCCATTATTTATTATTTTGTTGGAATAACCTGTCTGTACGGTTTATCGCATGCTTGGTGAATTATGTTGTTATTCCATTCTTTATTATTCTGTTGGAATATCCTATCTGTGTGAATTTCGCATGACCTGGTTCCATTCTTTATTATTCTGTTGGGAATAACCTATCTATGTGGTCTATTGCATGGATGGTGAATTCTTCTGTTATTCCATTCTTTATTATTCTGTTGGAATAACATGTCTATGTGGATTACCACATGCATGGTGAATGATCCTTTGTATTCATTCCTTATTAAATTATTGAAATGATCTGTCTACGTGGATTACCCCATGGCGGGCGAAAATCCATTTCCAATTTCATATATTCTATTATACTCAGTTGGTTAAAGTTTTGGCTTCTATACTCCATGAAATTAGTAGAATATCCTGGATATGTGCGCTTCGTCCAATATTTTTTCATGGAAATATTCTTCTGAGCATTCTTGAATTTTACTCCACAAAGCAGTATCATGTTGACAATTTGAACGTTTTTGAGTTCAAGATTAATTAACTTATAAATCTTTAAAATTTAATTCTTGAACTTGTTTTATTGAATTATGATGTCATTGTCATCATCCTCATGTTTATATTATGTTGAAAGTCATATGTGGCCTGTAGTGCATAGATGGACTTGGTATGATTATGACCAGGGATTATTCAGTATAGTCATGATCGTAATGTTACAAATGATGTGGTAAAATTCCTCATTGGCCCGTAGTGCATTGATGGACAGTTGTTGGCATGATCATGACCATTGATGAAAACACGAATATCCTTGGCCCGTAGTGCATGGATAATTTGTGGTCGTAATACTAATGAATATCCTTGGCCGTGGTGCAGGGATGACGTGGTTTATTTAATAAGCTGAGTCTCAGCAATAAAAGTGATAAAAACCCTTTTCAATCATAGAAGATAGTAGATTTTATTTTCTACTTGACTCTTCTAATGGATTGCTTATTCCGCAGCAGTTAAACTTGATGTTTGTTATATTATATTAGTTTAACACTGTTGAAGGCTAACGATAATTTATTCTGCATTATCTTAGCCATAATGTTTCTTACTGGGCTAGTTAAGCTCACCCTTTTGCTTTCATTGTTCTCTTCAGGAAATGAGAACGTAGCAGGGACTAGTCGGAGAATGGAGTAACGGTCCAGATGATAGCATTAGTAGTCCTCACTATTCTATGAAATAGTGGGATAATAAATGTATTGAGGACTTATTTTGAGTTTGAATACTGTCTAGAAGACAATATTTGTATTAAAACTCACAGCTCATGTTGTATATTTAAGATTGTATTTGTATTCTGTACCATGTATTTGGCGACTCAAAATAGGTGATGTATACCTGTTTTGGGGGCGTCACATATAGACCACTGTTCTATTCCCCTATTATCCCCGTTCAACCCAGCTACACTCTTATTACCTGAAAGGAATTGTGAAGCAAACGGGTGAGCACAAATAGCCCAGTAAAGAATATCATGACTAAAGATAATTAAATTATCAATAGCCTTCGTCAGTAATAAATTAGAAATTTAGAACATATGGTAGATGATAAAACTTTACAACCATAGTTGCAGTGGAACGAGCAATCCATTAGAAGAGTCAAATAGACCATAAGGTCTATTATCTTCTCCATGTTAAAAGTTCACCAACAATGTTTTATCCCTGTAACATCAATCAACAGTTTCTGTCCACAATCACGTGTATAACTCATAATCATAATTGTAGTTCTAAATTTCTCTTCTCATCCAAGATGAAGATAATTTTCATCACATGTCTTTACCTGAAACATCAAAGATCATGGTTATACCAAATCATAGTTCCTGTTCATAATCATACTAATAAATTAATCTTTGCACTACGAGCCAAAGATATTCATTAACAGT
This sequence comes from Panax quinquefolius, assembly GCA_020205615.1. Classification (NCBI taxonomy): domain Eukaryota; kingdom Viridiplantae; phylum Streptophyta; class Magnoliopsida; order Apiales; family Araliaceae; genus Panax; species Panax quinquefolius. The sequence continues at coordinate 107,200,037 of CM035153.1, forward strand.
TCATCTTTGCACTACGGGCCAAAGATATTCAACAACAGGTCATCTTTGCACTACAGACTAAAGATATTTAACAACAGGTCATCTTTGCACTACATGCCAAAGATATTAAACAGCAGGTCATCTTTGCACTACATGCTAAAGATATTCAACAACAGGTCATCTTTGCACTACAGGCCAAAGATATCAATCAACAGTTCTTCTTTGCACTACAGGCCAAAGGCATACAACTGTAAAATCAATAAAAAAAATAGTCCATCTATGCACTACGGGCCAAAGATGACTTTCATCACAATATAAGCATGAGGATCATGACAAGGATATAAAGAATCAATCACATGAGATAAAAGATAAATTTTTAAAGACTTTAACAATGTAATTTATCCAGAATTCAATAATATCCAAATTGTCAATATATACTGCTTTGTGGAGTAAAATTCAAGAATAAATTATATCAAAAATGATTTGAACAGGAAATAATATTTCAACGAATATTTAACTAAGATAACAACATTATTCATTATATTATAAACTCCATTTAATATTATTCATTATATAATAACATTAAATTCATTTACTAATATTATTAATCATTAAATAATATTTTAAATCAATGATTTCATAGCACCTTAATCCAAATGTTATAAATCATTTAATAATCTCATAATCTAATATTATTAAATTACCATAATATTTTAATCATTTCTTAAACTTATAAACAATTTATTTTAATTGTTTACACTTTACTAATTAATGCATTTAATCATCCTAAAATTCCAAACTCGTAAGATTTCATCACCAATGACCAAAACTCTCATCAAAAATCTGCATATACCTTATATAGAATTCCCAAGCCATAAAATCCTATTTTCTAATTTTCTTACTTCACATAACATATTTAATTCATTTATTCATAACTAGTCTATTTTCATGAAAAATACCAAATTAGTCCCAGAAAATTTTCTTTACTGGGATTTAGCAGAATATAGTGCCATATTGAACATATATTTTTCTCAGAATTTTTAAAATTCATTTACTATTTTTCATATGGCCAAAACTGCTGAATATTTAGACATTTATCATAAACTGTACTTTTGTCCAAAAATTCTGAAATTTGCAGAGTATACTGTTGTTATATACATGCACTCCCAATAAAAATTTCACCAATTTTGGAGATAACCACAAGGACTTATAAGGGTTTACTTTTAAAATAGTTTTTTCCCATAAAATTCATAACTCCTAATCTATACATCCAAAAATTGCCATCTTTGGACACAATCTAGAAAACTCATCAAATTATCATTTCAAATTTTTCCAGATTTTTTGAGGGTTGGAAAGATTATGAAACTGAAAAACATAATAACCCTTACAATCCCTTACCACAAAAGAGCAGTACTTCTGACTGGAATGTCATATGTAAAGCCGAAGGAAACTTGTACTGAATAGAAACTCTCAAAGTATCTAAATACTCACAAAAATACGCTAGATAATATATAGAGAGAAAACTTATGTTTCTGGTGTGATTTTTAATTCTAACTTAAGCGCCTATTTATAGGAAAATGCTAGAACGCCATAGGAGACTAAATTAATAAAATAATATTTTATTTTATTTTATTTTCTATGTACCAACCATGACCAGCCTCCATCCTTGAACCAAGAATTCCAGCACATGTTTTCAAAAAAAACAAAAGTGGGTCCCACCCATAATTTTTAATAAAATATTTAATTTTTGAAACTTCAACAATTTATAATAAATAGCCCTTTTATCAGAAAAATACGAATTTTATGTCCATTCCATAGGAAATTGAATTCTCTACAACTTTGTAGCTTTAAGTTTTTTCAAATTCCAAACAAAAAATATCCGAAATCCACATACGGATGATTTTCAACACCTCTTAAAATTCATAACAAATCATACTTTAATTTTTAACGGTTCAAAATTTATGGACATATACTCAACTTATATATGTATAACATATCCAAAAATCACAACGATCCAACGGTCGGATTAAAATTATAACTCACACAATAGAGCTTTAAGAACACCGATTTGATTTTTTATTAACTCCAATCCGATAAAATACTGATAAAATACCTCAACATTAATTCTTTCATTTATAACCACATAAAATAAATATTTTCCTATCCATCGTTTATGTCCACATAAAATAAATATTTTCTTATCATATAAATTAATAATTAATTATTCACAAATAATATTACAGAATCACAATAATGACAACCAGGTCGTTCCCAGGAAAGAGGGGGTTTTCCGATAAGGATTTCTCTTTACTAGCGCGCAATTAGGTGACCAAACCTCTCCTTGACAGAACTTTCTAGACATTGCCAATAATGCTATCTAATATTATTATTCAAATAATTATTGATTTGACAATGGGAAATAATGTGCAATGATAATTATTGAAACAACAATAATATAAAATATCAACGTAGCAATTATTGAATCAATAAAATAAAATATTGAACAGTAATTACTGTAACAATTATTGAGTAGTGTCTTCTTACGTAAGAATCAATAATTCAAAAATACTGTGCAATACCGTGTGCTACTGTGCAACCACACGTATTACTGTATTTTAACCACCAGGTAATCCAACATTATTAACGGTAACAATTACGCAGTTATTTATAAAACTCAAACTTGTCGTTTTCTTCATCCAACAGTTATTCTGTTATTCGGCCCACAAATGGCTACGCCTTCGTACGAATATTTCCCGACAACAAGAATATTCCATGACTAAACGAATATTCTCCGACAACAATGAGTATTTTATAACCACTTGCGTATTTTGTAAGCTTTACATATATCACCCTCAACTTTAAATTTTTATCAATTTAACCATTTACTGAATAATAATTATAAAAAAATTGAATATTTTTATTTCACAAAATTCGGGGTCATACACTTTAGTTGATGACGACAATATTAAAAATAAACGCCTTTACCCGGCAACGGCGCCAAAAACTTTTTGCCTCGTTTTTGATTTAACAAAATGGACTCTAACTTATGCAAGTATACATGGGTCAACAAGTAGTACAAAGTAAGAAAGTATCGTTCCTACGGAGAAAGGTGATAAACCTAAATTATCATGCAGCAACTTAATCACTATTTTTATATGCTCAAACTATCAATCAATAAATGAATTTATATTTAAATTAATTATCAACACAATAAATAAATATTATTAAAAGGAGGTAATCAAATTGGAAAGATATGATATTCTAATATCATCTAATGCTTCACCTAAAATGTATGCCTCATGTTATGTTTACTTATTAAATACGAAAAGCTAGTCGAGAGCACATAAGTGAAACACAACCATTTTTCAATGAACTATGCCCAATTTACACAAAATCCACAATTGATAGAATTCATGCAAGCATCACAAATACTAAACTCACTATGTTTCTATGTGAATTTAGAGCAAATATGATTTAAGATCAAACTCTCTTAATGACTACAAATGGTGAAACGGTATATGCCTATCCGGGTCACGAATCACAAAGCCTAACACAAATAAGCCTTATGAACATATGCCATTATGGTCTAATCTATACATATATTTCATTTTCCAAATCCCTATAAACAATTAGTGTGAATGGTGATCAAGCATTCATACATTTAGCACAACCATAATGGGCAATCCAATATTAAATATTCAACATTACAATCAGACATACATATATAAACTATGCATTAGAATCCATTAGAATCCCATAATAGAATTTAGTTCATTTCTGAACCAAAAGCCATTATGGGATTGAAGCAAACCATTAAAAATAAGAAATGCAAACAAAATTATGATGAAATGAGAGATCAAATCTATAAATTCCTGCTACAAGTTCTGTTTCCAGGCTTGTCCAATTCACTAAAAATCTCCAGAAATGAAAACTATATTTATTAAGCAATCTAGATAAAGAGAAGAGCTAAATGTAGTAATCAAATGCTCAAACCCTCTCTTTTTCAGTCTAAACCTAAAAATAATAATAAAACTGAAAACCACGTCTTGGTACACAACCATATCATTTCAGATAAGCAAAACATGCTCCAATTCAAATTACAAAAAGTTATCATTTTTAAACTGATTATGACCGGCGCGGCCACGCGTTGGTGTGAAGGGTTTCGGGCCGGGCGTTCTGTAGAAGTCTCTGGCATATGCATGGCACGGGCGCGCCATGGCCCTTGAATATTGGGGTGCGGTCGCGCAGTATGTAATTTTGCTTCCTTCTTCTTTAACTCTTTCCTTCTTCACTCTACTTGTTCCTTGATCTTCTTTCTCACTTGCTCACGTCCAGCTGCTATCTTCACTCTTGCACAAGCCACCATGCCTTGTTCTTGCTAATTCCATGCTATTCCATGCCATTTCATGCAATTCCATGCCATTTATTGCTAAGGGAGTTCCAGCTATGAATACAACAAAATGAACACAAAAAGCAAATAAAACATAATAAAACTACTTGTGATGAGCATAATTCACATGAGTTGGCAACCAATAAGTAGGTATAAAACCTACTTATTAATTTTCTTCGTGTTCTTCGCGTGTTCTTCGCGTTCTTCGTTCGTTCTTCAGTTTTAATCGATATTTTGATTACGATTTCACTTTTCTTGGATTTTGGTGTTATGAAACACCATTCCTTATTTCACCGAATCGTTCATATAATTCATTTGGATCATTCAAATTCATTACGAAATTCATACTTCCTTATGAAATTAATAAACTAAACTTCTAATTCTTATCTCTTATTTTTCTAAAGATTTCAACCATATAAAAATCATTCTTAATATCTTTTAGTTCTATTCTCATTAAGTTATGTTTTGAACACATGAAACTTAAAGAAAATTTAACTTATAAGTTAAGTTTTCAATACCTTTCTTCTTTATTCTTCTTCGTCTAGACAAAGCCGGTGATTTGCTAGCTTTTTTATTTCACGATCATCTCTGATCCGAGCATCCATGCTATTTCTCTTCCTTCTTTTTCTTCTCCAAGCTTAAGAGCTCTCTCTCTCTCCCTCTCTCTCTCCCTTAAAGTGTTGGTTGATTTCAAAAAAATTAACTAACACTTCTCTTTTATAGATTTTCAATGCTAGGGGTAAAATAGTCATTTTGACCCTAAAGTCATTATTCCCACCTCCTTACTAAACCTCCTTACTATTCATAAAGCTTCTCCTGGAGGCTTCGTGGTTCCGTCTTTTGGGATATGCTCCATAGTTTTAAAAACTACGATTCTCGGAATCCAAATATTTTTGGTTATTTCGTCTTTCCTCTACAGATTAACTTTTACGCATTCTTCGGATCTCCAAAAAATTGAATTTTTTTTCCGTTAAGCGTTTTCCCTCACATTTTTCCTTAACGTAGTTAAATGAATGAAAAGTACATAACAATACTTTTCGTCGTTTTTATTTCGTCCAATTTCGGCATGTTTTTCGAGAAAACTTTTATCAGCTTACTTAAATTTTCACGATATATTATCGTCAAATCTTTTGACAGAATGTCATTTCGATATACCAAACTCTCTGAAAGGCTTAGGTTATTCAAACCCTAACCCTTAGGGTTTCATCGGGTGAATAGTGCATATTTCATCTTTTTCCTAGGAAATATTTTTGTTCCCGAAATTTTTTTATTTTCTTCTTAAAAATTCTTACTCGTTCAGTCTAGCTAGTAGCCAGAATCCTCCCATATTATAATCATCCTATGTTCTAGAATGATTAATAAACACATAGAATAATAATCTTATTAATTAAAATTTATTTTATTAATAGCTAAATTCTTTAAATCTTAAATTCTGGACAATCCGATTTTCTGGGTTGTCACACTCTTCCTCCCTTATAAAAATTTTGTCCTCGGAATTTAAAAAACCACATACATACCCGGGTCATCACATTCACCCCTTCTTCATAGAATTTTGCCCTCGAAATTTTAACATACCCTTCTTCTCAACTTCTCTTCAAAGAAGTTCTTATCTTTCAAACATTCCCTAACCTTCATAACTTATCAAGAATCATGAAGTAGAATGAATAACGAGGAACATAGGGTTAAATGCTTTCTAGGCCACTGTACTATAGGTCGACTTACAAATGAGTCACTGGACTTTTTTTTCATACAGTCAACTCACTGTACTCGATTTTACTAACAAAAAAGTTAAAAAAAAGCGTTAAGTCAAGTCGACTTAGAACAAAGACGACCTACTAGCGGTGAGTTGTCCAAAAAAAGCCTATGTGGCAGTTAGTATGCGACGTGGCAGTGATGATGTGGATTTGGAGGAAAATATTTATGAAAAAATGGAAAAAAATATTTTAAAGTATAATATAAATTTAAAAAATTAGCCAAAAAAATAAGAAAATAAATATAAAAAATATTTAATTATTTTAAAATTAATCTGTTAATTTTTTTATTAAAAAAAGGTGCGTTTTAATTATTTTCATTAAAAAAGCGTGTTTTTTATTATTAAAAAAGTTTATTTTTATTTTTATTAAAATATTTATTTTATTAAAAAAATTGCGTATTAATTTTTTTTAATAAAAATAAAAGAAAACAATTATTTTATTAAAAAAAAGTTGTGTTTTAATTTTTTTTAATAAAAAATTATTAAAAAAGCGCGCTTTTTTTATTTTTATAAAAAAAAGTTGTGTTTTTTATTTTTATTAAAAAATGCGCTTTTTTATACCTTAGTTTTATTATAAAAAAGCGCATTTTATTATTCATTGTCACTAAATACCTTAATTTTTTATTTTATTAAAAAATGCGACTTTTTATACCTTAGTTTTATTAAAAAATGCAAAGTGTTTTATACCTTAGTTTTATTTAAAAAATGCAATTTTTATAAATAAAAAATGCGCTTTTTTTTAATAATTTTTTATTTTTATTAAAAAATTAAAACCTTAATTTTTAATAATAAAATAATTTTTTTATTTTATTAAAAAATTAAAAAGCACTTATTTTAAATAAAATAAATATTTTTAATAAAAATAAAAAAATACATTTTTCTAATAATAAAAAAACATAGTTTTTTAATAAAAATAATTAAAAATGCACTTTTTTTAATAAAAAAAATTAACAGATTAATTTTAAAATAATGAAATATATTTTTTATTTATTTTCTTATTTTTTTGGCTAATTTTTTAAATTTATATTATACTTTAAAATAGTTTTTCCTATTTTTTCATAAAAATTTTCCTCCAAATCCACATCATCACTGTCACGTCGCATACTAACTGCCACATAGGGTTTTTTTTGGACAACTCAGCTGCTTAGGTGTACTGTTCCGTTAAGTCAGGTTGACTTAACGGTTTTTTTAACTTTTTGTTAGTAAAATCGAGTACAGTGAGTTAACTGTAAGAAAAAAAATTCAGTGACCCATTTGTAAGTCGACCTATAGTACAGTGACCTAGAAAGCATTTAACCCCGAGGAACATAAGAATACCTTTAAAACCTTTCATACTTTTGCTGAGGGGTCAAATCGACCATGAACTCTTACTAGGTTGAACAACATTTCGCCGTAAACCCTTCTTTCACGGTCAATTTACAATCACTAAGAAGGTAAACTACCTCTTTCATATGTAGGCGATCAACCCATCGTATAACCCCATTTCGGGGTGTGCCAAAATAATTTGGTTTGGCACAACTTCTTCAAAGAAAGTTCAATTTTGTTTTAAACATGACATACCATTTGTCTTAGCCAAAACAAATAGCTTAGACCATACCAATAAATTGGGCATCAACTTGAAACATTCGTTTAATCAAATCAATTGACATCGACTACTCTTTAAATTCTTTCGCAATAAATCAAAACATTTTATGACGACATGATACCGTACTTTTCACAGTACGTTGTGGACTTCTTCAGTTTATTACTTCGTCATTTTACATCATATCATAGCGGGTTGTTGATGCTAAGATCACATCCAGCACTAGGTTCAATTGCATTAATAACTCCAACCTTTTACCATCTTCGCATCAAATGCACTGATGATATAAAATTCATTTTAATATTTCAAACCAATTTCTGTCTAGCTGAAGCTATTAGCATAGACATACCAGGAATAATTCTTTTAAAATCCATTGGTTCCAAAAGTTGAACCAATTCTTTTTCTTTCAAAACAAACACATAAGCATAATTTCAATAAACTTCGAAATCTAGCATAGCTAGATGACTTGAATTATCCTATTTCTCCATCTTCCTTCATTATCTTACTTGCGACAATACTTAATCTTTTCTAGCACCTTAAATGCTAAGTATACTAAAAATACTTGCTTTCACTCTAAACATCCCTATACCTTAGTATAGTCCATCAACTTACCACACTTTAAGTGTTTAGGAACTTTCCACAACCATATGTGTTTAAGAACTTATCTTCACAATATGTAGTCCAAGAACAAATCAAGGACTATCCATATGCTTAGGGCTCAGAAACATAGCATATAACTATGAGTAACAAACTTTTTGTAAGTATGAGTTTCAAGAACTCGCACCTAACTTATCATTCTCTACCTATCAAACATATACATGAGAAAAGATTCACATTCTCGTCATATACATATTGATAGTGCGACATATTCCAATGATTATCACTGTAATAAGCTAAGCAGTTGTTACACCAAAGCACAAACCTCCAGCCATAACAGAGGTTCATATAACTCAGCTACCACATGAGTCCTCAATTGAAATTTTACCACCTTTAACTTTCTCTTACCTTAATATGAATTTTCTTTAATTTGTATGTTATCCTTCACAACTCAATCTGAGTTCTTCTTCCCGTACTACTTCATAGTACTATTCGTTTATAGCATTAGCTATAAATCATCCATCGTTTAACAGAACATCTGTTATTAGGATTTAATATGATCACGTGGTGATCTTTATTATAGGCTTAGGTACTCATACCTAAGGTTTATAACCTATTAGCTTTGATACCAACTTATCACGCCCCAAAATCTGGTCTATCTTTACACCCAGATTTCGTGCGTCACGAGTACATCTCATTCCAAACATACATCATTATATGATTAAATATAATAACATAAATTCTCAAATCCCAGGTTGTAATACCCTATAACCTCGTTCATTATAAATAATGATAATTACATTATTCTTTACATCTTATAAGAAAGACTTGTATCCGCCACCAAGGATACATAACAGTTCATTAAACTAGTCTATTGTTTAATTAAACTATTCTACATTACAAATCTTTACTTGATCTTTACGCTCATTTATATATTGAATGACACTTCTTCTGGATACCGATCAACTTGATCTTTATGGGATCCTTAAGTCCTTCTACTCGTACGCTGAAAATGTTTTTCATTTAAAGCAAGTGTGAGCATTCAATTGCTTAGCAAGTCATAGCAATTGAATAAACAACTTCAAGAATTTAAACATTCCTTTAGAACTTCGATAACCTAACAAAGGTTATGAAACAACTTAAATAATAGGAATAAACTTTGATTCCTATCATTTTAAAACATTAGTCACATTCACTTTGAAATACTTTCATTTTTCTACCTTTTTCATACACATTCCATATGGCTAGAATCATTAGCACAGACTTAACAATAACGTTTCATGTATAAACAGAGCATTCTCGTATTGAACAGTTCAATCACAGAATAGTTCATCTCATAGAAACACCAAAGTGTTAAAATTATGGCACAAGGCCTTATACATTCTAACACCTTGTACATATATCGCACACATGCACATAGATAAAACTTCTCATGTTCAACATCTGAGAAAGTTTAAGAAACTAGCATACATTTAAAATATGAATGAAGTTAGGAAACTTGCCTTACGCACAGCTACAGCTTACAGTTTACGCTGAACTGCTCATTCCAATTCCTATATAGAACATAAGGAAATAACACATACACTCATATACATGACGTACACATTGGTTTAAGCTTAACTTTACTTTTTAGGGTTCGCGTCCTTACAATCTAAGTTTACGCGATAACTTTCTTTACCGCTTTACAGCTTCATGACTTACGGAGATGTCTTAACTCATACGATCATCATCTTTGATGATCTGCATTCTTATCTTCTTTTTATAACTCTTCTAGTACTCATCACACATCGTGTCTCTGCTAGTAGTCCATATGGTAATCTGAGTGGTTTCCCACAAACAACCAACAAACAAGTTCCTGTCTCATCAACATTGTCTTTCCCAGTGAGTTAGATCGGTTGTCAGTTTCTTATACTTTTGCTCTCTGAAGGAATTGTTTAGCCCAGCTCCCATATGTCAACCACCAAAGATTACGATTGTACCAAAACCTAAACTTATCTTAACTTATCCAAACCATTAAGACTATAATGTTCGTTAATTCAATTTCTTATTCCTTATGGCTTTCTGGCAACTAAGTGCCATACCTCAGGATTTATTCTTTATCATCTAAGTCATACAGTCTTTTGTATGCTCAGAATGATCATTCAATATTAATTCTACGCATTCATAGCATTAAGCATTTTACGTTACCTTATTCATATCTTACAATGTCCGGTTCATTCGACTCAGAATGTTATCCAAGTTAATCATTAACTCAGCTTCTTTACGAAATACGTCATTGTCTTTAATTCAATTCTTCACCGTTCACAGGTTTAATCATCGTTCACAGGTATAGTCATTGGTTTTCATTATCTCAAGGTCAAACCATACACGGTGTGTAGGTTCTACCCGTTTAATCTTCATGTACACTCAACCCTCACGTCGGTTAAAGTGTTTATTGCTTACATTTCATTCTAACATTCTCTATCCGACTCACACTTGGACTTTCATTAATCTTATTAACGTTCGTTAAGGCTTTCTTGATACCGTTCATTATTCTTTCTTAATGTCAAAGCCATATGGTTCGTTGTATGCTAAGACCGATTATTCATCGCAACTGCGTTGCGTTTAAACTTTCTATCTTTTAATCTTGTTTAATCTTTCCATTCAACCTTTACTAAAGGTTTATGTTACTTGATTAAGTGCTACATTTGGTGAACTATATTCTCTTTATCTTTCATTACTTTTCCCCCTAGGAGTTGAGCAATTAAAAGCTCATTACTAGGCCTTGCCCTGCATCGACAATGCTGCGCCGGTTCCTTCTCTCTTCCTCGCGCTACAGTGCCACTTACCAGTACCTTCCTCCCAAGGTTGGCGCTATGGTGCTGCCTTCCAAGGCATGACCGGTGCTGCAACGCCAAGCCTAAAACCTTGAAAAATTTTTATAAGTGTTCCACTAGTTTGAGACGCTTACTTCATAATCCCATAACTTATTTGTTATAACTCGGAACGAGGTCATTCCAAAGCCATTCTCTTCCTTATCTTACATATTTCAATCTCCCTCAGACAGAAATATATTTTGAATCCACTAACTTATCATTCAATTGGCTTAAATTCCATCAATTGTTCGTTTTACGTCATTAACGCTCTTCATTCATTCGTCTGTATTTCGGTCATCTGAACTCAAAACTCGTTCGTTCTTGAGTCCACGACTCACATTTTCTACGTTCTCTTACATTCTTATGAAACCCTATACCTTCAGGTTCATTTACACACTTTCTAGTTCTTGATTATCTTTTACAAAATTTTTGTCATAACTTCGTTATAACTAAGTTTAATCCGTTCTTCATGAACGTTTCTATCGTTCCTAACCAAGAAATAAGCATCTAAGTTATACGCGATGGTTTTAAAATTTTCCATCAACAACAAGTTATACTATGATGGTTTTAAATTTGTTCATCAACATTCTTCGTGTTCTTCGCGTGTTCTTCACGTTCTTCGTTCGATATTTTGTTTACAATTTCACTTTTTCTTGGAATTTGGTGTTATGAAACACCATTCCTTACTTATTTCACTAAATCGTTTATATGATTCATTCGGATTGTTCAAATTTATTACGAAATTCATACTTCCTTAAGAAATTTATAAACTAAACTTCTAATTCTTATTTCTTCTTTTTCTCATGATTTCAACCATATAAAAATCATTCTTAACATCTTTTATTTCTATTCTCTATAAGTTATGTTTTGAACACATGGGACTTAAAGGAAATTTAACTCATAAGTTAGGTTTTCAATACCTTTCTTCCTTATTCTTCTTCCTCTAGACAAAGCTGTCGATTTGCTAGCTTTTCTATTTCACAATCATCTCTGATCCTAGCATCCATGCTCCTTCTCTTCCTTCCTCTTCTTCTCCAAGATCAAGAGCTTTATCTCTCTCTCTCTCTCTCTCAAAGTGTTAGTTGATTTCAAAGAAATCAACTAACACTTCTCTTTTATAGATTTTCAAAGCTAGGGGCAAAATGACGAAGCTTCTCTTGGAAGCTTCGTTCTTCCGTCTTGCGGAATTCGTCCGACAGTTCGAAAACTGCGATTCTCGGAATCCAAATATTTTTGGATATTTCATCTTTCCTCTACTGACTAACATTTATGCATTCTTCGGATCTCCGAAAAACTAAAAAACAATTTTTGACATTAAGTATTTTCCTTCACGTTTTCCCCTAATGTAGTTAAACGAATGAAAAGTACATAACAATATTTTTCGTCATTTTTATTCCGTCTGATTTTTGCACGTTTTTCAAGAAAAACTTTTATCCGCATACTTAAATTTTCATGATATATTATCGTCAAATCTTTCGACGGAATGTCCTTTCGACATACCGAACTGTCATAAAGGCTTAGGTTATTCAAACCCTAACTCTTAGGGTTTCGTCGGGTGAATAGTGCATATTTCGTCTTTTTCCTCAGAATTATTTTTGTTCACGAAATTTTTTTATTTTCGTCTTGAAAATTCTTTCTCGTTCAGTCTAGCTCGTAGCCAGAATCCTCCCGTATTATAATCATCCTATGTTCTAGAACGATTAATAAACACATAACACATAATCTTATTAATAAAAATTCATTTTATTAATAACTAATTCTTTGAATCTTAAATTCTGGACAATCCGATTTTCTTGGTTGTCACAGGTTATCTCTAGAACTGCAACTTCATTCCTCGGGGTTGCCTCCGATGTTGGAACTGAAACTCTCGGGGTTGTCTCCGGGACCGGAACTGAGTATCTCTGGGTTATCTCTGAGACGAAAAAATTGAGTATCCCAGGGTTGTCTCCTAGATTGAGCTGATTTGATCTCTAAGGTTATCTCTAAAAGACGATTCTGCCCTCCTGCAAGGTTAGTAACAGGAATGCAAAAATTTCGAGTGTCTATAACTTTTTCTAGGAATTTAGTGTTATAACTCACCAATCCTTACTTATTTCACCGAATTATTAATATTATTCGTTCGGATCGTTTGAATTCATCAAGAAATTCATACTTCCTTAAGGAAGCTTTTACTAGAAATTTATAAACTAAACTTCAATTTCTTACTTCTGCATTTTCTCATGATTTCAACCATACAAAAATCATTCTTAATATCTTTCACTTCTATTTTCATTAAGCTATATGATTCCATATAAAAACTTAAAGAAAAATTAGATTAAAGTTAGGTTTCGAATGACCTTTCTTCTTTAATCTTCTTCTATTGGACAAAACTGGCAAATCGCTAGCTTTTCCTCTTCCTTTCCCCACCCAAAACTCTTCTTTCTCTCTCTTTCTCTCTCTCTCTCTCTCTCTCTCTCTCTCTCCAAGTGTTGGTGATTTTTCAAATCACCAAAAAAGGAGTTCTAGCCCTCATTTTATAAGGTTACAAGGTTAGATGTAAAATGGTCATTTTGTAGTTTTTTTACCAAAATGCCCCCACCTCCTTGCTATTTCCACCTCCTTAACGAAGCTTCACCTGGAAGCTTCGTTGTTCCGTCTTTTAAAATTCGTCCGATAGTTCAAAAAACTGCGATTCTCAAAATCAAAATATTTTTGAATATTTCATCTTTCCTCTACAGATTTACTTTTACGCTTTCTTCGAAACCACTACAAAAAAAAGGTCATTACCGACGGGCCATGCCGTCGCCAATGACCCGTTTTTCGTCGATAATGAGGTCATTGGCGACGACATGGTCCGTCGCCGTATAGGTCATCGCTCATGGTTCCCGTCGCTCACCGTCGGCAAGTGTGTCATTTTCGACGGGGTTTAGCCGATGGCTGTCTGTTGAGAATGAGTTATTAGCGACGGCACTGGCGATGAACATATCGTCAATAATAAACCTTTTAGAAATTTAATAAAATAGTCATTCTGAAGCGGCATTGCCATCGCATAATGACCCTTCCCCCAATCGCTAATGACATTGCTTTTATGAAAAATGAAAAATTCCCCTTTTCATATATATATATATATATACATAATTGTACCTGTTATAAACTAAAAAAATCCAATAATTCTTCACGAACGCATATTAATAACAATCATAGCTTTTGCTATCAACCATCAAATATGTAAATAACGTATTGACTTATAGATAAAAGTCGTACAATGTAGATACAAAATGTAATCATAAACAATCAATATAGTTAGATACATATACCATTAACCTAAAATGCTAGTCTGTATAACTTAAAAGCTGTATAAATACATACATGAAAGTCAAAATATAAACATAATGGGTACTACAACCCAAGATCAGAAATGTCAGTGTCATCATTAACGTCGGTCCCACCGCCGGTCCCACCTCCGATCTGACTGTCGGTCCTACCCTCCATAGTCTCATCAGCATCAGCTTAGCAGCCATCACAATCTCCACCATGGGCATTGCCTGTGCCGCAGCCTCCACCCACATGAGTCGCATCAATAAGATCCTATAAAAAAAATATTAATAACGAAGTCGAAAATAGAGCATATTTAAATTAGTTTTGTTTATGTTCTTAAAGTGTTGGCAAGTTTTACCTACGGGCTGATAACTCGATCTCTATATGTCGAAATCGAGTCCCGTAAGTTGTAACGCGTGTCTAATACCTACGGAGTGTTATGTACGTTTTTGTGTGGCGTTACGACGGCCGAGGCGGGTTTTGGCCTATTTTTTAACTTTTTGCCTAAGTGTTGGCAAGTTTTGCCTATAGGCTGAGAACTCGGCCCCTATATATTGGAATCGAGTCCCATAAGTTATAATGCATGCCTAATACATACGCAATGCTATGTATGTGTTTGTGTGGCGTTACGACGGCTGAGGTGGATTTTGGCATCCTTTTCGACTTTTTGCCTAAGTGTTGACAAGTTTTGCCTACGGGTTGATAACTCGGTGTTTATATGTCGAAATCGGTACCGTATGTTGTAATGCTTACCTAATACCTACACAGTGCTATGTATGTGTTTACGTGGCGTTACGACAGCCAAGGTGGGTTTTAGCCTCTTTTTTGACTTTTTGCCTAAGTGTTGGTAAGTTTTACCTATGGGCTAAGAAATCTGCCTCCGTATATTGGAATCAAGTCCCGTAAGTTGTAATGAGTGCCTAATACCTACGTGGTGCTATGTATGTGTTTGCGTGGCATTACGACGGCCGAGGTGGGTTTTGGCCTCTTTTTTGACTTTTTACCTAAGTGTTGGCAAGTTTTGCTTATAAGAGTTGATAACTCGGCCTTCGAATGTCAGAATCGAGTCCCATAAGTTGTAACATATGTCTAATACCTACTAGGTGTTATGCATGTGTTAGGATGGCGTTATGACTATCGAGGCGGGTTTTGGTATCTTTTGTGACTTTTTACATAAGTGTTGGCAAGTTTTGCCTACGGGCTGATAACTCGACCTCCGTATGTCAAAATCGAGTCCCGTAAGGTGTAATACGTGATTAATATCTATGCAGTTATATATTTGTGTTTGCGTTGAGTTACGACGGCCGAGGCGGGTTTTGGCCTCTTTTTTGACTTTTTGCCTAAGTGTTGGCAAGTTTTACCTACAGGTTGATAACTCGACCTCCGTATGTCAAAATCGAGTCTTGTAAGTTATAACGCGTGCCTAATACCTACGCAGTACTATGTATGTGTTTGTGTGGCGTTACGACGGCCGAGGCGGGTTTTGGCCTTTTTTTGACTTTTTACCTAAATATTGGCAAGTTTTGCCTACGGGCTGATAACTCAACCTTCGTATGTCAGAATCAAGTCTCGTAAGTTGTAATGCGTGCCTAATACCTACGAAGTGCTATGTATATTTTTGCGTGCCTCTTTTTTGACCTTTGGCCTAAGTGTTGGTAAGATTTGCCTACGGGCTGAGAACTCGACCTCCATATGTCAGAATCTAGTCTTGTAAGTGGTAATGCATGCCTAATACCTATGCGGTGCTATGTATGTGTTTGCGTGGCATTTTGACAGCCGAGACGGGTTTTGGCCTCTTTTTTGACTTTTTACCTAAGTGTTGGTAAGTTTTGCCTACGGGCTGAGAACTCGGCCTCCGTATGTTGGAATTTAGTCCCGTAATTTATAACGTGTAACTAATACCTATGTTGTGCTATGTATGTGTTTGCGTGCCATTTCAACGGTCGAGGCGGGTTTTGGCTTATTCTTTGACTTGTTGCTTTAAGTGTTGGCAGGTTTTGCTTGCAGGCTGATAACTCGGCCTCCGTATGTCAGAATTGAGACCCGTAAGTTGTAACACGTTCCTAATGCCTACATAGTCCTATGTATGTGTTTACGTGGCATTTTAACGGCCGAGGCGCGTTTTGGCCTTTTTTGACTTTTTGCCTAAGTGTTGGCAAATTTTGCTTATGGGCTGATAACTCGGCCTCCGTATATCGGAATTGAGTCTCGTAAGTAGTAATATGTGCCTAATACTTACGCGGTGCTATGTATTTGTTTTCATGACGTTCGACGGCCGAGGCGGGTTTTAGCCTCTTTTTCAACTTTTTATCTAAGTGTTGACAACTTTTGTCTACGAGCTGAGAACTCAGCTTTCATATTTCGAAATTGAGTCCTGAAATTTTTAATGCGTGCCTAATACCTACGTGTTGCCATGTATGCGTTTGCGTGGTGTTTCAACTGTCGAGGCGGGTTTTGACCTCTTTTTTAACTTTTTGCTTAAGTGTTGGCATGTTTTGCCTACGAGCTGATAACTCGGCCTCCGTATGTCGCAATCGAGTCCCATAAGTTGTAACACGTTCCTAATGCCTACACGATACTATGTATGTGTTTGTGTGGCATTTCGACTGCTGAGGCGGGTTTTGTCCTCTTTTTTGACTTTTTGCCTAAGTGTTGGCAAGTTTTGCCTATGGGCTGATAACTAGGCCTCTGTATGTCGGAATTGAGTCCCGTAAGTTGCAACGCGTGCCTAATACCTACGTGTTGCTATGTATGTGTTTTTATGGAATTACGACGATCTTGGCAGGTTTTGGCCTCTTTTTGACTTTTTACCTAAGTGTTGGAAAGTTTTACCTACGGGCTAAGAACTCGGCCTCCGTATGTCAGAATCGAGTCCCGTAAGTTGTAACTCGTGCCTAATACCTACGCGGTGCTATGCATGTGTTTGCATGACATTACGACAGTCGAGGCGACTTGTCACGCATTGAAATCAAGTCTATCTTCACACCCGGATTCCGTGCATCACGAGTACATCATTCTTCCAAACATACATCATTATATAGTAAAATATAACAACATACATTCTCAATTCCCAGGTTCTAATACCTTATAACCTCTTTCATTACAAATAATTATAATTACATTATTCTTTACATCTTACAAGAGTGACTTTCATCTGCCACCAAGGATACATAACATTTCATTAAACTAATCTATAGTTGAATTAACTAGTCTTCATTACAAGTCTTCGCTTGATCTTTACACTCATTCATCTAATGAAGAGCACTTCCTCTTGGATACTGATCAGCTTTGTAACGCCCCCAAATTCAGGTACTTGAAACCCAAACACGGTGTTTTACGATACCATTTCTATGAGCGGAAATAATACTAGTAATAATAACAATAATATAAATATCAAACTTAATTTAAATATATCAGAGCATAATCCCAAGTACGTAACCTTTACTATAACTCCTTACATGATATATAATACATATCATAGTCTTAATACAGTCTAACTGTTACAAAAGATATCATCAAACATATTTTGTTTGCTTTCCTTTTCGCTTGTTCTTGTCTGAACCTTCGGTTTGATCACGCCTAGCTGAAAACATTTAAATTTAAAGCAAGAATGAGCATCTGGGTGCCTAGCAAGTAATAATAATTATAAATATAAATAGTTAAAAGAAATTAAATGTTTTCTTTGTACATCACTTCTACAACGAATTAATAGTTGTGAAGTAAACTGAGCCGATAATAATAACATAACAATTCTATATCAAAATTTTGAAACTACGTATTGACTATAAATAGGGTTAAGGTGATATATTATGAACATTTTTTTCATTTTTCGAATAGGTTAAGCAGAACTTCATCTGCAAACCGTTATAACTTATGGGCGCAAAGTTGTAAATCACATGGGCCCTGTATTGATCAATACTACATGCAAGAACGATATTATCGTTCACTCTATCCACCTTGGGCGCATAAAAGTTTTCCCTTGTTCGGGATGTTCATACTTAGTCTGAAATCTAAACCAAAACCATTTGATTGGATACAAAAAGGTTTTATCATATTCAACGATATTTCTAAATCTGTGTCTAGCTGATCAAATAGCTTGGATGACTTTTCATTAATGTATACATACGGGGATCAATAGGTATATATATATATATATATATATATATATATATATATATATATATATATATCAACATGTGATTAAATCTAATGATTATCCAAGTGAGGTCACTTGTATTACTATATATAGAAATTATGAGCAGAATATATATATCGAATAATAATATAATACTATGTTGATAATCAATGATCGGATATAATATATATATAACAATAGGGTTAATAACGATACAATAATAATATAATTACGAAACTTTCTTACTCATGTCCATTGCATAAAGGAAATGCAAAGATAGGATAATTGTCTGGTTTGCTGCTTATAATACGCAACTTAGTTTTATCTTTTATACCGAAACCTATCATTAATAAGATTATTTTACTGATTAGAATAGCATATCATAACACATAATACTACTTATCGCAGTCAGTACATAACCTAATCACCTTGTCACACATATTCAACAGTCATTGAATCACCATCAAACATTAATACAGTCAAAATATCTAAGTCCGAATCAATTTCTGAAACATATCAGTATACCGACGACTTTACCTGGTAATTATCGAGTCTAAGACTCTATCATGTAGTTCAACATCTGTAAGTATTAGTCGTATTATTTTTAAATGACTTATAATAATTTTTAAACATTTATTATAATTTGTCATGAATTTTCAAACACCGGAATCATTATTAAATAATTTAAATATTAAACAATTCTATTATCATTAACATTTAATTAAAATTAAACTATTACTAAAACCATTGCCAAAATATTAAAGTTATTTATAATAACTCAAAATATTTTTAAAGTACTAATATTACCCTTAAATAATTTTTAAAATAATTAAAATCACTTTTCAATAATTACCATTAATATTTAAATATTAATGTATTATTTATCCAAATATTAAAAGTCATTAAGTATAACTTAAAATATTTTTAATTCATTTGTATCCTTTTAAATAATTTTTAAATTAATAAAACTATTTTAAAACTATTTATTTAATATAATTATTAAATAAACTTAATATCATTAATATTAAACTAATATCATTAATATTAAATTATTAATGAAATTATCTTTTAAATATTAAAAGTTACATTTTATAACTTAAAATATTCTTAAACACTTTATTTTCATTTAAAATGATTTTTATAATATTAAATCATTTTTAAACTAATTTATTTAATATAAAAATTAAATAAATCTAATATCATTAATATTAAAATATTAAAAATTTCATGTCAAAATATCAAAAGTTAAATTTTTAACTTAAAATATTTTTATAATACTTAAATAATTTTTATATGATTTTTAAATAATTAATTCTATTTTTCATAATTTATTTAATACATTTACTAAATATCTTAATTATCATTAATATTAATTTATTAATGAAATTCATCACAAAATATTAAAAGTCATTAAAAATAACTTAAAATATTTTCTTATACCATAATATAATTTTAAATAATTTTTCAAGTATAAAATCCATTTTAAATAATTTATTTAATATAAAAATTAAATAAATTAAATACCTTTAATATTTCAAAAATATTAAATATTTATGAAATATATTAAAAATTATTAAAAACTAATTTTCAGACTTCAAAATAATTTTTAGGAATTTATTTTGTATTTTTCATAATTAAAAACTATTTCATACTAATTATTTAATAAAAATAATTAATTTTGTAATAAAGTGTCGCTAAAGATTGCCTATAACAACAGAACCGTCGCTATAGGTGTTCTTCGTGTTCTTGATGAAAGCCCAGAAACCCATGTCAGAGTTCGAGGTGCTCACTTTGACCAGAAATTAAACCTAGATCTTATTGTTATTAGGGCTTGCTATGGTGTCCAGGTTGTAGTACTAGTGTAACATTACAACTAGAATCAAGTTTCATGGAAATATAACAACATATCAGAAAGTTATCAGCTCTCAAAAACGTTGTCAGACATGTTCTTCAATTTCTGGGTTTTCCAGAATTGAAGAACAGTCTTAGATGCCCACTTTCGATCCTTATATCTTGCTTTCTATGTTTTCTTTATGTGATCTAATACTTTCAGTTTGTTGACAACATGTAAATAAAGAGATCTAATACATAAAATCAATAAAACAACAACACAATTGCTAGATATTTCCAAGTCAAACCATGTCAGAAAGAAGATTCAACCGGTTTCTGGAAATTTCAGAAATCAGAAATCGTGACCAGATGGTCTACTTTGACTATCCACTACATTTAATCAGTTTATGATTTGAGTAATATAAAGGCACTGATCTAAAGTCCACATAACAGGATAAAACATAGATAAAAAAAACATTATCAATACACATAAGACCTGATAGTTATGGGTCTTTGAAATTCTTGTCAGACGCGTTTAAAGGATTTCTGGGTTACCCAGAAATCACTTGGTCATGGTCGGTCAACCGACTTTGACCAAGAATAACTTTCAATCCAGTCATTATTTGGTCATGATTCAAACTTTAGAACAAAGATCTCATGACATACTATAACCTTAAACCATCAAACAAGAAAAAAACATAAGCGAAGCAAAAGGTTTACGATTATTCAACATTGGTATCGGACCTAAAAACAACAATTTCCAGATTCTTGAAATCTTCAAATCTGAGCTTATAGATGTTATGGATCTAACATCTATCAACCGAGATCATTAATTAACACCTTATACAACATATTACAACATAAAAACATAAGATCTAACCTAGCTTTAGAAATCAAATTTCTTGGTCAGGGTTTATACCTTTATGCATCAATTCTGGATTCACTACAACATAAAAGCTTATCACGATCAAGACATCGTAATCGTGACACGGTGATTGATGATATATCTCATGATCGTATCCCGGTCAGCCGACATCTAATCGCAGATAATCTGGTCGCTGGAAGGACATCAGCGACCAACAATAGTGACCGACTAATTAGCGACCGCAAGTAGTGACCGATACCCTCGCTATTATGACTTATGCTGAGTCATTTATCATGCGTGACGTGTCACACGTGTCAGCGACCGATAATAGCGACCGCAGCGATCGCTAGATTCAAGCGATCACGATACAGATTATAGCGATCGCATGCGTCACCGATGCTTTTTTTTTTTTAATTTTGCCTATTTTATTGATTTCCCAAAATAACACCTTTGTACTACGCTTTCAATCTATAACATATATATATATATATATATATATATATATATATATATATATATATATACAAGCATCCATATTAACATCCATCCAATACAATACAAAACATTCATCCATGAATAAACATTCATCCAATACAATACAAAACATTCATCCAACACAATATAATCGATATCGTAAACATCCATATAAACTAATACAATTGTCCAAAGAATGAATCTAAAAGAGTACAAGGCTTTAAAAATCTAAAAAAAATAAGTCTAAGGCGCTCTTCATGGATCATCCAAATTAGGATCTGTAATTATCAAAGTAATAAAACATATATGTTACATATAAGTAAGACATCGATTTCAGAGACTATAAACATATAAGACAATGTAGCTAAACAATAAGCGATATATATATATACCGCTCCTGTTGTTGAAATTGCGCTGCCCTGCTGCCATTGCCATGCCTCCGCCAACTCATCAGGACTCAGAGACTGCAGATGCCCGCCCAGTATACGAAGAAGATCACGATCCTGACAGATCGCTCTCTCACACACAGTCAGCAGGAGTATGATAGGTTGGATAACCTAATGGTATGTAGATCGGGTGGCGTAGCCGCCTGTGCCATCGATGGTCGGGCGTCATCTTTGTCCTTGGCCTTTGACATAATTTTTTTCTTCACGATGGGACGCCTCTCCCATAATTCTTGATCAATCGATGGACGCGGGGTGCCTTGAGGATAGCGCTTTGTTCATTAAGCCCTTATAAGTGTCTCCGTCGGAAGATGAACAATTAAATAGTTAAAAATAAATAAAAAAATACTAAAGAAGGTCGTTATAATTTATAAACAACATATTAGGATAAAGTGAACTTATTATCGCTATCCAAGCGACTTCGGGTAGACCATCGGGGTGGCTACATACACATCCAACCAATTGATAGGTTGACCTTGAGACCGAGACTCCTATAGTTCATTTCCTCATATTATTATGTAAACATATGATATTTTAGCTACAAAAGATATTTGTAAACATAACATACGTACCTGGCAAAGAATGTGTTGCGGTTTTGTGATATCGCCGCCTTCGACACGTGCCTTTTGCCTTTTCGCCTCGATACACCTAAGGATCTGCATTCGAGGCGGCGATCTTTCGCCTCTTGACCCGACTCTTAGCTTTCCCATGGTCACACATACGCACCTATATGGGTTGTGCGCACCACTGTGGGCTATGCTCACGCATATATCTTGCTCACCCCATCTGGATGGTCAATCTCAAAGCATTGTGCAGGGCTTTTTTGTCGTTCCTTGTTCAAATTATCTTTAGTTAAATGCAGCAGCGACTTACGCGCCGAATAGTGTCTCGAATAAGCGATGCACGTAAATGCGTCCCATCTATATCGTTTACGCAAATAAAATAACAATAATAATATTAAAATGTTATATTACTAAGCAATATTATTTGATTAACTATGTATTATCTATCGAGTGATAAAAAATATATACAAATTCAAATTAAATCTGCATCCTTATGGGCGAGAGGTGTGTCATTTCGCCCGTGTAATCACTTGGCGTGAGGCCGATTACAGAAGTATAATTGTGAAATGCACTTCACAATTTTACTATCTTGAAAATCACTACAATATACAATAATTTATATTAAAACCCTTATATATATATATATATATATATATATATATATATATATATATATATATATATATATATATATACACGATGTTTAACTTACGTGTTATCTGGAGGAGGACGGATCTGTATAAGAATGCGATCATCCGGATTAGCCGGGGCCTTCGGCACATGATTAGGGCCCCGACCCAACCCAAGCTTTTCGTCTTTGCAGTTGAAGACATCTATAAATAAAAAATTTAGGATGTTAGTATAAGTTATAAATGAAAGGTACATAAACATGTCAGGGATATAGAGAACATCAGGATATGTAATTGTATGTAAACAAAAGGACAATATGATAGGATAGTCTAGGCCACTAGGATAGTCTAGGCGTGTATATTTAAGTTACTTAAGGTTACTTTTAGCATCACCAAACTTTATTTAATCATCTAACTCATTTTGACTTATCAAAGCTAACTTTAGGCTTGAAAAGAGAGCTTAAATTGGTGATTCACTATTTTAGTGTTCATTGTTCTATAAAGCTTATTTTCAATGATTTTTAAGCAAGAATTTGCACAACACACCATGTAGACCTTAACTAACTTAGGGAACCATTTTTACATGTTATCTATAGGCAATGTATGTACTCCTCACTATCTAACAACACTAGTCACACAAATCCCCAACGACCTATAATAGAACACATATGGTCTTTAAGCATTCCTATATATGATTGAGGGTCCATATCGAACACAACAAAAACATCACATATACTCATTGCCATCACATATACACGAATGCATATATGGCCATTTGACTTATATATGAAGATTTAGACAAGTATGGATATTTTAGAAACAACTCATTAATAGTGTGATTGAAAAGAGTGCTTGTGTTTGTGTTTGTACTTTTCATTTTCTTTCTATTCTAAGCTAAGTCATACTTATAACATACATATTAATAGTGTGTCATTTTCTTTATCTTCTCGACTGTGAATTATGGAAAAACTTCTTTGAACCTTCTTCTTGATTGAATTATGGATAAACTTAATTCCTAGTTATGTTTTATGTTATACTCATGTTCAAGTTATATGGCCATTTGACTTATATATGAAAAAAATTCGGCAGAGTCTCCCTATAATATGGACTATCCACATGCACGAGGGCATGCATACTTGACCAATTTCAGTAAAATATAATCCCAACACACAAAAACAGAATGTGCACAACTATAATTCAAGGCACAATTTAGGAGAATCCAATATTCACAATGTATGAGCATAAATGTATGAGCATTATAGTACAATATTCACAATGTGTCTGTATATAAACCAACTGAAACTAAATGAATGTGTCTGCTTATTTTAAGAACTTGGCTTTGGGGTGAAACTAAGTACAACTCCAAGTACTTAAGCAATTTAGACAACAATAACCCATAACCCATAAACCAAGACAGTTGTTTAAAAATAATGTTCAAAAGATGTTAACGAGAAAATAGGACAAAGTTAATGTTTAAGGACTCATTCGAATACCCTTCATGGTATCACGGTCAAAAGGACAAACCTTTTATAAAACCTTACGGGCATAAAATTGTGCCTAGGTATCTTACTTAAGAATTGACACTAAGTAGGCAAATAGAAGCGATTGGACAAAATGTACTTAAAGTCTGGCGGTTAATCTTCGAGTCATCAAGAGGAAAGACATAGCGATTACCTTTGGCGATTTAGCATACAAGGGTCAAGGTCAAATGCTTCAAGCAAAACGGTCCAGATGTCGCACTATTTTCCTACCTTGGACATAAGTAGCTATACTATGCAAAGTACCAACATCTTTTATAAATTCCATGTGATCATAAAACTCACTAACCAATTCCGGATAAACACACCAACTTGAAAAAGAAACTAGACAATCCCAATTATTTTTCTTCAAATTGACAAGCAAATTAGGATGAGAATGAAAGATAATAGTAGCACAAGTCATGAAATTATACTTCATTGCATTATACTTTAACTAAAATTATGCCTCAAAATGATAATCCACCATCAAAAGTCAAATATTTAGAAAGTTAATGTTTTTAACATTAACATAACCAATTGCCAACATCATAATCAAACAATGATGAATGAAGCACATTAATTTTAAACGGTAGCCTCATTTTGGACATCAAAAGGAGAAATTGAAGTCCAATTTTCGCATGAGAAAGTATAACTTCTGTTCATCTTTCAATTTAATCAGTAACTAGTATGCAATTATTTCCACCCACAAGCAATGATTTTTAAATATGGTAATATTACACTGGAAACATCAATTTCAAGAAAGACTAGTAATTTAGAAACCTTATAATGAAACATTAAGCTCACACAAACTATCAATTAGGGGTTTCAAATCCAATCATTTTTATTTGCAGTTACTGCATCAACCTCATAGACTCTTGCCATTCAATCAGCAATAACAGACAGTTTAATTTAGGGATTAATTGGGGGTTACCGGTGGTGGTGCAGCGGTGGTGCGGCAGTGGTGCAGCGGTGGCGCGGTGGTGGTCGATAATGGTCGGCAGTGGTCGGCAGTCTCCCTCCCTCTTCTCTTCCCCCCTTACTCCCTCTTCTCCCTCGTCTGTATTCCCTCTTTTCTTTCTTTTCTGTATTGATCGAGCGAACCTGAATCTGATTCAGGTTATAAGAATCAGCGACCGCCATCAGCGACCGCATGCGGTCGCTAGTTTTTAATGATGTGGACATATCAATGATCGCGATGCGGTCAGCCGATATAAATGGTCGCCGCTACCAAAGTTTCGCTCCAAATTTTTGGGGGGAAATTCTTCTCAGCGACCGATCAGCGACCGCATGCGGTCGCGGATATATACTAGCGACGAGAATCCTTATCGGTCGCAGATATCGGTCGCTATTACTATTATCAGCGACCAGATAGTGCGGTCGCTGATATCATTGGTCGCAGATGGCCATTTTTCTTGTAGTGATTCTTAGCTTCTGTTTTTGCTATGGGTGTTAGTGGGGCTCAGTTTGGGACTGATCTTGCAATAAATTTCATGGGGTTGGGAGAATGGAAGACTTGGTTGGGAGTTTATGTACAAAAGAGGCTAACAAATGACATTTCTCTCTCCTAAAATCTATATATCATGTGATACAATGCACATGGCTGAGATTGCTGGCAAGAATTGGTTGAGGTGTTGATAAATAAGTCACATTGTCAACATTAGTAGGTCACCAACTAAAGTTTTAGCTAGATTTACAAGTAAACTTCAATTATGCAAAAGGGGTATAACAGTCATTAGCCTTATGATTTTAATGGTAAAGTAGTAACATGGCAACCCCTTAGGGTTTGACCCTTAGGGTTTAGCACAAAAATTATAGAATTTCTAATTATGGTTTGTAAAAGTAAAATTTTAGTTTCTAAAAATACAAAATTAAGGTTTCTTAATTAGTTATGTGTCCTCATTATATAGACTAGAAAATTAGGTTTAGATTTTACTAATTATCATTAAGCGTGCCAAATTAACAATTAGGGTTTATCGATCTAGCAATTAGGGTTATCAATTTATAATTAGGGTTTTGAATAATTATGGTTCTCCCTAATTAGGGTTAATTTCTATAATACCGGTCGTTAATCACATTATCGTGATTACATAACGACTTAACAAATTCTTAAAGTCGTAAATGACTTTCGCATTAGGGTTTCAAATCAATTAGGGTTTAACAGCTTGAAACTAGGGTTTTCTAATTTTTAGAAATTAGGGTTTCTAAATATTAATATTTCTAAATATTAATTAGGGTTTACCTAATTAATCATTATATAATACACAACATAAATCATATAACATAGTTATATAATAGCCTCGAACTCATAATTTAGTTTCAAATTAGGGTTTCCATTTAGCAATTAGCTAATTATTATTGAAGGTTCCTTATTTTAGAAATTAGGGTTTTAATTTATAGTTAGGGTTTCCTATAATTAGGGTTTTCCTGATTAACAATAATATTTATTATAAATATCATTAATCACCTGACACAGTGACTTAACAGATTTTAAAGTCTCGTTTGACTTCTAAACTAGGGTTTATCAGTAATATGAGGGTTTCAAACACTGCACCAAAATTGACCAATCATTAACAATGCGTACATACAGTATATATTTATAGTACTGAAATAAATATAATATTATAATAATATTCTCATTCCTTATTCTAATTTCAGAATTAGGGTTTGGATTCAATATCTGATATATCTTGCACATATACCTTTATTAATTAAGTTAAAATAATTAACTTAATTAATATAAATTAAATTCATATACTAAAATAAAATAATTATTATAATCATTTTATAATCAATTCATATATTATTTAAATAATATAAAATCATATTTTCATGGAAAATAATTAATAAAAACATTTCTATTATAAAACTAATTTTTATAAGAATATAAGTTATAATGATCAATAATTCTAAAATAAAATTATTTGTAATCATTCATGTAATAAATATTTTTTATATTTATCACATAAATTTATACGTTTTATCTTGTACATATCCTCACCTTTAAAAAAAAAATTAAATATAAAATTTCTGATTTATTTATATAAAAAATATCGGGTTATTACATTCACCCTCCCTTATAAAGATTCCGTCCCCGGAATCACCGTTTTAAAACCTATACATACTAGGGTACATAACATATACAAACATTGCAATTAGATCTCGATCATAATTGATCGAACCAATATTTAACTATTCAGCATAAAGCTTGTCTATCTGCTTAAAATGAAATTTGATTTCTAATAGAACTCAACTTCCTCCTTCAAAATTTCTTTATAAAATAATTTATTATATATATAAGAAAATCATATATAAGAAAATAAAATTGATTAGAATACACTACTAAAAAAATAGTTATTTGTGATGGCCAAAAGCCAACACAAAAAGTAGGAAAACCATCACAAAAGGTTTACGTGATGGCTTTTAGCATCACAATGGTCGTCTTGTATACGCCCATCATGAAAGATTTTACGTGATGGTTTTGACAATCACGCAAACGCTTAGTGCTTTTGTGATGATTAATACAATCACATTAACACGTAATCTGTTGTGATTATCAAAGTCATCACAAAAAAAAAATAAGACTTTAGTGATTAAATGTAAGAACGTGTATTAATTGTATCTATATTAATTGTATCAAATGATACTTATAGGATTCGAACCCTCCACCATTTGCAAAATAAATAATGATTATTACCACTACAGTAAAGCCCAGATCATGATTATAATTTTAAAACAACATATAAAAGGAAAAATATGTGAGTTGACTTACTAAACAAAATTACTTCCACATAAGAATTGGTGATTGCAATGGCAATCACAAATACTCTATAATGATGGTAAAATTAGTCATCACTGAGAGCCATCATATATTTTATTGTTTTGTGATGGCTTAAAAATTCGATCACAAAATACAATCTTTTGTAATTGTAAATAAAAATCGTCACAAAAATCTATCTTTTTAATGATTGTCACGGCCGTCATAAAATATTGTTTTGATTATTTCTTACATTAAAATATTTGTGATAGCTTAAATGCAATCACTAAAAGGGTATATCTATAAGTGATGACTTAGTGAGTCACAAAAAATAAATTTTATTTTGTGTGAAAAAATTAGTGTGATTGACATGACCATCACAATTATAATACATTGATGGCAATATTAATCATTACTAAGAGCCATCATATATACTATTATTTTATGATTGCTTAAAAAGTCCATCACAAATTACTATCTTTAGTGATTGTTTTTAAAAACTATCACAAAGTTCCGTCATGTATAATTGTTTTTCTAGTAGTGATAATACCTGGAGTTGCATCCTCGGCTGCTACCGTATCTTGAACATTCATGCCGAAGACTTTTGAGGTTAATTCTGTTGGTTTGTTTATTGAAGTAGGTCTCGTTGTCTCCAATATCTTGCTGCCTTTTCCCGTATTCGCATTTTTAGCTTTCCTTCTCCTTCTTGGATAGTCTTTCACCTTATGCTCCACTGATTCACAAATAAACACCCACTACTCACCCTAGGATTGGGGTAGTTGAGAGAGATATGTCCCTTCTGCCCACACTTATAACACATGAGCTTACCTTTAAGACACTCTCCCGAGTAATTCTTTCTGCAATTTCACACTACAAAACTGGTTTCTTTCCACCTCTTGTCCTAATTTTGATAATCCCAAAATTATCTCCTTTCTTTTTTTCTAGTCCTACTACCACTACTCCCTTCTCTGGCTATAGCTTGATTTTCCTTCCACCAAAAATTTGCCTCCACTTTCATCGTATAGGTGGAAAAAGTTGTCTTTTACCCCTCCGTTATCTTAGCTATCACAAACATTGCTACAGGGTCAGTTGATCTTCTAAATTCGGGCAGCACGACCACCTTGAAGTCTTTGAAGTTCGTCAATCGATTATCTGGCTGATTTCCCGTGACTGGTATTCCGTTCTGCATATCTTGAGCGAGAAAATTCGTAAAATTTTGTATCGGGTCTGGTTTTCCTCCAGCTTTATTGACAGGTTCTTCTGTTCGTTGGTTTAGTTTTCATCTTGGTGGCATTATCATAAATTATTCCTTATTTACTTACATTCTAAGCCTTATCATATACGTTCGGCATATAACGTAAAATTTTCTACTCAAATAATCATGTATTCAAAATATTAGATTTTGAAAACTGAGTTTACTGTATTAACCAGTGTTCAGATAAATAATTACTATCTTCATATCAACTTATTTCATTAATTCAACATAGACTCATATTCATAACACTTGACATTCCATAGCACATACTGCTTTAAACATCTGATATTCCTTTGTGACTCAAAAGTCGGGAATCGCTGCCACAACTTATACAAAGTTAAGAATATTACATTATACTCACATATCTATCATATACACATCTTAGATTCATACATATTCAAGTAATACTAATACTACTTATTTCTTACGCCTTCACTAAGGATCAATTGCTTAGTATTCTATATATTCCCATCATCTTCCATAATCTATTCACACATAACTATACTAAGTTCGTCAAACTTACCACACATTATGAGTTTAAGAAATCACCACAATCGAGCTTGACTATATATTCTCTAACTATACTCTACCTATCTGTTATACTACCGTTTCTTGGTCCAGTACTACACGTTTCCACAATATCCATTTTATTAGGGTTACTTTCAAAATGAGTCTCTATTTCAGCTATTGGCTTTGATATTGGCTCGGTTATGGAGGTTGACTCCTTTCCTACGATCTGAGGGTATCCTAATCCTTTTCTATCTAACATCTACACATAAACTATCTTGATTAACACATAATATATACACACATCAAATAATAGTTTTATATAAGTTATCTTTTATTTTGTTTTACGATGAATTTATTCAATTCATCTCCTTATAAACTCTATATGAGTTATTTGTATTTTCAACGTTTCTCTTTGTTCTAAGGTTATAGCTTAAGGTATATCCCACCTAAGGTTTCTAACCCTAAAGCTCTGATACCATGATGTCATCGCTCCCAAATTGTGTACTTGAAACCCGAACCCTCGGTGCTTTTACGATACTAGTTTTCTATAATGAAATAATACTAATAATAATAACAATAATAGAAATATCAAACTTAATTTACATATATCACTATAATTCCTTACATGATATATAATACATATCATAGTCTTAATACAGTCTAACTATTACAAAAGATATCATCAAACATATTTTGTTTGTTTTCCTTTTCACTTGTTCTTGTCTGAACCTTCGGGTTGATCATGCCTAGCTGAAAACATTTAAATTTAAAGCAAGAATGAGCATTTGGGTACCCAGCAAATAATAATAATTATAAATATAAATAGCTAAAAGAATTAAATGTTTTCTTTGTACATCACTTCTACAACAAATTAATAGTTGTGAAGTAAATTGAACCGATAATAATAACATAACAATTCTATATCAAATTTTTGAAACTACATATTAACTATAAATAGGGTTAAAGTGACATACTATGAACATTATTTGTCAATTTTTGAATAGGTTTAGTAGAATTTCATCTGCAAATCGTCATAACTTACGGGCGCGAGGGTGTATGTAAGACCCCAAATTTTATGAATAAAGATTTAATTTTCTCAAAATATTTTTTTTAATATTATGGTGTGAATTTGAGATAATGTTATAGTTGTGGGTAATATTTATAAATTTTGAAAAGTATGCAAGTTGTTGTATAATATTCGATTGGTCGGGGAATATTTTTTTGTTTCGGGGAATATCCAAATGCGACCAATACAATCATTGGTGGACCCCACAATGGAATTATTGTCGGATTGAGAAAATGATAAAAATATTTTTATGAAAATAACGGCGGAAGTTTTACCTTTAAAACTGTTGAACTACTCGGTAGTAAAAGTACAATAATACGCGTGATTGCATAGTAGCACACGGTATTGATTATTGATGTTTACGTGAGAAGTCACTTAGTTTTGTTCAATTATTGTTACAGTAATTGCTGCATAGTATCTCACATTATTTGATTCAATTATTGTCAATATTTTATATATTTTTAAATCAATAATTGAGACGATGAAGTTATTAATATTATTATTTGCAATATTAATGATGTACAGAAGTTACATCGAGGAGAGGTTTGATTCATTAATTTGGCGACCAATAGGAGAAATCCTTATTGGAAAGCCCCCTCTTTCCTGTGAACGACCTGGTCGATTAATAGTGTGAATTATATTAATGATGATGAATTTTGCTTTATTATTATTATAAATGTAATAAAACAATTTTTTTATATATAAAAGCAGAATACTTTTATAAAGTTATTCGTTTTATTATACTATAAATAGAATATATAATATTCTATTATGCATAATGTTTTTATAATGCATGCATAGTGTTTCAGATAGTAAAATCTTTTTATATAAAACATAATACTTTTATAAAGTTATTCATTTTATTAGATTATAAATAGAATATATTATATTTTATTTAAAAAATTTTGTTTTATTAGAATATTTTATTAATACTACATAATAAATTAATATGGACCGTTCGTTTAAAAGTAAATCAATCTGGACCGTTCATGAATTAGTTACTATTCAGTCCATTCTCCTATAAATAGAAGCTCATTCCTTCATTATTTCTTACGAATTCACTAAAACTCTAGAGAGAGAAATTATAGAGAGAAAGAAGAAGAGAAGTCTGCTACCTCACTTTTCCAATATCTAGTTCTTCTAAGGTAAGGGGTATTATTCTTTCGTATTCATGAAGAGAATTATTTTCTTTCAATATTCGTAAGAGCTGTTATTCCATTCTTTATTATTATGTTGGAATAACCTGTCTATGCGAAGTACCGCATACATGGTGAAATTCTTCTATTATTCCATTCTTTATTATTCTGTTGGAATATCCTGTCCGTGCGGATTACGCTAGATCTGGTTCCATTCTTTACTATTCTATTGAAATAACTTGTCTGTGCGGTCTATCGCATGCATGGTGAATTCTTTGTTATTCCATTCTTTATTATTTTGTTGGAATATCCTATCTGTGCGGTTTACGCCTGACCTGGTTCCATTATTTATTATTCCGTTGGAATAACCTATCTGTGTGGTCTATCGCATGTATGGTGATTTCTGTTGGTATTTCATTCTTTATTATTCTATTAGAATATCCTGTCGGTGCGTATTACGCTTGACCTGGTTCCATTATTTATTATTCTGTTGGAATAACCTGTCTATGTGGATTACCACATGCATGTTGAATGATCCTTTATATTCATTCCTTATTATATTGTGAAAATGATCTGTTTACGTGGATTACCGCATGGCGGGTTAAAATCCATTTGCAGTTTAGTAATTTTTCGGACATTCAAAAATTCTGGAAAAATTTGGGAGGATATTATGATAAGTTTTCTAACATCTCCAAGTGGAATCACTGAAAGAGGAGTTGTAGATTTTTGTATGGACTATTTTTAACAAAGCATGAAAAAATGAAAAAAAGAGAAAAAACTACTGTCCACAATTTTGTAAGGGTTGTTTCGACCACTTAAATTGTGAGAAAAATTCCGGCCTTTTGGAACAAGGAAATATATGGTATAAAGTACCTCATGTCCAAAAATGAGCTCATTCCGACTTAAAATGAGCAAGTTATGACTATTTCAATATTTAGGTTTTTTCGAAAAAACGCTTATAAACTGGAGTTCTATAACTCAGATGACCATGAACTTTAAAGCTGAAGCTCACGTTAACATGTGTAAGATCCCGCCAAGATTTGAGAATTTCGGAGTTAAACTTGAGGTAGCTAATTTGTTAAGGAATTAATTAGAAATTAATTTTGAAAAATACTTAAGGGAGTTGAAAATTATAAAAAATACTTGTTGTGTATGAAATATATATATATATGTTTGGACAAAGGATAGAAAAATAATAAGTTGATTTGGTAATTTTTCATGGAAATGGTTTAGTTACAAACATATGAGTTAAATATGTTATGAGAAGTTGAAGAATTGGTAAATAGGATTTTAGGGCTTGAAAATTCTATATAAGGTATATGCAGATTTTTGATGAGTGATTTGGTCATTGGTGATGAAATCTTATGAGTATGGTATTTTTGAATGATTAAATGCATTATTTGGTAAAGTGTAAACAATTGAAATAAATTATTTATAAGTTTAAGAAGTGATTAAAATATTATTATAATATTAATAATATTAGATTATGAGTTTATTAAGCGATTGATAATATTTGGATAAATTTAAAGTCTTTAATATTTATCCTTGTTTTCGTTTGATTAATTCTTATATCATTGTCATCATCCTCATGCTTATATTGTGATGAAAGTCATCTTTGGCTTACGTGCATAGATGGACTTGGTATGATTAATGACCAGAGATTATTCGGTATAATTATGACCGTAATGTAACGAATGATGTGGTAAAAGTCCTCATTGGCCGGTAGTGCATTGATGGACAATTTTTGGTATGATTATGACCAGGGATTATTCGATATGCTCATGACCATTAATGATTTAATGAATATCCTTGGCCCGTAGTGTAGGGATGATTTGATGATGTGGTTTATTTATTAAGCTGAGTCTCAGCGATAAAAATTGATGAAAACATTTTAAATCATAGAAGATAGTAGATATCATGTTATATTGACTCTTCTAATGGATTGCTTGTTCCACTGCAGTTAAACTTGATGTCTATTGTATTTTATCAGTTTAACATTGTTGAAGACTAATGATAATTTATTCTGCATTATCTTAGTCATAATATTTCTTACTGGGCTAGTTGAGCTCACCCTTTCTTTCATTGTTCCCTTCAAGAAATGAGAATATAGCTGGGACGAGTCGGGAAACGAAGTGATGGTCCAGATGATTGAAAGTAGTATGCACACAAGCTAATCATGTTTGATGATAAAGCATATACTTTGTAACAATCTTATTCATTTATTAATAAAAAGTATTAATTTATTAAAGGCTTTTAATTATCTACATGATGCTGTTTTATAATATGTGATAAATCCATAGTTTTAAGCAATGCTTTTAGAATAATGATGATGATCATTCTAATGAGATCTAAATTCTTAGAAAGCTTAAAACTAAAATAGTTCCCAATCATTGGATTACTAAATTGGGGATTAGTGAATCCGGATAGATTGGTACATACGTGCTTGCTCATTGGATGAGGATGATTGATCTCATGATCATTTGTGTGGAGACACTAAAGCAAGTATGTAGGTGCTTATTAGAGAATAAGTTCATGAACGTGGCTCGCTAAGGAATACCTAATGGAGTTTTATTTGCTGTCAATAGGAATTCTGTAGTGATAGTAGTACAAGTAATCCTTGGACTTGAGATCATCATAGTATCTTGTGTATGATGAGTTATACTTTGACTTATTCCTTAAGACCCTTAGGGTATATCAAAGGGTATGCTTGGGTATAATAAGTTGTATATGGAGATAATGTATGATCAATAAAGAATCTACCACTTCTAATAAAAGAAGAGAAATGTCCTATGTGATTCGATAAATGACAACCCAAAGAGTCCTTGGCGTAAGGCGAATGAAATTAGAAAGGAGTTTCTAATTTGCATTATTTGAGTTGTGCATTTAAGAGTCGAAATACATATAATTAAATAAAAATAAGACTTTGGACAAGAATTCCATGTCTTATATTTAATTGGGACATTGTATGGTGGAAGGATTGAATTATGCAGTAACTATTTACTCAAAGGTTCTTTAATGATTAATGTTGAAATCTATATTATCCGGAAAGTCGATGTTGATCGCTAGGGAGGCTTATCCTATTGTAGAATAAATATTATTTATTTAAATAAATTAATTGTTTAATTTATTTATTTAAATAAGATTAGAATTATTCTAATTGATTTATTCACAGGTTTAAATGGAGAACCTAAAGGGTCACACCATAAAAGGAAGAATAATTATTTAAGAAGTTAATGGCATAATCGTAATAATAATATGTTAAGTATATTTAATTTAATCTATGGTGATAGAATAAATTAAATAGCTTAATATTTATTATTTAATATTTTAGAAATATTAAATATAAATTAATAAGAGGAGTCTTATTAATATTATTACAATTATTATTATTTTAATTTCTAAAAGAGTTTAGGAATTAATTTAATATAAGTACTCTCATTAATTCCTAATTGGATTAGGAAGGAAAATTAGTTAAAGGAGTTTAATTAATTATCCTTAATAAGATTAGGAAGCTTAATTAATTAAATGAATTTAATTAATTAAATAAAACCAAATTCCTTAATTGTTAAGATGGGTTGCCCACATCTATAAATAAGAGGAGTCTTATTATGGGTGGGGTTTTTTGTTGAATTTTTTAACATACGACATAATTCCAATTGTTGGGAGAGTACACCTTTTCTATAGAGATAGAAAAACTAGGGTTTAGCCAACCACCCTTCTTCTTGAATTTTCTTCTTCCTCGTGGATCACCTCTAGAGGCCAAACATTTGGGTGGCTAACGTGCTTTCGAAAGGAAGGAACCAAACCCGGTGGATTCAAGATTGAACGCGTAAAGGATTTGGAGGTGAACTTGTACACGAGGAAGCTCGATCTTCAAAGGTATGATTTTATTCTTTATCTTTTTCGTTTAATTAATAATTATGCATAAAGGGTGATCGGGTATATGGTTTGTAAATTTTTAAACTCGATTTTTCACG
This sequence comes from Panax quinquefolius, assembly GCA_020205615.1. NCBI lineage: Eukaryota > Viridiplantae > Streptophyta > Magnoliopsida > Apiales > Araliaceae > Panax > Panax quinquefolius. The sequence continues at coordinate 107,236,644 of CM035153.1, forward strand.
CCCGCTTTATTTGTGCAATTTGATTGCAGCACATGAATAACATACAAACCTAACAGTGGCATCAGAGCCAAACCTTTATGCGAATTATTAATTATTTTAATTTGATATGTATATTGATATGTGTTTAGAACAATTTTTTTGGGCATAATTTATTGTATAAAATTTATTAAAAAAAAAAAAACGAATTACCATACCTTTGATTAGTCGATTCTAGCGCCATTTGCCATTTTTTTTTATAAGCATATTTTAAATCGAGGACAAATTAATTATTAACAATCATTACATGTAACATGATAATCTAATGATTGCTAATGATTATCTAATGATTATCTAATGATTATATAATGATTATATATATATATATATATATATTGGCTGTGCACGAAAAACGAAAAAAAAAAAAGATTGGATTGCACAGAAATCGAGAACAGGTTGTCTTGGTGAATAAGGAACGGTTATATATATATATATATAATATATATATTACGAATATATATATACATATATATATTCTAAATTATTATATAATTAAAATAAAAAGTTTATTTTAATTTTAAAATAAAAGGTTTATTTTAATATTAAAATATAAAGTTTTATTTTAATTTTAAATAATTTTATAATTAAAATAAAAGGTTTATTTTAATCTCAAAATAAAAGGTTTATTTTAATATTAAAATAAAAGAGTGTATTTTAATTTTGAAATTAGAATTTCATGCTAACTAATTAGAGTTGGAATTGGATTCCATAATAACTAATTGGAGTTAAAATTGGATTTTATTTTTCCTAAAATAAATGAGTTTATTTGTGAATAGGAAGTAAATCCATCTTTCCTTAAATAAAGGAGTTTATTTAAATATGGAATAAGATTTCATATTATTCAAAATAAAGGAGTTTATTTGTGAATAGGAAAGGTAATCAAGTGTTTCCTTTAAGATTATTATTTTTACATGGAATTGGATTCCATAATTAATTAAAATAAAAGAGTTTATTTTAATTAAAGATTATTTTTTATTACATGGAATTGGATTCCATAATTAATTAAAATAAAGGAGTTTATTTTGATTAAAGATTTTGATTAAAATAAAATAGTTTTATTTTGATTTAAATTTGGATTAAAATAAAGGAGTTTATTTTGATTTCAAAAATAGATTTTATACTAACTAAATTTGCCCATTAAATGATATCAATATATATATTAAATATTTATTATTCATAAGATGAATGTTATTTATTGATGCATATGATGATGTGTATGATAATAAATGGGATTGATTATGGACTATTGACCAATGCGATTGGATTTTATTTTAGTTGGATGCATGAATGTATGGGTTTTATTAAATGGGGTCTCACACCTCGTCTTCTCTAATTTTTTCGAATGTAAATTCTATCTCTCTCCTATGTACTTCCCTCGATCACGATCAAGGTTTCTATTTATTTTAAATAGTTTTGTAATAGGAATAGTTAGAATTAATTTTGAAAATTAGAGATCAAAGGAGCAAGGAGCGTGAAGACCCATTTGTTATGGAGCCCGGGTTTAAATGTAATAGTTATATTTAAATATTATTTCTTGCACCCCTTAGGGGAGTTTGACCTTTTGGTTCACTTGGTGGCTCTAGTGAACCAAACTAGAATAAAAGTCCATAATCAATCCAGTAGAATATAGTATTCTATATGTGCATGCTTATACTATATATATTATATATTATGCAAACATGCTTCACATGTTCATTAATATAACGCGTATTTTATATATATATATGTAATGCAGCGCTAAACAAGATGAGACAAATTAATAACAAACCCTCAAATTTTTATATTAAGTCCTAAGCGTTCAAAGATATTTGGAATATCGAGCGTCGCCTTCTAGCATGATAAAATTAATAGAGTATTAAATATTTAATATGAGTTTGTTGTGTCACCACAAGGCAAGTATTAAGTATTTAAGATGTTAATTTATCACATTTGATGCTTATAAAGAAAATTGAACAATATTGTTTTGTTGTGTCACCACAAGGATGATATTTTTCTTTTTTGAATATATGGAGTGCTAGGTCGGACTTAACTTAGATAATTTTGATTCGGATGTGCCACCACTTGATCAAAATAATCTAAGAGGAAAAATACAAGGAGTTGCATAGTTGATGTAATTGACAAAAGTTGTCTACCTATTTATTTATATATAGTTTGTTGTGTCACCACAAGGCTATATACATTTAAAATGGGATCCTTATTCTCACTAGCAAATCTTTAATTAGATTTTGCCGAACTATATAAGTGAGGTAATATAGTTTGAAAGAAAATAGTGGGAGATACCAATTTAAAACAAGACCTAATTTATTTTGGTAATTAATAATAGAATGTATGTTAAAATGTTGTTAATTACAAATTCATTTACGTAATTTTACAATGTCTAAAATTACTATCATCTTTGCGAAGCATATTAGATGCTAAATTAATCGGGATCAAATTAAGCGGATTGGTTAAGGAATTTGAGAATAGTTCTCATAAATGAAAAGCTATCTTATGTCCTTAATATCGCCTATCCTCGCAATGGTTGCAGATAATGCCTCCGAGGAAGAGATTGCTACTTTTAGAAAGTGGCAAGATGATGCTGCATTGGCTCAATGCATCATGCTCGCATCCACGAGTACTTGAGCTTTAGCGTCAAGATGAAACTATGGATGCTCCTACTATATTCCGCACATCAAGTAGTTGATGGTGAGGAAAGTAGGACCGATAGATATCGATATCTAAGGAGCTCTTCCGATCTAGAATGGCCAATGGCACTATAAAGATGCAGACAAAAAGTTCTTAACATAATCAAATCGATTGATCAATTAGGACATTTGGTTTTGTCATGGATGGAGAGTTGAGCCAAGATTTGATCTTGCACTCACTCCGGACTCCTTTCACAATTGTTGTGAATTTTTCATATAAACAAGCTAGATATCACCTCATTTGATTTGCTTAACATATTGAAAAATGTTGAGAGTCACTTTCCAACCAAGAAAGATCAAGTCTTACTGGTAGGGGCCAAAGGATCTTCTGAAAAGAAGAACGATTCGAAGAAGGTATAAATAGAAAGGCATAAACAAAGGATAATAAGAACAAAACTGATACGGATAGCAAAGGAGTTTGCTTCCACTGCAATAAGCATGGACACTGGAAAGAAACTGCGAGAAGCACCTTGCAGTGGCTAACCAAAGAAGCTTAATGAAGTTTCGGTTACAAATACAAATTTGTTCATGATTGAAATAAATTTTTCTTTAAGTCAAGGTTCTACTTGGGTATTGGATACCGACTTTGGTTATCATAAATATAGATTTATGAAGGGACCAAACAGAAGTAGAAAGTTAAACAAAGTAAGTAATCCTATGTGTGGGAAATGAATCAAAGGTTGCTGCATATTAGCCATAGAAACTTATAGTTTAGCAATGCCTACGGGCAAATCTATTAAGTTAATAAGTTGTTATTGTATTCCAATTCTTGTTAGAAACATTATTTCCATTTTATTGTTGGACAATAAAATTTTTTGGTATTATAATTAAGAACAATTGTTGTTCTATTTATAATAATAATGTTTTGTATAGAATGGAATATTACTTAATAAATTTTGTATACTTGACTTACATGAAAATAATTTTGCATATTGAACAAATTAGTATAAGAAAAGGAGATGATCATTCAAAGAGTTGAATGTGTGTATTTGCTAAAATACAAGTGTGAATTATTTGAAAGGTTCAAAGAATTCAGAAGTGAAATAAATTGACAATGTATTAAGATTCTTTGATTTGATCAAGGAATAAATACTTGTGCAATAAGTTTCTAGATCATCTCAAATGGTTTTTTCATAATGGACGCATCCTGACACGCAATAATTGATTGATGTATCTGAATGGAAAAATCGTACCTTGTTGGACATGGTGCGGTCCATAATGATTTTACCGACATTCCAAAGATCCTTCAGGATAATGTCCTAGAAATGGCAAAAGATATCTACGAAAATGGTAACCTCAAAATCCGGCCCCAAGACTCCATAAAAGTTATGGATGGGGAGGATTCTAATCTTAAATATGTTAAGATAAGGGTTGTCCAACTTATGTGAAACGATTTCAAAGGATAAGCTTGGGACAAGATTTGACATGTACAAATTTGTGGGACATCCTAAAGTAAGTTTAGGGTATATGTTCTATAATCCTACTTAGCAAAAGGTGTTTGTTACGAAACACGCTGCCTTCTAAGATAAAGATGTTTATCATTAAAAGGGCTAGTGGGAGGATAATAGATCTTGAAGAGTTCAAGAACTATAAAACACTATAAGTCAAATAAGAGGAACCTATAGATAGACCTATTGTACCACAATGGTAATCGTAAATCGGAATAGTCTGCAAGAAGATACCTAGGAGGTATGGATTCATCATGGATGATGATGATGAGGTACACATCATAGAAGATGATGATCCAGAGTTACATTCGATGAGGTAAGAGTTCTAGTGTGTACAAAAGGGACAGTGGGAGCGCCGTGACATTCCTAATATTATATGTTGATATACTACGGATAAGGAATGACATACCAATGCTACAATCAGTAAAGATAAAGTTATCTAAACATTCCTCCATGAATGATTTGGAAGAGTATCTTAATTGGGGATATAAATCTATATAGATAGATTTAAGAGGATGCTCGACTTAACCCAAGGAACGTATATTCATTTGATGCTAAAGTCGTTTAGCATGGCAAACTCCAAGAGATGTTTCATGTCGATGAGCTATGGAGTGTATTTCTCTTAAAAGTCCCCACAGACTCCTGAAAAGAGAGATCGCATGAGTAACTATCATGTATGCAATGAAATATACGAGACCTGATGTTGATCAGTCATATTCTGGAGAAGTTCACTGTGAGTCAGTGAAAAACATCTTAAAGTTCTTAACCAGCACTAAGGATGTGATCATACATGATGGGTCTGAATTAAAACTAGAGGGCTTAACAGACTCAAGTTTTTCAGACAGACCAAGACGACAGAAAATCCACTTTAAGGTAAAGTGTTACCATGAACGGTGGTGCAGTAAATTGGAAAGGTTCCAAACAGCAAAGAGTTGCTGGTTTAGTGATAAAGACAAAGTATATAGCTATAAATGAAGCTGCAAGTTGATTGTTTGGATTAAAAGTTCATTACAGAACTAGGAATAGTTGCTAAGTCTCGTCTTGGATCTAAACATGTGTTGTGGCACTTTCATTTGATTATTAGAATCATTGAAAGATGGGAAATCACTATAGAGATAGTGGACTCTCATGAACAACATTACATATCCATTAACTAAAGCTTATCCAACAGCAGGATAATCGTCACTTAGAGAAGAAAAGTATGAGATACCATGACGATTGGCTTTAGTGCAAGTGGGAGATTGAAAGTAGTATGCACACAAGCCAATCATGTTTGATGATAAAGCATATACTTTGTAACAATCTTATTCATTTATTAATAAAAAGTATTAATTTATTAAAGGCTTTTAATTATCTACATGATCTTTGTTTTATAATATGTGATAAACCCATAGTTTTAAGCAATGCTTTTAGAATAATGATGATGATCATTCTAATGAGATCTAAATTCTTAGAAAGCTTTAAACTAAAATAGTTCCCAATCATTGGATTACTAAATTGGGGATTAGTGAATCCAGGATAGATTGGTACATACGTTGCTTGCTCATTGGATGAGGATGATTGATCTCAGCGATCATTTGTGTAGAGACACTAAAGCAAGTATGTAGGTGCTTATTAGAGAATAAGTTCCTTTGAACGTGGCTCGCTAAGGAATACCTAATGGAGTTTTATTTGCTGTCGATAGGAATTCTGTAGTGATAGTAGTACAAGTAATCCTTGGACTTGAGATCATCATAGTATCTTGTGTATGATGAGTTATACTTTGACTTATTCCTTAAGACCCTTAGGGTATATCAAAGGGTATGCTTGGGTATAATAAGTTATACATGGAGATAATGTATGATCAATAAAGAATCTACCACTTCTAATAAAAGAAGAGAAATGTCCTATGTGATTCGATAAATGACAAACCCAGTAGTCCTTGGTTACAAGCGAATGAAATTAGAAAGGAGTTTCTAATTTGCATTATTTGAGTTGTGCATTTAAGAGTCGAAATAAATATAATTAAATAAAATAAGGCTTGACGGTAATTCCATGTCTTATATTTAATTGGGACATTGTATGGTGGAAGGATTGAATTGTCACGGTAACTATTTACTCAAAGGTTCTTTAATGATTAATGTTGAAATCTATATTATCCGGAAAGTCGTTGATCATTAGGAGGCTTATCCCTATTGTAGAATAAATATTATTTATTTAAATAAATTAATTGTTTAATTTATTTATTTAAATAAGATTAGAATTGTTCTAATTGATTTATTCACAACCAGGTTTAATATGGAGAACCTAAAAGGTCACACCATAAAAGGAAGAATAATTATTTAAGAAGTTAATGGCATAATCGTAATAATATGTTAAGTATATTTAATTTAATCTATGGTGATAGAATAAATTAAATAGCTTAATATTTATTATTTAATATTTTAGAAATATTAAATATAAATTAATAAGAGAGTCTTATTAATATTATTACAATTATTATTATTTTAATTTCTAAAAGAGTTTAGGAATTAATTTAATATAAGTACTCTCATTAATTTCTAATTGGATTAGGAAGGAAAATTAGTTAAAAGAGATTAATTAATTATCCCTAATAAGATTAGGGAGCTTAATTAATTAAAAGAATTTAATTAATTAAATAAAACCAAATTCCTTAATTGTTAAGATGGGTTGCCCACATCTATAAATAAGAGGAGTCTTATTATGGGTGGGGTTTTTTGTTGAATTTTTTAACATACGACATAATTCCAATTGTTGGGAGAGTACACCTTTTCTATAGAGATAGAAAAACTAGGGTTTAGCCAACCACCCTTCTTCTTGAATTTTCTTCTTCCTTGGTGGATCACCTCTAGAGGCCAAACATTTGGGTGGCTAACGTTGGTCAAAGGAAGGAACCAAACCCGGTGGATTCAAGATTGAACGCGAAAGGATTTGGAGGTGAACTTGTACCTGAGGAAGCTCGATCTTCAAGGGTATGATTTTATTCTTTATCTTTTCGTTTAATTAATAATTATGCATAAAGGGTGATTGGGGTATATGGTTTGTAAATTTTTTAAACTCTGATTTTTCACGCTTCCGCTTTATTTGTGCAATTTGATTGCGCACATGAATAACATACAAACCTAACAATGATAGCATTAGTAGTCCTCACTATTCTGTTAAATAGTGTGACAATAAATGTAATGAGGACTCCAGTGAGTGTGGATATTGTCTAAATGACAATATTCTTATTAAAACTCTCAATTTATGTTTTGTCGTATTTTACACGACAGATGTATTATTAAGTTTTATTTGTATTTTTGTACCATGTATTTGGCGACTCAAGATGGGTGATGTATACCTATTTTGGGGGCATCACAGTTGGTATCAAAGCTTAGGGATATGATCCCTGGCTGAGATGTGAGATAAGAACTAGGAGGGGAGAGACGGGGAATTCTTTCGCTAGTATAACCTACCTAAGTATATTTGGTATTTAATTGGTCGCTCAGAGTATAGGGATAATATGTGATATGTCAATTAACCCTTGTTTTGTGACAGTGTTAAATTTGCGGAGTTATCCCGGTTTGCATCCCATTTGGTCGATAATGAGGAGCAAATGACGTGAATGTTTCTAAGAGGTTTGAAACTCGATATACGTCAATACCTCATTTTTCACAAACTTTGTTTATATTTAGATGTTGTGAATAGAGCTTAGTTATTGGAGCTCGATAATGAGTCAACACAACCAAAAGGCAACGACCAACAACACGATAATAATCTTACCGTTGGCAACGACCATCGAAACAACGATAACCATCTTAGAGGAAATTATCATGCCAAGAATGGTAACCACTTCGGTGGTAATCATGGCCAAGATAATAGAAGTGGAAATTTCAAGAAGAGAAGGTCATTTAGCTTAATTTTATCGTATAGTGAAGTCAAGTCCAGCTGGGACGGTGGCACCAAAGGCGGATACAGACAAAACAATGTCGGTGGTTTAAGGAAGAGCATTTTTCGTGACTTCTCAAAAAGCGAGTAACCCGAACGAAGTTAGCACGGGTTAGTTAATTATAAATTTTTGTGAAGTCTATACCTTTTTAGATACCGGTTCTACCCATTCTTTTATCTCTCTTGCTTGCGTTCAACATTTAAATTTATCTCCGGAGAAGTTAGACTTTGACTTATCTGTTGAAACTCCGTTAGGAGAAACCTTCATTTCATGTGTTATCCAAGTCTTGGATTAGAGTCATAGTTTTGAATGATATTTCTATTGTTAATAAATTTCCTGACGTATTCTTGAAGACTTCTTAGCCTACCCCTAGAGCGTGAAATCAAATTTTGTATTGACCCCAGTACAAAACCCATTTTTAAAACCCTTAAATATTTATTCAACCAAAACAAACGTATAATGTGCCAAAGACGTTGGCTCGAGCTGTTGAAGATTACGATCATATCATTCAATACCATCGTGAAAAAGCGAACGTGGTAGCTGACGCGTTAAGTAGAAGATCGTATGTTTTTACGAGTGCGAATATACGAACCTGCGTGAAGATAACGAAGATATGATTAAAACCGACTTTAGTCGATAATGTTAAAGCTGCTAAAGCTACTGGACCGGGTGATGAATGAAGAAGAAGAAGGAGAGGCATTATTTTAAAAGTAAGATTCTTTGAGAGGAAATCTCAACCTTGGATTTAATTGGCCCATTTGAAATCCTCGATCGAGTAGGAACTGTGGCTTATAGACTCGTTTTACCGCCAAGTATGTCGCGTGTTCATAACGTTTTTAACGTATCGATGTTACGTAAATATGTGGATGACCCGAACCACATTATTAATTTAGAACTAGACGAGATAGCAGAAGATTTAACGTATGAGGAGATACGTGATAAAATCTTGTATAAGAAAGATCATATTCAATACTTAAAGGTTATACCTCAAGAGTTAGAATCTGATGAGGTATCCTCACCTGTTCGGCATACCAGGTACGTACGTAAATTTCGAGGGAGAAATTTCATAAGGAGGGGAGATTTTAAGACCCCGAATTTTATGAATAAAGATTTAATTTTCTTGAAATATTTTTTTTAATATTATGGTGTGGATTTGAAATAATGTTATAGTTGTGGGTAATATTTATAAATTTTGAAAAGTATACAAGTTGTTGTATAATATTCGATTGGTCGGGGAATATTTTTTTGTCGGGGAATATCCGTACGTCGGTACAATCATTGGTGGACCCCACAATGGAATTATTGTCAGATTGAGAAAATGATAAAAATATCTTTATGAAAATAACGGCGGAAGTTTTACGGTTAAAACTGTTGAACTACTCGGTAGTAAAAGTACAATAATACGCGTGATTGCATAGTAGCACACGGTATTGATTATTGATGTTTACGTGAGAAGTCACTCAGTTTTGTTCAATTATTGTTACAGTAATTGCTGCATAGTATCTCACATTATTTGATTCAATTATTGTCAATATTTTATATATTATTAAATCAATAATTGAGATGATGAAGTTATTAATATAATTATTTGTAATATTAACGATGTGTAGAAGTTCTGTCAAGGAGATGTTTGGTCATCTAATTGCGCGCCAATAGGGAGAAATCCTTATTGGAAAGCCCCCTCTTTCATGTGAACGACCTGGTCGATTAATAGTGTGAATTATATTAATGATGATGAATTTTGTTTTATTATTATTATAAATGTAATAAAACAGAATTTTTTTTTATATAAAACAGAATACTTTTATAAAGTTATTCGTTTTATTATACTATAAATAGAATATATAATATTCTATTATGCATAATGTTTTTATAGTGCATGCATAGTGTTTGTATAGTAAAATCTTTTTTATATAAAATGTAATACTTTTATAAAGTTATTCATTTTATTAGATTATAAATAGAATATATTATATTTTATTTAAAAATTTTGGTTTTATTAGAATATTTTATTAATACTACATAGTAAATTAATATCGATCGTCCGTTTAAAAGTAAATCAATCTGGACCGTTCATGAATTAGTTAGTATTCAGTCCATTCTCCTATAAATAGAAGCTCATTCCTTCATTATTTCTTACGAATTCACTGAAACTCTAAAGAGAGAAATTATAGAGAGAAAGAAGAAGAGAAGTCTGCTACCTCACTTTTCCAATATCCAGTTCTTCTAAGGTAAGGGGTATTATTCTTTCGTATTCATGAAGAGAATTATTTTCTTTCAATACTCGTAAGAACTGTTATTCTATTCTTTATTATTATGTTGGAATAACCTATCTATGCGAAGTACTGCATACATGGTGAAATCCTTCTGTTATTCCATTCTTTATTATTTTGTTGGAATATCCTGTCTCTGAGGATTACGCTAGACCTCGTTCCATTCTTTATTATTCTGTTGGAATAACCTGTCTTTGCGGTCTATCGCATATATGGTGAATTCTTTGTTATTCCATTCTTTATTATTCTGTTGGAATATCTTGTCTGTGCGGTTTACGCTTGACCTGGTTCCATTATTTATTATTCTGTTGGAATAACCTGTTTGTGCGGTCTATCGCATGCATGGTGATTTCTGTTGTTATTCCATTCTTTATTATTATGTTGGAATATCCTGTCGGTGCGTATTACACCTGACCTGGTTCCATTATTTATTATTCTGTTGGAATAACATGTTTATGTGGATTACCACATGCATGGTGAATGATCCTTCGTATTCATTCCTTATTAAATTGTGAAAATGATCTGTTTACGTGGATTACTGGCGTGGGCGAGTTAAAATCTATTTATAGGTTTAGCAATTTTTCGGATATTCAAAAATTCGGAAAATTTGGGAGGATATTATGATAAGTTTTCTAACATCTCCAAGTGGAATCACTGAAAGAGGAGTTGTAGATTTTTGTATGGACTATTTTTAATAAAGCATGAAAAAGTGAAAAAAAGAGAAAAAGTTACTGCCCACAATTTTGTAAGGTCTGTTTCGGCCACTTAATTTGTGAGAAAAAATCCGGCCTTTTGGGACATGGAAATATATGGTATAAAGTACCTCCTTTCCAAAAATGAGCAAGTTATAACTATTTCAATATTTAGGTTTTTCCGATGAAAAACGCTATAATCGGAGTTTTATAACTCTGATGACCATAGAATTTAAACTGGAAGCTCACGTTAACATGTGTAAGATCCTACCAAGATTTGGGAATTTATGGAGTTAAACTTGAGGAAGCTAATTTCTTAAGGAATTAATTAGAAATTAATTTTTGAAAAATACTTAAGGGAGTTGAAAAATTATAAAAAATACTTGTTGTGTACGAAATATATGTATATATATTTGGACAAAGGATAGAAAAATAATAAGTTGATTTGGTAATTTTTCATGAAAATGGTTTAGTTACAAACACATGAGTTAAATATGTTATGTGAAGTTGAAGAATTAGTAAATAGGATTTTAGGGCTTGAAAATCCTATATAAGGTATATGCAGATTTTTGATGAGTGATTCGATCATTGGTGATGAAATCTTATGAGTATGGCATATTTGAATGATTAAATGCATTATTTGGTAAAGTGTAAATAATTAAAATAAATTGTTTTCGTTTGATTAATTCTTATATCATTGTTGTAACGCCCCCAAAATTAGGTATACGTTACCCATCTTGGGTCGCCACTTACATGGTACATAAATTCAAATACAACTTACTAATATAACTGTAGGTATGCAATACGACATAAAGCGTGAGTTTGAATACAAATATTGTCTACCGGATATTATACAAACTCAAAAGGAGTCCTCATTACAACTATTATCACACTATTTCACGAATAGTGAGGACTACTAATGTTATCCTCCGGACCATTACTCCGTTCCTCGAGCTTGTCCCGGCCTATGTTCTCATTTCAAGAAGAAGCGGTGAAAGAAAGGGTGAGCTCAACTAGCCCAAGAAGAAATATTATGACTAAGATAATGCGAATAAATTATAATTAGCCTTCAACGATGTTAAACCGATAAAATACAATAGACAACCAGGTTTAAGCTGCATGATTGAACATGCACTCCATTAAAAGAGTCAAGTAGAAAATAAGGTCTACTATCTTTTAGGTTTTAAAAGGTTTTCATAAATTTTATCACTAAGACTTAGTTTAATGAATAAACCACAATATCTAATCATCCACGTACCTACGGTCAAGGATTTTCATCAAATTATCAATGGTCATGACTATACCGAATCACCCTGGTAATATCATACCAAAACTATCCATCATCGCATTACGTGCCTTTGAGGACTTTTATCACATCATTTATAACAACCCATAATTATACCTCTAGAATGATCCACGGTCATAATCATACTAAGTTCATCTATGCACGTAAGCCAAAGATAACATAATATAACATGAGGATGATGACAATGACATAATAATTCAATAAAACAAGTTCAAGAATTATTTTATCCGGGGAATTAGTAACGTCAAATTGTCAACAAGATCTTTGTTTTGTAGAGTAAAATTCAAGAATGATCGGAAGAATATTTCCATGAAAAGATCTTTGGATGAAACGCAAATATCAAGGATATTCTACTAATTTCATGGAATATAGAAGTCAAAGTTTTAACCAATTTGGGTATAATAAAGAATGGAATAACAAAGGAAATCACCATACATGCGGTGCTTGATGCATGAGGCGAGTTATTCAAAGAATAATAATAACGGAACCGGTCGGTGAAATTCACACAAGCGGGATTTTCCAAATGAATAATAAAGATGGAACTAGATGGGTGTAAAAACACAGATAGGATATTCCAATAGAATGATAAAGGCGGAACCGGTCGATTGTAAAACACACAAACAGGATGTTCCAGCGAAGAATAATAATAAAGATGGAACCGGTCCAGGTGTAAAACAGAGAGCGAGGATATTCAGCAGAATAATAGAAGAATGTCACCAAGTATAGGGTAAACCACGTATCTGAGATTATGTATAGGGTATGCCAGGTGTATCTGAGTTATTCAGCGAGAATAATAAAGAATGGAATAATGAGAGGATTTCACCAAGTATAGGGTATGTCTGGCGTAGATACAGGTTATTCCAATGAGAATAATAAAGAATGGAATAACAAAAGTTCTCTTCATGAATAAGAAAGAATAACACCCTTTACTGGTACAACAAATAATATCCTTACCGTAAAAAAGACCTTTGGATATCAAAGTAGTGAAGTACAGAATACTCTTCTTCTTTCTCTCTATAGATTTTCTCTCTATAGCTTCTCTCTATAATTTTCTCTCTAGAGTTTGGTGAATTTGTAAGAAAATAATGAAGGAATGAGCTTCTATTTATAGGAAAATAGAATGCATAGTAATTAATCCATGAGCGGTCAGATTGATTTACTCTAATCGACGGTCCATATTTAAAGCAAAATCTTTTAAATAAAATATAATATATTCTATTTATATAAAACATTTTACTATGCAAACCACTATGCAACACTATGCAAAACACATGCAAAACACTATGCAACACTATGCATAATAAAATATAATATATTCTATTTATAGAATAACTTTAATAAAGTATTCATTTTTATATAAAAGATGTTTACATTTTATTACGTTAATAATCTGAATAAAACAAAAGCGTCATTATCGCTATAATAATTCATATTATTAATAAACAATAATGGAATCAAAGTGAGTGACTTCTCACATAAGCATCGATAATCAATAGGTGCTATGCTATGCAACCCACGTATTCATTGTACTTTTACTACCGAGTAGTTCAGCGATGATCAGCGGTAAAACTTCCGTAGATTATTTCAATAAAATATTTTTGTCATTTTCTCAATCAGAGATAATAATTACATTGTGGGGTCCACCAATGATTGAGTAGTTAGACGAATATTCCCTACTAAACCGAATATTTCCAGAGCCAATCGAATATAATATAACCACTTGCATACTTTGCAAAAATTATAAATACTACCCACAACTATAATATTATCTCAAATTCACACCATAATATTAAAAATTATTTCGACAAAATTTAAATCTTTATTGATAAAATCTGGGGTCTCACAATCTCCCCTCCTTATGGAATTTAGCCCTCGAAATTAGGGTAAGTGCGATACTGGTATGATAAAGAGGTGAGGACACCTTGAATACCTTTTGTCGTTGAAAACATTAAATTCATCTTTGCAATCCAGCCCAAAGATATTCATTAACAATTCATCTTTGCACTACTGGGCCAAAGATATTTATTAACAATTCATCTTTGCACTCTGAAAAGCTAAAGATATACAATCAGTAAAACCAATAATCTTTGAGACACGACTTAATAGTATCACGACCACGAATTATCCATGCACTCTTGGCCAAGGATATTCGTGTTTTCAATACGATCATGATTATAATCGAATAATCCTTGGTCATAATCATACCAAGTCTATCAATGTATTACGGCCAAAGATGACTTTTACCACATCCATGAATTAATATTTCATTACTGAGACTCAGCTCAATAATTAATCCATATCATCGAATCATCCCTGCACTACAGGCCAAGGATATTCATTAGTATCACGACCACGAATTATCCATGCACTACGGCCAAAGATAATCGTGTATTCATTAGTATCACGACCACAAATTATCCATGCACTACGGCCAAAGATAATCGTGTATTCATTAGTATCACGACCACAAATTATCCATGCACTACGGCCAAAGATAATCGTGTATTCATTAGTATCACGACCACAAATTATCCCTGCACTACGGCTAAAGATAATCGTGTATTCATTAGTATCACGACCACAAATTATCCATGCACTACGCCAAAGATAATCGTGTTTTCAATTACGGTTATGATTATAGAACAACAATCACGATCATAATCATACCAAGTCCATCTATGCCTTTCTGAAGCCACGAGATGACTTTCAACATAATATAAGCATGAGGATAATGATATAAAGAATCAATCAAATGAGATAAAGGATAAATATTATACATTTATAATATAATTTATCCAGGATTCAAGAATATCCCCATGTTATCAATCACTTAATAATCTCATAATCTAATATCATTAATATTATAATAATATTTTAATCACTTCTTAAATTTATAAACAATTTATCTCAATTGTTTACGCTTTTACCATATAATGCATTTAATCATTCAAAATGCCATACTAATAAGATATCATCACCAATTATCAAATCCCTCATCAAAAAAAAATATGCATATACTCTATATAGGATTCTCTAGCCATAAAATCCTATTATCAACTTTGTTACTTCACATAACATATTTAACTCATATGTTCATAACTAAACTATTTTCATGAAAAATATCAAATCAGTCCCAAATATATTTCTTTTCTGGGATTTAGCATAATATAGTCCCATAATGAAAATATATTTTTCTCGAAATTTTTAAAATTCATTTACTATTTTTGAAAAATCAATTTCTAATTAATTCCTTAAGAAATTAGCTACCTCAAGGTTAACTCCAAAAATTCCCAAATCTTGACAGGACCTTACACATGTTAACTTGAGCTTCCAATTTAAATTTCATGGTCATCGGAGTTATAGAACTCCGGTTATAGCGTTTTTTGTCGAAAAAACCTAAATATTGAAATAGTCATAACTTGCTCATTTTAAGTTAGAATGAGCTCATTTTTGGACAGGAGGTACTTTATACCATATACCTTCATGTCCCAAAAGGCCAGAATTTTTCTCATAATTTAAGTGGTCGAAACAGCCCCTCTAAAATCATGGCAGCAACTTTTTCGGTTTTTGCAGCTTTGCACTCTTTTGCTAAAATCAGTCCACACAAAAATCTACAACACCTTTTCCAGTAATTCCACTTGGATTAGTTAGGTAACTCATAGATCTAACTCTAGGACTTGACCACACTCAAAAATTCAAAATATAATAAGAGATTTGGTCAATTGAATTTCATGTTACGTTTTTCACCAAAATCTGATTTTCAACTCTTTGTGATTTCTAAGAAACTTTCATGTTTTCACATACTAACCAACATAACTCATCATAACACTTACTAATACCACGTATACCCATGATTTTCATTAGTCCAATGCTTTTATTATGACTTTCATCATAAACCACGTAAACTGTTCATTTTAGTTGAAGAAATATTTGAGGGTGAAGAAATGGGTTTTGTACTGGGGTCAATACAAAATTCGATTTCACGCTCTAAGTAGGCTAAGAAGTTTTCAAGAATACGCCAGGAAATTTATTAATAATAGAAATATCATTCAAAACTGTGACTCTCATCCAAGACTTGGATAGTACGTCACATTGATACCAACTGTGACTTCTATCCCTTAACCTAGATAGCACCTCACAATGATACCTATCAACTTGTAATTGTCATTCACGATGTCGCCTCTGAGAGAAAGTCCTCGCCCGGTGAATTCCACACAAGGAAGTCGACAACGAAAGGTTCTGGGGCTCTTTACTTATGGCTTGATATGACAATAATTGACTTTAGTAGTTTGGTTACTTGAATTCGCACAACAAGTTGGTTATGAATATAAAAGCTAACAACCTTACGAAAAGCATGATGAGTAGTTAACCAATTGATTCCTAAAATCACATCAAAGGCAAATATTTTCAAAAGATAAGATCGACGGAGTAACGTGAAAATGTTTATTTGAATCAAACAAGATTTAAAAATAGTAAGCGATAGCGAAGGCTCCTACTACTATGAAGTTTCAACCAATAAGTTAAAGTCTAACTTCTCCTGAGTCAAATTTAAGCGTTGAGCGCAAGTATGAGAGATAAAATAATGGGTAGAAGCCGGTATCTTATAAGGTATAGACTTCACAATTTATAATTAACTAACAGTGCTAACCCGTTCGGTTTACAAGCTTTTTGAGAAGTCATGAAAAATGCACTTCCTAAAACCAACGACTTTGTTTTGTCCATATTCACCTTTGGTGCCACCGTCCCAGCTAGACTTGACTTTGGTGCACAACAAAATTGAGCTAACTCTTCTTGCAATTTCCACTTCTATTATCTTTGCCATGATTACCACCGAAGTGGTTACCATTCTTAGCATGATAATTTCCCCCACGATGGTTATCATTGTTCTGATAGCCGTTACCACCAGTATGATTATTATCGTGTTGTTGGTCGTTACCTTTTGTTTGAAATTTGAATCAACACTCTCATGCGCTTCATATTGCTTATCTCGGCATTTTAGGATGTCATTCTCAAACACTTGTCACAAAACAAGGGTTAATTAACATATCACATATTATCCCTATACTCGTGACCAATTAAATACCAAATAAATTTAGGTAGGTCATACTACTAGAAGGTATTCCAAAATCTCTCCCCTCCTAGTACTATTCTCACATCTTGGCAGGATCATATCCTAAGCTCGATACCAATTATGCGCCCCAAAATTAGGTATCGTTACCCATCTTGGGTCGCCACTTACATGGTACATAAATTCAAATACAACTTACTAATATAAGCGCCGTGTGTACAATCGACATAAAGCGTGAGTTTGAATTCAAATATTGTCTACTGTGTATTATACAAACTCAAAAGGAGTCCTCATTACAACTATTATCACCTTTATTTCACGAATAGTGAGAGGACTACTAATGTTATCCTCTCGGACCATTACTACGTTCCCCGACTTGTCCGGCTTTATGTTCTCATTTTCAAGAGAACGGTGAAAAGAAAGGTGAGCTCAACTAGCCCGAAGAAGAAATATTATGACTAAGATAATGCGAATAAATTATCATTAGCCTTCAATGATGTTAAAGCGATAAAATACAATAGACAACCGGTTTAGCTATGATGAACATGCACTCCATTAAAAGAGTCAAGTAGAAAATAAAAGTCTACTATCTTTTAGGTTTTAAAAGGTTTTCATAAATTTTTATCACTAAGACTCAGTTTAATGAATAAAGCACAATATCTAATCATCCCTGTACCACGGTCAAGGATTTTCATCAAATTATCAATGGTCATGACTATCTTGAATCACCCATGGTCATAATCATACCAAAAACTATCCATCTTTGCATTACAGATTAATTGAGGACTTTTATCACATCATTTATAACAAGCCATGATTATCTTAGAATGATCCTCGGTCATAATCATACTAAGTTCATCTATGCACGTAAGCCAAAGATAACATAATATAACATGAGGATGATGACAATGACATAATAATTCAATAAAACAAGTTCAAGAATTATTTTATCCAGGAATTAGTAACGTCCAATTGTTAACAAGATCTTTGTTTTGTAGAGTAAAATTCAAGAATGATCGGAAGAATATTTCCATGAAAAGATCTTTGGATGATACGTGAATATCAAGGATATTCTACTAATTTCATGGAGTATAGAAGTCAAAGTTTTAACCATTTGGGTATAATAAAGAATGGAATAACAAAGGAAATCACCATGCTTGCGGTGCCGCACAGACGGAGTTATTCAATGAGAATAATAATAACGGAACCGAGTCGGGGTGAAATTCACACCAACGGGATGTTCCAACAGAATAATAAAGATGGAACCAGATCCGGTGTAAAACACACAGATAGGATATTCCAACAGAATGATAAAGACGGAACCAGGTCCGGTGTAAAACACACAGACAGGATGTTCCAACAGAATAATAATAAAGACGGAACCAGGTCCGGTGTAAAACACACAGACAGGATGTTCCAACAGAATAATAGAAGAATGTCACCAAGTATAGGGTAAACCACGTATACAGATTATGTATAGGGTATCACAGGTGTATCTGAGTTATTCAATGAGAATAATAAAGAATGGAATAATAAGAGGATTTCACCAAGTATAGGGTATGCCGCGTATACAGGTTATTCCAACAGAATAATAAAGAATGGAATAACAGAAGTTCTCTTCATGAATAAGAAAGAATAACACCCCTTACGGGTACAACAAATAATATCCCTTACCGTAAAAGACACTGGATATCAAAGTAGTGAAGTACCAGAATACTCTTCTTCTTTCTCTCTATAGATTTTCTCTCTATAGCTTCTCTCTATAATTTCTCTCTCTAGAGTTTCAGTGAATTCGTAAGAAAATAATGAAGGAATGAGCTTCTATTTATAGGAAAATAGAATGCATAGTAATTAATCCATGAACGGTCCAGATTGATTTACTTTAATCGGCGGTCCATATTTAAAGAAAAATCTTTTAAATTAAATATAATATATTCTATTTATATAAAAACATTTTACTATGCAAACACTATGCAACACTATGCAAAACACTATACAAAATACTATGCAACACTATGCAAAACACTATGCAACACTATGCATAATAAAATATAATATATTCTATTTATAGAATAACTTTAATAAAGTATTCTATTTTATATAAAAGATGTTTACATTTTATTACGTTAATAATACAAATAAAACAAAAGCGTCATTATCGCTATAATAATTCATATTATTAATAAACAATAATGGAATCAAACCGAGTGACTTCTCACATAAGCATCGATAATCAATACAGGTGTGCTACTTATGCAACCACACGTATTCATCGTACTTTTACTACTAGAGTAGTTCAACAAGATCAACGGTAAAACTTCCATAGTTATTTTAATAAAATATTTTTGTCGTTTTCTCAATCGACAATAATTACATTTGTAGGGTCCACCAATGATTGAGTAGTTGTCTACGAATATTCCTTGCTAAACCGAATATTCCCCGACCAATCGAATATAATATAACCACTTGCATACTTTGCAAAATTTATAAATACTACCCACAACTATAATATTATCTCAAATTCACACCATAATATTAAAAATTATTTCGACAAAATTTAAATCTTTATTGATAAAATCTGGGGTCTCACAATTGTCATCATCCTCATGCTTATATTGTGATGAAAGTTATCTTTGGCTTACGTGCATAGATGGACTTGGTATGATTAATAACCAGAGATTATTTAGTATAATCATGACCGTAATGTAACGAATGATGTGGTAAAAGTCCTCATTAGCTGATAGTGCATTGATGGACAATTTTTTTGTATGATTATGAACAGGGATTATTTGTTATAGTCATGACCATTGATGATTTAATGAATATCCTTGGCCCGTAGTGCAGAGATGATTCGATGATGTGGTTTATTTATTAAGCTGAGTCTCAGCAATAAAAATTGATGAAAACATTTTAAATCATAGAAAATTGTAGATATCATGCTCTATTGACTCTTCTAATGGATTGCTTGTTCCGCTGTAGTTAAACTTGATGTCTATTGTATTTTATCAGTTTAACATTGTTAAAGTCTAATGATAATTTATTCTGAATTATCTTAGTCATAATATTTCTTACTGGGCTAGTTGAGCTCACCCTTTCTTTCATTGTTCTCTTCAGGAAATGAGAATATAGCTGGGATGAGTCGGGGAACAGAGTGATGGTCCTGATGATAGCATTAGTAGTCCTCACTATTCTGTTAAATAGTGTGACAATAAATGTAACGAGGACTCCATTGAGTGTGAATATTGTCTAGATGACAATATTCTTATTAAAACTCCCAGTTTATGTTTTGTTATCTTTTACACGATAGTTGTATTATTTAGTTGTATTTGTATTTTTGTACCATATATTTGGTGACTCAAGATTGGTGATGTATACCTATTTTGGGGGCGTCACAGTGTACATCCCATGGGCCCTGTATTAATCAATACTACATGCAAGAATGATATTATCGTTCACTTTGTCCGCCTTGGGAGCATAAAAGTTTTTCCTTGTTCGAGATGTTCATACTTAGTCTGGAATCTGAACCAAAATAATTTGATTGGATACAAAAAGGTTTTATCATATTCAACGATATTTCTAAATCTGTGTCTAGCTGATCAAATAGCTTGGACAACTTTTCATTAATGTATACATACAGGGGATTAATAGTATATATATATATATATATATATATATATATATATATATATATATATATCAACGTGTGATTAAATACAATGATTATCCAAGTGAGGACACTTGTGTAACCATATATAGAAATTAACAAACAGAATATATATGTGAATAATAATATAATACCATGTTGATAATTAATGATCGGATATAATATATATATAACAATATGGTTAATAATCTGGTACAATAATAATATAATTCTGAAACTTTTTTACTCATGTCCATTGCATAAAGGAAATGCAAAGGTAGGATACTTGCCTGGTCTGCTGCTTACAATACGCAACTTAGTTTTATCTTTTATACCGAAACCTATCATTAATAAGATCATTTTACTGATTATAATAACATATCGTAACACATAATACTGCTTATCGCAATCAGCACATAACCTAATCACCTTGTCACACATATTCAACAGGCATTGAATCACCATTAAACATTAATACAGTCAAAATATCTAAGTCCGGATCAATTTCTGAAACATGTCGGTCTACCGACGACTTTACTGGATAATTATCGAGTCAAAGACTCTATCATGTAGTTCAACATCTGTAAGTATCAGTCATATTATTTTTAAATGATTTATAATAATTTTTAAACATTTATTATAATTTATCATGAATTTTCAAACACCGGAATCATTATTAAATGATTTAAATATTAAACAATTCTATTATCATTAACATTTAATTAATATTAAACTATTACTAAAACCATTGCCAAAATATTAAAGTTATTTATAATAACTCAAAGTATTTTTAAAGTACTAACTTAAAATATTTTTAATTCATTTATATCTTTTTAAATGATTTTTAAATTAATAAAATCATTTTAAAACTATTTATTTAATATAATTATTAAATAAACTTAATATCATTAATATTAAACTAATATCATTAATATTAAAATTATTAATGAAATTATCCTTTAAATATTAATATTTATTTAATATAAATATTAAATAAATCTAATACCATTAATATTAAAATATTAACATTTTCATGTCAAAATATCGAAAGTTATATTTTATAAATGAAAATATTGTTATAATACTTAAATAATTTTTATATGATTTTAAATCATTAATTCTATTTTCATAATTTATTTAATATAATTATTAAATAACTTAATTATCATTAATATTAATTTATTATTGAAATTCATCAAAAAATATTAAAAGTCATTAAAAATAACTTAAAATATTTTCTTATCTAGTAATATAATTTTAAATGATTTTTCAAGTATACAAATCATTTTAAAATAATTTATTTAATATAACAATTAACAATTAAATAAATTAAATACCTTTAATATTTCAAAAATATTAAATATTTATGAAATATATTAAAAATTATTAAAAACAAATTTTCGGACTTTAAAAAAATATTAGGAATTTATTTTGTATGTTTCATAATTAAAAACTATTTAATACTAATTATTTAATAAAAATAATTAATTTTGTAATAAAGTGTCGCTAAAGACTGCATATAACGACATAACCGTCGCTATAGGTGTTCTTCATGTTCTTGATGAAAGTCCAGAAACCCATGTCAGAGTTCGAGGTGCTCACTTTGACCAGAAATTAAACCTAAATCTTGTTGTTATCAAGTCTTGTTATTGTGTGCCAGGTTGTAGTATTAGTGTAACATTACAACTAGAATCAAGTTTCATGGAAATATAAGAACATATCAGAAAATTATCAGCTCTCAAAAACGTTGTCAGACATGTTCTTCAATTTCTGGGTTTTCCAGAATTGAAGAAAAGTCTTAGATGCCCACTTTCGATCCTTATATCTTGCTTTCTGTGTTTTCTTTATGTGATCTAATACTTTCAGTGAGTTGACAACATGCAAATAAAGAGATTTAATTCATAAAATCAATAAAACAACAACACAATTGCTAGATATTTATGATAAGTGGGTTTTATACCTACTTATTGGATATCAATTCACGCGAACTATGCCCATCTCAAGTACATTTTAGTGTGTTTTTAGTTGCATTTCGTAATATTTTTCATTGCATGTATTAAAAACTCCTTTGGTGTAAAAGTGCAGGAAATGGCATAACTTGGCAATGGTAGATGGCATGAGGCTAATGAAGCATGACGCGAGGAACAATTGGAGATATGCTCATCGAGGATATAGATGAAGGAAGAGTGGTATGAAAGAAGCAATAGCGAAGAGGACATAGCGATGAAGCAATGAGAGCACAAAATCAAGACGCTTTGCGATGGGCCATGCATGTGACTAAATAAACTTATACACGCTATGCTTGCAATCACTTAGCTTGACCAATTTTGAAGACGCGCTGTGAGACCCCAAATTTTATGAATAAAGATTTAAATTTCTCAAAATATTTTTTTTAATATTATGGTGTGGATTTGATATAATGTTATAGTTGTGGATAATATTTATAAATTTTGCAAAGTATGCAAGTTGTTGTATTATATTCTTTTTGTCGGGGCATATCTGTACGACGGTACAATCATTGGTGGACACCACAATGGAATTATTGTCGGATTGAGAAAATGATAAAAATATTTTTATGAAAATAACGGCGGAAGTTTTACCGTTAATACTATTGAACTACCTGGTAGTAAAAGTATAGTAATACGCGTGGTTGCATAGTAGCACACGGTATTGATTATTGATGTTTACGTAAGAAGTCACTCAGTTTTGTTCAATTATTGCTACAGTAATTGTTGCATAGTATCTCACGTTATTTGATTCAATTATTGTCAATATTTTGCATATTATTAAATCAATAATTGAGATAACAAAGTTATTAATATTATTATTTGCAATATTAATGATGTCTAGAAGTTCTGCCAAGGAGAGGTTTGGTCACCTAATTACGCGCCAATAGGGAGAAATCCTTATTGGAAAGCCCCTCTTTCACAGGAGCGACACGAATGCCGATTAATAGTATGAATTATAATAATGATGATGAGTTTTATTTTATTAGTATTATTAATGTAATAAAACAGAAAAGCTTTTTATATAAAACAGAATACTTTTATAAAGTTAATTATTTTATTAGATTTTAAATAATATATATATATATATATTATTTTATTTCATAATATCCTTTCTATTTTCCTATAAATAGGATGGTTAGTTAGAATTGAAATCACACCAGAAGTTCAGAGAATTCTTCTTCTATAATCTTGAGCGTATTTCTTTAGAGTTTAAGAAAGCTTTGAGTGTAGTGAAAGTTTTCTTTGAGTATATCCTCGCCCTACCAGTCGGAATACTCTTCTTTCTAAGGTAAGGGGTAATATTCTTTCGTATTCATGAAGAGAATTATTTTCTTTCAATACTCGTAAGAGTTGTTATTCCATTCTTCATTATTATGTTGGAATAACTTTTATTAAGTACAATCTGACTACATGGTGAAATTCTTATATTATTCCATTTCTTATTGTTATTTTGGAATAACTTTGTCTATCTGGCAATCGCATACATGGTGAAATTCTTCTATTATTCCATTATTTATTATTACATTGGAATATCACATGCATGCGTATTACGCATTACCTAGTTCCATTATTTATTATTCTATTGGAATAACTCGTCATGCATGCGATTCTATCGCATGCATGGTGATTTCGTTGTTATTCCATTCTTTATTATTACATTTGGAAAATCCTATCGGTGCGAATTTACTTTGACTGGTTCCATTCTTTATTATGCGCCGGAATATCCCATCGTGCTTTATTAAGCATGACACGGTTCCATTCTTTATTATTCATTGGGAATAACTTTTGTCTATGCACGATCTATCCATCTTGCGCATGGTGAATCCTTTTGTTATTCTATTCTTTAGTATTTTGTTGGAATAACCTGTTTGTGTGGATTACCACATGCATGGTGAATGATCCTTTGTATTCATTTCTTATTAAATTATGGAAATGATCTGGCTACGTGGATTACCGCATGGTGGGCGAAAATCCATTTGCAGTTTCATATATTCTATTATACACAGTTGGTTAAAGCTTTGGCTTCTATATTCCTTGAAATTAGTGGAATATCCTGGATATTTGCGCTTCATCCAGTATCTTTTCGTGAAAATATTCTTCTAAGCATTCTTGAATTTTTCTCCACAAAGCAGTATCATGTTGACAATTTGGACATTTTTGAGTTCAGGATAAATTAACTTATAAATCTTTAAAATTTATTCTTGAAATTGTTTTATTGAATTATTATGTCATTGTCATGATGAGTTATGTTGGTTATTATGTGAAAACATGAAAATTTCTTAGAAATCACAAAGGGTTGAAAATCAGATTTAGGTAAAAATGGAATATGAAATTCAATTGACCATATCTCCTATTATATTTCAAATTTTTGAGTGTGGTGAAATTCTAATGTTAGATCTATGAGTTTTCTAACTTATCCAAGTGGAATCACTGGAAAAGGTGTGGTAGATTTTTGTGTGGACTGATTTTAGCAAAGGAGTCAAAAACTGCAAGTACCAAAAAGGCTACTGTCCAGAAACTTAAAAGGGCATTTTCGGCCACTTAGTTTGTGAGAAAAATTCCAGTCTTTTAGGATATGAAAATATATGGTATTAAGTACCTCCTGTCCAAAAATGAGCTCATTCCGACTTAAAATCAGCAAATTATGACTATTTCAATATTTATGTTTTTCCGACGAAAAACGCTATACCCGGAGTTCTATAACTCTGATGACCATGAAATTTAAATTAGAAGCTCACATTAACATATATAAGATCCTGCCAAGATTTGGGAATTACTGGAGTTAAACTTGAGGTAGCTAATTTCTTAAGGAATTAATTAGAAATTGATTTTTGAAAAATACTTAAGGGAGTTGAAAAATTATAAAAAAATACTTGTTGTGTATGAAATATATGTATATATGTTTGGGCAAAGGATAGAAAAATAACAAGTTGATTTGGTAATTTTTCATGAAAATGGTTTAGTTACGAACATATGAGTTAAATATGTTATGTGAAGTTGAAAAATTAGTAAATAGGATTTTATGGATTTGAAATCCTATATAAGGTATATACAGATTTTTGATGAGTGATTTGATCATTGGTGATGAAATCTTATGAGTATGGCATTTTTGAATTATTAAATGCATTATTTGGTAAAGCGTAAACAATTAAATTAAATTGTTTATAAGTTTAAGAAGTGATTAAAATATTGTTATAATATTAACAATATTAGATTATTAGTTATTTAAGTGATGGATAATATTTGGATAAATTTAAAGTCTTTAATATTTATCCTTGTTTTCGTTTGATTAATGTTTATATATTCTTGTCATCATCCTCATGCTTATATTGTGATGAAAGTCATCTTTGGCTTACGTGCAGAGATGGACTTGGTATGATTATGACTGGGGATTATTCGGTATAATTATGACCGTAATGTGACGAATGATGTGATAAAAATCCTCAGTGGCCTGTAGTGCATTGATAGACAGTTTTTGGTATGATTATGACTAGAGATTATTCGGTATAGTCATGACCATTGATAATTTAATGAATATCCTTGGCCCATAAAGCAGGGATGACTCGATGATGTGGTTTATTTATTAAGCTGAGTCTCAGCGATAAAAATTGATGAAAACATTTGAAATCATAAAAGATAGTAGATATCATGCTCTACTTGACTCTTCTAATGGATTGCTTATTCCGTTACAGTTAAACTTGATGTTTATTGTATTTTATCAGTTTAACATTGTTGAAGACTAATGATAATTTATTCTACATCGTCTTAGTCATAATATTTCTTACTGGGCTAGTTGAGCTCACCCCTTTCTTTCACTGTTCTCTTCAGGATATGAAAACGTAGCCGGGACTAGTCGGAGAACGGAGTGTCGGTCCAAATGATAGTATTAGTAGTCCTCACTATTCTGTTAAATAGGGTGACAATAAATGTATTGAGGACTCCTTTGAGTGTGGATATTTTCTAGATGACAATATTATTATTAAAACTCTAAATTTATATTTTGTCGTATTTTACACGACTGTTGTATAATTAGTTTGTATTTGTATTCAGTACCTTGTATCTGGCGACCCAAGATGGGTGATATATACCTATTTTGGGTCGTCACGATTCAATATCAAAGCTTAGGGATATGATCCTGGTGAGATGTGAGACAAGAACTAGGAGGGGAGGCGGGAATTCCTTCGCTAGTACGACCTATCTAAGTTTATTTGGTATTTAATTGGTCGGTCAGAGTATAGGGATAATATGTGATATGTTAATTAACCCTTGTTTTGTGGCAGTATTTGAAAATGGCATCCGAAAATATTGAGATAAGCAATGAAGCACATGAGATCGTTGAGACGCCTTCAATCACTAACCAGGTTAATGTGATGTAAGACGAAGAAGAAATTAGAGATATCTACGTGGAGAGTGAAGAACTAATAGTTGCACCCGAGCTAGTTGCAGAGGTAGCAGCTGAGAGTGAGGAAGAAGAGGAACCTGAGGGGAATTGGTTAGAAGAATTTTATGATCAAAATTTAGAATTACAAAATCATATTCATGAGTTAGAAGAGCTGGCTGAAGAACAACAGACGGTCGTGGAGCAAAGGGATGTAACAATTCAAAATTGTGTTACCCGATGTGCGATGCTTGAACAGAAGCACTCTTTGGCAGAGTATAAGATATTAGAGCTAGAATCTGAGAATGCTATGATTAAAGTTCTGATGAAAGAAGAAGCAAATGAACGAATAAAAATAGATGATGCATGGGTAAAAGCCGCACGACGTGTTGATATTGTAGAAAAAGACGTCCGATCTAATAAGGCCAAAATAGATGAAATGGATTTCGCTTTTTAGATAGAAATTAGGAGAATCCAACATCGAGTTCGAAATTACCCCGTGCAGAGCGGTCAACCCCAATTCGATATGAATCGGAGAATAATGATTCGAATCATGGATCAGAAATGTGACGAAGCAATTAAGGGTGGAATGTACTTTACAGCAAAGTTAAGTCCAACTGGGATGTCCCAAACAAGTCAAAATCGATAGTTTAAGAGAGAGCATTTTTTGTGTGACGAGGAACTGTTAGGTTTGTAATATTCATGTGCGCAATCAAATTGCATAAAAGTGCGGAAGCGTGTAAAAATCAGTGTTTAAAAAATTTACAAACCATATACCCGGATCACCCTTTATGCATAATTATTAATTAAACAAAAAGATAAAGAATAAAATCATACCCTTGAAGATCGAGCTTCCTCAGGTACAAGTTCACCTCCAAATCCTTTCGCGTTCAACTTCAATCCACCGGGGTTTTGTTCCTTCCTTTGATCAACGTTAGCCACCCATATGTTTGGCCTCTAGAGGTGATCCACCAAGGAAAAATAAAGAATTCAAGGAGATGGTGTATTTGGCTCAAACCCTAGTTTTCTATCTCTATAGAAAAGGGTACTCTCCAACAAATTAGAATTATGTCGTTGTAAAAGTCAACAACCCCCTCACCCATAATAAGACTCCTCTTATTTATAGATGTTGGCAACCCACCTTAACAATTAAGGAATTTGGATTTATTTAATTAATTAAATTCTTTTAATTAATTAAGCTCCCTAATCTTATTAGGGATAATTAATTAAACTCCTTTAACTAATTTTCCTTCCTAATCCAATTAGGAATAAATGAGAAATACTTATATTAAATTAATTCCTAAACTCTTTTAGAAATTAAAACAATAATAATTGTAATAATATTAATAAGACTCCTCTTATTAATTTATATTTAATATTTCTAAAATATTAAATAATAAATATTAAGCTATTTAATTTATTCTATCACCATAGATTAAATTAAATATACATCTTTATATATTATTACGATTATGCCATTAACTTCTTAAATAATTATTCTTCCTTTTATGGTGTGACCCTTTAGGTTCTCCATATTAAACCGGTTGTGAATAAATCAATTAGAACAATTCTAATCTTATTTAAATAAATAAATTAAACAATTAATTTATTTAAATAAATAATATTTATTCTACAATAGGGATAAGCCTCCTAGCGATCAACGACTTTCCGGATAATATAGATTTCAACATTAATCATTAAAGAACCTTTGAGTAAATAGTTACAAATGCAATTCAATCCTTCCACCATACAATGTCCCAATTAAATATAAGACATGGAATTCTTTGTCAAGTCTTATTTTTATTTAATTATATGTATTTCGACTCTTAAATGCATTAACTCCAAATAATGCAAATTAGAAACTCCTTTCTAATTTCATTACGCCTTAACGCCAGGACTCTTTGGGTTGTCATTTATCGAATCACATAGGACATTTCTCTTCTTTTATTAGAAGTGGTAGATTCTTTATTGATCATACATTATCTCCATGTACAACTTATTATACCCAAGCATACCCTTTGATATACCCTAAGGGTCTTAAGGAATAAGTCAAAGTATAACTCATCATACACAAGATACTATGATGATCTCAAGTCCAAGGATTACTTGTACTACTATCACTACAGAATTCTATTGACAGCAAATAAAACTCCATTAGGTATTCCTTAGCGAGCCACGTTCAGTGAACTTATTCTCTAATAAGCACCTACATACTTGCTTTAGTGTCTCCACACAAATGATCATGAGATCAATCATCCTCATCCAATGAGCAAGCAACGTATGTACCAATCTATCCGGATTCACTAATCCCCAATTTAGTAATCCAATGATTGGGAACTATTTTAGTTTAAAGCTTTCTAAGAATTTAGATCTCATTAGAATGATCATCATCATTATTCTAAAAGCATTGCTTAAAACTATGGGTTTATCACATATTATAAAACAGCATCATGTAGATAATTAAAAGCCTTTAATAAATTAATACTTTTTATTAATAAATGAATAAGATTGTTACAAAGTATATGCTTTATCATCAAACATGATTGGCTTGTGTGCATACTACTTTCAGGAACCTGAACAAAGTTATCACGGGTAAGCTAATCATAAACTCTAGCGAAGTTTATACTTTATTTGATACCGGTTCTACCCATTCTTTTATCTTTCTTGCTTGCGCTCAACGTTTAAATTTGACTCCGAAGAAATTAGACTTTGACTTATCTGTTGAAGCTCCGTTAGGATAAACCTTCATTACATGTGTTATCCAAGTCTTGGATGAGAGTCACAGTTTTGAATGATATTTCTATTGTTAATAAATTTCCTGACGTATTCCCTGAAGACTTCTTGACCTACCCTAGAGCATGAAATCGAATTTTGTATTGACCCCAGTACAAAACCCTTAAATATTTCTTCAACCAAAACGAACGTATAATGCACCAAAGACGTTGGCTCGAGCTGTTGAAGATTACAATCACACCATTCAATATCATTGTGAAAGAGCGAACGTGGTAGCCGAAGTGTTGAGTAGAAGATCGTATGCGTTTACGAGTGCGAATATACAAACCTACGTGAAGATAACGAATATATGATTAGAACCGACTTTAGTCATTAATGTTAAAGCTGCTAAAGCTATAGACCCGGAGCTGATGAATACGAAGAAGAAGGTTCAAGGGGAGTTATTATAAAAGCAAGAGTTGCTGAAGAGAGGAAATATCAACCCTTGATTTAATTGGGCCATTTGAATCCTTGATCGAGTAGGAACTGTGGCCTATAGACTCGTTTTACCGCCAAGTATGTCGCGTGTTCATAATGTTTTTAACGTATTAATGTTACGTAAATATGTGGATGACCCGAACCACGTTATTAAATTAGAACTAGACGAGATAGCAGAAAATTTAACGTATGAGGAGATACGTGTTAAAATCTTGGATAAAAAGGATCGTATTCAACACTCAATAATTATACCTCAAGTGTTAGAATCTGAAATAAAGTCAAGGTATCCTCATCTCTTCGGCATACCAGGTACGTACATAAATTTCGAGGGCAAAATTCCATAAAGAGGGGAGATTGTGAGACCCCAAATTTTATGAATAAAGAATTAAATTTTCAAAATATTTTTTTTAATATTATGGTGTGGATTTGATATAATGTTATAGTTGTTGGTAATATTTATAAATTTTTCAAAGTATGCAAGTTGTTGTATTATATTCGATTGGTCGGGGAATATTATTTTTCAGGGAATATCCGTACGACGGTAAAATCATTGGTGGACACCACAACGGAATTATTTTCGGATTGAGAAAATGACTAAAATATTTTTATAAAAATAACGGCGGAAGTTTTACTGATTATCTTGTTGAACTACCGGTAGTAAAACAAAGATGTCTGGCGTGGTTGCATAGTAGCACACGGTATTGATTATTGATGCTTACGTAAGAAGTAACTCAGTTTTGTTCAATTATTGCTACAGTAATTGTTGCATAATATCTCACGTTATTTGACTCATTTATTCTCAATATTTTGTATATTATTAAATCAATAATTGAGCTAACAAAGTTATTAATATTATTATTTGCAATATTAACGATGTCTAGAAGTTCTGCCAATGAGAGGTTTGGTCACCTAATTGCGCGCCAATAGGGAGAAATCCTTATTGGAAAGCCCCCTCTTTCCTGGGAACGACCTGGTCGATTAATAGTGTGAATTATAATAATGATGATGAGTTTTATTTTATTAGTATTATTAATTTAATAAAACAGAAAAAGCTTTGTATATAAAACAGAATACTTTCATAAAGTTATTTATTTTATTAGACTATAAATAGAATATATTATATTCTATTATGCATAGTGTTTTACATAGTAAAATCTTTTTATATAAAACCGAATAGTTTTATAAAGTTAATTGTTTTATTAGGTTTTAAATAATATATATATATATATATATATATTATTTTATTGCATAGTATCCTTTCTATTTTCCTATAAATATGATGCTTAGTTAGAATTGAAATCACACCAGAAGTTCAGAGAATTCTTCTTCTATAATCTTGAGCATATTTCTTTAGAGTTTAAGAAAGCTTTGAGTGTAGTGCAAGTTTTCTTCGAGTATATTCTCGCCCTACCAGTCGGAATACTCTTTTTTCTATGGTAAGGGGTATTATTCTTTTGTATTCATGAGAATTATTTTCTTTCAATACTCGTAAGAGTTATTA
Source organism: Panax quinquefolius (assembly GCA_020205615.1). Lineage (NCBI taxonomy): Eukaryota > Viridiplantae > Streptophyta > Magnoliopsida > Apiales > Araliaceae > Panax > Panax quinquefolius. Next base: position 107,268,820 of record CM035153.1, read on the forward strand.
TTCCATTCTTCATTATTATGTTGGAATAACCTGTTTATGTGAAGTACCGCATACATGGTGAAATTCTTCTATTATTCCATTCCTTATTATTATGTTGGAATAACCTGTCTATGCGAAGTACTATATACATGGTGAAATTCTTCTATTATTCCATTATTTATTATTACATTGGAATATCACCGTCATGCGTATTGCATTGACCTAGTTTCATTATTTATTATTACATTGGAATAACACATGCATGCGGTCTATCTCATGCATGGTGATTTCTGTTGTTATTCCAATCTTTATTATTCTGTTGGAAAATCCTGTCGGTGCAAATTTCGCCTGACCTAGTTCCGTTTTTTATTATTCTGTCGAAATATCCTGTTTGTGCGTTTACGCATGACTTGGTTCCATTCTTTATTATTCTGTTGGGAATAACCTGTCTATGCAGTCTATTGCACGCATGGTGAATCCTTCTGTTATTCTATTCTTTAGTATTCTGTTGGAATAACCTGTTTGTGTAGATTACCACATGCATGGTGAATGATCCTTTGTATTCATATCTTATTAAATTATGGAAATGATGCGCTACGTGGATTCTGCATGTGAGCGAAAATCCATTTGCAGTTTCATATATTCTATTATACACAATTGGTTAAAGCTTTGGCTTCTATATTCCTTGAAATTAGTGGAATATCCTGGATATTTGTGCTTCATCCAGTATCTTTTCGTGGAAATATTCTTCTGAGCATTCTTGAATTTTTCTCCACAAAGCAGTATCATGTTGACAATTTGGACATTATTGAGTTCAGGATAAATTAACTTATAAATCTTTAAAATTTATTCTTGAACTTGTTTTATTGAATTATTATGTCATTGTCATGATGAGTTATGTTGGTTATTATGTGAAAACATGAAAGTTTCTTAGAAATCACAAAGGGTTGAAAATCAGATTTTGGTGAAAATGAAATATGAAATTCAATTGACCATATCTCCTATTATATTTTGAATTTTTGAGTGTGGTTAAGTTCTAGAGTTAGATCTATGATTTTTCTAACTTATCCAAGTGGAATCACTGGAAAAGGTGTGGCAGATTTTCGTGTGGACTGATTTTAGCAAAGGAGTCAAAAACTGCAAAGTACCAAAAAGGCTATTGTCCAGAAATTTAAAAGGGCATTTTCGGCTACTTATTTTGTGAGAAAAATTTTGGCCTTTTGAGACATGAAAATATATCGTATAAAGTACTTCCTGTCCAAAAATGAGCTCATTCCGACTTAAAATGAGCAAGTTATGACTATTTCAATATTTAGGTTTTTCCGACGAAAAATGCTATAACCGGAGTTTTATAACTCCGATGACCATGAAATTTTAACTGGAAGCTCACGTTAAAATATGTAAGATCCTGCCAAGATTTTGAAATTTCTGGAGTTAAACTTGAGGTAGCTAATTTCTTAAGGAATTAATTAGAAATTAATTTTTGAAAAATACTTAAGGGAGTAGAAAAATTATAAAAAAATACTTGTTGTGTATGAAATATATGTATATATGTTTGGGAAAAGGATATAAAAATAACAAGTTGATTTGTTAATTTTTCATGAAAATGGTTTAGTTATGAACATATGAGTTAAATATGTTATGTGAAGTTGAAAAATTAGTAAATAGGATTTTATGGCTTGGAAATCCTATATATGAGTTAAATTATTTTTGATGAGTGATTTGATCATTGGTGATGAAATCTTATGAGTATGACATTTTTGAATGATTAAATGCATTATTTGGTAAAGTGTAAACAATTAAATTAAATTGTTTATAAGTTTAAGAAGTGATTAAAATATTGTTATAATATTAACAATATTAGATTATGAGTTATTTAAGTGATGGATAATACTTGGATAAATTTAAAGTCTTTAATATTTATCCTTGTTTTCGTTGGATTAATTCATATATTATTGTCATCATCCTCATGCTTATATTGTGATGAAAGTCATCTTTGGCTTACGTGTAGAGATGGACTTGGTATGATTATGACCAGGGATTATTCGGTATATTTATGACCGTAATGTGACGAATGATGTGGTAAAAATCCTCAGTGGCCTATAGTGAATTAATGGACATTTTTTGGTATGATTATGACTAGGGATTATTTGGTATAGTCATGACCATTGATAATTTAATGAATATCCTTGGTCCGTAAAGCAGGGATGACTCGATGATGTGATTTATTTATTAAGCCGAGTCTCAGCGATAAAAATTGATGAAAACATTTTAAATCATAGAAGATAGTAGATATCATGCTCTACTTGACTCTTTTAATGGATTGTTTATTCCGCTACAGTTAAACTTGATGTCTATTGTATTTTATCAGTTTAACATTGTTGAAGACTAATGATAATTTATTTTGCATTATTTTAGTCATAATATTTCTTACTGGGCTAGTTGAGCTCACCCCTTTTTTCCTTTGTTCTCAGTGAAATGAGAACGTGGCAAGGGACTAGTCGGGGAACGGAGTGACGGTCCAGATGATAGAATTAGTAGTCCTCACAATTCTGTTAAATAGTATGACAATAAATGTATTGAGGACTCCTTTGAGTGTGGATATTGTCTAGATGACAATATTATTATTAAAACTCTTAATTTATGTTTTGTCGTATTTTACACGACTGTTGTATTATTAGTTTGTATTTGTATTCAGTACCTTGTATCTGGCGACAAAAGATGGGTGATGTATACCAATTTTGGGGGCGTCACACGCGTTCTACGTGAAGAATATATAAAAAGAACCGCCGCATATGATACATCGATATTCTTGATCTGTTTTATTTTAATTTTTAATTTGGAAGAGTTGTAATTGGTTAAAACAATTCTGACTGGTGTCAGACGTATTATTCATTTAGTTTTACGTGTTTTTCATATTGGAACTAGGTTTTCACACTTTGAGAGATTTCCAATGTAGAACTAAGCCAAAAACTTCATATTTTTCTACTTCTTTTTTGGAATTTCAATCACTATGGAAAACTATTGTTTCTTTGCTGGATTTTAATACGAAATTGAACGTTACTATTGGATTGTAATCAACAATTGGGTTTGATCGATTCTATCCTTTCTCTTTCAATTGTTTGTTTATTATCCATGTATTGCTTTGATCCCATAATGGCTTTTGGTTCAGTCATGAACTAAACTCCATTATGGGATTCTAACGGATTTTAATATGTAGTTTAATTGATTGCTTGACTACTGGATTGTTTTACATATCATAAGGAATTTCTATCATGGTTGATTTTCATGCATGAATGATTGATCACCATTCATTTTAGTTACTTGTATGGAATTAAAAAATAACATGCGGGTATGGATTGTAATCATGATAGCATACGTATATGGGGCTATTTTGTGTAGCTTTGTATTTCGTGAATCAGATAGACATATACTGTTTCACCGTATGAGTTAAATAAGGGCTTGTGCTTAAATTCAATATGGTTGCAATTTCACATAGACATATAGTGATTTTGGTTATATTGATGATTACATGGTGTCTATTGCATGTGGATGTTGTGTAAGTAGGTCATAAGGCATTGAAAAATGGTTATGTCTACATTAGTGCCCTTGGCTACTTTCCTGTGATATGTGAACAATCTTGCATGATGGTGGTAATTAGATGAATAACTAAATGAAGTTAGGATCTCATTATTTCCAAATTTGATTTATTTCATTATTATTCTTATTTTAGTTGTTATTTGATTTTAAATTAATTTTCAATCATAATCATAATTATTAGTTTAAGCATATAAAAATAGTGATAGAGTTGATGCATAATAATTTGATTTAGCAACTTTCTTCGTGGATCGATACTCGACTTACTCTGTATTGCTTGTTGACACATATATACTTGCATGAGTTAGAGCTCTTTTGTTAGAACTAAAAAAAGAGGCAACAAGTTTTTGGCACCATTGCCGGGGAAAGGCGTTTAAATTTAAATAATTATCATCAATTTTAAGCTATATTGTATGACTTAGACAAATATAATCTTATCTCATTTCTATTCTTGTTTTTGTTTTGGTTTCAGGTACTTAAAGAATTTTTATGCACACACGATCGTCCAACTCAGAATTCACACCAGCATAGGGTAATATTAACGGAAGAGGTTGGAAAGCGAGTGTGCAGAGAAATTTGCAAGCACAGTTAGAGGGTACTACATCTAGTATGGCAGAAGAACAAAAAATTGATCAAAGAGAAGAGAATCGGGCTCTAAGGGACTATTCCATGCCGAATATTAATGGACTTCAGTCTAGCATAGTCAGACCTGCGATAGTAGCAAATACTTTTGAGATTAAACCGGGCACTATTCAGATGGTGCAGAATTCGGTACAGTTTGGGGGTGCTGCTACGGATGATCCGAATGAACACCTGTTGAGTTTTATTGAGATTTGTGATACATTCGGATACAACGGGGTGACAGATGATGCTATCAGACTTAGGCTGTTTCCATTCTCTTTGAGGGATAAAGCAAGAAGTTGGCTTCATTCTTTGCCTTCAGGGTCAATTACTATATGGGAGGACTTAGCACAGAAGTTCTTAGTCAATTTTTTCCCAATGGCTAGGACCGCGAAGATGAGGACAACTATCTCTCAGTTTGAGCAACAACAGGGTGAGTCCTTATATGAAGCATGGGAGAGATATAAAGATATGCTAAGGAAGTGTCCGCACCACGGTATGCCAGATTGGATGGTGATCAACACGTTTTACAATGGATTGGGATGGCAGTCGAGACCTATTGTAGATGCAGCTGCAGGAGGGGCATTATGGGCAAAGAGCTATGAAGATGCCTATAACCTTATCGAAACTATGGCAGCAAATGACTTTCAAAATCCTACGACTCGGATGCCACAGCCCAAGGTTGTAGATTTGTTGGAGGTGGATGCTATTACTCAGTTGTCGGCACAGATGGCAGCTATAGCGAAGAAAATAGATACATTGGCAGAGAGCAAGACGAAAACAGTTGCCGCCGTATGCGAGATTTGTGTAGGGTCACACTCCACGGATCAATGTGCTATTAGCTTCTGAGTCGATGACAAGATGCGGAAATTACGAGAAAAGATCAAGGACGGTTTAGAACATACAACCCCAATAACCGCACTCATCCAAACTTGGTTGGTCAAATAACCGAGGAATCAATGAGAATCGGTTTCGGTAGAATCAATAATTTCGATCCACGACCATCTCAAATTACGGTTTACACAAAACCACCGTTTCCACAAGGATTTTCAACAACAACAACATCATACTCCATCTGCACCTCCGCAAGAAAAGAAATCAGAAATGGAGGAGATGATGTTGAAGTACATGGCAAATACGGAGGTGATGATCAAAAGCCAAGCAGTGGCTATTAAAAATTTGGAAACTCAGATGGGGAAAATGGCGAGCATGCTTAACAACTGGCCCTAAGGTTCATTGCCAAGTAATACATAGACAAATCCACGAAGAGACGGGAAGGAACAGTGTCAAGTGATCACATTGAGGTCTTAGAAAAACATTGCAGGAACTGAGAGTCGCGCGCCCGCGCCATGTTGTACTTAGGAAGGCGGCGCGTGCCATGAATGAAGCGCAGAAAATGAAATCGACCGAATGTAAAGAAGATCTGGAAATTTCTGAGGTACAGCATGAAGAGAAAGATAAAGCATGTTCAAATGAGAGGCCTAAGAATACAGAACCACCAGTTCACCCTCAGGTTCCGTATCCGCAGAGATTGAATAAACAGAGGGAAGATAAACAGTTCAACAAGTTCTTGGAGGTCTTTAAAAAGTTGCAGATCAACATACCTTTCGCTGAGGCATTGGAACAGATGCTAAGATATACACAGTTCATGAAGGGTATATTGTCAAAGAAGAGGAGATTAGACGAGTTTGAAATAATGGCCTTGACAGAGGAATGCAGTGTAGTGCTTTTGCACAAATTACCTCCAAAGCTGAAAGATCCGGGCAGATTCACAATTCCATGCACGATCAGAAAGTTGAATTTCGATAAATGTTTGTGTGATCTTGGGGCAAGTATCAAACTGATGCCCTTATCATTGTTTAATCAGTTGGGATTGCCTGCTCCAAGGCCGACAAACATTTCGTTGCAGCTAGCTGACAGATCCATCACATATCCACGGGGAATTGTTGAAGATTTCTTGGTAAAGGTGGACAAATTTATTTTTTCGGCTGACTTCATCATCTTAGATTATGAGGAAGACAAAAGTATACCAATCATACTAGGGAGACCATTCTTAGCCACAGGAAGGACGTTGATAAACGTGCAGAAAGGGGAAATCACTATGAGTGTACATGATCAGGAGGTTACTTTTAACATCTTCAAGGCAGTTCCCAACAGATGAAGAAGAATGCTTTCGGGTTGATTTGGTGGATCGGGTTCTAAATGATGAAGTACAGAGTCTTGTGGATTATGAACCTTTGAGAATTATCATTGCTGAAAATTTAGAATTGGAGGATGCGGAACTCAAAGAACTTGTGAAAAATCTGGATACAACTCCACAATTCAGAAAATTTAGAACACCTGTCGATCCATTGACGAAAGCTGCAGGGGAGAAATGCCTACTCCAACTCAATGAGTTGGATGAATTCAGACTTCAAGCATATGAGAATTCAAAGTTATACAAGGAGAAGGTGAAGAAATGGCATTACCAAAAGATCATAGAGAGGACATTTGAACCGGGACAAAGGGTTTTGCTTTATAACTCCAGACTTAAACTTTTTCCCAAAAAACTGAAATTGAGATGGTCAGGGCCATTTACAGTGAAGACTGTCTTTCCACATGGTGCGATTGAAATATTTGATAAATTTTTGGACACGCCTTTTAAGGTGAATGGACAGCGATTGAAACATTACTTTGGTGGCGAGGTGGACAGACAAAGAGTCACCTCAATTCTTTCTTCGATATGAGATGCAGAGACAGTCAAGCTAATTGACTATAACTTAGCGCTGGATGGGAGGAAACCCATTATTCTATCTCTATTATTTTTTTATTTATTCAGTTTACATTGTTTTTATTAGTTCATCTTCATTTTCGGTGTGATAGAGTATTATGTTTTGCATAATTGAGTGTGTAGCTGAATTTATAGTGAGAGGTGTTAGATGTAGTATAGAGTTTAATTGGTCATTCCTGCTAACTCTGTATTCATGCCTTAACAATGTGTATTGATGTTTATGTAGGTATCATGGACCAAATTCAACAAGGATCTGCAATACTGGAATGAAAGTTAGCAGTACAGGGAGCAAGGTCGCGCGACTGCGCAAAGATAGTAGCACAAGACCGCGTGCCCACGCGTTATACATGCCAGACCAGGAGTGCCACTCGCGCGCCCGTGCCCCATGCCCATTGAAAGGACGCGCGGCCGCGCGCGACACAGGACAATAATATTTTTTTTAAGTTTAAAACGTGTTGTGGATTATTTGGTCTCTCACTTGACATAACAGAAGGCGCAATCACTTCCTCTCCCACAAACGCACGTCTCTCCATCTCTCCATAGTTATAACATGAAGCCATCAATCTCTCCTCGACTACCCACAATTCTTTACACGTTCAAATCTCAACCCATATTTCATAATTGCAGTATAAAGCTAGGGTTTCAAAGAGTGGTGATGTGAAATCAGTTTGGGGGTTACGCTTAATCTATTCATCAATTCTTATTCATTCTCAGGCAATTCATCTTCAGTTTATCTATCAAAGCAAATGGGTCCAAAGAGAGCACGATCTTCGTCTTCTTCATCATCATCTGCCTCTAGCAGTCAAGGGGAGGATGTGGTCGATTATAACAAATTTCTGAGTTTGGAAGCACAAACAAAGTATTATAGAATCATAGCCAAAACATTTGTGAAAGAAAGAGGATTCAAGCCTGAGAGACAAGATGGTCAGCTATGTGAAATGATTCAAGAGAGGGGATGGCTTGGATTGACTGCCACTCCTATGCCTATTCCGATGAGTATAGTCCGCGAGTTCTATGCCAATGCTAAAGTAACCATGAGCGGTCTATCTGTGGTTCGCGGAGTTGAAATCGATTACAGACCACCTACAATAAGGGAAATTTTTAGGATCATTGCCACACCACCGACAGGGGCTGCCAATTGGGTCGAAGGTGCACATTTGGAAATGGACATAGAATTTGTTATTGCTAAGTTGTGCGTGCCAGGCACGAAGTGGACTTATAAAGCCAGCACGAATCAGCCTCGCATATTCCCAGCCGTAGCCCTGAATCAATTTGTAAAGGCGTGGAATTTGTTCATATGTACAAAACTAGTTTCGTCTTCGCATCAACATGAGATCATATCAGAGAGGGAAATCATCCTGTGGGGAATAATTACAGGCAAATACATTGATGTGGGCCATCTAATTCACCAAAATATGTTGAAGTATCTGTGGGGAAGCACTACGGGGAGTATTCCCCACGCGTCAGTTATAGCTATGCTATGTGCTCATCAAGGCTTCCATTGGGACAATGAACAGATGTAGACCCCGAGTCAAGATATCACACATGCTACCATCGCCAAATTTGAGGATTGGGCAGGAGGTGTACCGCATCCAAGAGGACGCGGGTTTATCATTTAGCCCACATTTCCAGAGCCACCATCGCAGCCCTCTTAGCCGGATGACTCAGGCCCATTAACGCAAGCACCTGCTGCCCCTAGGGATCGCCAGCTCCGAAGGTTAGAACGTAAGGTTGATGCCATGTACGATAACTTCGCAGCGTTTGCTACGGGTCTCACGAGGTCCTTAGCGGAAGCATTTGCACAGCAGGGGACGATGCTCGAGTGGCCTCAATTCGGGACTATAGTGCCATATCTACGACCAGATTCACCACCCGAAGAGGGTGGTGTGGTTGAGCACTAGGGGAGTTTTCTTTAACCCCTTTACCTTCATTCATTGGGACAATGAATATTATAAGTTTGGGGGTATTGGGGTAGTAGTGTAGTTGCATTTAGTATGTGCATGTTTAGTTTCGCATGTTTAGTTTAAATTTTCATATATTTCGTGCATGTTTAGTTTACATTTGGCATAATAATAAAAATTTGCAGATTTTTTTTTTAGTTTTAGTCATTATTACTTGTGTTAGTATATGTTTAGTTGCATTTTATGTTTAGTGCATGTCTCACAAAGTCTAGCTTTATGCAAATTTTGTCTAGCCGATGATGATAGTGGCTTTTGAAGGATTTTTGAGTATTTTGGATAACATGAAGTTAGTTATAATGTTTTACACGATGAAATTCATAATGCTGTCTAAATGCTTTTGGTTTGCACTGTAGTGTTCATAATTACTTGTAGGCATAAGAATGATGTGTTGCATTGTTTAATAGAAAATGTGGTTTTAAAAAGAGAAATATGTGGAACATGGATTTAGACTGTGCAAAACATTGAGATTCAAACTGTGGGAAAATATGGTTATGCTATGTATAAAAAAAAGAATATAGTAATAACGTGGCTAGTCTTATTTCGGGGCCCTGGCTACTTGAGTAAGTATGCCCGTAGGGGTGTCTTAACACCTAGCGCCCTAAGGTCTTTCATGGTCTGAGAGTCGTTGGTTAAAAGCTCGCTAAGGGGTAGCAGTGTTTGCCTAATGGAATAAGGCATTACACAGTCATATGAACAAAAAAATGAAAAAAAATGAAAAAAAAGAAAAAAAAATAGTAATAAACATTGCGGGAAAGAGCTAAAATTGTCCTCGTCAGTAGCAATAAAGCAGTTAAGCCCATTGTTGAACCTTAGTTCATTTTAATATGTTAGAACAGTCTTCGTTGCATAAGTATACATGAGTCTTGATTTAGACTGTAATTTTCTGTTTTGAGCAGTTTAGCATGTGTATTCTTTGCTTAAATCATGTTTTGGTGAACACAACACACACACACAACATCTTTATAACATATATGAATTATCTAAGTGTATGATATTATGCCTATAGTTTGGTTTGAATTTGTATTCTTGAATATGGATAATCTGGTGAGGCATTTTGGACTGAAATTCTGTTAGAGCTGGAACAATGTGAGACTCATTTGCATCATGATTTAGTTGCATAGTAATGTAGTTGCATTTTCATTGTTTATGTTGTATGCATTGCTTGAGGGCAAGTAATAGTTCAAGTTTGGGGGTATTTGATAAGTGGGTTTTATACTTACTTATTGGATATCAATTCACGCGAACTATGCCCATCTCAAGTACATTTTAGTGTATTTTTAGTTGCATTTCGTAATATTTTTCATTGCATGTATTGAAAACTCCTTTTGTGACTGGCCCAAAATAGGTCCAATCCATCCAACCTATTCTGAGTAGCCAAATACATGGTACAGAAAACAACCACAACTTTATTCCTACAATTATCGTGTAAAATACAACAACACATATACTGTGAGTTTTAATACCAACTTTGACTCTTGTCCCAACTATGGACATCACCTCACATTGATACATTACATAAACGTACAGTCAATAACTGTTTTAGAAATTAAAATCATTGGGAAGTGCTCAATGAAACCTTCGTACATAGGAGGCCATGAATCTAAGTTATGATAGATATCATATGTCCAGAGAATTATCCTTGGTTGACCCAATAGACCCCAAAGAAAAATGAGAAGATTACTATCATGTTCTTTCCAATGGTGAGCCTTCTCTTGACATATAACTATCTCCACTGTCTCCAGTTGAAAATTATATTTCAAATAAACTCCAAGATCATATAGGTAGTGCTCGTAAATATACTCAGCAATTGGATGTGCACAACCCTGTCTTACGATAACACAAGATTTTATGTCATTAGACATCATGTATGATAGTGGCAAAACACCCTTCCAAAGTTGGGTTCACCTCACCCTATTGTTGTTCACCAGAATTAATTATTAAGGGATGTATAATATACGATACACACATCTTAGGTCCTCAATACAATATATATTGTATGTCATGCCATTTTATAATGTGTTGAGAAACTTTGACAGTCTCGGACCACCACACTATTCCCCTGTTATCCTCGCTCGACCCAGCTACACTCTTATTACCTGAAAGAAATTGTGAAGTAAAAGGGTGAGCACAACTAGCTCAGTAAAGAATATTATGACTAAAGATAATTAAATTATCAGTAGCCTTCATCAGTAATAAATCAAAGATTTAGAATATATGGTAGATGATAAAACTTTTTAACCATAATTGCAGCGGAATGAGCAATCCATTAGAAGAGTCAAATAGACCATAAAGTCTATTATCTTCCCCATGTTAAAAGTCCACTAACAATGCTTTAACCCTGTACCATTAATCAATAGATCCTGTTCACAGTCATGTGAATAACTCATAATCATAATTGTAGTTCTAATTTTCTCTTCTCATCCAAAACGAAGATATTTTTCATCACAAGTCTTTAACTGAAACATCAAAGATCATGGTTATACCAAATCATAGTTCCTGTTCATAATCATACTAATAAGTTCATCTTTGCACTACGGGCCAAAAATATTCATTAACAGTTCATCTTTGCACTACATGCCAAAGATATTCAACAACATATCATATTTGCACTACGGGCCAAAGATATTCAACAACAGGTTATTTTTGCACTACACGCAAAAGATATTCATCAACAATTTATCTTTGCACTACATGCCAAAGATGTTAATATTTCAAAGAAATAGATAATCATTTCAGAATTTATATAAACCATAATTATAAGCATGTTGATCAATTCACCTTTGCACTTAAGCTAAAAATATTCAATTGTAAATTCAATTGTCATGATCATACCAGTCAACAATTCATCTTTGCACTACTAGCCAAAGAGAACCCATAGTCACGATCACACCAATAATCTACCCATCTTTACACTTACATTAAAGAGAAATTTCATCACCGGGATTATAAAAATGTTATATATGATAATAAAAACAATATGATCAACAACTGCATTTAATTTCAAGAGTAAGATTCATAAATCAATGATAATTTGGTCAGAAAAAGAAACCAATCTTGTCGTGAATAGTAACTCATTAATAGTAATTCATGAATAGTAACCCCGATATGAAAAAGGTAGAAATTTCACAATAAAATTCATACCAATATTTCGGTATAATGATATTGAAAGAATAACATTTCTTAAACTTATAAACAATTTATTTAAATTGTTTACACTTTATTAATTAATGCATTTAATCATCTTAAAATGCCAAACTCATAAGATTTCATCACCAATAACCAAATATCTCATCACAAACCTGCATATACCTCATATAGGATTCTCAAACCATAAAATCCTATTTTCCAATTTTGTTACTTCACATAAGATATTTAATTCATTTACTCATAACTAGTCCATTTTCATGAAAAATACCAAATCAAATTACAAAAAAATTTCTTTTAAGGATTTAGCGAATATAGTCTCATATTGAACATATATTTTTCTCGAATTTTTAAAATTCATTTATTATTTTTCATATGGCCAAAACTGCCGAATATTTAGACATTTATCATAAATTGTACTTTTATCCAAAAATTCCGAAATTAACAAGGTATACTAATATTATATTGATGTACTCCCAATAAAAATTTCATCAATTTTGGAGTTAACCAAAAGGAGTTATAAGAGTTTACTTTTGAAATAGTATCTTCCCATAAAATTCATAACTCCTAATCTATACATCCAAAAATCACCATTTTTGGACACAATCAAGAAAACTCATCAAATTATCATTTTAAATTTTTCTAGAATTTTTGAAGGTTTAGAAAAAGTAAGAAACTGAAAAACATAATAACCCTTAAAAATCCCTTACCTCAAAAGAGCAGTACTTCTGACTGGAACATCGGATGTAAAGCCGAAGGAAACTTGCACTGAATAGAAATTCTCAAAGTATCTAAATACTCACCAAAATATGGTCGATAATATATAGATAGAAAACTTATGTTTCCGGTGTGATTTTCAATTGTAACTTAGCCCTCTATTTATAGGAAAATGTTAGCACGCCGAAGTAGACTTGACCTGCTACCTGATGGCTTTACCTGCTACTATTTCCACCCACCACATTTGAATTAGAATTTCAGCACATTTCTTCACCAACCATAGGTGGGGACCACACATTCTAAAATTTTCCACCAAAATAATAAATTCCAAAACTTCAACAATTTCTGAACCAGTCACCTCTTAAAATTCATAACAATTTATATGTTCATTTTTAACGGTTCATAATTTGTGGACTTATACTCAACTTATATATGTATAACATATCCAAAATTCACAACGATCCAACTTTCGGATTAAAAATTATAACTCACGCAATATATCACAAGAACACTGGTTTGATTTTTACTACCTCCTTTTTGACAAAAAATACTGATAAAACACCTCAACATTAATTCCTTCAATTAGAACAACATAACTAAATCATTCATTTATATCCGCATCAAATAAATATTTCCTTATCAATAATTAATTATTCACAAATAATATTACAGAATCACAATAATGACAACCAGACAGTTCCTAGGAAAGATGGGGGCTTTCAGATAAGGATTTCTCCTTCTTGGTAGCCAGTAATTAGGTGACCAAACCTCTCATTGACAGAACTTTCTAGACATTGCCAATAATGCTATCTAATAATATTATTCAAATAATATGAATTATTTATCTGATAATGGGAAATACTGTGCATTGACAATTATTGAAACAATAATAATATAAAATATCAACGCAGATAATTATTGAATCAATAAAATAGAATATTGAGCAGTGATTACCGTAATAATTATTGAGTAGTGCCTTCTTACGTAAGAATCAATAATTCAAAAATATTGTGCAATTGTGTCTTCGTGCAACCACGCATATTCTTCGTATTTTAAATTTGGGTATTCCAACGATTGTTCGGTAACTACTGTAGTTATTTATAAAACTCAAACTTGTCATTTTCTTCATCAAGCAGTTATTACATTATGGGCCCACAAATGATTGCGCTTTCGCATTGAATATTCCCACAACAACAAGAATATTCCACAACCAAACAAATATTCCCCGACAGAAATGAGTATTTTATAACCACTTGCGTATTTTGAAAATTTTACATATATCACCCTTAACTTTAAACTTTTATCAATTTAACCATTTACTGAATAATAATTATAAGAAAAATTGAATACTTTGATTTCATAAAATTCGGGGTCTTACAATCTCCCCTCCTTATGAAATTTCGTCCCCGAAATTTACGTACCTGGTATTTAAAAGAGTTGAGAATACCTTGCATTCATTTTCAAATTCCATCTTCCCTGTCATCGTGATTTCTCCATTGCTCATCTCCTGTATTTTAGATATCATTCAAGAATACAACTTCAAAACAAAGGTGAATTGACATATCACAATTTGTCAACTTAAGTAAGAAAATTCTGCTTAGGTAGGACACACACTAGCGAAGGATATTACTCATCTCTCCCTTCCTAGTTCTAATCCTGGATCTCCTCCAGAGATCATATCCCTAAGCTCTGATACTAAATGTGACGCCCCCAAAATAAGTCCAATCCATCCTACCTATTCTGAGTCGCCAAATACATGGTACAGAAAACAACCACAACTTTATTCCTACAATTGTCGTGTAAAATACAACAACACATATACTGTGAGTTTTAATACCAACTTTGACTCATGTCCCAACTATGGACATCACCTCACATTGATACATTACATAAACGTACAGTCAATAACTGTTTTAGAAATTAAAATCTTTGGGAAGTGCTCAAGGAAACCTTCGTACATAGGAGGCCATGAATCTAAGTTATGATAGATATCATATGTCCAGAGAATTATCCTTGGTTGACCCAATAGACCCCAAAAAAAAATGAGAAGATTACTATCATGTTCTTTCCAATGGTGAGCCTTCTCTTGGCATATAACAATCTCCACTGTCTCCAGTTGAAAATTATATTTCAAATAAACTCCAAGATCATATAGGTAATGCTCGTAGATATACTCAACAATTGGATGTGCACAACCCTGTCTTACGATAACACAAGATTTTATGTCATTAGACATCTTGTATGATAGTGGCAAAACACCCTTCCAAAGTTGGGTTCACCTCACCCTATTGTTGTTCACCAAAATTAATTATTAAGTGACGTATAATATACGACACACACATCTTAGGTCCTCAATACAATTATATATTGTATGTCATACCGTTTTATAATGTGTTGAGAAACTTTGACAGTCTCGGACCACCACACGATTCCCTTATTATCCCCGCTCGACCCAGCTACACTCTTATTACCTGAAAGGAATTGTGAAGTAGAAGGGTGAGCACAACCAGCTCAGTAAACAATATTATGACTAAAGATAATTAAATTATCAGTAGCCTTCATCAGTAATAAATCAGAGATTTAGAATATATGGTAGATGATAAAACTTTTCAACCATAGTTGCAGCGGAATGAGCAATCCATTAGAAGAGTCAAATAGACCATAAAGTCTATTATCTTCTTTATGTTAAAAGTCCACCAACAATGCTTTAACCCTGTAACATTAATCAACAGATCTTGTTCACAGTCATGTGAATAACTTATAATCATAATTATAGTTCTAATTTTCTCTTTTCATCCAAGACGAAGATATTTTTTATCACAAGTCTTTACCTGAAACATCAAAGATCATGGTTTTACCAAATCACAGTTCATGTTCATAATCATACTAATAAGGTCATCTTTGCACTACGGGCCAAAGATATTCGTTAACAGTTCATCTTTGCACTACATGCCAAAGATATTCAACAACAGGTCATCTTTGCACTACACGCCAAAGATATTCATCAATAATTCATCTTTGCACTATAGGCTAAAGATGTTAATATTTCAAAAAAATACAAAATCATTTTAGAATTTATATAAACCATAATATTAACCATGTTGATCAATTCACCTTTGCACTTAAGCTAAAAATATTCAATTGTAAATTCAATGGTCATAATCATACCAGTCAACAATTCATCTTTGCACTACTGGCCAAAGAGAACCCATACTCACGATCACACCAATAATCTACCCATCTTTACACTTAAGTTAAAGAGAAATTTCATCACCGGGATTATAAAAATGTTATATATGATAATAAAAACAATATGATCAACAACTACATTTAATTTCAAGAGTGAGATTCATAAATCAATGATAATTTGGTCAGAAAAAGAAACCAATCTTGTCGTGAATAGTAACTCGTGAATAGTAATTCGTGAATAGTAATTCATACCAATATTTTGGTATAATGATATTGAAAGAATAACATTTCTTAAACTTATAAACAATTTATTTAAATTGTTTACACTTTATTAATTAATGCATTCAATCCTCCTAAAATGCCAAAGTTATAAGATTTTATCACCAATTACCAAATACCTCATCACAGATATGCATATACCTCATATAGGATTCTCAACCCATAAAATCCTATTTTCCAATTTTGTTACTTCACATAACATATTTAATTCATTTACTCATAACTAGTCTATTTTCATGAAAAATACCAAATCAGTACAAACAAATTTTCTTTTCTTGGATTTAGTAGAATATAGTCCCATATTGAACATATATTTTTCTCAGAATTTTTAAAATTCATTTATTATTTTTCATATAGCAAAAACTACCGAATATTTAGACATTTATGATAAATTGTACTTTTATCCAAAAATTCCGAAATTTACAGGGTATAGTGATAGTATATAGATGTACTCCCAATAAAAATTTCATCAATTTTGGAGTTAACCATAAGGAGTTTTCCAGAATTTTTGGAGGTATGGAAAAAGTACGAAACTGAAAAACATAATAACCCTTAAAAATCCCTTACCTCAAAAGAGCAGTACTTCTGACTGGAACATCGGATGTAAAGCTGAAGGAAACTTGCACTGAATAGAAATTCTCAAAGTATCTAAATACTCACCAAAATATGGTCGATAATATATAGAGAGAAATCTTATGTTTCTGATGTGATTTTCAATTCTAACTTAGCCCTCTATTTATAGGAAAATGTTAGCACGCCGAAGCAGACTTGACCTGCTACCTGATGGCTTCACCTACTACTATTTCCACCCACCACATTTGAATTAGAATTTCAGCACATTTCTTCACCAACCATACGCCCACGCATTCTAAAATTTCTAAACCAGTCACCTCTTAAAATTCATAACAATTTCTACGTTCATTTTTAACGGTTCAAAATTTGTGGACATATACTCAACTTATATATGTATAACATATCCAAAAATCACAATGATCCAACGGCCGGATTAAAAATTATCTCACAAAATATATCATAAGAACACTAGTTTGATTTTTAATACCTCCTTTCCGACAAAATATACTAATAAAACACCTCAACATTAATTCCTTCAATTATAACCACATAAATAAATCCATCATTTATATCCGCATCAAATAAATATTTTCTTATCAATAATTAAATATTTACAAATAATATTATAGAATCACAATAATGATAACCAGGCAGTTCCTAGGAAAGAGGGGGCTTTCCGATAAGGATTTCTCCTTACTAGAGCGCAATTAGGTGACCAAACCTCTGCTTGACAGAACTTTCTAGACATTTCCAATAATGTTATCTAATAATATTATTCAAATAATATGAATTATTGATCTGATAATGGGAAATATCTTGTAAATGACAATTATTGAAACAACAATAATATAAAATATCAACGCATGACAATTATTGAATCAATAAAATAGAATATCAATAAAGAATTACTGTAACAATTATTTTTGTAGTGCCTTCTTCACGTAAGAATCAATAATTCAAAAATCTTTGTGCAATCTGGTGCGTGCTCTTTGTGCAGCAACCATGCATATCTTCGTATTTTAACCACCTGGTATTCCAATAGTGTTAACGGTAACTACTACGTCGTTATTTATAAAAACTTAAACTTGTCATTTTCTTCATCCGACAGAAATGAGTATTTTATAACCACTTGCGTATTTTGAAAATTTTACATATATCACCCTTAACTTTAAAATTTTATCAATTTAACCATTTACTGAATAATAATTATAAGAAAAATTGAATACTTTTATTTCATAAAATTCGAGGTCTTAAACCTTTGGTGTAAAAGTGCAGGAAATGACATAACTTGGCAATGGTAGATGGCATGAGGCTAATGAAGCATGACGCAATGAACAATTAGAGATATGCAACTGAGGATAGATGTAGGAAGAATGGCATGACAAAGAAGCAATAGCAGGAGATAGAGCAAAGAGCAAAGAATGAAGAGCATAGAAGTTAACATCGCAGGTAGCGCCATTAAATAAAGCTTTTATATCAGCGCCTTGCGTGATCACCCGGCTTGACCAATTTTGAAAACGTGGGCCCACACGAAGAATATAAAGGGGGAGGGCGCGCCCGCGCGTGACATCTGATGCTATTGATCTGTTTTATTTTAATTTTTAATTTGGAAGAGTTGTAATTGGTTAAAACAATTCTGACTGGTATCAGACGTATTATTCAGTTAGTTTTACGTGTTTTTCATATTGGAACTAGGGTTTCACACTTTGAGAGATTTCCAACGTAGAACTAAGCCAAAAACTTCATATTTTTCTACTTCTTCTTTGGAATTTTCAATCATAATCATAATTATTAGTTTAAGCATATAAAAATAGTGATAGAGTCGATGCATAATAATTTGATTTAGCAACTTTCTCCGTGGATCGATACTCGACTTACTCTGTATTGCTTGTTGACACATGTATACTTGCATGAGTTAGAGCTCTTTTGTTAGAACTAAAAAAAGAGGCAACAATTTCACAGTCAAACTATGTCAGAAAGAAGATTCAACCGGTTTCTAGAAATTCCAGAAATCAAAAATCGTGACCAGATGGTCTACTTTGACCATCCACTACATTTAATCAGTTTATGATTTGAGTAATATAAAGACACTGATCTAAAGTCCACATAGCAGGCTACAACATAGATACAAAAACATCATCAATACACATAAGACCTGACAGTTATGGGTTATTGAAATTCTTATCAGACGCGTTTAAAGGATTTCTGGGTTACCCAGAAATCACTTAGTCATGGTTGGTCAACCGACTTTGACCAAGAATAACTTTCAATCCATCCATTATTTGGTCCTGATTCAAACTTCAGAACAAAGACCTCATGACATACTATAACCTTAATCCTTCAAATAAGAAACATAAACAGGCAAGGGTTTACAGTGTCTGACATTTGACTGTCAGACACAAAAACAACAATTTCCATATTCTTGAAATCTTCAAATCTGAGCTTATAGATGTAATAGATCTAACATCTATCAACCCAGATCATTAATTAACACCTTATACAACATATTATAACATAAAAACACAAGATCTAACATAGCTTTAGAGATCAAATTTCTTGGTTAGGGTTTATACCTTTATGCATCAATTCTTGATTCTTGGCTTCTGTTTTTGCTATGGGTGTTAGTGGGGCTCAGTTTGGGACTGATCTAGCAATAAATTTCGTGGGGTTGGGAAAATGGAAGACTTGGTTGGGAGTTTATGTACAAAAGAGGCTAACAAATGACATTTCTCTCTCCTTAGATCTATATATCATGTGATACAATGCACATAGCTGAGATTGGCGGCAAGAATTGGCTGAGGTGTTGATAAATAAGTCACATTGTCAACATTAGTAGGTCACCAACTAAAGCTTTAGCTAGATTTACAAGTAAACTTCAATTATGCACAAGGGGTATAATAGTCATTAGCCTTATGATTTTAATGGCAAAGTTGTAACATGGCAAACCCTTACGGTTTAATCCTAAGGTTTGGCACAAAAGTTGTAAAATTTCTAATTAGGGTTTATAAAAATAAATTTTTGTTTCTAAAAATACAAAATTATGGTTTCTTAATTAATTAGGTTTCCTCATTACATAGACTTGAAAAATAGGTTTAGATTTTACTAATTATCATTAAGCGTGCCAAATTAATAATTAGGGTTTACCGATCTAGCAATTAGGGTTATCAATATATAATTAGGGTTTTGAATAATTATGGTTCTCCCTAATTAGGGTTAATTTCTATAATACCGGTCGTCAATCACATTATCGTGATTACATAACGACTTAACAAATTCTTAAAGTCGTAAATGACTTTCGCATTAGGGTTTCAAATCAATTAGGGTTTAATAGCTTAAAACTAGGCATTTCTAATTTGTAGAAATTAGCGTTTCTAATTATTAATATTTCTAAATATTAATTAGGTTTTACCTAATTAATTATTATACAATACACAACATAAATCATATAACATAGTTATATAATAGCCTCGAACTCATAATTGAGTTTCAGATTAGGGTTTCCATTTAGCAATTAGCTAATTATTATTTAATGTTCCTAATTTTAGAAATTAGGGTTTTAATTTACAGTTAGGGTTTCCTATAATTAGGGTTTTATTGATTAACATTAATATTTATTCTAAATATCATTAATCACCTGACACAGTGACTTAACAGATTTTAAAGTCTCATTTGACTTCTAAACTAGGGTTTATTAGTAATACGAGGGTTTTCAAACACTGCACCAAAATTGAGCAATCATTAACAATGCGTACATACAGTACATATTTATAGTACTGAAATAAATATAATATTATAATAATATTCTCATTCCTTATTAAAATTCCAGAATTAGGGTTTGGATTGATATCGATATATCTTCAGACATATACCTTTATTAATTAAGTTAAAATAATTAACTTAATTAATATAAATTAAATTCATATACTAAAATAAAATAATTATTATAATAATTCTATAATCATTTCATATATTATTTAAATAATATAAAATCATATTTTCATGGAAAATAATTAATAAAAACATTTCTTTTATAAAATTAATTTTTATAAGAATATAAGTTATAATGATCAATAATTCTAAAATAAAATTATTTGTAATCATTCATGTAATAAATATATTTTATATTTATCACATAAATACATATGCTTTATCTTCTACATATCCTCAACTTTAAAATAAAATAAAAAATTATACGCAAAATTTTTAATTTATTTATATAGAAAATATCGGGTTATTACAAGCTTGATCTTTATGGGATCCTTAAGTTTTTCTACTCGTACGCTGAAAATATTTTTCATTTAAAGTAAGTGTGAGCATTCAATTGCCCAGCAAGTCATAGTAGTTGAACTAACAACTTCAAGAATTCAAACATTCCTTTAGAACTTCGATAACCGAACAAAGGTTATGAAACAGCTTGAATAATAGGAATAATCTCGATTCCTATCATTTTAAAACATTAGTCACATTAGCTTTGAAATAATTTCATTCTTTTACCTTTTTCATACACATTTTGTCCGGCTAGAATCAATAGCACAGACTTAACAATAACGACTCATGTATACACATGACATTCTCATATTGAACACTGTCTTTCACAGTAAGTTAGATCGGTTGCCAGCTTCGTATATACCTTCTCTCTCTAAAGGAATTGTTTAGCCCAACTCCCATATGTCAACCATCAAAGATTACGATTGCACCACAACCTAAACTTATCTTAACTTATCTGAACCATTAAACTATAATGTTTGTTAAGTCAATTTCTTATTCCTTATGGCTTTCTGGCAATTAAATGCCATACCCCAGGATTCATTCTTTATTATTTAAGTCATATAGTCTTTTGTATACTCAAGATGATCATTCAAGTTAATCATTAACTCGTCTTCTTTACGTTATACGTCATTTTTTTTTAATTTAGTTCTTCACCATTCACACGTTTAATCATTTTTCTTCATTACCCTACGGTAAAACCATACAGGAGGTGTAGGTTCTACCGGTTTAATATTCTTGTACACTCAACCTTCACGTTAGTTAAAGTGTTTAACGATTATATTTCATTCTAACGTTCGCTATCCGACCCACATTCGGCTTTCATTAATCTTATTACTGTTCGTTATGGCTTTATTGATAAATCATATATTACTTAATACTTTCGTTATCCATTACATGAACCCCACATTCATTATTCTTTCTTAATGTCGAAGCCATACTATTCGTTGTATGCTAAGACCGATCGTTCATCGTAACAGCGTTGCGTTCACCTTCTTTGTCTTTTAATCTCGTTCAATCTTTTCGTTCAACCTTTACTAAAGGTTTAAGTCACTTGATTAAGTGTTACTTTAGGTGAACAATATGTTCTTTATCTTCCCTTACATTTTCCCCAAGAGTTGATCAAGAGTTGAGCAATTAAAAGCTCTTCTCCTGGGTGCGGGTTTTTGCGTCTTTGGATCCTTCTTATTCCTCAAGGCCGCAAAGACTTCCATACCGGTGTTGGAGGGTTGTCGCTGCGGCGCCACCCTCCTTCTTCTTTCTTGCGCTGCAGTGCCATTTTATAGTGCCTTCTTCCCTAAGTCGGTGCTGCTCTGTGCCATTGGCCCCATAAGGCATGATCCGGGCATTGCAGGTGCGAGCCCTAAACTCAGAAAATTTTTCTGAAGTGTTGGAAAATGTTTGAGACGCTTACTTCAAAATCTCATAACTCCTTCGTTATAACTCAGAACGAGGTTGTTCCAAAGCTATTCTCTTCCTTATCTTACGTACTTCAATTTCCCTCAGACAGAAATTACTTCTGAATCCATTATCTTGCCATTCAATTGGCATAATCTTCATCATTCGTTCGTTTTACGTTATTAACGTTCTTCGTTTGTTCATTCGTAATTCGGTCATCCGAACTCAGAACCCGTTCGTTCTTGAGTCCACGACTCACGTTTTCTACATTCTCTTATATTATTATGAAACCCTACATGTTTGGATTCATTAACATACTTTCTAGTTCTCGTTTATCTTTTACAAAACTTTTGCCAAAACTTTGTTATAGCAAAGTTTAATCCGTTCTTCATGAACGTTTCTATCGTTCCTAACCAAGCAATAAGCAACTAACTTATACACGATGGTTTTAAACTTGTCCATCAATAACAAATTATACCACGATGGTTTTAAATTTGTCAACCAACAACGTTCTTCGTGTTCTTCGCGTGTTCTTCCGCGTTCTTCATTTTTAATCGATATTTTGATTACGATTTCACTTTTTCTTGGAATTCAGTGTTATAAAACACCATTCCTTACTAATTTCACCGAATCATTCATATGATTCATTCGGATCATTCAAATTCATTACCAAACTTATATTTCCTTAAGAAATTTGTAAACTAAACTTCTAATTCTTATTTCTTCATTTTCTCATGATTTCAACCATAAGAAAATCATTCTTAACATCTATTAGTTCTATTTTCATTAAGTTATGTTTTGAACATATAAAAACTAAAGAAAATATTACTTAGAAGTTAGGTTTTGGATTACCTTTCTTTTTTATTTTTCTTCCTTTAGACAAAGCCGACGATTAGCTAGCTTTTCTATTTCACGATCACCTTCGATCCGAGCATCCATGCTCTTTCTCTTCCTTCTTCTTCTTCACCAAGCTCTCAAGCTTTCTCTCTCTCTCTCAAAGTGTTGGTTGAATTTCAAAAAAATTAACTAACACTTCTCTTATATAAATTTTCAAAGCTAGGGGCAAAATAGTCATTTTGCCCCTAAATTACTATTCCCACCTCCTTACTCCACCTTTTTACTATTCACGAAGCTTCTCCTGGAAGCTTCATGCTTCCGTCTTAAGCAATTCGTCTGACAGTTGAAAAAAATGTGATTCTCGGAATCAAAATATTTTTGGATATTTCGTCTTTCCTTTACCGATTAACTTTTACGCATTTTTCGGATCATCGAAAAAGTGAAAAACACTTTTTAACATTAAGCGTTTTTCATCACATTTTCCCCTAACATAGTTAAACGAATGAAAAGTACATAACAGTTTTTTTTTATCATTTTTATTTCGTCCGATTTTTGCACGTTTTTCGAGAAAAACTTTTATCGGGTTACTTAACTTTTTACGATATAATATCATCAGATCTTTTGACGGAATGTCATTTCGACATACCGAACTCTTGGAAAGGCTTATGTTATTCAAACCCTAACCTTGAGGGTTTTGTTGGGTGAATTGTAACATTCCAGAATTTTAAATTGTAATATTAAATATTTATTGAATTATATATGTATTTAATGGATGTGTTTATTTTTAAATAAATAATTGTTTAATTTGATTTGATATAATGTGGTTAATTATTATTTTTTAAATAAATAATTAATGAGTTAAGGAAATTATTATTATATTGATATTTCAATTTGATGGTTAATTATTTGTATTGAGTTATGTGATTAAATGAATTATTCAATAAATTGTTATTAGAATTAATTAAATTAAGTATGAAAACTTAATTAAATAAAGTGTGATAAATAACTATATTATAAAGGAGTTATTAATATAAATTAAAAGGGTTTAATTTTGTTTTTACCAAACAAGGCTTAATATATTAATAATTTTAAAATTAAAGGGTTTTGCCAAACAAAACTTTATGGCTAATTTCTAATTTTTGAATTTAAATAAAATAAATTAAAATATAATATTTATAGAATATCGTTAGATTTATGGCGATGTTTTATTAAGTGTGTGGCGTATTAAGGATTAGCGTTTTAGTTTTTCGTATTATAGTTATTAGTTTGGTTTCTTTTTAGGCATTCTAGTTCTTTGAGAAAAGAGAAGAGAGTTGAGAGAGAATTGAGAGAGAAGATGTGAGGAATTGGGAGAATCTTAAGAATCTTTGCGACAAACTTCGATTGGTGATAGCAAGAATTTCAAGCAAATTAAAGGTATTTTACATAACCTTAGTATGGTATATATATACATATGCATATTTGTGTTCACGGCAAAAACTATATGCTCTGTGAATTCCATATTCTTGAATTGTAGGTATACAATGAATTGTGGGGATTATTCATGTTGGTGAGGTTTTAGTTGGGTTATAAACAAGAAATTATTTTCTTAACATATAGATATGATTGTATGCTAGATTAAGTCTACAAGAAGAGAAATTTGTTTTTATAGTGAATATATATAAGAACATAGTTTGAATATAGGTATGAATGTATATATATGATTGTGAACTAATGGTGAAATTTAACTGTGCTTATGTTAATTAGCTTGTTAAGAATTACAGAGAATGTAGTTGAAAGGAATCAATTTGATGTATAATATGAATTACGGTGTTAAACTTTGTCAAACAATGTCAATAAAGGAATTTGGTTTTTAAAAAATATTGGCTTTCAAGGATTTAAGTTTTCTAAAATTTTTGTTTAGTTGTTTAAATTGGTACATATATGCTTGGTAATATTTATGTGTGCTTTACATGGATTACACATGTTAATTGGTGTTAGAAATTAAGACATAGTAGCTTGGTTTTGTTTCTAGTTTTGGGTGTTCTGTAATTCGGAGCCCCAGCGCGCCAAATTCATGCCCCAGTGCTGAAATTCGCACCTCAGCACCAAAAATAGGCCAGAACTTCGCGCCCCAGCACTGAAATTTGCGCCCCAGCGCTGGAATTGTAGCCTGGGTCGGACAGTTTTGACCTCCTATATTAAAACGACCATAACGTTTTCATACGAACTCCGATTGAGGTGATTCAAGATGATTCGAAACGAGGAAGAATAGTCCTATAATGTTTATGCTTTAAGGTTTTTAATTTAAAATCGTTATGAAGGGTCAAAATGGCCATCTTTAGGACTGTTGTGTATTTGGAGCCAATCGGAGGCGGCGCTTGGATGTGAATGCAAGTGCAATCCTTTGTGTGTTAGTATAAATTAATGA
Organism: Panax quinquefolius; assembly: GCA_020205615.1. Classification (NCBI taxonomy): domain Eukaryota; kingdom Viridiplantae; phylum Streptophyta; class Magnoliopsida; order Apiales; family Araliaceae; genus Panax; species Panax quinquefolius. The sequence continues at coordinate 107,294,561 of CM035153.1, forward strand.
TAACTTGTTGGACATGTAATAGGATGTTGTATCAAGTTGTTAATGTGTATGTGGTGCAATGAAATGATCACTTAAGTAGTTGTAATAAATCTAAAAAGTATTGTTCATGAAAAGATGTGATGTTGTTTAAACTTAAACTTAGTTAGTAGCTATACTAAAAGTAAAAAAGCAACTCATGAAGGTAATGTTAGTGTAACTAATGTGTATTGTCAATACCTATGGTATGTGTAGGACTTGTGGTGAACGTGAGTAGTGATTGTTTAACCTACGCACGAGGCAAGTTCTTTAACTCTACTTTTATAATTGTGCAAGTATCTAAACTATCTTTGAGCAAGTTTTCCTAACTCTAAGCTTTCTTTGTGCAAGTTTCTTAACCCTAATTATATCGTGCAAGCTCCTAAACCTTATCTCTTGATTTTGAGCCAATCTTTAACTTGTTAATTAGCATGCAAATTTCTACATTCTAACACACTAATGTTGAACAAGTTTTATCATTCAACTTATTATTTGTTATGCATGCTTAAGATTCAACTCTAAATAAGGTTTTAACCTCAGCTTAACATTGTTCAAACAAGGTATGTTACCTTATTCAATACTTATGCTCTTAGATTATTCCTAAAGCATGACCTTAGTACACAATGTTGATTCACTTATGAATTATTCTATAGCATAATGTTATTACAGTTTTATTCAACTTATCCTTAGTTAATGTTCGTAAACTCTAAATTACCTTGAAACTTATCCAACCCAAACTTACTATTGTGCATACTTGTACTCTAAATACTGAGATGAATAACCCTATTATTAGGGATTTACGCTTAGCGTTGAAATGTTTGTGCACAATACATTGTACGAAGGGCTGATCCCCCTAAGTACGAGGAGTCCTTATAGTCTTATGACTATTAAAGTTGGAGTTGAAAGATTACTCGCAAATATGGACATAGTTCGTGGTCTTAGGACCCTCAGTTATATATTTCAGAATGTTGATAGACCATATTGTTCATTTCTATTGAGCCTTTTATTTGGAAGTTGTAAGATTTTCATTCATTGTTGTTTCAAGTAAGCTTTGTTTGCTCACTCTTGCTTATATAACTATTACAGTTAAAGATTAGAAAGTTAATGTACCTAGCACCAGTATGGGAAAAGGAAAGATGAACAAGTATTGAAGACTTGTAACATGTTGATATTTTATTATCAGATTTTATTTTAATGATTGTAATGAAGTTTATTTATTTTCTGCATTTGAATGATTGTATTTAAAGGTTAGACAACCTAGGAGCTTTTATTAATGTAACCCTTTAATGGGGAGGTTTTATTATTCAATTTTACTATGATTGGGTAGTTAGATATGAATGTTTGATTAAGTGAACACCAAATCCTGTGGGAATGAAGTACCTAGATTTGGGGGTGTCACAGGTTGGTATCAAAGCTTTAGGTTATGAACCTTAGGTGGGGAAAAGCCTTAGGAAGTAACCTTTGAAAATATAGTGATGATGAACTCTTATCGAGTTTTAAGGAAGAAGTAATAAAATACTTATGTGCTTATGTGATTATAACTTATGTGCTCGTGAGTGTCGAGTAGTAATGATTAATAATTAAAACTTAAAATATGGTTGACAGGATGACTAATGTAGGAGGATTCAGTCAGGCTAGAGAGGAGGACCCTCGAGATATTCAGGCGGTTTGGGAACAATTCATCGCCACGGAAAAGCGATCACGCATCGATTCTGATGGTTGAAAGGTGAGAGAGTATACGATGAGGATGATGAGATAGAGATGGACGAGGAGGACCCCGTAGAGCTGCCATAGTCGGATGAGGAGGACGAGGAGGAAGAGCTTCCAATTAACTCGATAGCTGCCCGTATGTACGACGAGGTGTATGACCGTAATGTGGAACTTCAAGATACCGTCGAGGAGTTACAAGAAATAGTAGCTGAACAACAGACCTCGATGGCATAGAAGGACGACGAGATCCAGGATCGAGAAAAATGACTGAACAACGTTGAAGAGAAGCTGGTTCACACCGAAGGAGAGAACGAGCGTATGATAGCAGAGATTGCAGAATTGAAGAATAAGCTAAAGGAGGAATCTACTAAGAGGGCAAGAGTTGAAGATGCGTACAATGAAGCTTACCAACGAAGCCAGAACAGCAGAGAGGGACGCACAAGCAAAGAGGATGAAGATGGAAGAAATGAATAATTTATCCAACACGGTTATCAATCGAGCTCAAGATCGGGTCATGGGTTATCCAATATAGTTCGACACGCTACCATCATACATATTAAATCGCCGAATAATGTTCCGAATAATGAAGGAAGAGCGTCTTAAGGCTACACAACATCTTAGTAGGACATTGTAGTGAATGTAATTGATATGTGATTAGAAAATAAATGAAATATAAATCCCGGGTATGATACAACCAATGGGATAGATGATGATGAAGTAATCCTGCAACTGTTATAGTTCAGGAAAGTAATGTAAATAGCAGTGATGCTATTGTTTTGATGTTTTTTAAAAGATTATGAATGAATAAAAGTTATTATTTTATTCAAAGTGTTATGTGTTACGTGATAAAATTTAAAGAAATGGAGTAATAGTCTAATGAGTGTATTTTTAATAGAAAATGCCTCCAAGACGTCAACTACCCCGACAGAGAGCCACTGAGGAAACCAACAATAACAATGAGGAAGGTAACCCAGTTCAGCAGCTAGTGACATTACTGATGGGTGCTTTGCAGAATCAACCTCAGAATCAGGGTACAACTTTTAAGGATTTCAAGGCGGTTGGACCACCATAATTTTGTGGGTCCATGAATCCGGTTGAAGCACAGATCTGGATCATGGAAATAGAGAAGGTTTTCGATGTTGCTAGGGTAGAGGATAACCAGAAGACTGCTTTCGCAACATTTATGTTGAAAGCAGAGGCTAGTTATTGGTGGCAGGCCAATAAAACCCGAGAAGGTCAAGGGATTATGACTTGGGAAAGGTTCAAAGAAATGTTTTTTGAGATTTATTTCCCAGAAAGTTCGAAGAGTCAGCTAGAGGTGCAGTTTTTGGAGCTGAAGAAGGGAACGATGTCGGTGTCTGAGTATGCCGTAAAATTCAATGAGTTGGCGAGGTTCGCGCCATATCAAGTCAGCACAGACGAACGAAAGGCGTAGAGATTTGAAAAGGGACGGAAGCCCTGGTTATACTGTAGGGTCTCCCTGTTCCAACTAAAGACGTTTGCAGCAGTGATGGAGAAGGCAATTCTCGTTGAGAGTGGAGGCAAGGTTGTAACAAAACACAACAAAGAGCAGAGGAAGAAGAAGAGTGAAGGTGAAGCTAAGAATGGTGGTGGTGGTGGTAATGGTGGGAATGGCAACAACAATTTGGAGAGGAAGTGGAATGCAAATGTGGGAGCTGGAAATTAGCAAGGAAACCAGCAAAAGAAGAAGTTTGAAGCATGTGCTACATGCGAGAAGTTTCACAAGGATGTGTGCTTGATGGGAAAACGAGTATGCTTCAATTGTGGCCAAGAGGGTCACATTGCCCCAAACTGCACTCAACCTAAGAAGAACGTTTTCTTCACGTGCAGGTCCAAGGATCATTTTGCTTGTGAATGCCCTAAGAAGAGATCTGGTGAAGCAAATGGAAGCAAGGGAATTGCTAGTGGATGTACATTGGCTATTGCTGGACCAACATCAACAAATAAGCCAACAGCAAGAACCTTCAACATGACGGTACAGGACGCGGTGGAATCAAAAGATGTCATGTCTGGTATTATCCCAATCAATGATATAAATGCATATGTATTATTTGATTCGGGTGCTACTTGCTCGTTTATATCTGATGAATTTGCTAAGAAGTTAGAAATACCTAGTGAAGAGCTGAATTTCCCTTTAAACATAGAAATTACGAATAGGAAAGTGATTCCTGTTAGGTTCTTATACATGAACTGTAGGGTGAACATTAAGGGGAATATTATGAAAGTAGATTTAATCCCGATAAAAACTCATTAAGTTTGATGTTATATTGGGAATGGATTGGTTATTCAATTATGTAGCGATAATTGATTTCCAAAAGAAGTGTGTAAACCTTATGACTCCGTCAAAGGTAGTTTTTCATGGTAGCAAATCGCTTAGACAAATGAGATGTCTAATGATGATGCAAGCCAAGAAGTTGTTGAGTCAGGGGGCTGTGTAGGGTATTTAGCTTACATAGTCGATACTCAAAAGGAGAAGGGTGTGAAACTGGAGGAAATACCAGTGGTTAGGGAATTCATAGACGTGTTTCCGGAGGATTTGCCAGGACTTCCGCCAGACAGAGAAATCGAGTTCGTGATCGACTTAGCTCCAGGAACTGCTCCAATATCGAAGGCCCCGTATAGAATGGCTCTGGTAGAGATGAAAGAACTAATGGTACAACTGCAAGAACTGTTAGGAAAGAAGTATATTCAACCGAGTGTATCACCGTTGGGAGCACCAGTGTTATTTGTGAAGAAGAAGGATGGGTCAATGCGTCTTTGCATTGATTATAGGGAAGTAAACAAAGTCACTATTAAGAATAAATATCCATTACCGAGAATAGATGATTTGTTTGACCAGTTGAAGGGTGCTAGATATTTCTCAAAAATAGATTTGAGAAGTGGGTATCATCAACTGAAAGTAAGGAAGGAGGATGTACCGAAGACGACATTCCGAACTCGGTATGGACAGTATGAATTTTTGGTGATGTCTTTTGGTTTGACAAATGCCCCTCCAGCGTTCATGGATTTGATGAACAGGGTGTTTAAACCATTTTTAGACAAGTTTGTGGTGGTGTTTATCGATGATATTCTGGTGTACTCTAGAACTCAAGAAGAACACGTGGAACACTTACGTCTAACGTTGAAGACACTAAGAAAGGAAAAGTTGTACACGAAATTCTCTAAATATGAATTTTGGTTAGAACATGTACAATTTCTTTGGCACGTAATTGACAAGGATGGAATTTCAGTGGATCCATCAAAGGTCGAAGCTGTGATAAATTGGGAACAACCAAGAACTCCATCAAAAGTGAGAAGTTTCTTGGGATTGGCAGGGTATTACAGACGATTTATCCAAGATTTCTCCAAGATTGCCACTCCGTTGACAAATTTGACGAGAAAAACTGTAAAATTTGTTTAGACGGAGAAATGTGAGGAGAGTTTTCAAGAATTAAAGAAGAAGCACAGTGTGGCACCTGTGTTGTCATTACCAAATAATACAGGAAATTTTGTGGTGTATAGTAATGCGTCACACAAGGGATTGGGTTGTGTCCTTATGAAAAGCGGCAAGGTCATTGCGTATGCATCAAGGCTGTTGAAGGACTACGAGAAAGGGTATCCGACTCATGATTTAGAGTTGGCACTAGTAGTGTTTGCTTTAAAGATATGGAGTCACTATCTCTACGGAGGAAAAATGTGAGATCTACACAGACCATAGGAGTCTGAAGTATATCTTCACTCAAAAGGGCTTGAACATGCGTCAAAGGAGATGGATGAAATTGATAAAGGATTATGATTGCGATATCTTTTATCACCCGGGCAAAGCTAATGTGGTTGCAGATTCCTTGAGTAGGAAAGGCAGAGAAAAGTTGATGTTATTAACCGATAAGGAGGAGCTCATTTCAGCAATGGCAAGTTTATAGTTGGAAATCAAATTTCCAAAAGAATGCGATAAAAAATTATACTAGATGGAAGCCAGTCCAACTTTGGTGGACAAAGTGAAGAACACATAAGTGCATGATGAGGAATGCAGAAAAATAAGAGAAAGTGTGGTCGAGGGAAAAGAAGTGAAATACAAGGTTAATACTGAGGGAATGCTGAGATTCGAGGGATGAATTTGGGTTCCAGCAGTACAGGATATTAAAGAAGACATCTTGACAGAAGCTCATAGCTCAAGATATTAGATTCATCTGGGAAGTACGAAGATGTATCAAGATTTGCGGTGACATTTTTGGTGGCTAAATATGAAAAGAGACGTTGCAGAATGCGTTGCAAAGTGCTTGACATGTCAGAGAGTAAAGGCAGAACATCAAAGGCCAAACGGATTACTTCAACCGTTAGAGATACCATAATGGAAATGGGAGCATATCACAATGGATTTTGTGGTAGGTCTTACAACGACTCAGAAAGGATACGATGCGATATGGGTGATAGTGGACAGATTGATAAAATCTGCACACTTTTTGCCAATAAAGATTAGATTTAATCTTGATAAGCTGGCGAAGCTATACGTTAAAGAGATCGTCTCAAGACATGGAGTTCCAATATCAATAGTGTCAGATCGAGACCCGAGGTTCACATCAAATTTCTTGAAGAAACTTCAAGAATGCATGGGAACGCAATTGAAGATGAGTACGACATATCATCCACAAACTGATGGGCAAAGCGAACGAACAATTCAGACACGAGAAGATATGCTTAGAGCGTGTATTATGGATTTCAAAGGAAACTGGGATGATCATCTACCGTTGGTGGAATTTGCATACAACAGTTACCATACAAGCATTGGTATGTCGTCATACGAAGCATTATACGGCAGGAAATGTAGAACTCCACTACGCTGGGATGAAGTTGGTGAACATCAACTACTAGGACCAGAACTGGTACAGCAAACTGCTAAAATTATCAAACTCATCAGAGCAAGACTAGTAGCTGCTCAAGATCGACAGAAGAAATATGCTGATCAACACAGGCAGAATCGCGAGTTTGAAGCAGGAAATTTTGTGTTCCTGAAAGTTTCTCCTTGGAAGGGAAAATTCGTTTCGTCAAGAAGGGAAAGCTAAGCACAAAGTTTATTGGACCTTTCGAAATTCTACGAAAAGTGGGCGAAGTGGCTTATGAGATAGCTTTACCTCCAGAATTAGAACACGTGCACAACATTTTTCATGTGTCGGTGTTGCGACCGTATAAATCCGATTACAAGCACGTGATCGAGTACGAACCATTGCAGTTTGATAAAGATTTGTCCTATAAAGAGGTTCCTATTGTAATAACCCGGGATTTCGAATAACCCAAATTTTTCAAATATTTTTTTTATTTAATATTGACATTAATTGTTAATATTGTACTGTGTATCTGTGATACGAGTCTCGAGAATTAGTCAATTTGTGTATTGACTAAGAAAATAGAGTAGAGTTCTGCTTAACAGCTTTAGAAACCCTAACCCTAATATTTCTATAGGGATCTGACAGAAATCGCAATTATAATATCAGTAACTATGAGTATGTGCTTATACTATATAAACTTAATGACCAATGATTGACTGGATTGGGTTTAAACTTTGTAAACCCCAATAAGGGATTAGAAACCCTAATCTCAGATTTATAAAATCTAGTGTACAGTTAAAAACCCTAATTGTACGTCTGGAAAACGTAATTTAATATCCGAGAATTCTAAACCCTAATTAGAAATCCTAATCCTAATTAGTAAACCTTAATGTGATTGATAACATTTAATGTAATTAGTAATCACTAATTATATTTTATCATCTTAATTTTCTATCTTAAAAATCCTAATTTAAAAATTTTTGGAAACTAATAATTTAAAACCTAAGGGTTAGAACCTTAGGGTTAAACCCTAAGGGTTTGGAAAATGTAAAGTATGCCATTAAAATCACATGTACAATTACTAAAATGCCCTTTTAGTATATTTTAATATGTAACTTGTAAATTTTTCATGAGCTTTAGTTGGTAACCTAACCACTTGACTTTGTGACATCTAGAAATCCAGCAAATCAGTCTATTTCAGCAGCTAGCTAAGCAACACACAATGCATCCATGTAATTTATAATAGATTGAGAGAGAGAAAGTCTAGTATTTGGCTTATTTTGTGTCCAAGCTCTCACCAACTATTATTCTCTCTCAACCTCCGAAATTATCAAGTCCTTCAGTCACATAAACAGCTTCTTGATCAACCAAGTTCAGTTTAGGAGATCTAGATCAAGGATTTGAAGCTAGAAGGTATAAACCTAGTTTTATTTTTGATCCAAGTTGCTAAGAAAAAAATATGTGTTTATGTGTTTATGTGTTTGCTAGATGATGTTTTATGATGATCTATGCTGATATAACATAGATCCATAGCATCAAAGTGGGTAAAAGTTGAGTTTTTCACAAACTGTTCTTGAGTTAGAAACATGGTCTGACAAGAAATGTCAGTAGCCGTAGATCTTGATATGTTTATGGTTTTTGATGTTTTAAAGTTGTTATAGGTAGCCTGGTATGTGGTCTTTAATCTGCAAGTGGAATCACAGTGATTGAATGGCTAGATTTCATTTTATGAACGGTTAAAACCCGTTGACCGGGCTAAATCTGGGTAACCCAGAAAGCCATGATCATCGTCTTACAGTGTTTTGGGAGGCTTGGATCTGTCAGTGTTCAAGTGTTTTGTTGTTGTTGTGGTAATACATGTGTAGCCTGTTTTCTTGACTATAGATCCATGGCCTTATAACTCTTAAACAACCAACAGATCAATCGTAGCAAGTGGTCAAAGTAGACTACTTGCATCGATTCTTGCATTTCTGGATTTTCCAGAAAAGGATATGAATGTTTTTCTGACAAGCTTTGACCGAGTCATAGCTTGTGGATCTGTTGTTTTTAAACTGATTTGTTGCTATGGTAATGTTCCTTGTCATGTATACTATAGATTTAAACCATCAAACGTCATAAATCATGACCGGAACCTAAATATTTTGACTGGAAAATGGCACCACGAGCTACCTGGCTTTCTGGGTTACCCAAAAAAAACCCAAGAGCGATCTTACAGAAAGTTTGAAGGCCCAGATTTCTTTGTTGTAGTGTTGTTTGAACGAAATAAAACTTGATACCTGTAGTATTACATATCAACTACACAATCAATGTCTTAGATATCCCAGATCAGGCTTGAGCTAAGAATCATAGCCGGTCAAACGAGCAACCTTGATCACTGTCTGACAGTGTTCTTGAACACCAAGAACACCTAAGACGACAGAAAGTGTCGATAAAGGTCTTTAGCGGCGGTTTTATTAATATTTATTTTTTGATTTTCCAGAAATTATTTAAAAATAGAAATAAATTATATAAATTAATAAAAATGGTTTTAAAAATTATTTGAAATTATAAAAAAATAATTTTTGACCAATTGGAATATTTTTCTTTAATATTTATAATTATTTAAATATTAAAGGTATTTAATTTATTTAATTAGTGTATTAAATAAATTAGAAAAATGATTTTAATTATATAAAATGATTTTAAATAAGAATAATGTATTTAAAAATATTTTGAGCTATAAAATATAACTTTTAATATTTTAGAGAATTTTCATTAATAAATAAATATTAATGATAATAGATTTATTTAATTGATAAATTAAATAAATAAGATAAAAATGATTTTATTAATTTAAAATTAATTTAAATGAGAATAAAGTGTTAGAAAATATTTTGAATTATAATATATAATTTTCAATATTTTGGAGAATTCTCATTAATAAATTAATATTAATGATGTTAGATTTATTTAATTATTATATTGAATAAATGAATTAAAAATTATTTTATTGATTTAAAAATCATTGAAAAGTGATAAAATGATTTAAAAATATTTAAAGTTATAATTAATTACTTTTAATATTTGGATAATAATTTCATTAATATTTAGATATTAATGGTGATGATTTAAAATGATTTAATTACTTTAAAATTATTTAAGTACAATATTGATGATTTAAAATATTTTATGTTATTTATAATAATTTTAATATTTTGACAGGTATGTCATTAATGTTTTAATATTATTAAATATTAATGATGATAAGATTATCTGATAATTAAATGATTTAAAAATGATTACGATGTTTGAAAAATTATTATAGATTATAATAATTGCTTATAAATTATTAAAAGCTTTTGAAAAATATTATTAATGATATTTGACTTATCTAATATAATATTGAAGCTTAGAAACTGAATTTACTTGACAATAACTGTGTTAATTGTCGGATAGGGTGACCAGAACACCGAGAATGGACCGAAGTCCAACTAGACCAAAATAGTTAGACTTTTTAAGTGTTAACACTGATGTGACTATGTGGTAATGTGTGTAGGAGAAGTTTGACTGTAGATTACAGTGTTGTGTGTTATGAAATATTGTGCTAATTGTGAGACCGACGTTGTTGATTATAGGTCTTACGAACGCAGTTAATTATATTGTGTAGCTGTAATCAGTGAAAGAGGAAAGTTCCCTAACTCAACCTTGAGTTATATTCATTCAATTATTATAGTGGTTAATTATTGCTAATTATACTACGTCCAAGGATTTATTGTTGATTATTCGCAATTAGTACATGTTTAATAATTCAAATTGAATTACTAATTCGAAAAATATACATTCACAGAATAACTGTTATTGGATATTCATATCCGTAGAAGCTAGAATTGACAGTACAGATAATTCCTGTTTATTATCGAATTATGTTGAGAAATGTCTTAGCCAATTATTCTGGTTAGACAAACATTTGTTAGAACTTGATAGGTTTAAGAAGAGAATTAAATTGTTATTGATAGATCGATGCCAATTATTTCGGCTAGATCGAGAAGTAATTAGAAATTGAAATCACAATATTTCGTTGTTAAATCAAAATCTTAATTCTGAGACTGAGAAGAACAACCTTTTATATAAAGGGAATATTTTATCGGTCGTGTATTCGACCTTTGCGCGCAATTAAGTATTATGCATAATATAGGGTATAATAAAGCTGATCACTTTATATACTTACAAAGGGGTATGATTTAATCTTTATGGTTATCTGATACACCTGGGTATATCAAAGTCAATTCTTTGATAGTTACTCGAGAAGAGAAGTTCAAGATCTAATGGATCGCTCAGCATAAATCTGAAAATCATTCCACTTTGCTATTTCGTAGAATTAATTCTTGATTATTCATTCGAATATCGTAGAAAACCTTGAAAGCGTTGTACTCTTTCATTAGCGAATTATTTTTGCATAGAATGTGAGAAGGTTTGATATTGATTTCTATATCTTTATCGTATCTCTTAACTTGCGGGGCAAACTTGTTGCTCATCCTTGCTATAAATAAAATTTTTTTAGCTAGGGACGAAGTTGCAGAATGTGCTGCGAAGAAGAACAAAGGAAAAGGCATAGTTATAAATTAGTTATGATGAACAATATTATTATTATATTGTTGTATTGTAAACCCTTTTTGTATAACTAAGGGGTATGCCTGTAATGTTAAGGTTAGTGGACATGGGACTTATGTATTAACAACCTATGTTAATGAGTTATCTATTCCTATTTATATTTAAATGGGTAGTTAGATGTTAATATATTGTGGATCGTGAGCACCAAACTCGGGGGTCAGGTAACCCGAATTTGGGGGTGTCACACCTATCTAGATAGTCGACAGGAAAGAACAGGTGCTCGGGAATAAAGTAATACCTTTCGTGAAGGTGATATGGAGGAACCACATTGCTGATGAAGCTACGTGGGAACTCGAAGATAAAATGTTGAAAGATTACCCTGAGATATTTTTTTAATCTATGTCTTCGATTCTGGAGACAGAATCCTTATAAGTAGGGAAGAATGTGACGAATGATTTGTTTGAGTTATGATTCTGAGGACAGAATCCTTGTAAGGAGGGAATGATGTAACATTCCAAAATTTTAAATTGTAATATTAAATATTTATTGAATTATATAAGTATTTAATGGATGTGTTTATTGTTGAATAAATAATTGTTCAATTTTATATGGTTTGATGTGGTTAATTATTTTTAAAATAAATAATAAATGAGTTAAGGAAATTATTATTATATTGATATTTCAATTTGATGGTTAATTATTTGTATTGAGTTATGTGATTATATGAATTATTCAATAAATAGTTTTAAATTAAGTATGAAACTTAATTAAATAAAGTGTGATAAATAACTATATTATAAAGGAGTTATTAAAATAAATTAAAAAGGGTTTAATTTAGTTTTTGCCAAACAAGGCTTAATATATTAATTCTTTAAAAATTAAAGGGTTTTGACAAATAAAGCCTTATGGCTAATTTCTAATTTTTGAATTTAAATAAAATAAATTAAAATATAATATTTATAGAATATAAGTTAGATTTGTAACTGGTGTTTTATTAAGTGTGGCGTATTCAGGATTAGCAATTTTAGTTTTTTGTATTATAGCTATCAGTTTGGTTTCTTTTTACCCATTCTAGTTACTGAGAAAAGAGAGAAGAGAGTTCAGAGGGAATTGAGAGAGAAGCTGTGAGGGAATTGGGAGAATCTTAAGAATCTTTGCAGCAAACTCAGTGGTGATAACAAGAATTTCAAGCAAATTAAAGGTATTTTTACATAACCTTAGTATGGTATATATACATATGCATATTTGTGTTCACGGCAAAAACTATATACTCTGTGAATTCCATATTCTTGAATTATAGCTATACAATGAATTGTGGGGTTTATTCATGTTGGTGAGGTTTTAGTTGGGTTATAAACAAGAAATTGTTTGCTTAACATATAGATATGATTGTATGCTATATTAAGTCTGCAAGAAGAAAAATTTGTTTTTACAATGAATATATGTATGAACATAGTTTGAATATAGGTATGAATGTATATATATGATTGTGAACTAAGGGTGAAATTTAACTGTGATTATGTTAATTAGCTTGTTAAGAATTATAGAGAACGTAGTTGAAAGGAATCAATTTGATGTATAATATGAATTATAGTGTTAAACTTTGTCAAACAACGTCAATAAAGGAATTTGGTTTAAAAAAAATGGCTTTCGAGGATTTAAGTTTTCTAAAATTTTTGTTTAGTTGTTTAAATTGGTACATATATGCTTGGTAATATTTATGTGTGCTTTACATGGATTACACATGTTAATTGGTGTTAGAAATTAAGACACAGTAGCTTGATTTTGTTAGAAATTAATTTGGCTTTGTTTTTGTTTTACATGGATTACACATGTTAATTGGTTTTGATTTTGGTTTTGGGTGTTCTGTAATGTGTGCTTTATGTGAGACCCCGAATTTTATGAAATGAAAGTATTCAATTTTCTTATTATTATTTTATTTAGTAAATGGTTAAATTGAGAAAGGGTTAAAGTTAAGGGTGATATTTGAAAACTTTACAACGTAAGCAAGTTGTTATTCATTTGGTCGGGGAATATTCTTTTTGTCGGGGAATATCTATACGATGATAAATCATTGGTGGACCCCCACAACGGAAGTATTGTTGTAGTAAGAAAACGACAGAATTATCTTTTTATAAAAATAACAGCGAAAGTGTTACTGTTAAAATTGTTGAACTACTCGTTAGTAAAAGTACAATAATACACGTGATTGCATAGTAACACACGTTATTCATTATAGATGCTTACTTGAGAAGTCACTCAGTTATACTTAATTATTGCTACAGTAATTGCTGCATCATATCTCTCATATTATTGATTCAATTATTGCCACATTATCATCTGCATAATATGTTATATTATTAAATCAATAATTGAGACGACAAAGTTATTCATATTATTATTTGCAATATTGATAATGTCTAGAAGTTCTGTCAAAGAGAGGTTTGGTCACCTAATTGCGCACCAATAAGGAGAAATCCTTATCGGAAAGCCCCCTCTTTCTGTGAAATGACTTCGGTCGTTAAATATTATGAGTTAAAATATTAATGATTAATGTTATTAAAAATCGAATTTGATTTATGAGTTGAATTTGGAGACGCGGACGTGATATTTGAGTCCGGAACGATGAAATTAGTAGAAATAGACTATAAACACAAAATTTCTCGGGGTTGACTTTTTGGTCAAAAAAGTCAATAGTTGACTTTTTTGGAAAAAGTCAAACTTCAAAATTTCAAAAATGAAATTGTTGAGAAAAATATTTCCATTGGGTTGGGATTATTAGTGTTAGTGGAAATTGACATTTATTTCGATAGTAATTGATGTCTGGAAGTTATATTGACCAATCGGGTAATTAATCGGGTAAATGAGCAATTAATTGCTATTAATTCACATGATTATAACTATTTGTTCACATGTGTGAACTATTGATTCGCATTATTTTACTATTAGGGGAGGTGGTGCAAGTTTGATAATACTTGCAGGACTAAGGAAAAGAGGAAGGTATTATATTGTAATATTTTGAGCCCCAAAATGTGTAATTATGTAACTATATTTTCCTATAAATAGAAGCTCATTCCTTCATTATTTTTCACCAATTCACTAAATCTATAGAGCAATTATTATAGAGAGAAATTATAAAGAGAAAGAAGAAGAGAAGTCTGTTACCTCACTATTCCAGTATCCAGTTTTCTTCTGAGGTAAGGGGTATTATTCTTTCATATTCATGAAGAGAGTTATTTTCTTTCAATACTCATAAGGGTTGTTATTCCATTCTTTATTATTATGTTAGAATAACCTGTTTGTGTGAAGTACCGCATACATGGTGAAATTCTTCTGTTATTCCATTCTTTATTATTACATTGGAATAACTATATCATCTTGATCTATCGCATGCCTAGTGGATTCTGTTGTTATTCCATTGTTTATTATTCTATTGGAATATCCTGTCTGTGCGGATTACGCATGACCGGGTTCTATTCTTTATTATTACATTGGAATAACTCGATGCATGTTTATCGCATGCCTGGTGAATTCTGTTGTTATTCCATTCTTTATTATTTTGTTGGAATATCCTGTCTATGCGGATTACGCATGACCTAGTTCCATTCTTTATTATTCTGTTGGAATAACTTGTCTGTGCGGTTTATCGCATGCCTGATGAATTCTGTTGTTATTCCATTTTTTATTATTCTGTTGGAATATTCATTTTGTGCGGATTACGCATACTTTGATTGCATTCTTTATTATTCTCGTTGGGAATAACTCGCCTACGCGATCTATCGCATGCATGGTGAATTCTTTTGTTATTCCATTATTTATTATTACGTTGGAATAACTTTGTCATGTGGATTACCACATGCATGGTGAATGATCCTTCGTATTCATTTCTTATTAAATTGTGGAAATAGTCATCTACGTGGATTACCGCATGGCAATGAAAATCCATTTCTGATTTGAAATTTTTGACCCTCAAAATTTGGAAAAATTTAAAATGATTGTTTGTTGAGTTTTCTAGATTGTATCCAAAAATGGTGATTTTTGGATGTATTAATTAGGAGTTATGAATTTTATGGAAAAAGACTATTTTAAAAGTAAACCATTATAACTCGTTGTGCTTAACTCCAAAATTGGCGAAATTTTTATTGGGATTATATATATATAACAAGAGCATCCCCTGTAAATTTGGGAAATTTTGGACAAAAGTACAATTTATGATAAATGTCTAAATATTCGACAATTTTGGCCATATGAAAAATAGTAAATGAATTTTAAAAATTTCGAGAAAAATATATGTTCGATATGGGACTATATTCTGCTAAATCCCAGAAAAGAAATATTTTTGGGACTGATTTGGCATTTTTCATGAAAATGAACTAGTTTTGAGTAAATGAATTAAATATGTTATGTGAAGTAACAAAATTGGAAAATAGGATTTTATGGCTTAGGATTCCTATATAAGGTATATGCAGATTTTTGATGAGGGATTTGATCATTGGTGATGAAATCTTATGAGTATGGCATTTTTGAATAATTAAATGCATTATTCTAAAAGTGTAAATAATTAAGATAAATTGTTTATAAGTTTAAGAAATGATTAAAATATTGTTATAATATTAATAATATTAGATTATGAGTTTATTAAGTGATTGATAATATTTGGATAAATTTAAAGTCTTTAATATTTATCCTTGTTTTCATTTGATTAATGCTTATATCATTGTCATCATCCTCATGCTTATATTGTGATGAAAGTCATCTTTGCCTTACATGCAAAGGTAGACTATTGATTATTAATTTTACAATTGTATATCTTTGGCTTACGTGCAAACATGGACTATTGATTATTGGTTTTATAGTTGTATATCTTTGGTTTACGTGCAAAGATGGACTGTTGATTATTGCTTTTATAGTTGTATATCTTTGGCTTATATGCATTGATGGAAAATTGTTGGTATGATTATAACCAATGATAATTCGGTATAATCATGTCCTTCTACCATATGTTCTAAATCTCTGATTTATTTCTGATGAAGGCTATTGATAATTTAATTATCTTTAGTCATGATATTCTTTACTAGGCTAGTTGTGCTCACCCTTGTTGCTTCACAATTCCTTTCAGGTAATAACAGTGTTGCCAGGTCGAGCGGGGATAACAGGGAAATAGAACAGTGGTCTATAGCTGTTGAGGTTCTCCCTAAATAGTATGGAAATAATTTTATTGAGAACTTTAGATAAGTGTGTCCTATTGTATACGTCATTTGATATTTAATTTTGGTGAATCGAATAGGGTGAGGTGAACCTAACTTTGGAAGAGTGTTATTCCACTATCATACAAGATGTCTAATGACATACAACCTCGTGTTATCATAAGACAGGGTTGTACACATCCACTTGCTGAGTATATCTATGAGCAATACCTATATGATTTTGGAGTTTGTTTGAAATATAATTCTCAATTGGAGAAAACGTAGATAATTATATTTCAAGAGAAGACTCACCATTGGAAAGAAGATGATAGTAATCTTCTTGTTTTTATGTGGGGAGTATTGGGTCAACCAAGGATAATTCTGTGGATATATGATATCTACCATAACCTAGACGCATGGCCTCCCATGTACGAAGGTTTCCTTGAGTATTTTCCAAAGATTTTAATTTATAAAACAGTTATTGACTGTACTTTTATGTAAAGTACCATTGTAAGGTTGTGGTCGAAGCACCATGAGAGTGACATACATTTGTATTACAACTCACAGTTTAACTGTGGTCGTATTCTGCACGACAGTTCAACAGTTGTATAAATGAAGTTTGTAAATGATTTTTTTTATAGTGTGATATCTGGCGACTCGGAATAGGTGATGTATCCCTATTTTGGGGGCGTCACAAATGGTATTAGAGCTTAGGGATATGGTCGCTGGCGGAGATAAGAGTCTAGAACTAGGAGGGGAGAGGCGAGTTATATATTTCGCTAGTGTGTGACTTACCTAAGCTGAAATTGTTTACTTGATAAGTTGACAAATTGTGATATGTCAATTAACCTTTGTTTTAAAGATATATTATAGAATGATATCTGAAATACATGAGATTAGCAATGGGAAAATCATGATAAAGGGGAAATAACCGGGAAGGTACAATCCGAAAAGAAAGAAATGTATTCTCATCTCTTCAACTACCAGGTACGTAAATTTCGAGGGCGAAATTTCATAAGGAGGGGAGATTGTGAGACCCCGAATTTTATGAAATGAAAGTATTCAATTTTCTTATTATTATTTTATTTAGTAAATGGTTAAATTGAGAAAGGGTTAAAGTTACGGGTGATATTTGAAATTTTACAAAGTAAGCAAGTTGTTATTCGTTTGGTCGTTGAATATTCTTTTTGTCTGGGAATATCCGTACGACGACACAATCATTGGTGGGCCCCACAACGGAAGTATTATCGTAGTAAGAAAATAACAGAATTATCTTTTTATAAAAATAACAACAATAGTGTTACCGTTAAAACTGTTGAACAACTCAGTAGTAAAAAAAGTAAGAATGTCTGGCGTGGGTTAAGTAGTAATACCAGTATTGATTAATTATGCTTACGTGAGAAGTCACTCAGTTATACTAAATTATTGCTACAGTAATTTCTACATCATATCTCTCATATTATTGATTCAATTATTGCCAGAGTATCATCTGCATAATATGTTATATTATTAAATCAATAATTGAGACGATAAAGTTATTCATATTATTATTTGCAATATTGACAATGTCTAGAAGTTCTGTCAAGGAGAGGTTTGGTCACCTAATTGCGCACCAATAAGGAGAAATCCTTATCGGAAAGCCCCCTCTTTCCTGGGAGCGACCTGGTCGTTAAATATTATGAGTTATAATATTAATGATTAATGTTATTAAAAATCGAATTTGATTTATGAGTTGAATTTGGAGACGCGGACGTGATATTTGAGTCCGGAACTATGAAATTAGTAGAAATAGACTATAAACACAGAATTTCTCGGGGTTGACTTTTTGGTCAAAAAAGTCAATAGTTGACTTTTTTGGAAAAAGTCAAACTTCAAAATTTCAAAAATGAAATTGTTGAGAAAAATATTTCCATTGGGTTGGGATTATTAGTGTTAGTGGAAATTGACATTTATTTCGATAGTAATTGATGTCTGGAAGTTATATTGACCAATCGGGTAATTAATCGGGTAAATGAGCAATTAATTGCTATTAATTCACATGATTATAACTATTTGTTCACACGTGTGAACTATTGATTCACATTATTTTACTAATAGGGGAGGTGGTGCAAGTTTGATAATACTTGCAGGACTAAGGAAAAGAGGAAGGTATTATATTATAATATTTTGAGCCCCAAAATGTGTAATTATGGAAACTATATTTTCCTATAAATAGAAGCTCATTCCTTCATTATTTTTTACTAATTCACTAAAGGTATAGAGAAATTATTATAGAGAGAGATTATAAAGAGAAAGAAGAAAAGAAGTCTGCTACCTCACTATTCCAGTATCCAGTTTTCTTCTAAGGTAAGGGGTATTTTTCTTTCGTATTCATGAAGAGAGTTATTTTCTTTCAATACTCATAAGGGTTGTTATTCAATTCTTTATTATTATGTTGGAATAACCTGTCTGTGCGAAGTACCGTATACATGGTGAAATTCTTCTATTATTCCATTCCTTATTATTCTGTTGGAATAACCTGTCTGTGCGGTCTATCGCATGCCTGGTGAATTCTGTTGTTATTCCATTCATTATTATTTTGTTAGAATATTTTGTCTGTGCGGATTACGCATGACCTGGTTCCATTCTTTATTATTCAGTTGGAATAACCTGCCTGTGCGGTATATCGCATGCTTGGTGAATTCTGTTGTTATTCTATTATTTATTATTCTGTTGGAATATCCACGTCATGCATGGATTACGCATGACACTGGTTCCATTCTTTATTATTCTATTGGAATAACCTTAATGCGATCATCACATACGGTGAATTTGTTGTTATTCCATTCTTTATTATTCTCGTTGGAATATCACATACATGCGGATTACGCATGACCTAGTTCCATTCTTTATTATTCTGTTGGAATAACTTGCCTGTGCGGTTTATCGCATGCCTGGTGAATTCTGTTGTTATTCCATTTTTTATTATTCATTGTTGAATATTCTTTGTGTGGATTACGCATTGACTGGTTCCATTCTTTATTATTACATTTGGGAATAATGCATACATGCGATCTATCGCATGCATGGTGAATTCTTTTGTTATTCCATTCTTTATTATTCTGTTGGAATAACCTGTCTATGTGGATTACCACATGCATGGTGAATGATCCTTCGTATTCATTTCTTATTAAATTGTGGAAATGACTGTCTACGTGGATTACCGCATGGCGGGCGAAAATCCATTTACAGTTTCGAAATTTTTTGACCCTCAAAAATTCTGGAAAAATTTAAAATGATTGTTTGTTGAGTTTTCTAGATTTTATCCAAAAATGGTGATTTTTGGATGTATTAATTAGGAGTTATGAATTTTATGGAAAAAGACTATTTTAAAAGTAAACCATTATAACTCGTTGTGCTTAACTCCAAAATTGGTGAAATTTTTATTGGGATTACATATATATAATAAGAGCATCCCCTGTAAATTTGGGAAATTTTGGACAAAAGTACAATTTATGATAAATGTCTAAATATTCGACAGTTTTGGCCATATAAAAAATAGTAAATGAATTTTAAAAATTTCGAGAAAAATATATGTTCGATATGAGACTATATTCTGCTAAATTCCAGAAAAGAAATATTTTTGGGACTGATTTGGCATTTTTCATGAAAATGAACTAGTTTTGAGTAAATGAATTAAATATGTTATGTGAAGTAACAAAATTGGAAAATAGGATTTTATGGCTTAGGATTCCTATATAAGGTATATGCAGATTTTTGATGAGGGATTTGATCATTGGTGATGAAATCTTATGAGTATGGCATTTTTGAATAATTAAATGCATTATTCGGTAAAGTGTAAATAATTAAGATAAATTGTTTATAAGTTTAAGAAATGATTAAAATATTGTTATAATATTAATAATATTAGATTATGAGTTTATTAAGTGATTGATAATATTTGGATAAATTTAAAGTCTTTAATATTTATCCTTGTTTTCATTTGATTAATGCTTATATCATTATCATCATCCTCATGCTTATATTGTGATGAAAGTCATCTTTGCCTTACGTGCAAAGATGGACTATTGATTATTAATTTTACAATTGTATATCTTTGGCTTACGTGCAAAGATGGACTGTTGATTATTGGTTTTATAGTTGTATATCTTTGGTTTACGTGTAAAGGTGGACTATTGATTATTGATTTTACATTTGTATATCTTTGGTTTACGTGCAAAGATGGACTGTTGATTATTGCTTTTATAGTTGTATATCTTTGGCTTATATGCATTGATGGATAATTGTTGGTATGATTATAACCAGTGATTATTCGGTATAATCATGTCCTTCTACCATATGTTCTAAATCTCTGATTTATTTCTGATGAAGGCTATTGATAATTTAATTATCTTTAGTCATGATATTCTTTACTAGGCTAGTTGTGCTCACCCTTGTTGCTTCCCAATTCCTTTCAGGTAACCTTTGTTTTAAAGATATATTATAGAATGATATCTGAAATACATGAGATTAGCAATGGGAAAATCATGATAAAGGGGAAATAACCGGGAAGGTACAATCCGAAAAGAAAGCAATGTATTCTCATCTCTTCAACTACCAGGTACGTAAATTTTGAGGGCGAAATTTCATAAGGAGGGGAGATTGTGAGACCCCGAATTTTATGAAATGAAAGTATTCAATTTTCTTATTATTATTTTATTTAGTAAATGGTTAAATTGAGAAAGGGTTAAAGTTAAGGGTGATATTTGAAAATTTTACAAAGTAAGCAAGTTGTTATTCGTTTGGTCGGGAAATATTCTTTTTGTCGGGGAATATCCGTATGACGAAACAATCATTGGTGGACCCCACAACGGAAGTATTGTCGTAGTAAGAAAACAACAGAATTATCTTTTTATAAATATAACAGTGAAAGTGTTATCGTTAAAACTATTGAACTACTCAGTAGTAAAAGTAAAAAATACGATGTCTGGCGTGGTTGCGTAGTAACTTTTACGGTATTGATTATTGATGATTACGTGAGAAGTCACTCAGTTATACTCAATTATTGCAACAGTAATTGCTGCATCATATCTCTCATATTATTGATTCAATTATTGCCACAGTATCATCTGCATAATATGTTATATTATTAAATCAATAATTGAGACGGTAAAGTTATTCATATTATTATTTGCAATATTATCAATGTCTAGAAGTTCTGTCAAGTAAAGGTTTGGTCACCTAATTGCGCGCCAATAAGGAGTAATCCTTATCGGAAAGCCCCCTCTTTTCGTGAGAACGACCTAGTTGTTAAATATTGTGAGTTATAATATTAATTATGAATGTTATTAAAAATCGAATTTGAGTTCGGAGTTGAATTTGGAGACGTGGACATGATATTTGAGTCCAGAACGATGAAATTAGTAGAAATAGACTATAAACACAAAATTTGTCGGGGTTGACTTTTTGGTCATAAAAAGTCAACAGTTGACTTTTTCAGAAAAAATTAAACTTCAAAATTTCAAAAAATGAAATTGTTTATAAAAATATTTCCATTGTGTTGGGATTATTAGTGCTAGTGGAAATCGACTTTTATTTCGATAGTAATTGATGTCTGGAAGTTATATTAACCAACCGGATAATTAATCGGGTAAATGAGCAATTAATTGCTATTAATTCACATGATTATAACTATTTGTTCACATGTTTGAACAATTGATTCACATTATTTTACTATTACGGGAGGTGGTGCAAGTTTGATAATACTTGCAGGACTAAGGAAAAAAGGAAGGCATTATATTGTAATATTTTGAGTCCCAAAATGTGCAATTATGGAAACTATATTTTCCTATAAATAGAAGTTCATTCCTTCATTAATTTTTACCAATTCACTAAAGGTATAGAGAAATTATTATAGAGAGAAATTATAAAGAGAAAGAAGAAGAGAAGTCTGCTACCTCACTATTCCAGTATCCAGTTTTCTTCTAAGGTAAGGGGTATTATTCTTTCGTATTCATGAATAAAGTTATTTTCTTTCAATACTCGTAAGGGTTGTTATTCCATTCTTTATTATTCTGTTGGAATAACCTGTCTGTGCGGTCTATCACATGCCTGGTGAATTCTGTTGTTATTCCATTCCTTATTATTTTGTTGGAATATTCTGTCTGTGCGGATTACGCATGACCTAGTTCCATTCTTTATTATTCTGTTGGAATAACCTGCTTGTGCGGTCTATCGCATGCTTGGTGAATTCTGTTGTTATTCCATTCTTTATTATTTTGTTGGAATATCCTGTCTGTTCCGATTACGCATGACCTGGTTCCATTCTTTATTATTCTATTGGAATAACCTGTCTGTGAGGTCTATCGCATGCCCGGTGAATTATGTTGTTATTCTATTCTTTATTATTCTATTAGAATATCCTGTCTGTGCGGATTACGCATGACCTGGTTCCATATTTTATTAGTCTGTTGAGAATAACCTGTCTGTGCTGTCTATCACATGCATGGTGAATTCTTCTGTTATTCTATTCTTTATTATTCTGTTGGAATAATCTGTCTATGTGGATTACCACATGCATGGTGAATGATCCTTCGTATTCATTTCTTATTAAATTGTGGAAATGATCAGTGTACGTGGATTACCGCATGGCGGGCGAAAATCCATTTACAATTTCGTAATTTTTCTGATTCTCAAAAATTCTGGAAAAATTTGAAATGATAGTTTGTTGAGTTTTCTAGATTGTGTCCAAAAATGGCAATTTTTGGATGTATAGATTAGGAGTTATGAATTTTATGGGAAAAGACTATTTTAAAAGTAAACCATTATAACTCCTTGTGGTTAACTCCAAAATTGGTAAAATTTTTATTGGGAGTACATATATATAACAGGAGCATACCCTGTAAATTTCAAAATTTTTGGATAAAAGTACAATTTATGATAAATGTCTAAATATTCGGCAGTTTTGGTCATATGAAAAATAGTAAATGAATTTTAAAATTTCCGAGAAACATATATGTTCAATATGGGACTATATTCTGCTAAATCCTAGAAAAGAAATATTTTTGTGACTGATTTGACATTTTTCATGAAAATGAACTAGTTATGAGTAAATGAATTAAATATGTTATGTGAAGTAACAAAATTGGAAAATAGGATTTTATGGTTTGGGATTCCTATATAAGGTATATGCAGATTTTTGATGAGGGATTTGATCATTAGTGATGAAATCTTATGAGTATGGCATTTTTGAATGATTAAATGCATTATTTGGTAAAATATAAACAATTAAAATAAATTGTTTATAAGTTTAAGTGATTAAAATATTGTAATAATATTAATAATAATAGATAATGAGTTTATTAAGTGAATGATAATATTTGGATAAATTTAAAGTCTTTAATATTTATCATTATTTTTGTTTGATTAATGCTTATATCATTGTCATCATCTTCATGCTTATATTGTGATGAAAGTCATCTTTGGCTTACGTGAAAATGTGGACTATTGATTATTGATTTTACAATTGTATATCTTTGGCTTACGTGCAAAGATGGACTGTTGATTATTGGTTTTATAGTTGTATATCTTTGGCTTACGTGCAAATGTGGACTGTTGATTATTGATTTTACAATTGTATATCTTTGGCTTACGTGCAAAGATAGACTGTTGATTATTGGTTTTATAGTTGTATATCTTTGGCTTACGTGCATTGATGGACAGTTGTTGGTATGATTATAACCATGGATTATTAGGAATAATCATGACCATTGTTGAAAACACGAATATCCTTGGCCCGTAGTGCATGGATAATTCGTGGTCGTAATACTAGTGAATATCCTTGGCTGTAGTGCAGGGATGATTCAATGATGTGGATTATTTATTAAGCTGAGTCTCAACGATAACATATTGATAATACACTTTTAATTCGTAGAAAATAGTAGATATCATGCTCTACTTGACTCTTCTATAATATAGTTATATGTCTTTGGCCTGTAGTGCAAAGATGAATTGTTAGTAAATATCTTTGGCCCGTAGTGCAAAGATGAATTTATTAGTATGATTATGAACAAGAATTGTGATTTGGTATAACCATGATTTTTGATGTTTTAGGTAAAGATAGGTGATGAAAATTATCTTCGTCCTGGGTGCGAAGAGGAAATTTAAAATCACAATTATGAATATGAGTTATTCACATGATTGTGGACATGAATTGTTGATTGATGTTACAAGGATAAAACATTGTTGGTGGACTTTTAACATGGAGAAGATAATATACCTTATGGCCTATTTGACTCTTCTAATGGATTGCTCGTTCGTTGCAACTATGATTAAGAAGTTTTATCATCTACCATATGTTCTAAATCTCTGATTTATTTTTGATGAAGGCTATTGATAATTTAATTATCTTTAGTCATGTTATTCTTTATTGGGCTAGTTGTGTTCACCCTTGTTGCTTCACAATTCCTTTCAGGTAATAATAGTGTTGCCGGGTCAAGCGGGGATAACAGGGGAATAGAACCGTAGTCTATAGCTGTTGAGGTTCTCCCTAAATAGTATGGAGATAATTTTATTGAGAACTTTAGATAAGTGTGTCGTATTGTATACGTCATTTGATATTTATTTTTGGTGAACCGAATAGTGTGAGGTGAACCCAACTTTGGAAGGGTGTTTTGCCACTATCATACAAGATGTCTAATGACATATAACCTCGTGTTATCATAAGATAGGGTTGTACACATCCACTTGCTGAGTATATCTACGAGCACTACCTATATGATTTTAGAGTTTGTTTGAAATATAATTCTCAATTGGAGAAAACGGAGATGATTATATTTCAAGAGAAGACTCACCATTGGAAAGAAGATGATAGTAATCTTCTTGTTTTTCTTTGGGGACTATTAGGTCAACCAAGGATAATTCTGTGGATATATGATATCTACCATAACCTAGACGCATGGCCTCCCATGTACGAAGGTTTCCTTGAGTATTTTCCAAAGATTTTAATTTATAAAACAGTTATTGACTGTACTTTTATGTAAAGTACCATTGTAAGGTTGTGGTCGAAGCACCATGAGAGTTACATACATTTGTATTAAAACTCACAGTTTAACTGTGGTCGTATTCTGCACGACAGTTCAACAGTTGTATAAATGAAGTTTGTAAATGATATTTTTTTATAGTGTGATATCTGGAGACTTAGAATGGGTGATGTATACCTATTTTGGGGGCGTCACTCTTTACATGGACCACCTCCCCTAATAGTACATGAATGTGAATCAATAGTACACACATGTGAACAAATAGTTATAATCATGTGAATTAATAGCAATTAATTCCTCATTTATCCGATTAATTACCCGATAACTTCCAGACATCAATTATTATCGAAATAAATATCGATTTTCACTAACACTAATAATTCCCACACAATGGAACTATTAATTTCATCTTTAATCAACAAAAACTTATTCATCATTAATATTATAACTCACAATATTTAACAATCAGGTCGTTCCAATGAAAGAGGGGGCTTTTCGATAAGGATTTCTCCTTATTGGCGCGCAATTAGATAAGCAAACCTCTCCTTGACAGAACTTCTAGACATTGTAAATATTTCAATTTAATAATATGAATAACTTTGTTGTCTCAATTATTGATTTAATAATATATCATATTATACAAATGATACTGTGACAATAATCGAATCAATAATATGAGAGATATGATGCAGCAATTACTGTAGCAATAATTGAGTATAACTGAGTGACTTCTCACGTAAGCATCAACAAATAATACCGTGTGCTACTATGCAACCACACGTATTATTGTACTTTTACTACCGGGTAGTTCAACAGTTTTAACGGTAACACTTCCGCCATTATTTTTATAAAAAGATAATTCTGTCGTTTTCTTACTACGACAATACTTCCATTGTGGGGTCCACCAATGATTCTGCCGTCGTACGAATATTCCCTGTTAAAATGAATATTCCCCGACCAATCAAATATTATATAACCACTTGCTTACTTTGCAAAATTTGTAAATATTACCCATAACTATAACATTATATTATCCATACCATAATATTAAAAAAAAAAATATTTCGGGAGAAATTAATCTTTATTCATAAAAGTTGGGGTCTTACAACCTCCCCTTCTTATAAAATTTCATCCTCGAAATTAGGATGCGTATCTGGTATATCGAAGAGGTGAGGATACCTTGATTTCATTTCAGATTCTAACTCCCAGTCATTTCCTCAACATCATGGTTTCTCCACAAAACTTTGACTTGAGGTATAACTTTAGAGCATAGAATATGATCCTTCTTATCCATGATTTTAACAGGTACCTCTTCATACGTTAAATCTTCTACTATCTCATCCACTTCTAATTCAATAATGTGGTTCAGGTCTTTCACATATTTACGTAACATAGATATGTGAAAAACGTTATGAACACGAGACATACTTGGCGGTAAGGCGAGTTTATAGGCCACAGCTCCTACTCGAGCGAGGATTAAAAATGGGCCAATGAATCGAGGATAGAGCTTTTCTCCCTTTCCAAATCTTGTAACTCCTTTCCATGGAGTAACACGTAACAACACATGATCTCCAATATCGAATTCCATGTCCTTTCGATGAAGATTATCATAACTCTTTTGTCAATCTTGTGAGGTTTTTATACGTTGTCAGATCGTTTGAATCTTCTCTGTAGTCATACGTACCAAATCCAGTCCCAACAACGTTGCTTTACCCACCTTATCCTAGCATACTGGAGAACGACACTTTCTTCCATACAACGCCTCAAATGGAGCCATGCCAATACTTGCTTGATAACTATTGTTATAGGAAAACTCCACCAATGGTAAGAACTTGTCCCAACTTTCCTTGAAGTCAAGGACACAGAGTCTTAATAAATCCTCAAGAGTTTGAATAGTCCTCTCTGATTATTCGTCCGTTTGAGGATGATATGCCGAACTAAATCGTAAATTCGTGCCCATAGCTTTTTGCAAACTAACCCAAAATCTTGAAGTGAATCTTGGGTCTCGATCAAAAACTATGGATACTGGCATACCATGCAATCTTACAATCTCGTTTATGTACATACTAGCAAGACGTTCAAGTGTATAAGTTTCTCGTATGGATAAGAAATGAGCAGACTTGGTCAATCTATCAACAATGACCCAAATCGCATCTATGTCTTGAGAAACCTTGGTAAGACTAGTAACGAAATCCATGGTAATGTGCTCCCACGTCTATTCTGGAATTTCAAGTGGTTGCAATGGACCTTTTGGAACTTGATGCTTTGCCTTGACTCGTTGACAAGTTAGACACCTTGAGATAAACCCCGCTATCTCTCTATTCATATTGCTCCACCAAAATGTATGTCGAAGATCACAATACATTTTGGTACTCCCAGGATGGATTGCAAACAGTGTGTTATGCACCTCCATCATGATTTTATACTTCACGTCAGAATCGTTAGGAACACATAGTCTGGAGTTGACTCGAAGTATTCCTTCTTCATCGATTCTTGCTTTTGGAATAACACCTTCTTGTACTTTCTTCTTCATATGTATCAGCTCTAGGTTTGTAGCTTGAGCAGCTTTAACTTTATCGATTAAAGTCGGTTCCACTCGTATATTCGCCATCATCACATGGGTCCCTGGAGTCTTTAACTCTATTTCCATCCTTTCCAAGTCATACACAATGGGCCTTTGCATTGACAATAATGCACTCGTGCCCGCATATGATCTTCTACTCAATGTGTCAGCTACTACGTTCACTTTTCCCGGATGGTATTGGATGGTATGATCATAATCTTTCAACAGCTCAAGCCAACGTCGTTGCCGCATGTTGAGTTCCTTTTGAGTGAAGAAATATTTGAGGCTTTTATGATCCGTATAGATCTCCACCTTCTCTCCATACAGGTAATGCCTCCAAATCTTAAGCCCAAAAATGACAGCGGCCAACTCTAAATCATGAGTAGGATAATTCCTCTCATATTCTTTGAGTTTTCGAGAGGCATAGGCTATGACTTTCCCATGTTTCATGAGAACACATCCTAACCCTTTTCCCGAAGCATCACTGTAGATGACAAATCCCTCTAAGCCAGATGGTATTGTTTAAGCAGTCTTGAAATAAGTCTCCTCTTGAGTTCTTGAAAACTCTTCTCACATTCTTCGCTCCAACCGAACTTTGTATCTTTCCGAGTCAGCTGAGTTAATGGAGTAGTGATTCGAGAAAACCCTTCTACGAATATTCGATAATAATCAGCTAAAGAGAAAGCCATTTCTTGATCCATCGATTTAGGTTGCTCTCAGCTTTGAATAGCTTCAATCTTAGCTGGGTCAACAGATATTCCACGACTTGATACTACGTGCCCAAGGAATGCTACTTCCTTAAGCTAGAACTCGCATTTCTTCAACTTGGCATAAAGCTTGTTTTCACGAAGCTTTTGGAGTATCAGCCTCAAGTGTTTCTCATGATATTCACGGCTTTTGGAATATATGAGGATGTCATCAATAAAGATAACCACAAAGTGATCTAAATATTCCTTGAATACTCGGTTCATCATGTCCATGAAGGCAGCAGAAGTATTAATCAATCCAAAAGACATGACTAGGAATTCATAATGCCCGTACCGAGTTCTGAAAGCCATCTTTGGAATGTCATCGGTTCTAATCTTCAATTGGTGATATCCGGAATGAAGATTAATCGTTAAAAAGAATTTGGTGCCTTGCAACTGGTCAAACAGGTCATCAATGCGAGGCAATGGATATCTATTTTTGATAGTGACATGGTTCAACTCCCGATAATCAATACAAAGTCGCATACTCCCATCTTTCTTCTTCACGAATAGAACAGGAGCAGCCCAAGGAGACGTACTAGGACAAATGAAACCGATGTCTAACAATTCCTGCAGTTGGGTCTTGAACTCCTGAAGTTCAATAGGAGCCATTCAATATGGGGCTTAGGAAATGGGTTATGTACCGGGTTCAAGGTCGATACAAAATTCAATTTCACGCTCTGGGGGTATGCCAGGAAGTTCTTCAGGGAATACGTCAGGAAATTTATTAACAATAGAAATATCATTCAAAACTGACGTATTTTTGTTTAAATCCGTGACATGAGCTAAGAAAGCTTGACATCCGTTTTTCAATAAATGAATAGCTTTATGGCTTGAGATAACAGTGATTGATTTTAATGGTTTAGTTGCTTGAATTCGCATAATAGGTTAGATAGGAATATGAAAGCTAACAACCTTACGAAAACAATCAATTTTTGCATGATGAGTAGTTAACCAATTAATCCCTAAAATTACATCAAATACAAGTATTTTCAAAGAAATAAGATTAATAGGTAACGATGCGGTTGTCGATTTGAACTAAACAAGACTTATAAGCGAAGTGGATGTAATGAAGGTTTCTCCCAGCGGAGTTTCAACAGATAAGTCAAAGTCCAATTTCTCCCGAGTCAAATTTAAGCGTTGAAGCGGTATAGACTTCACTAGAGTTTATGATAAGCTTTACCGTGATGACCTCGTTCGGGTTCCTTGCTTTCGGGAGGTCTGATAAACGCTCTCCCTTAAACTACCAGCTTTGACTTTTCTGGGACGGCCTTCGGTGCCTCCATCCCAGCTAAACTTGCCTTCCCTAAATGACAAAATTGAGCTAGGTGACCTTCTCTTCCACAATTGTAACAGGTTTTGGACTGTTGCGTACAGTTTGTACTGATATGTCCCTCCCCTCCGCATTTGAAGCATATGATATGTGGTCGTTCTCCTTCCTTAACAACGGGTGCTGATGCTGACGTCTTTCCATCATTGTTGAATATCCT
The DNA here is from genome assembly GCA_020205615.1 of Panax quinquefolius. Classification (NCBI taxonomy): domain Eukaryota; kingdom Viridiplantae; phylum Streptophyta; class Magnoliopsida; order Apiales; family Araliaceae; genus Panax; species Panax quinquefolius. The sequence continues at coordinate 107,324,707 of CM035153.1, forward strand.
CTTCTTGAAATGTCCATTCTTATTGTTTTGGCCATGATTACCACCGAAGTGGTTACCATTTCTGGCATGTTGATTCCCTCCACGATTATTGTCACCACTTTAATGACTGCTCCCACTGGTATTATCATTTTGTCGGCTGCTCTCTTTTAGTTGGGTTGACTCATTATCGCGCTCCAATAACTAAGCCATATTAACAACATCTGAATACAAACACAGTTTATGAGAGATAAGAAATTGACGTATCTCGGGTTTCAAACCTCTTAGAAACATTCGCGTCATTCTCTCCTCATTATCAACCAAATGGGATGCAACCGGGACAACTCGGCAAACTAAGCTTCCGACTACGACTCGATCATGTTATTTTGCTCCAATTTAATGAACTCTACCTCTTTCATGTGACAAATACTTTCGGGAAAGTACTTGTCGTTGAACGATTCTTGGAACTTCTCCCAAGACATCTTGGTCTGGCGGAGTTGAGTACACTTTACTGATTCCCACCGATGTCTACGGGTTCAAGGTCGATACAAAATTCAATTTCACGCTCTGGGGGTATGCCAGGAAGTTCTTCAGGGAATACGTCAGGAAATTTATTAACAATAGAAATATCATTCAAAACTGACGTATTTTTGTTTAAATCCATGACATGAGCTAAGAAAGCTTGACATCCGTTTTTCAATAAATGAATAGCTTTATGGCTTGAGATGACAGTGATTGATTTTAATGGTTTAGTTGCTTGAATTCGCATAATAGGTTAGATAGGAATATGAAAGCTAACAACCTTACGAAAACAATCAATTTTTGCATGATGAGTAGTTAACCAATCAATCCCTAAAATTACATCAAATACAAGTATTTTCAAAGAAATAAGATTAATAGGTAACGTGCGGTTGTCGATTTGAACTAAACAAGACTTATAAACATTGGATGTAATGAAGGTTTCTCCCAACGGAGTTTCAACAGATAAGTCAAAGTCCAATTTCTCCGGAGTCAAATTTAAACGTTGAGCGGTATAGACTTCACTAGAGTTTATGATAAGCTTACCCGTGATGACCTCGTTCGGGTTCCTTGCTTTCTGGGAGGTCACAATAAACGCTCTCCCTTAAACTACCAGATTTGACTTTTCTGGGACGGCCTTCGGTGCCTCCATCCCAGCTAAACTTGCCTTCCCTAAATGACAAAATTGAGCTAGGTGACCTTCTCTTCCACAATTGTAATGGGTTTTTGACCGTCATGCGTCGATTTATCTTGATATGTCCCTCCCCCGCATTTGAAGCATATGATATGTGGTCGTTCTCCTTCCTTAACAACGGGTGCTGATGCTGACGTCTTTCCATCATTGTTGAATATCCTCTTCTTGAAATGTCCATTCTTATTGTTTTGGCCATGATTACCACCGAAGTGGTTACCATTTCTGGAATATTGATTCCCTCCACGATTATTGTCACCACTTTAATGACTGCTCCCACTGGTATTATCATTTTGTCGGCTGCTCTCTTTTAGTTGGGTTGACTCATTATCGCGCTCCAATAACTGAGCCCTATTAACAACATCTGAATACAAACACAGTTTATGAGAGATAAGAAATTGACGTATCTCGGGTTTCAAACCTCTTAGAAACATTCGCGTCATTCTCTCCTCATTATCAACCAAATGGGATGCAAACTGGGACAACTCGGCAAACTAAGCTTCGTACTACGACTCGGTCATGTTATTTTGCTCCAATTTAATGAACTCTACCTCTTTCATGTGACAAATACTTTCGGAAAAGTACTTGTCGTTGAACAGTTCTTGGAACTTCTCCCAAGACATCTTCAGTGCGGCAGGTTGAGTACACTTTCTGATTCCCACCGATGAATCTGCCTCGCCCGCTTAACATGAAGGTGGCAAAGGAACCTTTGCTCCTCGGAGCATCCCAAGACGTCAAATATCTTGTTGATCTGCTTTATCCACGTCTCCACCTTAAGTGGTTTTGGCTCTCCAAAAAACTCTGGTGGTCCCAGCTCCTTGAATTTTTTAGCAGTGACCGTCCAAGAGTTGCCAGTGTTTCAACCTGTATTTTAGACAGGAGCCTCTCGCGCCTGATGCTGTATGAATTGCATAAAGCCTCTGAACATTCCATTTTTCATCATTTAGTCAGTGTTGTCGTTTGTAGTAGGATTGTCGCCTTCCTGATGCACATTATTCTGATTATTAATCTGTGGAGACTCAACGGTCTCCTGTGCTCCATTACTATTTTCAACATTCTCTGATGTCATTTTCAAATACTGCCACAAAACAAGGGCTAATTAACATATCACATATTATCCCTATACTCTGACCAACCAATTAAATACCAAATAAACTTAGGTAGGTCATACTAGTGAAGTAGTTCCCCGTCTCTCCCCTCCTAGTTTTTGTCTCACATCTCAGCCAGGGATCATATCCCTAAGCTTTGATACCAACTGTGATGCCCCCAAAATAGGTATACATCACCTATTCTGAGTCGCCAAATACATGGTACAAAATAAAAATACAATCTTAAATATACAACATGAGCTGTGAGATTTAATACAAATATTATCTTCTAGACAGTATTCAAACTCAAAATAAGTCCTCAATACATTTATTATCACACTATTTCATATAATAGTGAGGACTACTAATGCTATCATCTGGACCGTCACTCCGTTCCCCTACTAGTCTCTGCTACGTTCTCATTTCCTGAAGAGAAAAATGTAAGCAAAAGGCTGAGCTCAACTAGCCCAGTAAGAAATATTATGGCTAAGATAATGCAGAATAAATTATCATTAGCCTTCAACAGTGTTAAACCGATACAATATAACAAACATCAAGTTTAACTACAATGAACAAGCAATCCATTAGAAGAGTCAGCAGAGAGAATAAAATTTACTATCTTCTATGAATTAAAAAGGTTTTCATCACTTTTATCGTAGAGACTCAAACTTATTAAATAAACCACGTCATCCCCCACACTCTGCCAAGGATATTTATTAGTATCACGAACACAAATTATCCATGCACTACGGCCGAGGATATTCATGTTTTCATCAATGGTCATGATCATGCCAACAAGCGTCCATCAATGCGATGCAGACGCCAATGAGGACTTTTACCACATCGTTTGTAACATTACGGTCATGATTATACCGAATAATCCCTGATCATAATCATACCAAGTCCACCTATGCACTACAGGCCACCGATGACTTTCAACATAATAAAAACATAAGGATGATGACAATGACATAATAATTCAATAAAACAAGTTCAAAATTAAATTTTAAAGATTTATAAGTTAATTTATCCTGAACTCAAAAACGTCCAAATTGTCAACATGATACTGCTTTGTGGAGTAAAATTCAAGAATGCTCAGAAGAATATTTCTATGAAAAGATATTGGATGAAGCGAAAATATCCATGATATTCTACTAATTTCATGGAGTATAGAAGCCAAAACTTTAATTAACTGAGTATAATAGAATATATGAACCTGCAAATGGATTTTCGCCTGCCATGCGGTAATCCATGTAGACAGATCATTTCCACAATTTAATAAGGAATGAATACAAAGGAACATTCACCATGCATGTGGTAATCCACATAGACATGTTATTCCAATAGAATAATAAAGAATGGAATAACAGAAGAATTCACCATGCATACGATAGACCGCACAGACAGGTTATTCACAACAGAATAAAAAAGAATAGAACCAAGTCATGCGAAATCCACACAGACATGATATTCCAACAAAATAATAAAGAATGGAATAACAACAGAATTCACCAGGCATGCGATAGACCGCACAGACAGGTTATTCCAACAGAATAATAAATAATGGAACTAGGTCATGCGTAATACGCATGCACGTATGTGATATTCCAATGAATAATAAAGAATGGAATAATGAAGAATTTCACCATGTATGCGGTACTTAGCATAGACAAAGTTATTCAACAGAATAATAAATAGTGGAACCGTGTCAATGCATGTCTGATGATAGACAGGATATTCCAACAGAATAATAAAGAATGAAATAATAGAAGAATTTCACCATGTATGCGGTACTTCGCATAGACAGGTTATTCCAACATAATATAAGGAATGGAATAACAATAGCTCTCTTCATGAAAATGAAAGAAATAATACCCCTTATATTAGAATAAAACTGGATACTGGAATAGAGAGGTAGCAGACTTCTCTTTTTTTTTCTCTCTATAATTTCTCTCTATAATAATTGCTCTATAGCTTTAGTGAATTGGTGAGAAATGAAGGAAGAATGAGCTTCTATTTATAAAAAAATATATTTTCGATAATTGTACGTTTTTGGGCTCGAAAAATTACAGTACAATACCTCCAACTTTTCTTTCATTTTTAATTTAGTCCTGCAAGTATTATCAAACTTCCACCACCTCCCTTAATAGTAAATCATGTGAATCAATAGTTCAATCATGTGATTCAATAGTTATAATCATGTGAAAATACGAATAACAATATAGTACCTCCATCTATACCTCCATCTTTAACTTAGTCATGCAAGTATTATCAATTTTGCACCAACTCCCCTAATAGTACATGAAAGTGACTCAATAGTACACACATGTGAAAAAATATTGGCGCGCAATTAGATGACCAGACCTCTCCTTGACAGAACTTCTAGACATTGTAAATGTTGTAATTTAATAATATGAATAACTTTATCATCTCAATTATTGATTTAATAATATATCATATTATATAGATGATACTGTGACAATAATCGAATCAATAATATGAGAGATATGATGCATCAATTATTGTAGCAATAATTGAGTATAACTGAGTGACTTCTCACGTAAGCATCAATAACCAATACTGCATGCTACTATGCAACCACACGTATTACTGTACTTTTACTACCGGGTAGTTCAACAGTTTTAACTGTAACACTTCCGCCCTTATTTTTATAAAAAGATAATTCTGTCATTTTCTTACTACGACAATACTTCCGTTTTGGGGTCCACCAATGATTGTGACGTCGTACGAATATTCTCTGTTAAAACGAATATTCCCCTTCCAATCGAATATTATATAACCACTTGCTTACTTTGCAAAATTTGTAAATATTACCCATAACTATAACATTATATTATATCCACACCATAATATTAAAAAAAATATTTCGAGAGAAATTAATCTTTATTCATAAAAGTTGGGGTCTTACATATAGGCCATAGTTCCTACTTGGTCGAGGATTTCAAATGAATCAATGAATTGAGGATTGAGCTTTCCTCTCTTTCTAAATCTCTTATTTCCTTTCAATGGAGCAAAACATAACAATACATGATCTCAAAAATTGAATTTCACGTCCCTTCGATGAAGATCATCATAACTGTAATGACCCCAAATTTCATACAATTCAATTACCGACTTCGGTCGTTAATAATACGTCTAACTTCTGATTTTACATCATTATTCGATGTTAAACTTAATAATATGCGAAATAATTTAAACTTTTTTATCTTCTTACTTTAATTCCCTGAATCAAAACCTTTATCATTTACATGTCTTTGAATCATATATAATCCATGATTCACTTCATCACAGTTATTATAAAAAAATTTACATTTCAATTCGATAACCTTTGCATATCAGATAACTCAAACTTAAACTTTACAACTCAACATAAAACTATACATCATAAAACATTTCTCATGAATCTTAATCATGGTTTAAAGAAATAACAACTTTAGCTAAAATATTAATCTTCGTGTATTATTTCTGATCCACGTCATTCAAGTAGCACATAGTGTTACCTTCAATCCTTAACCTGCAAAAATGGTTATTTGCAAGGTTGAGCTCGAAAGCCCAACAAATCTAACAGTTTTCATGCATCACGTAACACATAATAACATGTTTATCATACATCTCATAAAAATTAAACTAACATAACAAACATGTTGCAGTTTACATAACAAGTATAAATATTGAGTTCCTTACTCAGTCAACATTCATTACTCAATCAACGTAGTCATAAATTGACTTTAATGTTTCATACATTCAACATACATATAAAACATCATGCTCTTTGCAATAAATATTTAAAATATTTTATTATCAAGTTCACATAACAAATAGGAACTGAAAGACTTGCCTTGATCGTTGTTTACCAATAACAGTTTAACAACTTACAGATATCTGCACTTCACGTGCTCTACACAATTATATAATCATTCACATTAACTATTAGTTACATAGCAACGCATAGTAGTTATAATGTAAACTTTAATCTACATCCTATAACCCTTCTTATTAATCAATACACAATGTTCAATTTGATTGTGTTAACTTTAGACTTATAACTCACTATATTTCTTCTTAGTCAAACTCGAAGTTCATTCAAGTGTTTAAGTCTTGTTAGGACAACTTATTGGTTTTATATTAACCCTATTCAATATCTTATAATATTCATTTCAATTGATTTAAAACACTTTTTACATTCATTAACACTTATCACGACGTTTTGACGTTTATTCATCACACACCCAATTTGTCTCTTTTGTGTGTGCTTAGTATGCTTATACAACTTATCTAATATATCATTTATTAATAATAAGCATCATTATACTTCATAATATTCATGTTCTATAACTTAGAACAACATCTATTATCGTCGACATCACTGCACTTGTGTATGTGCATGTCTGACGCCCTCCGATTGCCTCTGAATACGCATTAGTCTCAAAGATGATCATTTTGACTACTTTTCTTGACCTAAAATTTAAAAACATAAAGAATACAAGTTGTAGGTCTATTTTTCCTCGTTCCGGATAATCTTGAATCGTCTCAATCGGATTTCGTATGAAAATGTTATGCCTATTTTACTAAAACAGGTCAAAATAGTCACACCTAACATAGTTTGGGTGCAGCTCCGCCCAATTAAGACTTGGGCACAACACAGCTGTGCCCTAGAGCCCAGCTGCGCCCCAAATGACTTAGGGCACAGTAGCAATTTGTATTGCTGTTAGCGTAAAATGGGACCTGAAATTCTTTGTTTCATGCGATTTTTTGACCATTTTCTCCTATTAATCTTCATAACTTGAGTTATACACATCCAAATTAGTCTGTTTTTGATTCTATGGATTCGTAATTCATAGAAATACAACATACTAGAATTATAACAATTTATAGAAACACTAACTAGCCTAAATCTTGACCCAAAACTTATGTTCATATTAGTTTTATATGTTTCAACATACTTAGCGTAATCATTCACCACGGATTCGATTCCTAACCAAATCAATCCATTTAACCTTCATTGTTTTCGTAATTCAATATACTAACAATATCTATAATCAATTTTAGATTAAATCATGATTTCATCATCAATTTTGATTCTAAAACAAGCTTTCACATACATATATCTATAAAACTCAATTTCTTCTTGTTTAGTCATACCTTCATAAATTTGATCACCCTAAAACCACTTTTAGATTATATAAAACAAATTAAACATAACTATTAACATGTATAACCACTTCCTTAAAAAAACCATCCATCAAAACCATCTACAAACAACTAATTCTAGAAAATAAGAACTAGAACTAAAATAGTACCTTGATTCCTCTTTAAACACAGAGAGTGGATGATTAGAAACCTTTAATTGAATCATCTTCTTCCTTCACAACTTTCAGAGTTCCCTCTCAAATTCATAAAAAACTCATATTGTTCTGCCTTACCTTATGAATACTTAGCCAAAAATAAGCGTATGTTTTATTTCTGCATTTGGTTTCCCAATACGTTACTAGAAATCTATAGTATCAACAGTTAAGAATAATAAGGGTCTCAAGGCCATGTTTGGCTAGAACCCAATTATTCTCTCCTAACTTATTTTTATAATTCCCTTTAACATATGATTCATTCATGTCACAAACATTAACAAATTCTAATATTTTAAATTAAATTAAACCTTATTATTATAATTATAATTTCTATTATTATAATTATAGTTTCTATTTAGCCAACCATAATTATAATTTTATTCAACAAATCAATCCTTTAATTTAATTATTAGATTAAATTGGAGTATTTCCATCAAATATTTATTTTACTCAATAAATATTCCAATTAAAATATTTATTTTATTTAATAAATATTTTAACTATTTACAAAATTCACAATCATATTACATTAACATACCACATATATATATATATATACTCTCTCATTTTATTAAAATAAATATATTCACATTAATTCATTATTTTAACTAAGTGAATTACTCACATTATTTATGAAATTTAATTCATAACAATTCCATCGCCAATCGAGGCTTACCAATTAAATTATATTATTCTACAATATAATTTCCATCTTAATCAACTAATATTATTCAGCTTAATTTCTTTTGCCACCATTTTCCTATTTCATAACTAATTTGCTTCACTTTCTTCAATAGTTTAATCAACAATTAAATCTCATAAAATTTAATTTTTTCACACCAAAACACATAATTCAAAATATATACATCTCATAATAAGAATTTTAATTATTAAATTCTTATTTAAATAACTTATGAAAATTCGGGTTGTCACATTCTTCCCCCCTTATAAGGATTCCATCCTCGGAATCACCGAAACCCTACCTTATACAGGTTTTCATCAAATCTCTTAAAAAAAACTATAAAAAATTTATCGTTGAATAACTTCAACACACTACCTTAATATAGGTTTTTATTTATTACCATTACCACCATTCTTCATAATAAATTCTTACAAGTTTTATTTCATAACCTTTACTTAGACTCAATTATATTTGAGTATTACATATTCGTTATCCCATTCATTTCCTTTTCTAAGGATCGTTATCATATACTCAACTCATAAACACTCAGGATATTACATTCACCCTTTCTTCCACGAATTTTGTCCTCGAAATTTTATTTATTACTCTTCATTCATTCAATCTATCAAAATAGATTTTATGTTATTACTTTATTCATTCACTGGGTTCTTTAACCACTTTCTTTCCACAAAGACCTTTCTACAATTATTAAACTTTTCTATTAAAAGTTTTACATTATTCTTTGATAACTCATCTCCTTCTCATTTCAAAATTTCTTTTCTCACTTATTCAATATATTTATAATTCAGTGTCACATTCTACGACTTACTTCTTTCTAAGGAATATCATCTTTACCACATTAGCCTTTTAGAATAACAAGAATCTTCCACAATTGATCAATAATTGAGAAGTAGTATGAATAACTCAGGAATTTAAAAGATTCCAAATCTTGTTGAGGGGTCACAAGACCTTGAACTACGTCTACGGTTATAAGTACTCTTTCAACTTAAATCTTAACAGTCATTAGGCTGTAGGGACTCCCGTACTTAGGGTGTTAAGCGCTTCACACGATGTATTGTGCACTCTGTCCACGGTTATAAGTACTCTTTCAACTTAAACCTTAACAGTCATTAGACTGTAGGGACTCTTGCATTTGAGTCGATCAAATTCTTACCATGTATTATGCACAAACATCTAAATGCTTCCGCGTACTCCCCTATAAAAGGGTTGTTCATATTAGCTTTTCAACATCTGAATCCGCACCAAAGCAATTTGGTTTGGCATCACTTCTCAAGAAATGCTTGAATTTCATGAACATCTTTTAATAATCGTCTAGCTGAATCAAATAGCATAGACTTCTACAATAATTCAGACATCAATCGAAATATACATATATATATATATATATATATATATATATATATATATATATTGTAAGACCCCAACTTTTATGAATAAAGATGAATTTTCAATAAATATCATTTTTGAATATTATGGAGTAAATTTGATATAATGTTATAGTTGTGGGTAAAATTTAAAATTTTTGAAAAGTATGCAAGTTTTTATATAATATTAGATTAGTCGGAGAATATTCGTTTTAACATGGAATATTCGTACGACGGCACAATCATTGGTGGACCCCACAACAGAATTATTATCGGGTTGAGAAAACGACAAAAATATTTTTAAGAAAATAACGGTGGAAGTTTTACCATTAACTGTTGAACTACTGGGTAGTAAAAGTACAGTAATACGCGTGGTTGCATAATAGCACGCGATATTGATTATTGATGCTTACGTGATAATTCACCCAATTTTTTTCAATTATTTGCTACAATAATTACTGCATAATATCTCACGTTGTTTGATTCAATTATTGTCAATATTTATATATTATTAAATCAATAATTGAGATGATGAAGTTATTAATATTATTATTTGCAATATTAACGATGTCTAGAAGTTCTATCAAGGAGAAGTTTGGTCACCTAATTGTGCGCCAATAGGGAGAAATCCTTATTGGAAAGCCCTCTCTTTCCTAGGAACGACCTGGTCGATTAATACTGTAAATTATAATAAAGGTGATAAGTTTTATTTTATTATTATTATAAATATAATAAAACATAAAACTTTTTATATAAAACAGAATACTTTTATAAAATTATTCGTTTTATTAGACTATAAATAGAATATATAATATTCTATTATGCATAGTATTTGCATAGTAAAATATTTTTATATAAAACATAATATTTTTATATAGTTATTCATTTTATTAGACTATAAATAGAATATATAATATTCTATTATGCATAGTGTTTACATAAGTGCATGCATAGTGTTTGCATAGTAAAATCTTTTTATATAAAATGTAATACTTTTATAAAGTTATTCATTTTATTAGATTATAAATAGAATATATTTTATTTTATTTAAAAGATTTTGTTTTATTATAATATTTTATTAATACTGCATAGTAATTTAATATGGATCGTCCTTCATTATTTCTTACGAATTCACTAAAACTCTAGAGAGAGAAAGAAGAAAATTATTCTGCTACTTCACTACTCCTATATTCAGTTTCTTCTAAGGTAAGGGGTATTATTTCTTTTGTATTCATGAAGAGAACTTATGTTATTCTATTCCTTATTATTATGTTGTAATAACCTGTATATGCGAAGTACCGCATACATAGTGAAATTCTTCTGTTATTCCATTCTTTATTATTACATTTGGAATATCCACGTGCGTGCGTTTACGCATGACATTGGTTCCATTATTTATTATTCATTGGAATAACCTATGCATGCGATCTATCGCATGCATGGTGAATTCTTACATTATTCCATTCTTTATTATTCATTGGAATAACTTTGTCATGTGGATTACCACATGTATGGTGAATGACCCTTAAGTATTCATTTCTTATTAAATTGTGGAAATGATGCATCTACGTGGATTACCGCATGGCGGGTGAAAATCCATTGCAGTTTCATATATTCTATGATACTCATTTGGTTAAAATTTTGGCTTCTATACTCCATGAAATTAGTGGAATATCTTTGCTAGTTGCACTTCATCCAGTATCTTTTCATGGAAATATTCTTCTGAGCATTCTTGAATTTTACTCCACAAAGCAGTATCATGTTGACAATTTGGACATTATTGAGTTCAGGATAAATTAACTTATAAATATTTAAAATTTATTCTTGAACTTGTTTTATTGAATTATTATGTCATTGTCATCATCCTCGTGCTTATTTTGTGATGAAAGTCATCTTTGGCTTACGTGCATAGATGGACTTGGTATGATTATGACCAGGGATTATTTAGTATAATCATGACCTGTAATGTTATAAATGATATGGTAAAATTCCTCAGTGGCCTGTAGTGTATTGACGGACAATTTTTGGTATGATTTTGACCAGGGATTATTCGGTATAGTCATGACCATTGATAATTTAATGAATATCCTTGGCTTGTAGAGTAGGGATGACTCGATGATGTGGTTTATTTATTAAGCTGAGTCTGCGATAAAAATTAATGAAAATATTTTAAACATACATCTCGTGCGTCACGAGTACATCTCATTCCAAACATACATCATTATATGATTAAATATAATAATATAAATTCTCAAATCCCAGGTTGTAATACCCTATAACCTCGTTCATTACAAATAATGATAATTACATTATTCTTTACATCTTATAAGAATGACTTGTATCCGCCACCAAGGATACATAACAGTTCATTAAACTAGTCTATAGTTTAATTAAACTAATCTACATTACAAATCTTCACTTGATCTTCACGCTCATTTATATATTGAATGACACTTCTTCTAGATACCGATCAACTTGATCTTTATGGGATCCTTAAGTCCTTCTACTCGTACGCTGAAAATGTTTTCCATTTAAAGCAAGTGTGAACATTCAATTGCTCAGCAAGTCACAGCAATTGAATAAACAACTTTAAGAATTTAAACATTCCTTTAGAACTTCGATAACCTAACAAAGGTTATGAAATAACTTAAATAATAGGAATAAACTTTGATTCCTATCATTTTAAAGGTAGAAGAATGAAATACTTTCATTCTTCTACCTTTTTCATACACATTCCATATGGCTAGAATCATTAGCACAGACTTAACAATAACGTTTCATGTATAAACAGAACATTCTCGTATTGAGCAGTTCAATCACAGAATAGTTCATCTCATAGAAACACCGAAGTGTTAAAATTATGGCACAAGGCCTCATACATTCTAACACCTTGTACATATATCGTACACATGCACATAGATAAAAATTCTCATGTACAACATCTGAGAAAGTTTAAGAAATTAGCATTCATTTAAAATATGAATGAAGTTAGGAAACTTGTCTTACGCACAGCTACAACTTACAGTTTACGCTGAACTGCTCATTCCAATTCCTATATAGAACATAAGGAACTAACACATACACCAATTAGTCATATACATGACTTACACATTGGTTTAAGCTTGACTTTACTTCTTAGGGTTCGCGTCCTTACAATCTAAGTTTACGCGATAACTTTCTTTACCGCTTTATGACTTCATGACTTACGGAGATGTCTTAACTCATACGATCATCATCTTTGATGATCTGCATTCTTCTCTTCTTTTTATAACTCTTCTAGTACTCAGCACACATCGTGTTTCTGCTAGTAGTCCATATGGTACTTTGAGTGGTTTCCCACAAACAACCAATAAATAAGTTCCTGTCTCATCTACACTGTCTTTCCCAGTGAGTTAGATCGGTTTCCAGTTTCTTATACCTTCGCTCTCTGAAGGAATTGTTTAGCCCAACTCCCATATGTCTACCACCAAAGATTACGATTGTACCAAAACCTAAACTTATCTTAACTTATCCGAACCATTAAGACTATAATGTTTGTTAATTCAATTTCTTATTCCTTATGGCTTTTTGACAACTAAGTGCCATACCTCAGGATTTATTCTTTATCATCTAAGTCATATAGTCTTTTGTATGCTTAGAACGATAATTCAATATTAATTCTACGCATTCATAGCGTTAAGCATTTTATGTTACCTTATTCAAATCTTACAACGTCTGGTTCATTCGACTTAGAATGTTATCCAAGTTAATCATTAACTAAGCTTCTTAACGAAATACGTCATTGTCTTTAATTCAATTCTTTACCGTTCACAGGTTTAATCATCATTCACAGGTTTAGTCATTGGTCTTCATTATCTCAAGGTCAAACCATACACGGTGTGTAGGTTCTACCCGTTTAATCTTCATGTACACTCAACCCTCACGTCGGTTAAAGTGTTTAATGCTTACATTTCATTCTAACATTCTCTATCCGACTCACACTTGAACTTTCATTAATCTTATTAACGTTCATTAAGGCTTTCTTGATACCGTTCATTATTCTTTCTTAATGTCGAAGCCATACGGTTCGTTGTATGCTAAGACCGATTATTCATCGCAACTGTGTTGCGTTTAAACTTCCTATCTTTTAATCTTGTTTAATCTTTCCATTCAACCTTTACTAAAGGTTTATGTTACTTGATTAAGTGCTACATTTGGTGAACTATAAGCTCTTTATCTTTCATTACTTTTCCCCCAGGAGTTGAGCAATTAAAAGCTCATTACTAGGCCTTGCCCTGCACCGGAAATGCGGCGCCGGTTCCTTCTCTCTTCCTCGTGCTACAGTGCTACTTACCAGTACCTTCCTCCCAAGGCTGGCGCTATGGCACCGCCTTCCAAGGCATGACCGGTGCTGTGGCGCCAAGCCTAAAACCTTGAAAAAATTTTCTAAGTGTTCCACTGGTTTGAGACGCTTACTTCATAATCCCATAACTTATTTGTTATAACTCAGAACGAGGTCATTCCAAAGCCATTCTCTTCCTTATCTTACATATTTCAATCTCCCTCAGACAGAAATATATTCTGAATCCACTAACCTAACATTCAATTGGCTTAAATTCCATCCTTTGTTCGTTTTACGTCATTAACGCTCTTCATTCATTCGTCCGTACTTCGGTCATCTGAACTCAAAACTCATTCGTTCTTGTGTCCATGACTCACATTTTCTACGTTCTCTTACATTCTTATGAAACTCTACACCTTTAGGTTCATTTACACACTTTCTAGTTATCGATTATCCTTTACGAAATTTTTTCCATAACTTCGTTATAACTAAGTTTAATCCATTCTTCATGAACGTTTCTATCGTTCCTAACCAAGAAATAAGCATCTAATTTATACGCGATGGTTTTAAAATTTTCCATCAATAACAAGTTATAATACGATGGTTTTAAATTTGTTCATCAACAACATTCTTCGTATTCTTCGCATGTTCTTCGCGTTCTTCATTCGATATTTTGTTTACAATTTCACTTTTTCTTGCAATTTGGTGTTATGAAACACCATTCCTTACTTATTTCACTAAATCGTTTATATGATTCATTCGGATCGTTCAAATTCATTACGAAATTCATACTTCCTTAAGAAATTTAAAAACTAAACTTCTAATTCTTATTTCTTCTTTTTCTCATGATTTCAACCATATAAAAATCATTCTTAACATCTTTTATTTCTATTCTCTATAAGTTATGTTTTGAACACATTGAACTTAAAGAAAATTTAACTCATAAGTTAGGTTTTCAATACCTTTCTTCCTTATTCTTCTTCCTCTAGACAAAGCTGGCGATTTGCTAGATTTTCTATTTCACAATCATCTCCGATCCTAGCATCCATGCTCTTTCTCTTCCTTCTTCTTCTCCAAGCTCAAGAGCTTTCTCTCTCACACTCTCTCTCTCAAAGTGTTAGTTGATTTCAAAGAAATCAACTAACACTTCTCTTTTATAAATTTTCAAATCTAGGGGCAAAATAGTCATTTCACCCCTAAATTACTATTCCCATCTCCTTACTATTCACGAAGCTTCTCTTGGAAGCTTCGTGCTTCCGTCTTGCGGAATTCGTCCGACAGTTTGAAAACTGCGATTCTCGGAATCCAAATATTTTTGGATATTTCATCTTTCCTCTACTGATTACCATTTATGCATTCTTCGGATCTCTGAAAAACTAAAAAACAATTTTTGACATTAAGAATTTTCCTTCACATTTTCCCCTAATGTAGTTAAACGAATGAAAAGTACATAACAATACTTTTCGTCATTTTTATTCATTTTGATTTTTGCACGTTTTTTAAGAAAAACTTTTATCTGCTTACTTAAATTTTCATGATATATTATCATCAAATCTTTCGATGAAATGTCATTTCGACATACCGAACTGTCAGAAAGGCTTAGGTTATTCAAACCCTAACTCTTAGGATTTCGTCGGGTGAATACTGCATATTTCGTCTTTTTTCTCGGAATTATTTTTGTTCACGAAATTTTTTTATTTTCGTCTAGAAAATTCTTTCTCGTTCAGTCTAGCTCGTAGCCAGAATCCTCCCATATTATAATCATCCTATGTTCTAGAACGATTAATAAACACATAGCACATAATCTTATTAATAAAAATTCATTTCATTAATAACTAATTCTTTAAATCTTAAATTCTGGACAATCCGATTTTCTGGGTTGTCACAGGTTATCTCTGGAACTGCAACTTCATTCCTCGGGGTTGCCTCCGATGTTAGAACTGAAACTCTCGGGGTTGTCCAGGGACCGAAATTGAGTATCTCGGGGTTATCTCCGAGATGGAAAAATTGAGTATCCCAGGGTTGTCTCCTAGATTGAGCTGATTTGATCTCTAAGGTTATCTCTAAAAGACGATTCTGCCCTCCTGTAAGGTTAGTAACAGGAATGCAAAAATTTCGAGTGTCTACAACTTTTTCTAGGAATTTAGTGCTATAACTCACCAGTCCTTACTTATTTCACCGAATTATTAATATTATTCGTTCGGATCATTTGAATTCATCAAGCAATTCATACTTCCTTAAGGAAGCTTTTACTAGAAATTTATAAACTAAACTTTAATTTCTTACTTTTGCATTTTCTCATGATTTCAACCATACAAAAATCATTCTTAATATCTTTTACTTCTATTTTCATTAAGCTATATGATTCCATAAAAAAACTTAAAGAAAAATTAGATTAAAGTTAGGTTTCAGATGACCTTTCTTCTTTAATCTTCTTCTATTGGACAAAACTGGCAAATCGGTAGCTTTTCCTCTTCTTTTCCCCACCCAAAACTCTTCTTCTCTCTCTCTCTCTCTCTCTCTCTCTCTCTCTCTCTCTCTCTCTCTCTCTCTCTCTCTCTCTCTCTCTTTCTCCAAGTGTTGGTGATTTTTTAAATCACCAAAAAAGGAGTTCTAGCCCTCATTTTATAAGGTTACAAGGTTAGATGTAAAATGGTCATTTTGTAGTTTTTTACCAAAATGCCCCCACCTCCTTGCTATTTCCACCTCCTTAATAAAGCTTCACCTGGAAGCTTCATTGTTCGGTCTTTTAAAATTCGTTCGATAGTTCGAAAAACTGCGATTCTCAAAATCAAAATATTTTTGAATATTTCATCTTTCCTCTACAGATTTACTTTTACGCTTTCTTCGAAACCACTACAAAAAAAAGGTCATTACCGACGGGCCATGCCGTCGCCAATGACCCGTTTTTCTCATGATTTCAACCATATAAAAATCATTCTTAATATCTTTTACTTCTATTTTCATTAACCTATATGATTCCATAAAAAAACTTAAAGAAAAATTAGATTAAAGTTAGGTTTCGGATGACCTTTCTTCTTTAATCTTCTTCCATTGGACAAAACTGGCAAATCGCTAGCTTTTCCTCTTCCTTTCCCCACCCGAAACTCTTCTCTCTCTCTCTCTCTCTCTATCTCTCCAAGTGTTGGTGATTTTTCAAATCACCAAAAAATGAGTTCTAGCCCTCATTTTATAAGGTTTCAAGGTTAGGTGTAAAATGGTCATTTTGTAGTTTTTTACCAAAATGCCCCCACCTCCTTAACGAAGCTTCACCTGGAAGCTTCGTTGTTCCGTCTTTTAAAATTCGTCTAACAGTTCGAAAAACTGCGATTCTCGGAATCAAAATATTTTTGAATATTTCATCTTTCCTCTACAGATTTACTTTTACGCTTTCTTCGGAACCACTGCAAAAAAAGGTCATCGCCGACGGGCCATACCATCGCCAATGACCCATTTACCGTTGACAATGAGGTCATTGGCGACGACATGGTCCGTCGCCCTTCCCGTTGCCGTATAGGTCATCGCTCCTGGTTCCCGTCGCTCACCGTCGGTAAGTGTGTCATTTTTGACGGGGTTTTAGCCTACGACTGTCTGTTAAGAATGAGTTATTAACGATGGTACTGGCGACGAACAGATCATCTCTAATAAACCTTTTAGAAATTTAATAAAATAATCATTACTGATGGCATTCTGCCGCCAATGACCCCCCCACATCGCTAATGACATTGCTTTTAAAAAAATGCAAAATTCCCCTTTTCATTTATATATACATAATTGTACCTGTTATAAACTAAAAAAAAAAGCAATAATTCTTCACGAACGCATATCAATAACAATCATAGCTTTTGCTATTAACCATCAAATATGTAAATAACGTATTGACTTATAGATAAAAGTCGTACAATGTAGATATAAAATGTTATCATAAACAATTAATATAGTTAGATACATATACCATTAACCTAAAACGCTAGTCTGTGTAACTTAAAAGCTATATAAATACATACATGAAAATCAAAATTTAAACATAATGGGTACTACAACCCAAGATCAGGAATGTTAGTGTCATCATTGACGTCGGTCCCACCGCCGGTTCCACCTCCGATCTGACTGTCGGTCCTACCCTCCATAGTCTCATCAGCATCAGCTTAGCAGCCATCATAATCTCCACCATGGCATCGCATCACTTTGTCATGGCATCCATCCACCCACATGAGTCTCATCAACAAGACCCTATAAAAAAAATATTAATAACGAAGTCAAAAATAGAGCATATTTAAATTAGTTTTGTTTGTGTTCTTAAAGTGTTGGCAAGTTTTACCTACGGGCTGATAACTCGGTCTCTATATGTTTTTATGTGGCGTTACGACGGCCGAGGCGGGTTTTGGCCTATTTTTTAATTTTTTGCCTAAGTGTTGGCAAGTTTTGCCTATAGGCTGAGAACTCAGCACCTGTATGTTGGAATCGAGTCCCATAAGTTATAATGCGTGCCTAATACCTATGCGGTGCTATGTATGTGTTTGCGTGGCGTTACGACGGTGGAGGTGGGTTTTGGCCTCCTTTTCGACTTTTTGCTTAAGTGTTGACAAGTTTTGCCTACGGGTTGATAACTCGGTGTTTATATGTCGAAATTGAGTACCGTATGTTGTAATGCTTACCTAATACCTACACAGTGCTATGTATGTGTTTGCGTGGCATTACGACAGCCGAGGTGGGTTTTGGCCTCTTTTTTGACTTTTTACCTAAGTGTTGGTAAGTTTTACCTATGGGCTAAGAAATTGGCCTCCGTATATTGGAATCAAGTCCCATAAGTTGTAACGAGTGCCTAATACCTATGCGGTACTATGTATGTGTTTGCGTGGCATTACGACGGCCGAGGTCGGTTTTGGCCTCTTTGTTGACTTTTTACCTAAGTGTTGGCAAGTTTTGCCTATAAGAGCTGATAACTCGGCCTCCGAATGTCAGAATCGAGTCCCGTAAGTTGTAACATATGTGTAATACCTAGGAGGTACTATTCATGTGTTAGGATAGCGTTATGACTACCGAGGCGGGTTTTGGAATCTTTTGTGACTTTTTACATAAGTGTTGGTAAGTTTTGCCTACGTGCTGATAACTCGACCTCCGTATGTCAAAATCGAGTCCCATAAGGTGTAATGCATGCCTAATATCTATGCAGTTCTATGTATGTGTTTGTGTTGAATTACGACGGTCGAGGCGGGTTTTGGCCTCTTTTTTGACTTTTTGCCTAAGTGTTGGCAAGTTTTACCTACAGGTTGATAACTCGGCCTCCGTATGTCGAAATCGAGTCTTGTAAGTTATAACGCGTGCCTAATACCTATGCAGTACTATGTATGTGTTTTGTGTATGTTCTGACAGTAGAGGCGGGTTTTGGCCTTTTTTTGACTTTTTACCTATGTTTTGGCAAGTTTTGCCTACGGGCTGATAACTCGGCCTTCGTATGTCAGAATCATGTCTCGTAAGTTCTAATGCGTGCCTAATACCTACGCGGTGCTATGTATATTTTTGCATGGTGTTATGATGGCCGAGGCGGGTTTTGGCCTCTTTTTTGACTTTTGGCCTAAGTGTTGGCAAGATTTTCCTACGGGCTGAGAACACGACCTCCATATGTCAGAATCTAGTCTTGTAAGTGGTAATTCGTGCCTAATACCTATGCGGTGCTATGTATGTCTTTGCGTGGCATTTTGACAGCCGAGATGGGTTTTGGCCTCTTTTTCGACTTTCTACCTAAGTGTTGGTAAGTTTTGCCTACGGGCAGAGAACTCGGCCTCCGTATGTTCGAATTGAGTCCCGTAATTTATAACGTGTGCCTAATACCTATGCAGTGCTATGTATGTGTTTACGTGACATTTCAACGGCCGAGGCGGGTTTTGGCCTATTCTTTGACTTGTTGCTTTAAGTGTTGACAAGTTTTGCCTGCGGGCTGATAACTCGGTCTCCGTTTGTCAGAATCAAGACCCATAAGTTGTAACACGTTCCTAATGCCTACACGGTGCTATGTATGTGTTTACATGGCGTTTTAACGGCCGAGGCGAGTTTTGGCCTTTTTTTGACTTTTTGCCTAAGTGTTGGCAAACTTTGCTTATGGGCTGATAACTCAGCCTCCGTATATCGAAATTGAGTCTCGTAAGTAGTAACATGTGCCTAATACTTACGCGGTGCTATGTATGTGTTTTCATGAAGTTCGACGACCGAGGTGAGTTTTGGCCTCTTTTTCAACTTTTTGTCTAAGTGTTGACAAGTTTTGCCTACGGGCTGAGAACTCGACTTTCGTATTTCAAAATCGATTCTTGAAATTTTTAACACGTGCCTAATACCTACGTGTTACTATGTATGCGTTTGAGTGGTGTTTCAACTGTCGAGGCGGGTTTTGGCCTCTTTTTCAATTTTTTGCTTAAGTGTTGGCATGTTTTGCCTACGGGCTGATAACTCGGCCTCCGTATGTTGGAATCGAGTCCCGTAACTTGTAACATGTTCCTAATGCCTACATGATACTATGAATGTGTTTGTGTGGAATTTCGACTGCTGAGGCGGGTTTTGTCCTCTTTTTTAACTTTTTGCCTAAGTGTTGGGAAGTTTTGCCTATGGGCTGATAACTTGGCCTCTGTATGTCGGAATTGAGTCCCGTAAGTTGTAACGCGTGCCTAATACCTACACATTGCTATGTATGTGTTTTCGTGGAATTACGACGGTCTTGGCAGGTTTTGGCCTCTTTTTTAACTTTTTGCCTAAGTGTTGGAAAGTTTTGTCTACGGGCTTAGAACTCGGCCTCCGTATGTCAGAATCGAGTCTCGTAAGTTGTAACTCATGCCTAATACCTACGCGGTGGTATGCATGTGTTTGCATGACATTACGACAGTCGAGGCGACTTGTCACGCCCCAAAATCAAGTCTATCTTCACACCCAGATTCCGTGCGTCATGAGTGCATCATTCTTCCAAACATATATCATTATATAGTAAAATATAACAACATACATTCTCAATTCCTAGGTTCTAATACCTTAAAATCTCATTCATTACAAATAATGATAATTACATTATTCTTTACATCTTACAAGAGTGACTTTCATCCACCACCAAGGATACATAACATTTCATTAAACTAATCTATAGTTGAATTAACTAGTATTCATTACAAGTCTTCGCTTGATCTTTACGCTCATTCATCTAATGAAGAGAACTTCTTCTGGATACCGATCAGCTTTGTAACGCCCCCAAATTTAGGTACTTGAAACCCAAACTCGGTGCTTTACGATACCGTTTCTATGAGCATAAATAATACTAATAATAATAACAATAATATACATATCAAACTTAATTTAAATATATCAGAGTCTAATCCCAAGTACGTAACCTTTACTATAACTCCTTACATGATATATAATACATATCATAGTCTTAATACAGTCTAACTATTACAAAAGATATCATCAAACATATTCTGTTTGCTTTCCTTTTCACTTGTTCTTATCTGAACCTTCGGGTTGATCATGCCTAGCTGAAAATATTTAAATTTAAAGCAAGAATGAGCATTTGGGTGCCCAGCAAGTAATAACAATTATAAATATAAATAGCTGAAAGAAATTAAAAATTTTCTTTGTACATCAATTCTACAACGAATTAATAGTTGTGAAGTAAACTGAACCGATAATAATAACATAACAATTCTATATCAAAATTTTGAAACTACGTATTGACTATAAATAGGGTTAAGGTGATATGCTATGAACATTTTTTTCATTTTTCGAATAGGTTTAGCAGAACTTCATCTGCAAACCGTTATAACTTACGGGCACAAGGGTGTACATCCCATGGGCCCTGTATTGATCAATACTACATGCAAGAATGAAATTATCGTTCACTCTGTCCCCTTGGGCGCATAAAAGTTTTCCCTTGTTCGGGATGTTCATACTTAGTCTGGAATCCGAACCAAAATAATTTGATTGGATATAAAAAGATTTTATCATATTTAACGATATTTCTAAATTTGTGTCTAGCTGATCAAATAGCTTGGACGACTTTTCATTAATGTATACATACGGGGATCAATATATATATATATATATATATATATATATATATATATATATATATATATATATATCAATATGTGATTAAATATAATGATTATCCAAGTGAGGACACTTGTATTACCATATATAGAAATTAACGAATAGAATATATATCTGAATAATAATATAATACCATGTTGATAATCAATGATCGGATATAATATATATATAACAATAGGGTTAATAATCTGGTACAATAATAATATAATTCTAAAATTTTCTTACACATGTCCATTGCATAAAGGAAATGCAAAGGTAGGATAATTGCCTAGTCTGCTGCTTACAATACGCAACTTAATTTTATCTTTTATACCGAAACCTATCATTAAGAAGATTATTTTACTGATTAGAATAGCATATCCTAACACATAATACTTCTTATCGCAGTCAGCACATAACCTAATCACCTTGTCACACATATTCAACAGTCATTGAATCACCATCAAACATTAATCTGATCAAAATATCTAAGTCAAGAATCAATTTAAAACACGCTTCGAGTTATCAAGCGACTTTACCAGGTAATTGTCGAGTCTAAGACTCTATCATGTAGTTCAATATCTGTAAGTATCAGTCATATTATTTTTAAATGAATTATAATAATTTTAAAAATTTATTATAATTTATCATAAATTTTCAAACACTTGGAATCATTATTAAATGATTTAAATATTAAAAAATTCTATTATCATTATCATTTAATTAATATTAAACTATTACTAAAACCATTGCCAAAATATTAAAGTTATTTATAATAACTCAAAGTATTTTTAAAGTACTAATATTACCCTTAAATAATTTTTAAAATAATTAAAATCACTTTTCAATAATTACCATTAATATTTAAATATTAATGTATTATTTATCCAAATATTAAAAGTCATTAAGTATAACTTAAAATATTTTTAATTCATTTATATCCTTTTAAATGATTTTTAAATTAATAAAACCATTTCAAAACTATTTATTTAATATAATTATTAAATAAACTTAATATCATTAATATTAAATTATTAATGAAATTATCATTTAAATAATAAAAGTTATATTTATAACTTCAAATATTCTTAAACACTTTATTTTCATTTAAAATAATTTTATAATATTAAATCATTTTAAAGCGAATTTATTTAATATAAAATTAAATAAATCTAATATCATTAATGTAACGATTTAATTTAGAAATTTGGATTTTTATTGTAAAATAATTTTATTAAATTAAATAATAATAAAATCATATTTTATGTGATATCAAGATGGTTGTTGTTCTATAACCTATTGATGGTCGAATGTCGTAGTATTTGAAAGCTACGTGAAGGAATTAAAGTGTTTGAATTTCTAAGGCGAAAATAAAAGTTTTTAGAAATTTTTAGAAAACACTATTCATCGGTATTTGTTAGGAAATTATTTTTGAATTTCAGAAATACGTGATGATAGAATATTAAAGCAAGAGCAGTTATGTAATAATAATCTAGTTATGGAAAGCGTAATGTTTTGGTTGCGAACTTAAATTAAGAATGTAAGGAAAGTGAAGAATTAATGCGTTAAGAGATAATCGTATGATATGTGAGTATTAGACGAGGAAAGAAAAGCGAGTATATACCTGAAATTATTATGCGAGTTTGTATGAAGGAAGAAATATCGTATATTATGAAGTAGTATCTGAAGTATAATCTGATGATGATACATAAACTATAAGTATATGTATTAAGTAATGAAAATGGACTTGGAAGATTGATTATAATTGGTACAAGCCCAAATGAATTAAGGGTTAAGGCCCAAGCTAGATTCCATGAGTTGTCTAACCCATGGGGCAACCCATAGTAATATGATTAATGTGAGTGGTGATCAAGATAAGTGATAACCAAGGTAAGTGGTGATCAAGTAAATAAAGTAATGGCCAAGTTAGGTGAGTAATGACCAAGCAAAGGATAGGATTTCTGATGATCAAGTTATGAATAGTAAGGAGGTGGTTTAGTGTATTGACTAAATTTCCCTAAACCTTGCAAGTTCTATAAATATTGAAGATTGGCAAGTCATTTGCTAGTTGTTCAAATAATCTAAACACTCTCTCTCAAAGTGCTTAATTGTTAGGGTGAGTAAGTTGTAATAAGCTACTTACATAAGAAGAAGAAAGAAGCTATTTATCAAGAACTTCTAAAGTAAGATCCTCTTCTCCAATTATCTTCTATCTCTAACGTGATAGGTTGATAAGAAAAGTTTGGATTAAGGAACATGAATGATAAAAAGTAAGAAGTATGTGTAAGTAATGAACTTAAGCCATATAAGTTGGTAATAAGTCATTTAAGCTAGCATAAGTTATAAACTTATGTGAAGGAATTATGAACTTATAATGAGTTTTGCAATATAAGGAATATTGAAGTAAATGAACTTTTATGATCATATGTATCAAGTATACATAAGTAAAGCTATATGATGAGAACATATATGTATGATGATTAAGAAACTTTAATTGTCATAAGTTATGAATGATAAGTTCATAAGTAGTTTATAAATTTAGCAAGTTATAAGCTTATGAAAAAATAAGTCAAAATCCAACCATGAGTATAAGTTGTTGGAATAAGTAGGTTAATATGTTCACATGATGAATGAAATTCATTTGTAATGTTGAACAAGTCATAAGAATGAAGATTTGCCGGAAATCGTACGATTAGACGATAATCGTTGAATTCGTAAAATTCTCGGAATGGAAGTCAATTTTGAGTTTGAGCTCGGAAATGTTATTTTCCAATGGAGACAAGTCATGTTCGTCATTTAAGAGTTGCGAACTCGAAAATGAGCGAATTTTGACTTAGAACGAAGAAACGAGCGCTGAACGTTCACAAACGTTTATCGTTTACGTTAAAAATGAACCAATAGGTGAATTTTTAGTAAACGATGTCAAATAGATGAAATTCTTGCTTGAATGCGTAGATTACATAATTTGTGAACCATAGGATTTTGAACGAGCCAATTCAGACTTATAACGAAAGAGTTATGCGTCCGGGAAGTTCACAAAAATTCAAAGACTGAAAATTTTTTTTGGTGCACAGAGTTGGCGCCATGCATGGCCAACCCCTGAACCAATTAGTCACGCCTTGATGCCATGAGCAGTCTATGTCACATCGAAATTGGCACCATGTGTGGCCCGAGAAGTGAGGACTCATGCCTTGGCGCCAAGTCAGGAGCCATCCATTGTTAACTCGCGCCACAAAGGCGAGATGCAGATATAAAAAGTGGCGCCAAAAGCGCCAATCTTTGACAAATGATAGTGAAGAATATTTGTGAATGTAAAGCAAGAAAGGGTTATTAGGTTGAGTTAAACCTACCTTAAGAAACCTAAAATAGCATTGCTAAAACATTGTTAAACATTAAGAGTAATGTGTAAAGAGTGGTAATAACCTATCCATCTATGAATACAAATAGAATGATGAAATCAGAATGAATAGTAATCAAGTCTAATATACAAATTAGATTGAGATGAAGGGTAAGATATAGTCAGATACATACTTGATTATGTGTGACCTAATGTAAGGCATTATGTGATCATGTATTGTAGAGACTTGAACGTAAAGTAAATTACATCGTAGCAGACGCTTAAGGCTAGTATTCTAACTCTTGTCTCAGTTCAATCTGAACAAGTTTTTGAAGTTCATGTATCCTTACGCATGAATTGAAGTATAATGAAGTTAAAGCCAATTCCTTTGGCTAGTCTTAACATATTGAGTGGATTGTTGATAATCTATTCATCTGTTATCAAATGATATTATCTTTTGTCAATTACTTAATATGGTTTTCAAAAGAAGACTGAAATGTTAAAACAAATGTTTTATTCAGAAAGCAGCAGCACGTGAGGTTGCCAAATGATTAAACGTACATACGTTTAATGAATGTAGTGTTGATCAACATAGAGTACAATAGGTTGATCACCTACAAGTGCTCGTATGTAATACCGGGCTTACGGACTTAGTTCCGAGTTGTCCTTTTTAAAGAAAGAATGAATACTCGAGGTCTTTGACCGGAGTGAATGTTTTACTGAATATTATTCATTGTGAAACATTTTGAAAGAAAGATGAAGTGTTATTTTGAATTATCAATAGTACTTCATAACAATTGTTCAGTTATCAAAGATATACGATTCATATGTATCAAGCATGTTGTTATTGAAATTGTTATACTTGCTGAGCTAGTTATGCTCACTCTTGCTTGAACCATATGAATGCAGCTAAGACTGAACGTCCCGGACGATCAAATAAGGATAAAGGAAAAGCTAAGGCAGATTATTAAGCTGTCTTGTAATGGTATAGGTCTCTTGTTGTAATGTAATGAATATTATGACAAAGAACCTTTGTACCGGGTATAGAACCTGGGAAATGTAAATATTACCTTTAATATATAGACATTATGGTCGTTCTTTTAGACTATTCAATTGAATGAATGTATGAATGTTTATACAGTATTGCACCATCTGTCGGGTTGGAAGATACCCGGATTTGGGGGCGCTACAAGTTGGTATCAAAGCCTAGGTTATGAAACTTAAGGGGGATTAGAACCTTAAGTCATAATCTTAATAAAGAAGTAAAAGATGAAAGATAACCTTATAAAAAAATGCATTATATTATGTTATGTGTTTTTATTATTTTACTGACGTGTACTAATCAAACTATATTGTTTTATTGTAGATGTCAGGAGAAAATGATATGTATAGAAATATACATGTAGTGGCGAGAGATTGATTAATCGGGTAGAGATACTACCCAATCCGTAGCGATTGAGCTAGAGGTGGTAATGTGATGCGGAGACTCGGACGATTTAGACTATATGTCTATTTTCGATGGCATGCTAGAGGAGGAGGTGGACGTGATGTCCTTTGACCAGGTTCCACCTACAGAAGAATTGACTACTAAAGAGTTAATGAAGGCACTATTTATGTCAGTATTGGAAAGGAATGTCCATTACTGCCAAGAGGTGAAGGAGTTGGAAGAGGAACTCCAAGCTGTCCGTGAGGACAAGACTAACATGGAGGGTATGTGGGAAGAAGAGCACGATGATAGAATTCTAGTTAAGGACAAGGTCTGAGAGCTGAAATGTGAAGTCTTTGAGCTCAAGCAGGAGCTAAAGACTAAACAGCAGAAGTTGGGGAGGATGTCCTATATACATAGGAGTTCTCACATGGACTTCCAACAGCAAGTAGCTGGTTATCCAGTGGAAGCAGGGCAAACTCGACATACCATTAGTCGAGATGTCATAGCCGGTTTGGCTAAGAAAGATTTCGAGAATGCCAATCAGAAGATGTAATCTAGCAATAGCTAGAGTAGATTAAATATGTAAATATTATGTATCTCATAGTGATGTAAAACCCTCTTTTGTATATCAAGGGTGGTCTTTTGTAAATCCCAATTTTTGGAAAGTAATGGCGGGATGGTAATGTAATCAGCTAAGGTTGAGTAATGTAAACAATGTAGTATTACACTACAAGATAAGAATCAATATAAGTCTCTTTTATGGAACATATTGAGTAATGAGGATGAGTTATTGTTTTATCGCAAATAATAACTAATCAACAAGAAGAAAGTAATAATGATGTGTTGTTTTCTTAACAAAAAATGCCAAGAAGGAGACAACAAAATCAAGGCGATAATGTTAACCAACCGGAGGGTGGTTAGGTTAATCAATGCAAGAGTTCGTTAATCTTTAACTTGGTGCATTTAATAGGACGGGGCTAATGTAACCATAATTCCTGGAGTAGTACGAGCTACTACTTTTAAGGACTTTAAAAGTGTAGGTCTGCTTGGGAGTTCAAAGGAACTACGGACCTATAAAAGCCAGACTTGGGTAAAAGAAATTTAGAAAGCATTTGTTATAACAAATGTTGAGGAGGGTCAAAAGGTTACCTTTGCAACCTATTTGATGAAAGGAGAGGCCAACTTCGGTGGGAGGCAAACGGTAGAAGTAGATATAGGAAACCTAACGTGGGAAAGGTTTAAGGAGATTTTCTTGAGAACTATTTTTCCCACAGTATCTGAGGAGAATGGAAATGAGGTTTCGGAATTAAAACAAGGGATATAGCAGTTCAAAGAGTATCTTTGCCAAGTTTAATGAATCGGCACGATTTGTTCCACACCAGTGGACCTTTGAAGTGAGGAAGGCTAGGAGATTGGCGGGGCTTGAAACCTTGGCTCTATAATTTGGATCTTGGTGTTTCAAAGTACTTCCTTTGGAACCATATTAGAAAAAGCAATAATAATTAGAAGGTGGGAATGAGGCTCTCGACTAGTACCACAAAGATAAGAAAAATAAGAGTAAAGTTGATGGGGAATCAAGATCAAGGAGCCAGTGATGAGTGGCGTGGTCGAGAAAAAGAAAGGGCTTTAACTTTGGGAATCTTTGGAGTAAAGCAAGGGATTCAAGAGAAGGATGAGGGCTCAGAAAACTGGGAAGACTCACTTAGAGTCTGTCTCAAAGGAAAGGTCGTATGTTATAATTGTGGATGGGGAAGGGCACATTTCGCTTTAATTGTCCCAATCAGAAGAAAAACCACGGATGTTTTGTATGTGGATCAATGACCACACAGCGAAGAGTTGCCGAAGAAGGGTATGGAGGAAATAAGGGCACTAATAGCGGTAAGTTGGCTATTAGTGGTCCGGCCAACCCCGGGTAGATCAATGGCCCACACTTTTAATATGACGGTCCAAGATGCGGTGGCATCAGGGGATGTAGTTGCAGGTATTATTCCGATCAATAACATAAATGCATACGTCTTTATTTGATTTAGGGTGCTACTTGTTCGTTTATAGCATGTGATTTTTCTAGACGACTAGGGTTACTTCCCGAAAAGTTGCATATACCTTTGAACATTAAGGTAGCAAACGAAGAGGTAATCCCTGTTAAAAGTATTCATAGGGGTTGTTGCGTAGATGTACGTGGTTGTAAGTTATCGGTAGACTTAATACCGATAAAGTTAGGAGAATTCGATGTGATTCTCAGAATGGATTGGTTGATTAACCATGGAGCCATTATAGATTGCAAAAAGAAATGTGTGAGCATGAGGACGTTGAAATAACCTCATGTAGTATTTTACGGTAATAAATCTCTGGGGCATTCGTGTTGTCTAACGATGACACAAACTAGAAAACTTTTAAGGAAGGGGTGTATAGGTTATCTGTGCCATGTTGTTGATACCCAGCATGTGGCAGCAACCATGGAACAAATACCAATAGTAAACAAATTCATGGATGTATTTCCAAGTGAGTTACCGGGTTTACCACCGGATCGGGAGATCGAATTCATAATAGACATTGTGCCGTGAGGCGGAACCAGATCTCAAAGGCTTAGTATCATACGGGCGCGCTATGGAAATGAAGGAGCTAATGGTTCGATTCTGAGAACTATTGGATAGGAAGTACATTCAACCTAGTGTTTCCCCATGGGGTGCACCGGTATTGTTTGTCAAGAAGAAAGATGGATCGTTAAGGCTTTGTATCGACTATCGAGAGTTGAACAAGTTAACGATAAAGAATAAATACCCATTGCCCAGGATCGATGATCTCTTTGATCAGTTGAAAGGGGCAAAGTATTTTTCTAAAATAGATTTCTTGAGACGGGTATCACAGTTGAAGGTTAGGAAGGAGGATGTACCAAAAACAGCATTCAGAACTCGTTATGGTCATTACGAGTTTCTGGTGATGTCATTTGGGTTGACAAATGCACCAGCTGCATTTATGGATATGATGAACAGAGTGTTCAAACTATATTTAGACAAGTTCGTCGTTGTGTTTATCGATGATATTCTAGTCTATTCTAAGACTCCAGAAGATCATGCTGAACATTTAAGATTAGTGTTGAAGACACTAAGAAAGGGGAAGTTTTATGCGAAATTCACTAAGTGTGAATTTTGGCTGCAGAAAGTACAGTTTTTAGGTCATGTCAATGATCACGAAGGGATTTCAGTGGATCCAGCGAAGGTAGAAGCAGTGATGAACTGGAAACAACCAAAAACGCCAACTGAGGTGCGGAGTTTCCTAGGGTTAGCGGGATACTATCGACGATTTATCCAAGATTTTTTGAAGATAGCTACCCCGTTGACTAACTTGACAAGGAAGACGGTGAAATACGTATGGACGGATAAATGTGAAGGCAATTTTCAAGAACTGAAGAAAAGATTAAGCGAAGCGCCTATATTGACATTGCCAGATAACACAGGAAATTTCGTAGTTTATAGCGATGCTTCGCATAGAAGACTTGGTTGCGTGCTCATGCAGCATGGTAAAGTCATTGCGTATGCATCACGACAGTTAAAGGATTATGAGAAAGTTTATCCTACTCATGATCTGGAACTAGCCGCGATAGTATTTGCCCTAAAGATATGGAGACATTATCTTTATGGGGAGAAATGTGAGATATATACGGACCATAAGAGTCTAAAGTATATCTTCATTCAGAAGGAGTTGAATATGAGGCAGAGAAGATGGCTAGAGTTGATAAAGGATTACGATTGTGAAATCCTATATCATCCTGGGAAAGCAAATGTAGTTACCGACGCCTTAAGTAGGAAGGGTCGGGAAAGGTTGTCTATGTTAACGGCTCAGCATGAGTTAATAACAGAGATGGCTAGAATGGAGATAGAGTTGAAGATGCCGAGTAAATCGGGACAGATACTCTTTATGATGGAGATGCAATCTACCATCATAGAAAGAGTAAAGGAGGTACAACTCAAATCTGATGAGTGTAACCAAATGAGGGAACGGCTAACCGATAAAGAAGATACTAAGCATAGTCTTGATAATGAAGGATTATTAAGATTTGAAGGAAGAATTTGGGTTCCGAGTGAGACGGAATTCAAAGAGCAAGTGTTACAAGAAGCTCATAGTTCACGGTACTCGATACATCCTGGTAGCACTAAGATTTATCAAGACCTTCGATAGAGTTTTTGGTGGCCAAACTTGAAGAGAGAAATAGCAGAGTATGTGAGTAGGTGCTTGACTTGTCAAAAAGTTATGGCCGAACATCAAAGACCCAGTGGCTTGTTACAGTCATTGGAGATTCGAAAATGGAAGTGGGAGCATATCTCGATGGATTTCGTGGTGGGACTTCCAACAATGGCAAAAGGGTATGATTCTATTTGGGTAATAGTTGACCGATTAACGAAATCGGCTCACTTCTTACCGATTAGGGTCAAGTATAACTTAGACCAGTTAGCTAAACTCTATATCAAAGATAATATTTCCAGACATGGAGTACCAGTATCGATTGTGTCAGATCGTGATCCACGATTCATATCGAACTTCTGGAGAAGTTTGCAAGAACAGTTGGGAACACAGTTGAAATTAAGCACAGCTTATCATCCACAAACTGATGGGCAGAGCGAGAGAACAATTCAGACGTTAGAAGATATGTTGAGGTCTTGCGTCATGGATTTTAAGGGTAGTTGGGATGATCATCTACCACTGGTAGAGTTTGCATATAATAACAGTTATCATGCAAGCATAGGTATGCCGCCTATATGAAGCTCATCACGGAAGAAGATGCGAGAACACCATTGTGTTGGGATGAGGTGGGAGAAGCGCGGATGCTAGGACCGAATTGGTGCGACAAGCAAATGAATGTGGTTAAGTTCATTCGGATGCGTCTTGTTTCACTCAAGCAGAATGAGGAAGAAGTATGCGGACTCGCATAGATTAAACCGAGAATTTGAAGTAGGTTCGTATGTGTTTCTAAAGGTATCTCCCTGGAAAGGAAAGATACGCTTTGGAAAGAAAGGAAGGTTAAGTCCAAGGTTTATAGTACCTTTTTAAGTATTAAAACGGGTAGGAGAGGTAGCGTATATGATAGCATTACCTCCAGACCTAGAAAGAATACATAACGTGTTTCACATATCGTATTACGTCCATATGTTTGGGACTATAAAGCACGTAATCAGTATGAGCGATTCATATCGAGAATGATTTATCATATGAAGAATCGCCGATTCAAATCATTTATAGAAAAGAGCAAGTTCTGAGGAACAAAGTAATACCATCAGTAAAGGTATTATGGAAAAACCATGATGCTGAGGAAGCAACGTGGGAATTAGAAGAAAAGATGAAGAAAAATTTTCCTCATCTATTTGAGTAGAGTAAGGCGAGATTCGGGGACAAAATCTTTATAAAGGGGAAGAATGTAACGACGAGAAATTTGGATTTTTATTGTAAAATGATTTTATTAAATTAAATAATAATAAAATCATATTTTATGTGATATCAAGATGGTTGTTGTTCTATAACCTATTGATGTTGGAATGTCGTAGTATTTGAGCTACGTGAAGGAATTAAAGTGTTTGAATTTCTAAGACGAAAATAAAAGTTTTCCGAGAAATTTTTTGAAAACACTATTCATCGGTATTTGTTCGGAAATTATTTTTAAATTTCCGAGAAATAAGTGATGATAGAATATTAAGGCAAGACGGATTATGTAATAATAATCTAGTTATGGAAAACGTAATGTTTCGCTTGCGGACTTAAATTAAGAATGTAAGAAAAGTGAAGAATTAATGCGTTAAGAGATAATCGTATGATATGTGAGTATTGGACGAGGAATGAAAACGAGTATAATACGGGGTATTGTACGAGTTTGTATGAAGGAAGAAATATCGTATATTATGAAGTAGTATACGAAGTATAATACGATGATGATACATAAACTATAAGTATATGTATTAAGTAATGAAAATGGACTTAGAAGATTGATTATAATTGGTACAAGCCCAAATGAATTAAGGGTTAAGGCCCAAGCTAGATTCCATGAGTTGTCTAACCCATGGGGCATGTAAGACCCCAACTTATTATTAATGAAATTTAATTTTCTCTATTTATTATTTTGAAATAGTAAGGGTTGATTTGATTAATGTGGATAGTTAGGGGTAAAATACGCAAATATTTCAAAATAAGCAAGTGGTTATAAAATATTCGTTGTTGTCGGGGAATATTCGTTTGGTCGTGGAATATTAAATCTCGCGTCTGGGAATATTAAATGCATTGGCGCAACCATATGTGGGCCCATAACGGAAAGCGATTGGATGAATAAAACGACAAATATAAGTTGTTTAAAAATAACGGTGTAGTTATTACACAGTTAATATTGTTAAAATACTAAATTGGTTAAAACACAAGAAGATGCTTTGCGGTATTGCACCAATTATTGATTCTTACGTGAAAGAAGGCACTACTCAATAATGGTTACGATAATTCTTGCTCGATATTTTATTGATTTAATAATTGCTGCGTTGATATTTTATATTCTTTGTTGTTTTGATAATTGTCATTTACAGTATTTTCATTATCGAAGTAATAATTCATATTATCTGAATAATATTATTAGATAACATTATTGGAAATGTCTAGAAAGTTCTGTCTAAGGAGAGGTTTGGTCACCTAATTGCGCGCCACTAAGGAGAAATTCTTATTGGAAAGCCCCCTCTTTCCTGGGAACCGCCTGGTTGTCAATATTGTGATTTTGTAATATTATTTGTGAATAATTTATTTTTGATTCATATGATAAGGAAAATATTGATTTTATGTGGATATAGATGGAGAAAATTTTTAATGTGACAATTGTTGAAAATTGAAATTTTATCTTTTACGATAAAATAATTTATTTAAATATATTATTATATTATAATAATATAATAATGGTGATATTTTACAACGAATGTGGGATATATGAGTATCTGAGGAGGAAGAGTATTTTTGATGCAATAAATATTTAAAACATGTTAAACATGTCGGTGGACCCCATTTATTGACTGAAATTTGATTATAGCCTGTAAAATTGCCCGTTTGTGGATTTCGGTCAATTTCTATTTGGAATTTGGTAATACTTTCTTCTGTAAAGTTGTAGAGAATTGAATTTCCTATAAAAACTCGCGAGATTCGAATTTTCTGATGAAAGGGATATTTATTATGAATTATTGAAGTTCCGAAGTTCTGAAATAATTAATTTTTGGGAGTTTTAGTTAATTATTTTGAGAAAAACGTTTTTTGCAACTAAGTTGGCCTCACATGTGATTCAAATGGGCTGAGATCAGTTGTCTAAGGTGGGCTAAAGAAAATGTGAAAAATTTATTAATATTATATTCAATTTTCTACTTTGGTGTTCTAAGCATTTTCCTATAAATAGGGTGCTTAGGTTAGAATTGAAAAACACACCAGAAATTGAAGTTTCTCTCTATTTCTCTCTCGATATATTGAGCGTATTCTTGTGAGTATACTTTGAGTATTGTTAGGCGGTGCAAGTTCCTTCAAAGACTATACCGGTATTCCATTAGAAGTACTAATCTTTCGAGGTAAGGATGTTATTTTCTTCTCAAATGATATTATTTCTTCAATATCATTATCTTTGAAATATTGGTTGGAATTTTTTATCAAATTTGGAACTTTTTCATGTCGGGTTACTATTCATGAGTTACTATTCACGAGTTACTATTCACAGTACTATTCATGAAGCGTGAAGATGTTTTTTTTGAAATTTCTATCTTTTGGTGTCGAGTTACTATTCACGTATCGACTATTCACGATATCTGGCACTATTCAATAGAAAAATGAAATTTCTTCTTTTTGTCCAAAATATCTATTACGGATACTAGCTTTGATTGTATCCATGTTTTGATCATTCTTGAATTTTACACCACTATGATTATTTTGAGGTATTTTGAACATGGATAAAACAAAGTCTGAATCCTTAATCCTTAATCCTTGTCATTTTGTTTCTTTGGATTCGTTTCTTTAAAAATATTTTTTTTATCATCCTCAGTCTTAAATGATGATATTATTGAATATCTTTGGCATGTAGTGCAAAGATGAATGATTTCTAAAGAATATCTTTGGCCCGTAGTGCAAAAGATGAGCAGTGTTTAGATGAACATGATTAATTGATGATGAATATCTTTGGCACTGAGTGCAAAGATGAATATTTGATTCAGATATATATTGATTGATGTTACTGGGGATAAAAGATAGAGCGATGAACTTTTAAATTCATAATAGAAGATAGTAGTTTGTATTCTCTACTTAACTCTTCTAATGAATTATTATTTTCATTGCGAATATTGATTTAAAATTTGTTGTCTATTGTATTCTATTAGATTTTTCCTGTTGAAGACTAACGATAATTTGTTGTATATTATCTTAGTCATAATATTCTTTCTTGGGCTAGTTGAGCTCACTCTTTTCCTTTTGTTCCATTTTTTCTTCTAAGGAGGCGAGAATATAAGCGAGTGCAGTGGGTATGGAATGAAGGTTCTAGAAAGAGTTGTTTAGTAGTCCTCACCATTTTGTAAAATAATGTATTAATAAATGTGATGAGGATTTATTTGAGTATAGTTATTGTCTAGAAGATAATATTTGTATTCAAACTCACAGCTTTTCTTGTTGTAATATTAAAGTTGTAGTTGTTTACATGCCGTACGATCGACAACTCAGAATGGGTGATGTATACCTATTTTGGGGGCGTCACAAGGCAACCCATAGTAATATGATTAATGTGAGTGGTGATCAAGATAAGTGATAACCAAGATAAGTTGTGATCAAGTAAATAAAGTAATGGCCAAGTTAGGTGAGTAATGACCAAGCAAAGGATAGGATTTCTATTGATCAAGTTATGAATAGTAAGGAGGTGGTTTAGTGTATTGACTAAATTGCCCTAAACCTTGCAAGTTCTATAAATATTGAAGGTTGGCAAGTCATTTGCTAGTTGTTCAAATAATCTAAACACTCTCTCTCAAAGTGCTTAATTGTTAGGGTGAGTAAGTTGTAATAAGATACTTACATAAGAAGAAGAAAGAAGCTATTTATCAAGAACTTCTAAAGTAAGATCCTCTTCTCCAATTATCTTCTATCTCTAACATGATAGGTTGATAAGAAAAGTTTGGATTAAGGAACATGAATGATAAAAAGTAAGAAGTATGTGTAAGTAATGAACTTAAGCCATATAAGTTGGTAATAAGTCATTTAAGCTAGCATAAGTTATAAACTTATGTGAAGGAATTATGAACTTATAATGAGTTTTGCAATATATGGAATATGGAAGTAAATAAACTTTTATGATCATATGTATCAAGTATACATAAGTAAAGCTATATGATGAGAACATATATGTATGATGATTAAGAAACTTTAATTGTAATAAGTTATGAATGATAAGTTCATATAAATTTATCAAGTTATAAGCTTATGAAGAAATAAGTCAAAATCCAACCATGAGTATAAGTTGTTGGAATAAGTAGGTTAATATGTTCACATGATGAATGAAATTCATTTGTAATGTTGAACAAGTCATAAGAATGAAGATTTACCGGAAATCGCACGATTAGACGATAATCATCGAATTCGTAAAATTCTCGGAATGGAAGTCAAATTTTGAGTTTGAGCTCGGAAATGTTATTTTCCAATGGAGACAAGTCATGTTCATCATTTAAGAGTTGCGGACTCAAAAATGAGCGAATTTCAACTTAGAACGAAGAAACGAGCGCTGAACGTTCACGAACGTTTATCGTTTACGTTAAAAATGAACCAATAGGTGAATATTTAGCAAACAAAGTCAAATAGATGAAATTCTTGCATGAACACGTAGATTACATAATTTGTGAACCATAGGATTTTGAACGAGCCAATTCGGACTTATAACGAAAGAGTTATGCGTCCGGGAAGTTCACAAAAATTCAAAGACTAAAATTTTTTTCTGGTGCACAGAGTTGGCGCCGCGGCGCCAACCCTAGACCAATTAGTCATGCCGTAGCGCCATGAACGGTCTATGTCACACTGGAAATTGGCCATGTGCATGCCGCTTGAAGTTAAGGACTGGGCGCGCATGGCCAAGTCCGGGCCATCCCATCGTTAACTCATGGCAGCAATATGAGATCTGAGTATATAAAGTCGGGCTGGCCAACGCATGATCTTTGACAAATGATAGTGAAGAATATTTGTGAATATAAAGCAAGAAAGGGTTATTAGGTTGAGTTAAACCTACCTTAAGAAACCTAAAATAACATTGCAAAAGCATTTTTAAACAGTAAGAGTAATGTGTAAAGAGTGGTAATAACCTATCCATCTATGAATGCAAATAGAATGATGAAATCAGAATGAATAGTAATCAAGTCTAATATACAAATTAGATTGAGATGAAGGGTAAGATATAGTCAGATACATACTTTATTATGTGTGACCTAATGTAAGGCATTATGTGATCATGTATTGTAGAGACTTGAAAGACTTGAACGTAAAGTAAATTACATCGTAGCAGACGCTTAAGGCAAGTATTCTAGCACTTGTCTCAGTTCAATCTGAACAAGTTTTTGAAGTTCATGTACCCTTACGCATGAATTGAAGTATAATGAAGTTAAAGCCAGTTCCTTTGGCTAGTCTTAACATATTGAGTGGATTGTTGATAATCTATTCATCTATTATAAAATGCTATTATCTTTTGTCAATTACTTGATATGGTTTTCAAAAGAAGACTGAAATGTTAAAACAAATGTTTTGTTGGTAAAACGACAGGCACGTGAGGTTGCCAAATGATTAAACGTATATACGTTTAATGAATGTAGTGTTGATCAACATATAGTACAATAGGTTGATCACCTAGAAGTGCTCGCAAGTAATACCGGGCTTACGGACTTAGTTCCGGGTTGTCCTTTTTAAAGAAAGAATGAATACGCGAGGTCTTTGACCGGAGTGAATGTTTTACTGAATATTATTCATTGTGAAACATTTTGAAAGAAAGATGAAGTGTTATTTTTAATTATCAATAGTACTCCATAACTATTGTTCAGTTATCGAAGATATACGATTCATATGTATCAAGCATGTTGTTGTTGAAATTGTTATACTTGCTGAGCTAGTTATGCTCATTCTTGCTTGAACCATATGAATGCAGCTAAGACTGAATGTCCCGAAGGATCAAATAAGGATAAAGGAAAAGCTAAGGCAGATTATTAAGCTGTCTTGTAATGGTATAGGTCTATTGTTGTAATGTAATGAATATTATGACAAAGAAACTTTGTAACGGGTATAGAACTTGGAAAATGTAAATATTACCTTTAATATTTAGATGTTATGGTCGTTCTTTGAGACTATCCAATTGAATGAATGTATGAATGTTTGTACAGTATAGCACCATCTGTCGGGTTGGAAGATACCCGGATTTGGGGGCGCTACAATTAATATTAAAATATTAACATTTTTCATGTCAAAATATCAAAAAGTAAAATTTTTAACTTAAAATATTTTATAATACTTAAATAATTTTTATATGATTTTTAAATCACTAATTCTATTTTTCATAATTTATTTAATACATTTACTAAATATCTTAATTATCATTAATATTAATTTATTGATGAAATTCATCACAAAATATTAAAAGTCATTAAAAATAACTTAAAATATTTTCTTATACCATAATATAATTTTAAATAATTTTCAAGTATAAAATTATTTTAAATAATTTATTTAATATAAAACTTAAATAAATTAAATACCTTTAATATATCAAAAATACTAAATATTTATGAAATATATTAATAATTATTAAAAACTAATTTTTAGACTTTAAAATAATTTTTAGTAATTTATTTTGTATTTTTCATAATTAAAAACTATTTCATACTAATTATTTAAAAAAAATAATTAAATTTTAATAAAGTGTCGCTAAAGACTGCCTATAACAACAGAACCGTCGCTATAGGTGTTCTTCGTGTTCTTGATGAAAGCCTAGAAACCCATGTCAGAGTTCGAGGTGCTCACTTTGACCAGAAATTAAACCTAGATCTTGTTGTTATCAGGGCTTGCTATAGTGTCCAGGTTGTAGTATATATTAGTGTAACATTACAACTAGAATCATGTTTCATGGAAATATAACAACATATCAGAAAGTTATCAGCTCTCAAAAACTTTGTTAGACATGTTCTACAATTTCTGGGTTTTCCAGAATTGAAGAACAGTCTTAGATGCCCACTTTCGATCCTTATATCTTGCTTTCTGTATTTTTCCTTATGTGATCTAATACTTTCAGTGTGTTGACAACATGTAAATAAAGAGACCTAATACATAAAATCAATAAAACAACAACACAATTGCTATATATTTCCCAGTCAAATCATGTCAGAAAGAAGATTCAACCGGTTTCTGGAAATTCCATAAATCAGAAATCGTGACCAGATTGTCTACTTTGACCATCCACTGCATTTAATCAGTTTATGATTTGAGTAATATAAAGACACTGATCTAATGTCCACATAACAGGCTACAACATAGATAAAAAAACATCATCAATACACATAAGACCTGACAGTTATGGGTCTTTGAAATTCTTGTCAGACGCGTTTAAAGGATTTCTGGGTTACCCAGAAATCACTTGGTCATGGTCGGTCAACCGACTTTGACCACGAATAACTTTCAATCCATGCATTATTTGGTCATGTTTCAAACTTCAGAACAAAGACCTTATGACATACTATAACCTTAAACCATCAAACAAGAAAAAACATAAACAGACAAAGGTTTACAGTGTCTGACATTTGACTGTCAGACACAAAAACAACAATTTCCAGATTCTTGAAATCTTCAAATCTGAGCTTATAGAAGTTATGGATCTAACATCTATCAACCCATATCATTAATTAACACCTTATATAACATATTACAACAGAAAAACACAAGATCTAACATAGCTTTAGAAATCAAATTTCTTGGTTAGGGTTTATACCTTTATGCATCAATTCTGGATTCTTGGCTTCTGTTTTTGTTATGGGTGTTCGTGGGGCTCAGTTTGGGACTGATCTAGCAATAAATTTTATGGGGTTGGGAGAATGGAAGACTTGGTTGGGAGTTTATATACAAAAGAGGCTAACAAATGACATTTCTCTCTCCTTAGATCTATATATCATGTGATACAATGCACATAGCTGAGATTGCTGGCAAGAATTGGTTGAGGTGTTGATAAATAAGTCACATTGTCAACATTAGTAGGTCACCAACTAAAGCTTTAGCTTGATTTACAAGTAAACTTCAATTATGCAAAAGGGGTATAACAGTCATTAGCCTTATGATTTTAATGGCAAAGTAGTAACATGGCAACCCCTTAGGGTTTGACCCTTAGGGTTTAGCACAAAAACTGTAGAATTTCTAATTAGGGTTTGTAAAAATAAAATTTTAGTTTCTAAAAATACAAAATTAAGGTTTCTTAATTAGTTAGGTTTCCTCATTATATAGACTAGAAAATTAGGTTTAGATTTTACTAATTATCATTAAGCGTGCCAAATTAACAATTAGGGTTTATCGATCTAGCAATTAGGGTTATCAATTTATAATTAGGGTTTTGAATAATTATGGTTCTCCCTAATTATGGTTAATTTCTATAATACCGGTCGTTAATCACATTATCGTGATTACATAACGACTTAACAAATTCTTAAAGTCGTAAATGACTTTCGCATTAGGGTTTCAAATCAATTAGGGTTTAACAACTTGAAACTAGGGTTTTCTAATTTTTAGAAATTAGGGTTTCTAAATATTAATATTTCTAAATATTAATTAGGGTTTACCTAATTAATCATTATATAATACACAACATAAATCATATAACATAGTTATATAAAAGCCTCGAACTCATAATTGAGTTTCAAATTAGGGTTTCTATTTAGCAATTAGCTAATTATTACTTAAGGTTCCTAATTTTAGAAATTAGGGTTTTAATTTACAGTTAGGGTTTTCTATAATTTGGGTTTTCCTGATTAACATTAATATTTATTATAAATATCATTAATCACCTGACACCGTGACTTAACAGATTTTAAAGTCTCGTTTGACTTCTAAACTAGGGTTTATCAGTAATACGAGGGTTTTTAGACACTGCACCAAAATTG
The DNA here is from genome assembly GCA_020205615.1 of Panax quinquefolius. Classification (NCBI taxonomy): domain Eukaryota; kingdom Viridiplantae; phylum Streptophyta; class Magnoliopsida; order Apiales; family Araliaceae; genus Panax; species Panax quinquefolius. Next base: position 107,365,721 of record CM035153.1, read on the forward strand.
ACCAATCATTAACAATGCGTACATACATTACATATTTATAGTACTGAAATAAATATAATATTATAATAATATTCTCATTCCTTATTCTAATTTCAGAATTGGGGTTTGGATTCAATATCTGATATATCTTGCACATATACCTTTATTAATTAAGTTAAAATAATTAACTTAATTAATATAAATTAAATTCATATACTAAAATAAAATAATTATTATAATAATTTTATAATCATTTCATATATTATTTAAATAATATAAAATCATATTTTCATGGAAAATAATTAATAAAAACATTTCTATTATAAAACTAATTTTTATAAGAATATAAGTTATAATGATCAATAATTCTAAAATAAAATTATTTGTAATCATTCATGTAATAAATATTTTTATATTTATCACATAAATTCATACATTTTATCTTGTACATATCCTCACCTTTTTAAAAAAAAATAAACCCAAAATTTCTGATTTATTTATATAGAAAATATCGGGTTATTACATTCACCCTCCCTTATAAAGATTCCGTCCCCGGAATCACCGTTTTAAAACCTATACATACTAGGGTACATAACATACACAATCATTGCAATTAGATCTCGATCATAATTGATCGAACCTATCTTTAACTATTCAGCATAAAGCATGTCTAGCTGCTTAAACTGAAATTTGATTTCTAATAGAACTAAACTTCCTCCTTCAAAATTTCTTTATAAAATAATTTACTATATATATAAGAAAATCATATATAAGAAAATAAAATTGATTAGAATACACTACTAAAAAATAGTTATTTATGATGGCCAAAATGTGAGACCCCATATTTTATCAATAAAGATTTAAATTTTGTCGAAATAATTTTTAATATTATGGTGTGAATTTGAGATAATATTATAGTTGTGGGTAGTATTTATAAATTTTGCAAAGTATGCAAGTTGTTATAAAATATTCGTTTGGTCTGGGAATATTCTTTTTTGTGGGGAATATTAAATGCGACGGCTCAATCATTGGTGGACCCCTAGCGGAAGTATTGTCGTAGTTAGAAAGCGATAAAATTATCTTTCTATAAAAATAACGGCAGAGGTGTTACCGTTAAAAGCTGTTGAACTACCCGGTAGTAAAAAAAGTACGATGAATCTGGCGTAGTTGTATAGTAGCACACGATATTGATTATTGATGCTTACGTGAGAAGTCACTCAATTTATGCTCAATTATCGCTACGAGAATTGTTGCATCATATCTCTTATATTATTGATTCAATTATTGTCACAGTATCATCTGTATAATATGTTATAGTATTAAATTAATAATTGAGACGACAAGTTATAAATGATTAATAATTGTTGAATGATTAAATATGTGTTGATTAAAAATAAAATGATTTGTGGTAATATTTATTCAATCCTTGATGTATATAAAGAGTCTGTTACGAGACATTTGTGGTAAGTTTGATTATTTTATGGGGGGGCCATATGTCATTATCTAAGAGTCTCTTCGTCAATAGTAATTACCTTTGTGAATAGTAATTATCTTCGTCAATAGTATTTACCTTCGTCAATAGTATTTACCTTCGTCAATAGTAATTACCTTAAATCGATAGTAATTACCTTTATGAATAGTAATTACCTTAAATCAATAGTATTTACCTTCGTCGATCGATAGTAATTACCTTCACAAATAGTAATTACCCTTGTGAATAGTAATTACCTTCGTCAATAGTAATTACCTTTACCAGACGTCAAACCACTTGCCGTTTCACATTCTGAGCGTCGAACCACTTGTCGTTTCACATTACTGGGCGCCGAACCACTTGTCGTTTCACATTACTGGTGCGTCGAACCACTTTTCTTTTCACATCACCGATTCGTCGAGCCACTTGCCTTTTCACATGGCGGTCTTAAGCTAGAAATCTTCTATAAATAGAGGCCTAGTGCTTCATTATTTTCACTTAATTCATTCAAGCGATAGAGAGAGAAAGTATAGAGAGAAACTATAGAGAAAAAAGAAGAAAAGTATTATCGCTACTTCACCTTGCCAATATTCAGTTCTTCTAAGGTAGGGAATATTATTTGTTGTACCCGTAAGTAAGGGTGTTATTCTTTCTTATTCATGAAGAGAACTGTTGTTATTCCATTGCTTGTTATTATGTTGGAATAACCTGTAAAAGTGGTATACCCTATACATAACCTGTATACGCGGCATACCCTATACTTGGTGAAATCCTTATATTATTACATTCTTATTTATTACATTGGAATAACTTTGTATCATGAAATCCCTATACTTGGTGATCTCTTTCGTTATTCCATTCTTTATTATTACATTGGAATATCACGTGCGTGTGTTTTACAGGACTGGTTCCATTGTTTATTATTCCACATTTATTATTCTATTGGAATATCACATGCGTGTTTTTTACCGGACCTGGTTCCATTGTTTATTATTCAGCATTTATTATTACTGTTGGATCATCACCGTCGATTGTGAATTTCACGACTGGTTCCGTTATTATTATTCTATTGGAATAACATGTCATCTAAATACCGCATGTATGGTGATTTCTTTTGTTATTCCATTCTTTATTATACTCAAGTTGGTTAAATCTTTGACTTCTATACTCCATGAAATTAGTGGAATATCCTTGATATTTGCGCTTCATCCAAAGATATCTTTTCATGGAAATATTCTTCGATCATTCTTGAATTTTACTCTACAAAATAAAAGTATCATTTTGACAATTTGGACGTTAATAATTCTCGGATAAAATAATTCTTGAACTTGTTTTATTGAATTATTATGTCATTGTCATCATCCTCATGTTATATTATGTTATCTTGACTTACGTGTATAGATGAACTTAGTATGATTATGACCGAGAGATCATTCGGTATAATCATGGCTTGTTATAAATGATGTGATAAAAGTCCTCAATGGCACGTAATGCGTTGATGGATAGTTTTTGGTATGATTATGACCGGGGTGATTGGTATAGTCATGACCATTGATAATTTGATGAATATCCTTGTCAGTAAAGTGCGGGGTGATTCGATAATGTGGATTATTTATTAAAGTCGAGTCTCGGCTATAACAAATGATGAAAAACCTTTTAAAACCTAAAAGATAGTAGACTTTATTCTCTACTTGACTCTTTTAATGGATTGTTTATTCCACTTCGCATTAAACTGGTTGTCTCATTGTATTTTATCGTTTAACACTTTGTTGAAGGCTAATGATAAATTATTTCGCATTATCTTAGTCATAATATTTCTTCTTCGGGCTAGTTGAGCTCACCTTTCTTTCACTTATTCTCTTGTGAAATGAGAACATATTTGGGGACGAGTCTGGGAGCGGAGTAATGGTCAGAGGATAGCATTAGTAGTCCTCACTATTTTGTGAAATAGTGTGATAATAGTAGTAATGAGGACTCCTGTTGAGTTTGTATAATATCTAGTAGACAATATTTGTATTCAAACTCACAGTTTATGTCGTATTGTACACGACTGTTATATTAGTAAGTTGTATTTGAATTTATATACCATGTAAGTGGCGACCCAAGATGGGTGACGTATACCTAATTTTGGGGGCGTCACACAAAAGCCATCACAAAAAGTAGGAAAACCATCACAAAAGGTTTACGTGATGGTTTTAAGCATCACAATGGTCGTCTTGTATACGCCCATCATGAAAGGTTTTACGTGATGGTTTTCACAATCACGCAAACGCTTAGTACTTTTGTGATGATTAATACAATCACATTAACACGTAATCTGTTGTGATTGTCAAAGTCATCACAAAAAAATAAGACTTTACTGATTAAATGTAAGAACGTGTATTAATTGTATCTATATTAATTGTATCAAATGATACTTGTAGGATTCGAACCCTCCACCATTTGCAAACTAAATAATGATTATTACCGCTACAGTAAAGCCCAGATCATGATTATAATTTTAAAATAAAATATAAAAGGAAAAATATGTGAGTTAACTTACTAAATAAAATTACTTCCACATAAGAATTAGTGATTGCAATGGCAGTCACAAATACTCTATAATGATGGTAAAATTAGTCATCATTGAGAGCTATCATATATTTTATTGTTTTGTGATGGCTTAAAAATTCGATCACAAAATATATTCTTTTGTAATTGCAAATAAAAATCGTCACAAAAATCTATCTTTTTAATGATTGTCACGACCGTCATAAAATATTGTTTTGATTATTTCTTACATTAAAATATTTGTGATAGCTTAAATGCAATCACGAAAAGGGTATAACTATAAGTGATGACTTAGTGAGTCACAAAAAGAAAATTTATTTTGTGTGAAAAATTAGTGTGATTGACATGACTATCACAATTATAATACATTGATGGCAATATTAGTCATTACTAAGACCCATCATATATACTATTATTTTGTGATTGCTTAAAAAGTCCATCACAAATTACTATCTTCAGTGATTGTTTTTAAAAACTATCACAAAGTTCCGTTATGTATACTTGTTTTTCTAGTAGTTATAATACTTGGAGTTGCATCCCCGGCTGCTACCGTATCTTGAACATTCATGTCGAAGACTCTTGGGGTTAATTCTGTTGGTTTGTTTATTGAAGTAGGTCTCGTTGTCGCCAATATCTTGCTGCCTTTTCCCGTATTCGCATTTCTAGCTTTCCTTCTCCTTCTTGGATAGTCTTTCACCTTATGCTCCACTGATTCATAAATAAACACCCACTATTCACCCTAGGATTGGGGCAGTTGAGAGAGATATGTCCCTTCTGCCCACACTTATAACACATGAGCTTACCTTTAAGACACTCTCCCGAGTAATTCTTTCTGCAATTTCACACTGCACAACTGGTTTCTTTCCACCTCCTGTCCTAATTTCGATATTCCCAAAATTATCTCCTTTCTTTTTTTCCAGTCCTACTACCACTACTCCCTTCTCCGGCTATAGCTTGATTTTCTTTCCACCAAAAATTCGCCTCCACTTTCATCGTATAGGTGGAAAAAGTTGTCTTTTACCCCTCCGTTATCTTAGCTATCACAAACGTAGCTACAGGTCAGTTGATCTTCTAAATCTGGGCAGCACGACCGCCTTGAAGTCTTTGAAGTTCATCAATCGATTATCTGGCTGATTTCCCGCGATTGGTATTCTGTTCTGCATATCTTGAGCGAGCAAATTCATAAAATTCTGTATCGGGTCTTGTTGTCCTCCAGCTTTATTGACATGTTCTCTGTTCGTTGGTTTAGTTTTCATCTTGGTGGCATTATCATAAATTAATCCTTATTAACTTACATTCTAAGCCTTATCATATACGTTCGACATATAACGCGAAATTTTCTACTCAAATAATCATGTATTCAAAATATTAGATTTCGAAAACTGAGTTTACTGTATTAACCAGTGTTCAGATAAATAATTACTATCTTCATATCAACTTATTTCATTAATTCAACATAGGCTCATATTCATAACACTTGACATACGATAGCACATACTGCTTTAAACATCCGATATCCCTTTGTGACTCAAAAGTCGGGAATCGCTGCCACAACTTATACAAAGTTAAGAATATTACATTATACTCACATACCTATCATATACACATCATAGATTCATACATATTCAAGTAATACTAATACTACTTATTTCTTTCGCCTTCACTAAGGATCAATTGCTTAGTATTCTATATATTCCCATCATCTTCTATAATCCATTCACACATAACTATACTAAGTTCGTCAAGCTTACCACACATTATGAGTTTAAGAACTCACCACAATCGAGCTTGACTATATACTCTCTAACTATACTCTACGTATCTGTTATACTACCGTTTCTTGGTCCAGTACTACACTTTTCCACAATATCCATTTTAATAGGGTTACTTTCAAAATGAGTCTCTATTTCAGCTATTGGCTTTGATATTGTCTCGGTTATGGAGGTTAACTCCTTTCCTACGATCTGAGGGTATCCTAATCCTTTTCTATCTGACATCTACACACAAACTATCTTGATTAACATATAATATATGCACACATCAAATAATAGTTTTATATAAGTTATCTTTTATTTTGTTTTACGATGAATTTATTCAATTCATCTCCTTATAAACTCTATATGAGTTATTTGTATTTTCAACGTTTCCCTCTGTTCTAAGGTTATACCTTAAGGTATATCCCACCTAAGGTTTCTAACCCTAAAGCTCTGATACCATGATGTACTACTCCCAAATTCAGGTACTTGAAACCCGAACTCGGTGCTTTACGATACTGTTTCTATGAGCGGAAATAATACTAATAATAATAACAATAATATAAATATCAAACTTAATTTACATATATCAGAGTCTAATCCCAAGTACGTAACATTTACTATAATTCCTTACATGATATATAATACATATCATAGTCTTAATACAGTCTAACTATTACAAAAGATATCATCAAACATATTCTGTTTGTTTTCCTTTTCACTTGTTCTTATCTGAACCTTCGGGTTGATCATGCCTAGCTGAAAACATTTAAATTTAAAGCAAGAATGAGCATTTGGGTGCCCAACAAGTAATAACAATTATAAATATAAATACCTGAAAAAATTAAATGTTTTCTTTGTACATCACTTCTATAACAAATTAATAGTTGTGAAGTAAACTGAACCGATAATAATAACATAACAATTCTATATCAAATTTTTAAAACTAAGTATTGAATATAAATAGGGTTAAAATGACATACTAAGAACATTATTTTCAATTTTTTAATAGGTTTAGCAGAATTTCATCTGCAAACCGTCATAACTTACGGCGCGAGGGTGTATGTAAGACCCCGAATTTTATGAATAAAGATTTAATTTTCACAAAATATTTTTTTTAATATTATGGTGTGGATTTGAGATAATGTTATAGTTGTGGGTAATATTTATAAATTTTAAAAAGTATGCAAGTTGTTGTATAATATTCGATTGGTCGGGGAATATATTTTTTGTCGGGAAATATCCGTACGACGGTATAATCATTGGTGGACCTCATAACGGAATAATTGTCGGATTGAGAAAACGACAAAAATATTTTTATGAAAATAATGGCGGAAGTTTTACCGTTAAAACTGTTGAACTACTCGGTAGTAAAAAAAATCTTTATGTCTGGCGTGGTTGCATAGTAGCAAACGGTATTGATTACTGATGCTTACGTCAGAAGTCACTCAGTTTTGTTCAATTATTGCTACAATAATTGCTGCATAGTATCTCACGTTATTTGATTCAATTATTGTCAATATTTTAAATATTATTAAATCAATAATTGAGACGACGAAGTTATTAATATTATTATTTGCAATATTAACGATGTCTTGAAGTTCTGTCAATGAGAGGTTTGGTCACCTAATTGCGCGCCGATAGGAAGAAATCCTTTATTGAAAGCCCCCTTTCACAGGAACGACACTGGTCCATTAATAGTGTGAATTATATTAATGATGATGAATTTTGTTTTATTATTATTATAAATGTAATAAAATAAAAAACTTTTTATATAAAATAGAATACTTTTATAAAGTTATTCATTTTATTAGACTATAAATAGAATATATAATATTCTATATGCGTAGTGTTTGCATAGTGCGTGCGTAGTATTTGCATAGTAAAATCTTTTTTACATAAAATGAATACTTTTTAAAGTTATTCGTTTTATTAGATTATAAATAGAATATATTATATTTTATTTAAAAGATTTTGTTTTATTAGAATATTTTATTAATACTACATAGTAAATTAATATGGACCGTCCGTTTAAAAGTAAATCAATCTGGACCGTTCATGAATTAGTTACTATTCAGTCCATTCTCCTATAAATAGAAGCTCATTCCTTCATTATTTCTTATGAATTCACTGAAACTCTAAAGAGAGAAATTATAGAGAGAAAGAAGAAGAGAAGTCTGCTACCTCACTTTTCCAATATCCAGTTCTTCTAAGGTAAGGGGTATTATTCTTTCGTATTCATGAAGAGAATTATTTTCTTTCAATACTCGTAAGAGTCATTATTCCATTCTTTATTATTATATTGGAATAACTTGTCTATCTGCAATCTTCGCATACATGGTGAAATTCTTACATTATTCTATTCTTTATTATTACATTTGGAATATCACATGCATGCGGATTACTATTTAGATCCGGTTCCATTCTTTACTATTACATTGGAATAACACATGCATGCGATCTATCATCGATGCATGGTGAATTCATTGTTATTCCATTCTTTATTATTACATTGTAATATCCTGTTTGTACGGTTTCTTTGACACGGTTCCATTATTTATTATTACATTGGAATAGCTTTGTTTGTAGGGGGTCTATCGCGTGCATGGTGATTTCGTTGTTATTCCATTCTTTATTATTCGTTGGATTATCCTGCTTAAAGTGCATATTATGCGACTTTGGTTCCAATATTAATTATTCTGTTGGAATAACCTGTCTATGTGGATTACCACATGCAAGGTAAATGATCCTTCATATTCATTCCTTATTAAATTGTGAAAATGATCTATTTACGCGGATTACCGCATGGCGGGTTAAAATCCATTTGCAGTTTAGTAATTTTTCGGACATTCAAAAATTCTGGAAAAACTTGGGAGGATATTATGATAAGTTTTCTAACATCTCCAAGTGGAATCACTGAAAGAGAAGTTGTAGATTTTTGTATGGACTATTTTTAACAAAGCATGAAAAAATGAAAAAAAAAAAGAGAAAAAGCTACTGTCCACAATTTTGTAAGGGTTGTTTCGGCCACTTAAATTGTGAGAAAAATTTCGGCCTTTTAGAACAAGGAAATATATGGTATAAAGTACCTCATGTACAAAAATGAGCTCATTCCGACTTAAAATGAGAAAGTTATGACTATTTCAATACTTAGGTTTTTCCGACGAAAAAAGCTATAACCGGAGTTCTATAACTCCGATGACCATGAAATTTAAACTGGAAGCTCACGTTAACATGTGTAAGATCCTGCCAAGATTTGTGAATTTCTGGAGTTAAACTTGAGGTAGCTAATTTCTTAAGGAATTAATTAGCAATTTATTTTTGAAAAATACTTAAGGGAGTTGAAAAATTATAAAAAAAATACTTGTTGTGTATGAAATATATGTATATATGTTTGGCCAAAGGATAGAAAAATAATAAGTTGATTTGGTAATTTTTCATGGAAATGGTTTAGTTACAAACATATGAGTTAAATATGTTATGTGAAGTTGAAGAATTGGTAAATAGGATTTTAGGGTTTGAAAATTCTATATAAGGTATATGCCGATTTTTGATGAGTGATTCGATCATTGGTGATGAAATCTTATGAGTATGGTATTTTTTAATGATTAAATGCATTATTTGGTAAAGTGTAAACAATTGAAATAAATTGTTTATAAGTTTAAGAAGTGATTAAAATATTATTATAATATTAATAATATTAGATTATGATTTTATTAAGCGATTGATAATATTTTGATAAATTTAAAGTCTTTAATATGTATCCTTGTTTTCGTTTGATTAATTCTTATATCATTTTCATCATTCTATTGTGATGAAAATCATCTTTGGCTTACGTGCATAGATGGACTTGGTATGATTAATGACCAGAGATTATTCGGTATAATCATGACCATAATGTAACGAATGATGTGGTAAAAGTCCTCATTGGCCGGTAGTGCATTGATGGATAGTTTTTGGTATGATTATGACCAGGGATTATTTGGTATAGTCAGGACCATTGATGATTTAATGAATATCCTTGGCCCGTAGAGCAGGGATGATTCGATGATATGGTTTATTTATTAAGCTGAGTCTCAGCGATAAAAATTGATGAAACCATTTTAAATCATAGAAGATAGTAGATATCATGCTCTATTGACTCTTCTAATGGATTGCTTGTTCCACTGCAGTTAAACTTGATGTCTATTATATTTTATCAGTTTAACATTGTTAAAGACTAATGATAATTTATTCTGCATTATCTTAGTCATAATATTTTTTACTGGGCTAGTTGAGCTCACCCTTTCTTTCACTGTTCTCTTCAGGAAATGAGAATATAGCTGGGACGAGTCGGGGAACGAAGTGATGGTCCAGATGATAGCATTAGTAGTTCTCACTATTCTGTTAAATAGTGTGACAATAAATGTAATGAGGACTCCATTGAGTGTGGATATTGTCTAGATGACAATATTCTTATTAAAACTCTCAGTTTATGTTTTGTCGTATTTTACACGACAGATGTATTATTAAATTGTATTTGTATTTTTGTACCATGTATTTGGCTACTCAAGATGGGTGATGTATACCTATTTTGGGGGCGTCACAGTTGGTATCAAAGCTTAGGGATATGATCCCTGGCTGAGATGTGAGATAAGAACTAAGAGGGGAGAGATGGGGAATTCCTTCGCTAGTATGACCTACCTAAGTTTATTTGGTATTTAATTGGTCGGTAAGAGTATAGGGATAATATGTGATATGACAATTAACCCTTGTTTTGTGATAGTGTTAAATTTGCGGAGTTATTCCGGTTTGCATCCCATTTGGTCGATAATGAGGAGCGAATGACGCGAATGTTTCTAAGAGGTTTGAAACCCGATTTACGTTAATACCTTATTTCTCACAAACTTTGTTTATATTCAGATGTTGTGAATAGAGCTCAGTTATTGGAGCTCGATAATGAGACAGCACAACCAAAAGGTAACGACCAACAACATGATAATAATCTTACCGGTGGCAACGACCATCGAAACAAAGATAACCAACGTGGAGGAAATTATCATGCCAAGAATGGTAACCACTTCGGTGGTAATCATGGCCAAGATAATAGAAGTGGAAATTTCAAGAAGAGAAGGTCATTTAGCTCGATTTTATCATATAGTGAAGTCAAGTCTAGCTGGGATGGTGGCACCAAAGGCGGATACAGAAAAAACAAAGTCGGTGGTTTAAGGAAGAGCGTTTTTCGTGACTTCTCAAAAAGCAAGTAACCCAAACGAAGTTAGCATGGGTTAGTTAATTATAAATTTTGTGAAGTCTATACCTTATTAGATACCGGTTCTACCCATTCTTTTATCTCTCTTACTTACGTTCAACGTTTAAATTTGACTCCGGAGAAGTTAGACTTTGACTTATCTGTTGAAACTCCGTTAGGAGAAACTTTCATTTCATATGCTATCTAAGTCTTGGATGAGAGTCACAGTTTTTAATGATATTTCTATTGTTCATAAATTTCCTGACGTATTCTTGAAGACTTCTTTGCCTACCCCTAGAGCGTGAAATCGAATTTTGTATTGACCCCAGTACAAAACCCATTTCTAAAACCCTTAAATATTTTTTCAACCAAAACAAACGTATAATGTGCCAAAGAAGTTGGCTCGAGTTGTTGAAGATTACGATCATATCATTCAATACCATCGTGGAAAAGTGAACATGGTAGCTAACGCGTTGAGTAGAAGATTGTATGCGTTTACGAGTGCGACTATACGAACCTACGTGAAGAAAACGAAGATATGATTAGAACCGACTTTAGTCGATAATGTTAAAGCTGCTAAAGCTACAGACCCAGAGCTGATGAATACAAAGAAGAAGGTTCAAGAGGGCGTTATTTTAAAAGCAAGAGTTGCTAAAGATAGGAAATCTCAACCCTCGATTTAATTGGCCCATTTGAAATCCTCGATCGAGTAGGAATTGTGGCTTATAGACTCGTTTTACCGCCAAGTATGTCGCGTGTTCATAACGTTTTTAACGTATCGATGTTACGTAAATATGTGGATGACCTGAACCACATTATTAATTTAGAACTAGACGAGATAGCAGAAGATTTAACGTATGAGGAGATACGTGTTAAAATCTTGTATAAGAAAGATCGTATTCAACACTCAAAAGTTATACCTCAAGAGTTAGAATCTGACGAGGTATCCTCACCTGTTCGGCATACCAGGTACGTACGTAAATTTCGAGGGCGAAATTTCATAAGGAAGGGAGATTGTAAGACCCCGAATTTTATGAATAAAGATTTAATTTTCTCGAAATATATTTTTTTAATATTTTGGTGTGGATTTGAAATAATGTTATAGTTGTGCGTAATATTTATAAATTTTGAAAAGTATGCAAGTTGTTGTATAATATTCGATTGGCCGGGGAATATTTTTTTTATCGGGGAATATCCGTACGACGGTACAATCATTGGTGGACCCCAACACAGAATTATTGTCGGATTGAGAAAATGACAAAAATATTTTTATGAAAATAACGGCGGAAGTTTTACCGTTAAAACTGTTGAACTACTCAGTAGTAAAAGTACAGTAATACGCGTGGTTGCATAGTAGCACACGGTATTGATTATTGATGCTTAAGTGAGAAGACACTCAGTTTTGTTCAATTATTGCTACAGTAATTGTTGCATAGTATCTAACGTTATTTGATTCAATTATTGTCAATATTTTAAATATTATTAAATCAATAATTGAGACGACGAAGTTATTAATATTATTATTTACAATATTAACGATGTCTTGAAGTTCTGTCAAGGAGAGGTTTGGTCACCTAATTGTGCGCCAATAGGAAGAAATCCTTATTGGAAAGCCCCCTCTTTCCTGGGAACGACCTGGTCCATTAATAGTGTGAATTATATTAATGATGATGAATTTTGTTTTATTATTATTATAAATGTAATAAAACAAAAAACTTTTTATATAAAACAGAATACTTTTATAAAGTTATTCGTTTTATTATACTATAAATAGAATATATAATATTCTATTATGCATAGTGTTTGCATAGTGCGTGCATAGTATTTGCATAGTAAAATCTTTTTACATAAAACAGAATACTTTTTTAAAGTTATTCGTTTTATTAGATTATAAATAGAATATATTATATTTTATTTAAAAGATTTTGTTTTATTAGAATATTTTATTAATACTACATAGTAAATTAATATGGATAGTCTGGTTTTAAAAGTAAATCAATCTGGATAGTTCATGAATTAGTTACTTATTAGGTCCATTCTCCTATAAATAGAAGCTCATTCCTTCATTATTTCTTATGAATTCACTGAAACTCTAAAGAGAGAAATTATAGAGAGAAAGAAGAAGAGAAGTCTGCTACCTCACTTTTCCAATATCCAGTTCTTCTAAGGTAAGGGGTATTATTCTTTCGTATTCATGAAGAGAATTATTTTCTTTCAATACTCGTAAGAGCTGTTACTCCATTCTTTATTATTATATTGGAATAACTTGTTTATGCGAAGTACTGCATACATGGTGAAATTCTTCTGTTATTCTATTCTTTATTATTCTGTTGGAATATCCTGTCTGTGCGGATTACACTAGACCTGGTTCCATTCTTTATTATTACATTGGAATAACTTTTATGCATGCGATCTATCGCATGTATGGTGAATTCTTTATTATTCCATTCTTTATTATTCATTGGAATATCACATGCATGCGGTTTACGCTTTGGCCCGGTTCCATTATTTATTATTCATTGGAATAACTTTTGTTTGTATGCGGTCTATCGCATGCATGGTGATTTCTGTTGTTATTCCATTCTTTATTATTATGTTGGAATATCATGTCGGTGCGTATTACGCCTGACCTGGTTCCTTTATTTATTATTCTGTTGGAATAACCTGTCTATGTGGATTACCACATGCATGGTGAATGATCCTTCGTATTCATTCCTTATTAAATTGTGAAAATGATCTATTTACGTGGATTATCGCATGGCGGGTTAAAATCTATTTACAGTTTCATAATTTTTCGGACATTCAAAAATTCTAGAAAAAATTGGGAGGATATTATGATAAGTTTTCTAACATCTCCAAGTGGAATCACTGAAAGAGGAGTTGTAGATTTTTGTATGGACTATTTTTAACAAAACATGAAAAAGTGAAAAAAGAGAAAAAAACTACTGCCCACTATTTTGTAAGGGCTGTTTCGGCCACTTAATTTATTAGAAAAATTCCGGCCTTTTGGGACAAGGAAATATATGGTAAGAAAGTTATGACTATTTCAATATTTAGGTTTTTTCGACGAAAAATACTAGAACCGGAGTTCTATAACTCCGATGACCATGAAATTTAAACTGGAAGCTCATGTTAACATATGTAAGATCCTGCCAAGATTTAGGAATTTTTGGAGTTAAACTTGATGTAGCTAATTTCTTAAGGAATTAATTAGAAGTTGATTTTTGAAAAATACTTAAGCGAGTTCAAAAATTATAAAAAAATACTTGTTGTGTATGAAATATATGTATATGTTTGGGCAAAGGATAGAAAAATAACAAGTTGATTTGGTAATTTTTCATAAAAATGGTTTAATTACTGAACATATGAGTTAAATATGTTATGTGAAGTGAAAAAAATTAGTAAATAGGATTTTATGGCTTGGAAATCCTATATAAGGTATATCTTGATTTTTGATGAGTGATTTGATCATTGGTGATGAAATCTTATGAGTATGGCATTTTTGAATGATTAAATGCATTATTTGGTAAAGTGTAAACAATTAAATTAAATTGTTTATAAGTTTAAGAAGTGATTAAAATATTGTTATAATATTAACAATATTAGATTATGAGTTATTTAAGTGATGGATAATACTTGGATAAATTTAAAGTCTTTAATATTTATCCTTGTTTTCGTTTGATTAATGCTTATATTATTGTCATCATCCTCATGCTTATATTGTGATGAAAGTCATCTTTGGCTTACGTACAGAGATGGACTTGGTATGATAATGACCAGGGATTATTCGGTATATTTATGACCGTAATGTGACGAATGATGTGGTAAAAATCCTCAGTGGCCTATAGTGCATTAGTAGACAGTTTTTGGTATGATTGTGACAAGGGATTATTCGGTATAGTCATGACCATTGATAATTTATTGAATATCCCTGGCCCGTAAAGTAGGGATGACTCGATGATGCGATTTATTTATTAAGCTGAGTCTTAGCGATAAAAATTGATGAAAATATTTTAAATCATAGAAGATAGTAGATATCTTGCTCTACTTGACTCTTCTAATGGATTGCTTATTCCGCTGTAGTTAAACTTGATGTCTATTGTATTTTATCAGTTTAACATTGTTGAAGACTAATGATAATTTATTCTGCATTATCTTAGTCATAATATTTTTTACTGGGCAAGTTGAGTTCACCCCTTTCTTTCACTGTTCTCTTCAGGAAATGAGAACGTAGCCGGGACTAATCGGGGAATGGAGTGACGGTCCAGATGATAGTATTAGTAGTCCTCACAATTCTGTTAAATAGTGTGACAATAAATGTATTGAGGACTCCTTTGAGTGTGAATATTGTCTAGATGACAATATTATAATTAAAACTCTAAATTTATGTTTTGTCGTATTTTACACGACTGTTGTATTACTAGTTTGTATTTGTATTCAGTACCTTGTATCTGGCGACAAAAGATGGATGATGTATACCAATTTTGGGGGCGTCACACGCGTGCCTGCGTGAAGAATATAAAGGGGGACCGCGCGGCCATGCGCGACATCTGATGCTGCTGATCTATTTTTTTTAATTTTTAATTTGGAAGAGTTATAATTGGTTAAAACAATTCTAACTGGTGTCAGATGTATTATTCATTTAGTTTTACGTGTTTTTCATATTGGAACTAGGGTTTCACACTTTGAGAGATTTCCAACGTAGAACTAAGCCAAAAACTTCATATTTTTCTACTTCTTCTTTGGAATTTCAATCACTGTGGAAAACTATTGTTTCTTTGCTGGATTTTAATACGGAATTGAACATTACTATTGGATTGTAATCAGCAATTGGGTTTGATCGATTCTATCCTTTCTCTTTCAATTGTTTGTTTATTATCCATGTATTGCTTTGATCCCATAATGGCTTTTGGTTCAGTCATGAACTAAACTCCATTATAGGATTCTAACGGATTTTCATATGTAGTTTAATTGATTGCTTGACTGCTGGATTGTTTTACATATCATAAGGAATTTCTATCATGGTTGATTTGCATGCATGAAGGATTGATCACCATTTGTTTTAGTTACTTGTATGGAATTGAAAAATAACATGCGGGTATGGATTGTAATCATGATAGTTTGCGTATATGGGGCTGTTTTGTGTAGCTTTGTATTTCATGAATCAGATAGACATATACTGTTTCACACTATGAGTTAAATAAGGTCTTGTGTTTAAATTCAATATGGTTGCAATTTCACATAGACATATAGTAATTTTGGTTATATTGATGATTACATGGTGTCTATTTCATGTGGATGTTGTGTAAGTAGGTCATAAGGCATTGAAAAATGGTTATGTCTACATTAGTGCCCTTGGCTACTTTCCTATGATATGTGAACAATCTTGCATGATGGTGGTAATTAAATGAATTACTAAATAAAGTTAGGATCCCATTATTTCCAGATTTGATTTATTTCATTATTATTCTTATTTTAGTTGTTATTTGATTTTAAATTAATTTTCAATCATAATCATAATTATTAGTTTAAGCATATAAAAATAGTGATAGAGTTGATGCATAATAATTTGATTTAGCAACTTTCTCCGTGGATCGATACTCGACTTACTCTGTATTGCTTGTTGACACATGTATACTTGCATGAGTTAAAGCTCTTTTGTTAGAACTAAAAAAAGAGGCAACAAGTTTTTGGCACCGTTGCCGGGGAAAGGCGTTTAAATTTAAATAATTATCATCAATTTTAAGCTATATTGTATGACTTAGACAAATCTAATCTTATCTCATTTCTATTCTTGATTTTGTTTTGGTTTCAGGTACTTGTAGAATTTTTATGCACACACGATCGTCCAACTCAGAATTCACACCAGCATAGGATAATATTAACGGAAGAGGTTGGAAAGCGAGTGTGCGGAGAAATTTGCAAGCATAGTTAGAGGGTACTACATTTAGTATGGCAGAAGAACAAAGAATTGAGCAAAGAGAAGAGAACCAGGCTCTAAGGGACTATTCCATGCCGAATATTAATGGACTTCAGTCTAGCATAGTCAGACCGGCAATAGCAGCAAATACTTTCGAGATTAAACCGGGCACTATTCAGATGGTGCAGAATTCGGTACAGTTTGGGGGTGATGCTACGGATGATCCGAATGAACACCTGTTGAGTTTTATTGAGACTTATGATACATTCAGATACAACGAGGTGACGGAGGATGCCATCAGACTTAGGCTGTTTCCATTCTCTTTGAGGGATAAAGCAAGAAGTTGGCTTCATTCTTTGCCTTCAGGGTTAATTACTACATGGGAGGACTTAGCACAGAAGTTCTTAGTCATGTTTTTTCCAATGGCTAAGACCGCGAAGATGAGGACAGCTATCTCTTAGTTTGAGCAACAACAGGGTGAGTCCTTATATGAAGCATGGGAGAGATATAAAGAGATGCTAAGGAAATGTTCGCACGACGGTATGCCAGATTGGATGGTGATCAACACATTTTACAATGGATTGGGATGGCAGTCGAGACTTATTGTAGATGCAGCTGCAGGAGGGGCATTATGGGCAAAGAGCTATGAAGATGCCTATAACCTTATCGAAACTATGGCAGCAAATGACTTTCAAAATCCTACGACTCGGATGCCACAGCCCAAGGTTGTAGATTTGTTGGAGGTGGATGCTATTACTCAGTTGTCGGCACAGATGGCAGCTATGGCGAAGAAAATAGATACATTGGCAGAGAGCAAGACGAAAACAGTTGCAGCCGTATGCGAGATTTGTGCAGGGTCACACTCCACGGATCAATTTGCTATAAGCTCGGAGTCAGTACAGTATGTGGGAAATTACAGGAAAGATCAAGTACAGTTTCAGAACACGTACAACCCCAATAACCGCACTCATCCAAACTTCCGTTGGTGAATAACCAAGGAATCGTGCAGAATCGATTCAATTTGAATAAATAATTTCGATCCATGACCATCTAAACCGGTTTACACCAAAACCATCGTTTCCACCAGGATTTTCTCAACAACAACAATATCATACTCCATCTGCACCTCCGCAAGAAAAGAAATCAGAAATGGAGGAGTTGATGTTGAAGTACATGGCAAATATGGAAGTGATGATCAAAAGCCAAGCAGTGGCTATTAAAAATCTGGAAACTCAGATGAGACAAGATGGTCAGCTATGTGAAATGATTCAAGAGAGGGGATGGCTTGGATTGACTACCACTCCTATGCCGAATCCGATGAGTATAGTCTGCATGAGTTCTATGCCGATGCTAAAGTCACCATGAAGCGGTCTATATCGTGGTTCGCATGATTTGAAATCAATTCTGAGACCACTGCTGATAAGGGAAATTTTAGGATCATCGCCACACCACCGGCTGTACGCTTGATTAGGTCGAAGGTGCAGATTTGGAAATGGACTTGGAATTGGTTATTACTGAGTTGTGCGTGCCTGGCATGAAGTGGACTTATAAAGCTGGCACAAATCAGCCTCACATATTCCCAGCCGCAGCCTTGAATCGATATGCAAAGGCATGGAATTTGTTCATATGTGCAAAACTAGTTCCATCTTCGCATCAGTATAAGATCACAATGGAGAGGGCAATCATCCCGTGGGGAATAATTACAGGCAAATACATTGATGTGGGCCATCTGATTCACCAAAATATGTTGAAGTATATGCGGGGAAGCACTACAGGGAGTATTCCCCATGCGTCAGTTATAGCTATGCTATGTGCTCACCAAGGCTGCCATTGGGACAATGAATTGATGCAGAGCCCGAGTCAAGATATCACACATGCTACCATCGCCAAATTTGAGGATTGGGCAGGAGGTGTAATGCATCCAAGAGGACGCGGGTTTATCATTCAACCCACATTTCTAGAGCCACCACCGCAGCCCTTTCAGTCGGATGATGCAGGCCCATCAACGCAAGCACCTACTGCCTCTCGGGATCGCCAGCTCTGAAGGTTGAAGCGTAAGGTTGATGCCATGTACGATAACTTCGCAGTGTTTGCTACTGGTCTCACGAGGTCCTTAGCGGAGGTATTTGCACAACAGGTAATTGATTGCTTGACTGCTGGATTATTTTACATATCCTAAAGAATTTCTATCATGGTTGATTTGCATGTATGAATGATTGATCACCATTCGTTTTAGTTACTTGCATGGAATTGAAAAATAACATGCGGGTATGGATTGTAATCATGATAGCATGCGTATATAGGGCTGTTTTGTGTAGCTTTGTATTTCGTGAATCAGATAGACATATACTATTTCACCGTATGAGTTAAATAAGGGCTTGTGCTTAAATTCAATATGATTGCAATTTCACATAAACATATAGTGATTTTGGTTATATTGATGATTACATGGTGTCTATTGCATGTGGATGGTGTGTAAGTCGGTCATAATGCATTGAAAAATGGTTATGTCTACATTAGTGCCCTTGGCTACTTTCCTGTGATATGTGAACAATCTTTCATGATGGTGGTAATTAGATGAATTACTAAATGAAGTTAGGATCCCATTATTTCCAGATTTTATTTATTTCATTATTATTCTTATTTTAGTTGTTATTTGATTTTAAATTAATTTTCAATCATAATTATTAGTTTAAGCATATAAAAATAGTGATAGAGTTGATGCATAATAATTTGATTTAACAACTTTCTCTGTGGATCGATACTCGACTTACTCTGTATTTCTTGTTGACACATGTATACTTGCATGAGATAGAGCTCTTTTGTTAGAACTAAAAAAAGAGGCAACAATTTCCCAGTCAAACCATGTCAGAAAGAAGATTCAACCGGTTTCTGGAAATTCCAGAAATCAGGAATCGTGACTAGATGGTCTACTTTGACCATCCACTACATTTAATCAATTTATGATTTGAGTAATATAAAGACACTGATCTAAAGTCCACATAGCAGGCTACAACATAGATACAAAAACATCATTAATACACATAAGACCTGACAGTTATGGGTCATTGAAATTCTTGTCAGACGCGTTTAAAGGATTTCTGGGTTATCTAGAAATCACTTGGTCATGGTCGATCAACCGACTTTGACCAAGAATAACTTTCAATCCATGCATTATTTGGTCCTAATTTAAACTTCAGAACAAAGACCTCATGACATACTATAACCTTAAACCTTCAAATAAGAAACATAAACAGGCAAAGGTTTACAGTGTCTGACATTTGACTGTCAGACACAAAAACAACAATTTCTAGATTCTTGAAATCTTCAAATTTGAGCTTATAGATGTTATGGATCTAACATCTATCAACCCAGATCATTAATTAACACCTTATACAACATATTAGAACATAAAAACACAAGAACTAACATAGCTTTAGAGATCAAATTTCTTGGTTAGGGTTTATACCTTTATGCATCAATTCTTGATTCTTGGCTTCTGTTTTTGCTATAGGTGTTAGTGGGGCTCAGTTTGGGACTGATCTAGCAATAAATTTCATGGGGTTGGGAAAATGGAAGACTTGGTTGGGAGTTTATGTACAAAAGAGGCTAACAAATGACATTTCTCTCTCCTTAGATCTATATATCATGTGATACAATGCACATGGCTGAGATTGCTGGCAAGAATTGGTTGAGGTGTTGATAAATAAGTAACATTGTCGACATTAGTAGGTCATCAACTAAAGCTTTAGCTAGATTTACAAGTAAAATTCAATTATGAAAAAGGGGTATAATAGTCATTAGCCTTATGATTTTAATGGCAAAGTTGTAACATGGCAAACCCTTAGGGTTTAACCCTAAGGTTTAGTACAAAAAATTGTAGAATTTCTAATTAGGGTTTATAAAAATAAAATTTTAGTTTCTAAAAATATAAAATTAAGGTTTCTTAATTAATTAGGTTTCCTCATTACATAGACTTGAAAATTAGGTTTAGATTTTACTAATTATCATTAAGCGTGCCAAATTAACAATTAGGGTTTATCGATCTAGCAATTAGGGTTATCAATTTATAATTAGGGTTTTGAATAATCATGGTTCTCCCTAATTAGGGTCAATTTCTATAATACCAGTCGTTAATCACATTATTGTGATTATATAACGACTTAAAAAATTCTTAAAGTCGTAAATGACTTTCGCATTAGGGTTTCAAATCAATTAGGGTTTAACAGCTTGAAACTAGGGTTTTCTAATTTTTAGAAATTAGGGTTTCTAAATATTAATATTTCTAAATATTAATTAGGGTTTACCTAATTAATCATTATATAATACACAACATAAATCATATAACATAGTTATATAATAGCCTCGAACTAATAATTGAGTTATAAATTAGGGTTTCCATTTAGCAATTAGCTAATTATTATTTAAGGTTCCTTATTTTAGAAATTAGGGTTTTAATTTACAGTTAGGGTTTCTTATAATTAGGGTTTTCCTGATTAACATTAATATTTATTCTAAATATCATTAATCACCTGACATAGTGACTTAAAAGATTTTAAAGTCTCGTTTGACTTCTAAACTAGGGTTTATTAGTAATACGAGGGTTTTCAAACACTGCACCAAAATTGAGCAATCATTAACAATGCGTACATACATCTGATATATATTTATAGTACTAAAATATATATAATATTATAATAATATTCTCATTCCTTATTCTAATTCGAATTAGGGTTTGGATTTAATATCGATATATCTTGCACATATACCTTTATTAATTAAGTTAAAATAATTAACTTAATTAATATAAATTAAATTCATATACTAAAATAAAATAATTATTATAATAATTCTATAATCATTTCATATATTATTTAAATAATATAAAATCATATTTTCATGGAAAATAATTAATAAAAACATTTCTTTCATAAAATTAATTTTTATAAGAATATAAGTTATAATGATCAATAATTCTAAAATAAAATTATTTGTAATCATTCATGTAATAAATATATTTTATATTTATCACATAAATATATATGCTTTATCTTCTACATATCCTCACCTTTGAAATAAAATAAAAAATTATACGCAAAATGTTTGATCTTTATGGGATCCTTAAGTTCTTCTACTCGTACGCTGAAAATGTTTTTCATTTAAAGCAAGTGTAAGCATTCAATTGTCCAGCAAGTCATAGCAGTTGAACAAACAACTTCAAGAATTCAAACATTCCTTTAGAACTTCGATATCCGAACAAAGGTTATGAAGCAGCTTAAATAATCTCGATTCCTATCATTTTAAAACATTAGTCACATTAACTTTGAAATACTTTCATTCTTTTACCTTTTTCATACACATTTTGTCCGACTAGAATCAATAGCACAGACTTAACAATAATGGTTCATGTATACACATGACATTCTCATATTGAACAGTTCAATTACAGAACAGTTCATCTCATAGAAACACCGAAGTGTTCAAATTGTGGCAGAAGGCCTCATACATTCTACCACCTTGTACAAATATTGGACATTCACACATAGACAGAACTTCTCAAGTTCAACATCTGAGAAGTATAAGAAACTAACATTCATTTAAAATATAAATGAAGTTAGGAAACTTGCCTTACGCACAGCTATAGTTTACAGTTTACGCTGAACTGCTCATTCCAATTCCTATATAACACACAAGGAAAATAGCATGAACCAATTAGCCACGTATTTGACTTACGCATTTGTTTACTTAACTTTACTTCTTAGGGTTCGCGTTCTTGCAATCTAAGTTTACGCGACCAACTTTCCTTACCGATTTACGGCTTCATGACATACGAAGATGTCTTACTCATACGATCATCATCTTTGATGATTTGCATTCTTATCTTCTTCTTATAACT
Organism: Panax quinquefolius; assembly: GCA_020205615.1. Lineage (NCBI taxonomy): Eukaryota > Viridiplantae > Streptophyta > Magnoliopsida > Apiales > Araliaceae > Panax > Panax quinquefolius. Next base: position 107,388,521 of record CM035153.1, read on the forward strand.
CCTCTAGGACTTAGTACACATCGTGGCTCTGCTAGTAGTTCATATGGTACTCTAAGTGGTTTCTCATAAACAACCAACAAACAAGTTACCGTCTCATCTACACTGTCTTTCACAGTGAGTTAGATCGGTTGCCAGCTTCGTATATACCTTCGCTCTCTAAAGGAATTATTTAGCCCAGCTCCCATATGTCAACAATCAAAGATTATGATTATACCACAACCTAAACTTATCTTAACTTATTCAAACCATTAAACTATAATGTTTGTTAAGTCAATTTCTTATTCCTTATGGCTTTCTGGCAATTAAATGCCATACCCCAGGATTCATTCTTTATTATCTAAGTCATATAGTCTTTTGTATACTCAAGATGATCATTCAAGTTAATCATTAACTCGGCTTCTTTACGTTATACATCATTTTTTGTAATTCAGTTCTTCACCTTCACACGTTTAATCACTGGTCTTCATTACCCTACGGTAAAACCATACATGAGGTGTAAATTCTACCGATTTAATATTCGCGTACACTTAACCTTCACGTTGGTTAAAGTGTCTAACGATTACATTTCATTCTAACGTTCGCTATCTGACCCACATTCGGCTTTCATTAATCTTATTACTGTTCGTTATAACTTTATTGATAAATCATATATTACTTAATACTTTCGTTATCCATTACATCAACCTCGCATTCATTATTCTTTTTTAATGTGGAAGCCATACTATTCGTTATATGCTAAGACCGATCGTTCATCGCAACAGCGTTGCGTTCACCTTCTTTGTCTTTTAATCTCGGTCAACCTTTACTAAAGGTTTAAGTCACTTGATTAAGTGTTACTTTAGGTGAACAATATGTTCTTTATCTTCACTTACACTTTCCCCAAGAGTTGAGCAATTAAAAGCTCTTCTATGGGTTTGGCTCTGCACCGGCGCCGGTTCCCTTCTTATTAAATCGTCGCGCTGCAGCGCCACATGCCAGTGTTGGAGTTCCTAAGTTGGCACTGCGGCGCCACCCTCCTTCTTCTTTCTCGCGTTGCAGCGCCATTTTGCAGTGCCTTCTTCCCCGAAATTTGGTCTTTAAGATCAGCCCTCAAGGCGTGCATGATCATGACTGTGGTGCCGCCCCTAAACTTTCGAAAAATTTTTCTTAAGTGTTGGAAAATGTTTGAGACGTTTACTTCACAATCTCATAACTCCTTCGTTATAACTCAGAACGAGGTCATTCCAAAGCTATTCTCTTCCTTATCTAATGTACTTCAATTTCCCTCAAACAGAAATGCCTTCTATATCCGTTAACTTGCCGTTCAATTGGCGTAATCTTCATCCTTCGTTCGTTTTACGTTATTAACGTTCGTTTCTATCGTTCCTAACCAAGCAATAAGCATCTAACTTATACGCGATGATTTTAAACTTCTACATCAATAACAAATTATACCACAATGATTTTAAATTTGTCTATCAACAACATTCTTCGTGTTCTTCGCGTGTTCTTTCGCGTTCTTCATTTTTAATCGATATTTTGATTACGATTTCACTTTTTCTTGGAATTCGGTGTTATAAAACACCATTCCTTACTAATTTCACCGAATCATTCATATGATTCATTCGGATCATTCAAATTCATTACAAAACTTATATTTCCTTAAGAAATTTGTAAACTAAACTTCTAATTCTTATTTCTTCATTTTCTCATGATTTCAACCATAAGAAAATCATTCTTAACATCTTTTAGTTCTATTTTCATTAAGTTATGTTTTGAACATATAAAACCTAAAGAAAATATTACTTAGAAGTTAGGTTTTGGATTACCTTTCTTCTTTATTTTTCTTCCTTTAGACAAAGCCGACGATTAGCTAGCTTTTCTATTTCACGATCACCTTCGATCCGAGCATCCATGCTCTTTCTCTTCCTTCTTCTTCTTCTTCTTCTTCTTCTTCTTCTTCTTCTTCTTCTTCTTCTTCTTCTTCTTCTTCTCCAAGCTCTCAAGCTTTCTCTCTCTCTCAAAGTGTTGGTTGAATTTAAAAAAAATTAACTAACACTTTACTTATATAAATTTTCAAAGTTAGGGGCAAAATAGTCATTTTGCCCCTAAATTACTATTCCCACATCCTTACTCCACCTCCTTACTATTCACGAAGCTTCTCCTGGAAGATTCATGCTTTCGTCTTAAGGAATTCGTCCGACAGTTGAAAAAATGTGATTCTCGGAATCCAAATATTTTTGGATATTTCGACTTTCCTTTACCGATTAACTTTTACGCATTTTTCGGATCTTCGAAAAAGTGAAAAATAGTTTTTAACATTAAGCGTTTTCATCACGTTTTCCCCTAACGTAGTTAAACGAATAAAAAATACATAACTGTTTTTTTTCATCATTTTTATTTCGTCCGATTTCTGCACATTTTTCGAGAAAAACTTTTATCTTGTTACTTATCTTTTTACGATATAATATCATCAGATCTTTCGACGGAATGTCATTTCGACATACCAAACTCTTGGAAAGGCTTATGTTATTCAAACCCTAACCCTGAGGGTTTCGTCGGGTGAATTGTAACATTCCAGAATTTTAAATTGTAATATTAAATATTTATTGAATTATATATGTATTTAATGGATGTGTTTATTGTTGAATAAATAATTGTTCAATTTGATTTGATTTGATGTGGTTAATTATTATTTTTTAAATAAATAATTAATGATTTAAGGAAATTATTATTATATTAATATTTCAATTTGATGGTTAATTATTTGTATTGAGTTATGTGATTAAATAAATTATTCAATAAATTGTTATTAGAATTATTTAAATTAAGTATGAAAACTTAATTAAATAAAGTGTGATAAATAACTATATTATAAAAGAGTTATTAAATTAAATTAAAAAGGGTTTAATTTAGTTTTTGCCAAACAAGGCTTAATATATTAATTCTTTAAAAATTAAAGGGTTTTGCCAAACAAAGCCTTATGGCTAATTTCTAATTTTTGAATTTAAATAAAATAAATTAAAATATAATATTTATAGAATATACGCTAGATTTGTAACTGATGTTTTATTAAGTGTGGCGTATTAAGGATTAGCAGTTTTAGTTTTTCGTATTATAGCTATCAGTTTGGTTTCTTTTTACGCATTCTAGTTACTGAGAAAAGAGAGAAGAGAGTTCATAGCGAATTGAGAGAGAAGTTGTGAGGGAATTGAGAGAATCTTAAGAATCTTTGCAGCAAACTCAATGGTGATAGCAAGAATTTCAAGCAAATTAAAGGTATTTTTACGTAACCTTAGTATGGTATATATATACATATGCATATTTGTGTTCACGGCAAAAACTATATGCTCTATGAATTCCATATTCTTGAATTGTAGCTATACAATGAATTGTGGGGATTATTCACGTTGGTGAGGTTTTAGTTGGGTTATAAACAAGAAATTGTTTGCTTAACATATAGATATGATTGTATGCTAGATTAAGTCTGCAAGAAGAGAAATTTGTTTTTACAGTGAATATATGTATGAACATAGTTTGAATATAGGTATGAATGTATATATATGATTGTGAACTAATGGTGAAATTTAACTGTGATTATGTTAATTAGCTTGTTAAGAATTACAGAGAACGTAGTTCAAAGGAATCAATTTGATGTATAATATGAATTATAGTGTTAAACTTTGTCAAACAACGTCAATAAAGGAATTTGGTTTAAAAAAAATGGCTTTCAAGGATTTAAGTTTTCTAAAATTTTTGTTTAGTTGTTTAAATTGGTACATATATGCTTGGTAATATTTATGTGTGCTTTATGTGAGACCCCGAATTTTATGAAATGAAAGTATTCAATTTTTATATTATTATTTTATTTAGTAAATGGTTAAATTAAGAAAGGGTTAAAGTTAAGGGTGATATTTAAAAATTTTACAAAGTAAGCAAGTTGTTATTCATTTGGTCGGGGAATATTCTTTTTGTCGGGGAATATCTGTACGACGGCACAATCATTGGTGGACCCCATAACGGAAGTATTGTCATAGTAAGAAAATGACATAATTATCTTTTTATAAAAATAACAGCGAAAGTGTTACGGTTAAAACTGTTGAACTACTCGGTAGTAAAAGTACAGTAATACACGTGGTTGCATTGTAACACACGGTATTGATTATTGATGCTTACGTGAGAAGTCACTCAGTTATACTCAATTATTGCTATAGTAATTACTGCATCATATATCTCATATTATTGATTCAATTATTGCCACAGTATCATCTGAATAATATGTTATATTATTAAATTAATAATTGAGACGACAAAGTTATTCATATTATTATTTTCAATATTGACAATGTTTAGAAGTTATGTCAATGAGAGGTTTGGTCACCTAATTGCGCGCCAATAAGGAGAAATCCATATCGGAAAGTCCCCTCTTTCCTGGGAACGACCTGGTTGTTAAATATTGTGAGTTATAATATTAATGATGAATGTTATTAAAATCGAATTTGAGTTAGGAGTTGAATTTGGAGCCGCGAGCGTGATATTTGAGTGGGAGCGATGAAATTAGTAGAAATAGACTATAAACACAAAATTTTAGAGGTTGACTTTTTGGTGAAAAAATTGATAGTTGATTTCGAGGAAAAGTCAAACTTCAAAATTTCAAAAATGAAATTGTTGAGAAAAATATTTTTATTGTGTTGGGATTATTAGTGTTAGTGGAAATCGACATTTATTTCGATAGTAATTGATGTCTAGAAGTTATATTGACCAACCGGGTAATTAATCGGGTAAATGAGCAATTAATTGTTATTAAAGGAATTTGGTTTTGTAAAAAAATTGGCTTTCAAGGATTTAAGTTTTCTAAATTTTTTGTTTAGTTGTTTAAATTGGTACATATATGCTTGGTAATATTTATGTGTGCTTTACATGGATTACACATGTTAATTGGTGTTAGAAATTAAGACACAGTAGCTTGGTTTTGTTTCTAGTTTTGGGTGTTCTGTAATTCGGAGCCCTAGCACCAAATTTCGCAACCCAGAGCTGAAATTCGCACCTCAGCGCCAAAAATAAGCCAGAACTTCGCACCCCAGCGCTGGAATTGTAGCCTGGGTCGGACAATTTTGACCTCCTGTAGTAAAACGACCATAACGTTTTCATACAAACTCCGATTGAGGTGATTCAAGATGATTCGAAACGAGGAAGAATAGACCTATACATTTTATTATTTAAGGTTTTCAATTTGAAATCGTTATGAAGGGTCAAAATGGCCATCTTTAGGACTATTGTGTATTTGGAGCCAATCGGAGGGCGTCGGGATGCGCGAATGCAAGTGCAATCATTTGTATGTTAGTATAAATTAATGATAACTTGTTGGACATGTAATAGGATGTTGTATCAAGTTGTTAATGTGTATGTGGTGCAATGACATGATCACTTAAGTAGTTGTAATAAATCTAAAAAGTATTGTTCATGAAAAGATGTGATGTTGTTTAAACTTAAACTTAATTAGTAGCTATACTAAAAGTAAGAAAGCAACTCATGAAGGTAATGTTAGTGTAACTAATGTGTATTGTCAATGCCTATGGCATGTGTAGGACTTGTGGTGAACGTGAGTAGTGATTGTTTAACCTACGCACGAGGCAAGTTCTCTAACTCTACTTTTATAATTGTGCAAGTATCTAAACTATCTTTGAGCAATTTTTCCTAACTCTAAGCTTTCTTTGTGCAAGTTTCTTAACCCTAATTATATCGTGCAAGCTCCTAAACCTTATCTCTTGATTTTGAGCCAATCTTTAACTTGTTAATTAGCATGCAAATTTCTACATTCTAACACACTAATGTTGAACAAGTTTTATCATTCAACTTATTATTTGTTATACATGCTTAAGATTCAACTCTAAATAAGGTTTTAACCTTAGCTTAACATTGTTCAAGCAAGGTATATTACCTTATTCAATACTTATGCTCTTAGATTATTCCTAAAGCATGCCCTAAGTACACAATGTTGATTCACTTATGAATTATTCTATAGCATAATGTTATTACAGTTTTATTCAACTAATCCTTAGTTGATGTTTGTAAACTCTAAATTACCTTGAAACTTATCCAACCCAAACTTACTATTGTGCAGACTTGTACTCTAAATACTGAGATGAACAACCCTATTATTAGGGGTTTACGCTTAGCGTTGAAATGTTTGTGCATAATACATTATACGAAGGGTTGATCCCCCTAAGTACGAGGAGTCCTTATAGTCTTATGACTGTTAAAGTTGGAGTTGAAAGATTACTCGCAACTATGGACATAGTTCGTGGTCTTAGGACCCTCAGTTATATATTTCAGAATGTTGATAGACCATATTGTTCATTTCTATTGAGCCTCTTATTTGGCAGTTGTTGTAAGATTTTCATTCATTGTTGTTTCAAGTGAGCTTTGTTTGCTCACTCTTGCTTATATAACTATTACAGTTAAATATTAGAAGGTTGATGTACCTAGCACCAGTAAGGGAAAAGGAAAGATGAACAAGTATTGAAGACTTGTAATATGTTGATATTTTATTATCAGATTTTATTTTAATGATTGTAATGAAGTTTATTTATTTTTTGCATTTGAATGATTGTATTTAAAGGTTAGACAACCTAGGAGATTTTATTAATGTAACCCTTTAATGGGGAGGTTTTATTATTCAATTTTACTATGATTGGGTAGTTAGATATGAATGTTTGATTAAATGAACACAAAATCCTGTGGGAATGAAGTACCTAGATTTGGGGGTGTCACAGGTTGGTATCAAAGCTTTAGGTTATGAACCTTAGGTGGGGAAGAGCCTTAGGAAGTAACCATTGAAAAGATAGTGATGATGAACTCTTATCGAGTTTTAAGGAAGAAGTAATAAAATACTTATGTGCTTATGTGATTATAACTTATGTGCTCGTGAGTGTCGAGTAGTAATGATTAGTAATTAAAACTTAAAATTTGGTTGACAGGATGAATAATGTAGAAGGATCCAGTCAGGCTAGAGAGGAGGTGCCTCGAGATATTCAGGTGATTTGGGAACAATTACTGCAACGGGAAATAGTTCTGTCGGTCACAGTAGTTGAGCAGGAGAGAGTACCTGATGAGGATGATGAGATAGAGACGGACGAGGAGGACCCCGTAGAGCCGCCATAGTCAGATGAGGAGGACGAAGAGGAAGGGCTTCCACTTAACTCGATAGATGCCCGTATGTACGACGAGGTGTATGACCGTAATGTGGAACTTCAAGATACCATCTAAGAGTTACAAGAAATAGTAGCTGAACAACAGACCTCGATGCCACAGAAGGACGATGAGATCCAGAATTGAGAAGAACGACTGAACAACGTTGAAGAGAAGCTGGTTCACACCAAAGGAGAGAACGAGCGTATGATAGCAGAGATTGCATAATTGAAGAATAAGCTAAAGGAGGAATCTACTAAGAGGGCAAGAGCTGAAGATGCGTACAATGAAGCTTACCAACGAGCCGGAACAGCGGAGAGGGACGCACAAGCAAAGAGGATGAAGATGGAAGAAATGAATAATTTATCCAACACGATTATCAATCGAGCTCAAGATCGGGTCATGGGTTATCCAATCTAGTTCGACACGCTACCATCATACATATTAGATTGCCGAACAATGTTCTGAATAATGAAGGAAGAGCGTCTTAAGGCTACACAACATCTTAGTAGGACATTGTAGGGAATGTAATTGATATGTGATTAGAAAATAAATGAAATGTAAATCCCGGGTATGATACAACCAATGGGATAGATGATGATGAAGTAATCCTGCAACTATTATAGTTCAGGAAAGTAATGTAAATAGTAGTGATGCTATTGTTTTGATGTTTTTTAAAAGATTATGAATGAATAAAAGTTATTATTTTATTCAAAGTGTTATGTGTTATGTGATAAAATTTAAAGAAATGGAGTAATAGTCTAATGAGTGTATTTTTAATAGAAAATGCCTCCAAGACGTCAACCACCCCGACAGAGAGCCACTGAGGAAACCAACAATAACAATGAAGAAGGTAACCCAGTTCAGCAGCTAGTGATGTTACTGATGGGTGCTTTGCAGAATCAACCTCAGAATAAGGGTACAACTTTTAAGTATTTCAAGGCGGTTGGACCACCATAATTTCGTGGGTCCATGAATTCGGTTGAAGCACAGACCTGGATCATAGAAATAGAGAAGGTTTTCGATGTTGCTAGGGTAGAGGATAACCAGAAGACTACTTTCGCAACATTCATGTTGAAAACAAAGGCAAGTTATTGGTGGCAGGCTAATAAAACACGAAGAGGTCAAGGGATTATGACTTGGGAAAGGTTCAAAGAAATGTTTTTTGAGATTTATTTCCCAAAAAATTCGAAGAGTCAGCTAGAGGTGCAATTTTTGGAGCTGAAGAAGGGAACGATGTCGGTGTCTGAGTATGTCATAAAATTCAATGAGTTGGCGAGGTTCGCGCCATATCAAGTCATCACAGACGAACGAAAGGCGAAGAGATTTGAACAGGGACTGAAGCCCTGGTTATACAGTAGGGTCTCCCTGTTCCAACTAAAGACGTTTGTAACAGTGATGGAGAAGGCAATTCTTGCTCAGAGTGGAGACGAGGCTGTAACAAAACACAACAAAGAGCAGAGGAAGAAGAAGAGTGAAGGTGAAACTAAGAATGGTGGTGGTGGTAATGGTGGGAATGACACTAACAATTTGAAGAGGAAGTGGAATGCAAATGCGGGAGCTGGAAATCAGCAAGGAAACCAGCAAAAGAAGAAGTTTGAAGCATGTGCTACATGCGGGAAGTTTCACAAGGGTGTGTGCTTGATGGGGACACGATTATGCTTCAATTGTGGCCAGGAGGGTCACATCGCTCCAAACTGCACTCAACCTAAGAAGAACGTTTCTTTGCGCGTGCGAGTCAAGGATCATTTTGCTCGTGAACGCCCCAAGAAGAGATCGGTGAAAGCAAGCGGAAGCAAGGAAGTGCTAGTGAAGGTACATTGGCTATTCTTTGGACCAACATCAACAAATAAATAACAACAAGAACCTTCAACATGGACGGTGCGGGGACGCGGTGCAATCAAAGATGTAAATGTCGGTATTATCCCAATCAATGATATAACTACATATGTATTATTTGATTCGGGTGCTACTTGCTCGTTTATATCTGATGAATTTGCTAAGAAGTTAGAAATACCTAGTGAAGAGCTGAATTTCCCTTTAAACATAGAAATTGCGAATAAGAAAGTGATTCCTGTTATGTTCTTATACATGAACTGTAGGGTGAACATTAAGGGGAATATTATAAAAGTAGATTTAATCCCGATAAAAACTCGGAGAGTTTGATGTTATATTGGGAATGGATTGGTTATTCAATTATGTAGCGATAATTGATTGCCAAAAGAAGTGTGTAAACCTTATGACTCCGTCAAAGGTAGTTTTTCATGGTAGCAAATCGCCTAGACAAATGAGATGTCTAACGATGATGCAAGCCAAGAAGTTATTGAGTCAGGGGACTATGTAGGGTATTTAGCTTACATAGTCGATACTCAAAAGGAGAAGGGTGTGAAAATGGAGGAAATACCAGTGGTTAGGGAATTCGTAGACGTGTTTCCGGAGGATTTGCCAGGACTTCCGCCAGACAGAGAAATCGAGTTCGTGATCGACTTAGCACTAGGAACCGCTCCAATATCAAAGGCCCCGTACAGAATGGCTCTGGTAGAGATGAAAGAACTAATGGTACAACTGCAAGAACTATTAAATAAGAAGTATATTCAATCGAGTGTATCACCGTGGAGAGAACCAGTGTTATTTGTGAAGAAGAAGGATGGGTCAATGCGTCTTTGCATTGATTATAGGGAAGTAAACAAAGTCACTATTAAGAATAAATATCCATTGCCGAGAATAGATGATTTGTTTGACCAGTTGAAGGGTGCTAGATATTTCTCAAAAATAGATTTGAGAAGTGGGTATCATCAACTGAAAGTAAGGAAGGAGGATGTACCGAAGACGGCATTCCGAACTCGGTATAGACATTATGAATTTTTGGTGATGTCTTTTGGTTTGACAAACGCCCCTGCAACGTTCATGGATTTGATGAACAGGGTGTTTAAACCATTTTTAGACAAGTTTATGGTGGTGTTTATCGATGATATTCTGGTGTACTCTAGAACTCAAGAAGAACATGTGGAACACTTGCGTCTAATGTTGAAGACGTTAAGGAAGGAAAAGTTTTATGCGAAATTCTCTAAATATTAATTTTGGTTAGAACGTGTACAATTTCTTTGGCACATAATTGACATGGATGGAATTTCAGTGGATCCATCAAAGGTCGAAGCTGTGATAAATTGGGAACAACCAAGAACTCCATCAGAAGTGAGAAGTTTCTTGGGATTGGCAGGGTATTACAAACTATTTATCCAAGATTTATCCAAGATTGCCACTCCGTTGACAAATTTAACGAGAAAAACTGTAAAATTTGTTTAAACAGAGAAATGTGAGGAGAGTTTTCAAGAATTGAAGAAAAAGCTCAGTGTGGCACCTGTGTTGTCATTACCAGATAATACAGGAAATTTTGTGGTGTATAGTGATGCGTCACACAAGGGATTGGGTTGTGTCTTTATGAAAAATGGCAAGGTCATTGCGTATGCATCAAGGCAATTGAAGGACTACGAGAAAGGGTATCCGACTCATGATTTAGAGTTGGCAGCAGTAGTGTTTGCTTTAAAGATATAGAGACACTATCTCTATGGAGAAAAATGTGAGATCTACACAGACCATAAGAGTCTGAAGTATATCTTCATTCAAAAGGACTTGAACATGCGTCAAAGAAGATGGATGGAATTGATAAAGGATTATGATTGCGTTATCTTTTATCACCCGGGCAAAGCTAATGTGGTTGCAGATTCCTTGAGTAGGAAAGGCAGAGAAAAGTTGATGTTGTTAACCGATAAGGAGGAGCTCATTTCAGCAATGGCAAGTTTATAGTTAAAAATCAAATTTTCAAAAGAATCTGATGAAAAATTATACTAGATGGAAGCCAGTCCAACTTTGGTGGACAAAGTGAAGAACGCATAACTGCATGATGAGGAATGCAGAAAAATAAGAGAAAGTGTGATCGAGGAAAAAGAAGTGAAATACAAGGTTGATACTGAGGGAATGCTGAGATTCGAGGGACGAATTTGTGTTCCAGCAGTACAGGATATTAAAGAAGACATCTTAATAGAAGCTCATAGCTCAAGATATTCGATTCATCCAAGAAGTACAAAGATGTATCAAGATTTGTGGGGACATTTTTGGTGGCCAAATATGAAAAGAGACGTTGTAGAATGCGTTGCAAAGTGCTTGACATGTCAAAGAGTAAAGGCAGAACATCAAAGGCCAAATGGATTACTTCAACCGTTAGAGATACCAGAATAGAAATGGGAGCATATCACAATGGATTTTATGGTAGGTCTTCCAACGACTCAGAAAGGATACGATGCGATATGGGTGATAGTGGACAGATTGACAAAATCTGCACACTTTTTACCAATAAATATTAGATTTAATCTTGATCAGCTGGCGAAGCTATACGTTAAAGAGATCGTCTCAAGACATGGAGTTACAATATCAATAGTGTCAGATCGAGACTCGAGGTTCACATCAAATTTCTGGAAGAAACTTCAAGAATGCATGGGAATGCAATTGAAGATGAGTACGGCATATCATCCGCAAACTGATGGGCAAAGCGAATGAACAATTTAGACACTAGAAGATATGCTTAGAGCGTGTATCATGGATTTCAAAGGAAATTGGGATGATCATCTACCGTTGGTGGAATTTGCATACAACAACAGTTACCATGCAAGCATTGGTATGCTGCCATACGAAGCATTATACGGCAAGAAATGCAGAACTCCACTACGCTGGGATGAAGTTGGTGAACGTCAACTACTAGGACCAGAACTGGTACAGCAGACCGCTAAAATTATCAAACTCATCAAAGCAAGACTAGTAGCTGCTCAAGATCGACAGAAGAAATATGCTGATCAACACAGGCAGAATCACGAGTTTGAAGTAGGAAATTTCGTGTTCCTAAAAGTTTCTCCTTGGAAGGGGAAAATTCGTTTTACCAAGAAGGGAAAGCTAAGCCCAAGGTTTATTGGACCTTTCAAAATTCTACGAAAAGTGGGCGAAGTGGCTTATGAGGTAGCTTTACCTCCAGAATTAGAATATGTGCACAACGTTTTTCATATGTCGGTGTTGCGACCGTATAAATCCAATTACAAGCACGTGATCGAGTACGAACCATTGCAGTTTGATAAAGATTTGTCCTATAAAGAGATTCCTATTGTAATAACCCGGAATCTCGAATAACCTAAATTTTTTGAATTTATTTTTATTTAATATTGACATTAACTGTTAATATTGTACTGTGTATTTGTGATACGAGTCTCGAGAATTAGTCAATTTGTGTATTGACTGAGAAAATATAGTAGAGTTGTGCTTAACAGCTTTAGAAACCCTAACCCTAATATTTGGATAGGGATCCGACAGCTATCGCAGTTATAATATCAGTAACTATGAGTATGTGCTTGTACTATATTAACTTAATGACCAATGATTGACTGGATTGGGTTTAAACTTTGTAAACCCCAATAAGGGATTAGAAATCCTAATCTCGGATTTAGAAAATCTAGTGTACAGTTAAAAACCCTAATTGTACGTCTGGAAAACATAATTTAATATTTGGGAATTCTAAACCCTAATTAGGAAACCCTAATTCTAATTAGTAAACCTTAATGTGATTGATAACATTTAATGTTATTAGTAATCACTAATTATATTTTATCATCTTAATTTTCTATCTTGAAAATCCTAATTTAAAAATTTTTGGAAACTAATAATTTAAAACCTAAGGGTAGAACCTTAGGGTTAAACCCTAAGGGTTTGGAAAATGTCAAGTATGCCATTAAAATCACATGTACAATGACTAAAATGCCCTTTTAGTATATTTTAATATGTAACTTGTAAAATTTTCAAGAGCTTTAGTTGTTAACCTAACCACTTGACTTTGTGACATCTAGAAATCAAGCAAATCAGTCTATTTCAGCAGCTAGCTAAATAACACACAATGCATCCAAGTAATTTATAATAGATTGAGAGAGAGAAAGTCTAGTATTTGGCTTATTTTGTGTCCAAGGTCTCACCAACTCTTATTCTCTCTTAACCTCCGAAATTATCAAGTCCTTCAGTCACATAAACAACTTCTTGATCAACCAAGTTCAGTTTAGGAGATCTAGATCAATGATTTGAAGCTAGAAGGTATAAACCTAGTTTTATTTTTTATCCAAGTTGCTAAGAAAAAAAATATGTGTTTATGTGTTTAGATCTTTGCTAGATGATGTTTTATGATGATCTATGTTGATATAGCATAGATCCATAGCATCAAAGTGGGTGAAAGTTGAGTTTTTCACAAACTGTTCTTGAGTTTGAAACATGGTATGACAAGAAATGTCAGTAGCCGTAGATCTTGATATGTTTATGGTTTTTGATGTTTTAAAGTTGTTATAGGTAGCCTGGTATGTGGTCTTTTAATCTACAAGTGGAATCACAGTGATTGAATGGCTAGATTTCATTTTATTAAAGGTCAAAACCCGTTGACCGACGTGACTGGGCTAAATCTAGGTAACCTAGAAAGCCATGATCATCGTCTGACAATGTTTTGGGAGGCTTGGATCTGTCAGTGTTTAAGTGTTTTGTTGTTGTTCTGGTAATACATGTGTAGCCTGTTGTCTTGACTATAGATCCATGGCCTTATAACTCTTAAAAAACCAACAGATTAATCGTAGCAAGTGGTCAAAGTAGACTACTTGCACTGATTCTTGCATTTCTGGAATTTCCAGAAAAGGATATGAATGTTTTTCTGACAAGCTTTGACCGAGTCATAGCTTGTGGATCTGTTGTTTGTAAACTGATTTGTTGCTATGGTAATGTTCCTTGTCATGTATACTATAGATTTAAACCATCAAACGTCATAAATCATGACCGGAACCTCTAAATATTTCGACTGGAAAATGGGACCACGAGATGCCTGGGTTTCTGGGTTACCCAGAAAAAACCTAGGAGCGTTCTAACAAAAAGTTTGAAGGCCCAGATTTCTTTGTTGTAGTGTTGTTTCAACGAAATAAAACTATACATGTAGTATTACATATCAACTACACAATCAATGTCTTAGATAGCCCAGATTAGGCCTGAGCTAAGAATCATAGTCGGTCAAACGAGCAACCTTGATCACTGTCTGACAGTGTTCTTGAACACCAAGAACGCCTAAGACGACAGAAAGTGTCGCTAAAGGTCTATAGCGACGGTTTTATTAATATTTATTTTCTAATTTTCCAGAAATTATTTAAAAATAGAAATAAATTATATAAATTATTAAAAAATGGTTTTAAAACTTATTTTAAATTATAAAAAATAATTTTTGACCAATTGGAATATTTTTCTTTAATATTTATAATTATTTAAATATTAAAGGTATTTAATTTATTTAATTATGTATTAAATAAATTTGAAAAAATGATTTTAATTATATAAAAATTATTTTAAATAAGAATAATGTATTTAAAAATATTTTGAGCTATAAAATATAACTTATAATATTTTAAGAGAATTTTCATTAATAAATAAATATTAATGATAATAGATTTATTTAATTGATAAATTAAATAAATAAGATAAAAATGATTTTATTAATTTAAAATTATTTTAAATGAGAATAAAGTGTTAGAAAATATTTTGAATTATAACATATAATTTTCAATATTTTGTAGAATTCTCATTAATAAATTAATATTAATGATGTTAGATTTATTTAATTATTATATTAAATAAATGAATTAAAAATGATTTTATTGATTTAAAAATCATTTAAAATGATAAAAAATGATTTAAAAATATTTGAAGTTATAATTAATGACTTTTAATATTTGGATAATAATTTCATTAATATTTAGATATTAATGGTGATGATTTAAAATGATTTAAATTACTTTAAAATTATTTAAGTAGGATATTGATGATTTAAAATATTTTAACTTATTTATAATAACTTTAATATTTTTGATGTATATCATTAATGTTTTAATATTATTAAATGTTAATGATGATAAGATTATCGGATAATTAAATCATTTAAAAATGATTACGATGTTTGAAAAATTATTATAGATTATAATAATTGCTTATAAATTATTAAAAGCTTCCAAAAAATATTATTAATGATATTTGACTTATCTAATATAATATTGAAGCTTAGAAACTGAATTTACTTGACAATAACTGTGTTAATTGTCGGATAGGGTGACCAGAACACCGAGAATGGACTGAAGTCCAACTAGACCGAAATAGTTAGACTTTTTAAGTGTTAACACTGATGTGACTATGTGGTAATGTGTCTAGGAGAAGTTTAACTGTAGATTATAGTGTGGTGTGTTATGAAATATTGTGCTAATTGTGAGACCGACGTTGTTGATTATAGGTCTTACGAATGCAGTTAATTATATTGTGTAGCTGTAATCAGCGGAAGAGGCAAGTTCCCTAACTCAACCTTGAGTTATATTCATTCAGTTATTATAGTGGTTAATTATTGTTAATTATACTATGTCCAGGGATTTATTGTTGATTATTCGTAGTTAGTGCATGTTTAATAATTCAAATTAAATTACTAATTTGAAAAATATACATTCATAGAATAACTGTTGTTGGATATTCATATCTGTAGAAGCTAGAATTGACAGTATAGATAATTTATGTTTATTATCGAATTATATTGAGAAATGTCTTAGCCAATTATTCTGGTTAGACAAACATTTGTTAGAACTTGATAGGTTCAAGAAGAGAATTAAATTATTATTGACAGATCGATGTCGATTATTTCGGCTCGATCGAGAAGTAATTAGAAATTGAAATCACAGTATTTCGTTGTTAAATCAAAATCTTGATTCTAAGACTGAGAAGAAAAACCTTTTATATAAAGGGAATATTTTATCGGTCGTGTATTCGACCTTTGCGCGCAATTAAGTATTATGCATAATATAGGGTATAATAAAGCTAATCACTTTATATACTTGCAAAGGGGTATGATTTAATCTTTATGGTTATCTGATACACCTGGGTATATCAAAGTCAATTCTTTGATAGTTACTCGAGAAGAGAAGTTCAAGATCCAATGGATCGCTCAGCATAAATCTGGAAAACATTCCACTTTGCTATTTTGTAGAATTAATTCTTTATTATTCATTCGAACATCATAGAAAACCTTGAAAGCGTTGTACTCTTTCATTATCGAATTGTTTTTGCATAGAATGTGAGAAGGTTTGATATTGATTTCTATATCTTTATTGTATCTCTTAACTTACGGGGCAAACTTGTTGCTCACCCTTGCTATAAATAAAACTTTTCAGCTAGGGACGAAGTTTCAGAAGGTGCTGCAAAGAAGAATAAAGGAAAAGGCATAGTTATAAATTAGTTATGATAAACAATATTATTATTATATTTTTGTATTGTAAACCCTTTTTGTATAACTAAGGGGTATGAGTGTAATGTTAAGGTTAGTGGACCTGGGAGTTATGTATTAACAACCTATGTTAATGAGTTATGTATTCCTATTTATATTTAAATGGGTAGTTAGATGTTAATACATTATGGATCGTGAGCACCAAAGTCGGGGGTCAGGTAACCCGGATTTGGGGGTGTCACACCTATCCAGATAGTCGACAGGAAAGAACAGGTGCTCGGGAATAAAGTAATACCTTTCGTGAAGGTGATATGGAGGAACCACAATGCTGATGAAGCTACATGGGAACTCGAAGATAAAATGATGAAAGATTACCGTGAGCTATTTTTTTAATCTGTGTCTTCGATTCTGGGGACAGAATCCTTATAAGTAGGGAAGAATGTGACGAATGATTTGTTTGAGTTGTGATTCTGAGGACAGAATCCTTGTAAGGAGGGAATGATGTAACATTCCAGAATTTTAAATTGTAATATTAAATATTTATTGAATTATATAAGTATTTAATGGATGTGTTTATTGTTGAATAAATAATTGTTCAATTTGATTTGATTTGATGTGGTTAATTATTATTTTTTTAAATAAATAATTAATGAGTTAAGGAAATTATTATTATATTGATATTTCAATTTGATGGTTAATTATTTGTATTGAGTTATCTAATTAAATGAATTATTCAATAAATTGTTTTAAATTAAGTATGAAAACTTAATTAAATAAAATGTGATAAATAACTATATTATAAAGGAGTTATTAAAATAAATTAAAAGGGTTTAATTTAGTTTTTGCCAAACAAGGCTTAATATATTAATTCTTTAAAAATTAAAGGGTTTTGCCAAACAAAGCCTTATGGCTAATTTTTAATTTTTGAATTTAAAAAAATAAATAAAAATATAATATTTATAGAATATAAGTTAGATTTGTAACTGATGTTTTATTAAGTGTGGCGAATTAAGGATTAGCAGTTTTAGTTTTTCGTATTATAGCTATCAGTTTAGTTTCTTTTTACGCATTCTAGTTACTGAGAAAAGAGAGAAGAGAGTTCAAAGGCAATTGAGAGAGAAGCTGTGAGGGAATTGGGAGAATCTTAAGAATCTTTGTAGCAAACTCAGTGGTGATAGCAAGAATTTCAAGCAAATTAAAGGTATTTTTACATAATCTTAGTATGGTATATATACATATGCATATTTGTGTTCACGACAAAAACTATATGCTCTGTGAATTCCATATTCTTGAATTGTAGCTATACAATGAATTGTGGGGATTATTCATGTTGGTGAGGTTTTAGTTGGGTTATAAACAAGAAATTGTTTGCTTAACATATAGATATGATTGTATGCTGGATTAAGTCTGCAAGAAGAGAAATTTGTTTTTACAGTGAATATATGTATGAACATAGTTTGAATATAGGTATGAATGTATATATATGATTGTGAACTAATGGTGAAATTTAATTGTGATTATGTTAATTAGCTTGTTAAGAATTACAGAGAACGTAGTTCAAAGGAATCAATTTGACGTATAATATGAATTATAGTGTTAAACTTTGTCAAACAACATCAATAAAGGAATTTGGTTTAAAAAAAAAATTGGCTTTCAAGGATTTAAGTTTTCTAAAATTTTTGTTTAGTTGTTTAAATTGGTACATATATGCTTGGTAATATTTATGTGTGCTTTATGTGAGACCCCAAATTTTATGAAATGAAAGTATTCAATTTTTATATTATTATTTTATTTAGTAAATGGTTAAATTAAGAAAGGGTTAAAGTTAAGGGTGATATTTGAAAATTTTACAAAGTAAGCAAGTTGTTATTCATTTGGTCGGGGAATATTCTTTTTGTTGGGGAATATCTGTACGACGGCATAATCATTGGTGGACCCCACAACGGAAGTATTGTCATAGTAAGAAAACGACATAATTATCTTTTTATAAAAATAACAGCGAAAGTGTTACGGTTAAAACTATTGAACTACTCGGTAGTAAAAGTACAGTAATACACATGGTTGCATAGTAACACACGGTATTGATTATTGATGCTTACGTGAGAAGTCACTCAGTTATACTTAATTATTGCTATAGTAATTACTGCATCATATATCTCATATTATTGATTCAATTATTGCCACAGTATCATCTGCATAATATGTTATATTATTAAATTAATAATTGAGACGACAAAGTTATTCATATTATTATTCACAATATTGACAATGTTTAGAAGTTATGTCAAGGAGAGGTTTGGTCACCTAATCATGGCATGATAAGGAGAAATCCATATTGGAAAGCCCCCTCTTCACCGAGGAACGACACGGTTGTTAAATATTGTGAGTTATAATATTAATGATGAATGTTATTAAAAATCGAATTTGAGTTTGGAGTTGAATTTGGAGACGCGGATGTGATATTTGAGTTCGGAATGATGAAATTAGTAGAAATAGACTATAAGAACAAAATTTATCAAGGTTGACTTTTTAGTCAAAAAAAGTCAACAGTTGAATTTTTCAGAAAAAGTTGAACTTCAAAATTTCAAAAAATAAAATTGTTGAGAAAAATATTTTCATTGTATTGGGATTATTAGTGTTAGTGGAAATCGACATTTATTTCGATATGAATTGATGTCTGGAAGTTATATTAACCAACCGGGTAATTAATCGGGTAAATGAGCAATTAATTGCTATTAATTCACATGATTATAACAATTTGTTCACATGTGTGAACTATTGATTCACATTATTTACTATTAGGGGAGGTGGTGAAAGTTAAAAAATAGTTGCAGGACTAAGGAAAAAAGTAAGGTATTATATTGTAATATTTTGAGCCCTAAAATGTCCAATTATGGAAACTATATTTTCCAATAAATAGAAGCTCATTCCTTCATTATTTTTCACTAATTCACTAAAGCTATAGAGCAATTATTATAGAGAGAAATTATAAAGAGAAAGAAGAAGAGAAGTCAGCTACCTCACTATTCCAGTATCCAGTTTTCTTCTAAGGTAAGGGATATTATTCTTTCATATTCATGAAGAGAGTTATTTTCTTTCAACACTCGTAAGGGTTGTTATTCAATTCTTCATTATTATATTGGAATAACCTGTCTGTGCGAAGTACCGCATACATGGTGAAATTCTTCTGTTATTTCATTCTTTATTATTCTATTGGAATAACCTTTTTGTGCGGTCTATCGCATGCCTGGTGGATTCTGTTGTTATTCCATTCTTTATTATTCTTTTAGAGTATCCTGTCTGCGCGGATTACGCATGACCTGGTTCCATTCTTTATTATTCTATTGGAATAACCTGCCTGTGCGGTCTATCGCATGCTTGGTGAATTATGTTGTTATTCCATTCTTTATTATTCATTTGGAATATCCTATGCAATGCGGATTCTGGCGTGACACTGGTTCCATTCTTTATTATTCTGTTGGAATAATCTGCATGTGCGGTCTATCGCATGCCTGGTGAATTATGTTGTTATTCCATTATTTATTATTCTATTGGAATATCCTGTCTGCACGGATTACGCATGACCTGGTTCAATATTTTATTAGTCTGTTGAGAATAACATGTCTGTGCAGTCTATCGCATGCATGGTGAATTCTTCTGTTATTCCATTCTTTATTATTCTGTTGGAATAACCTGTCATGTGGATTACCACATGCATGGTGAATGATCCTTCGTATTCATTTCTTATTAAATTGGGGAAATGATCTGTCTACGTGGATTAACGCATGGCGGGCGAAAATCCATTTAGAGTTTCGTAATTGTTCTGACCCTCAAAAATTCTAGAAAAATTTAAAATGATGGTTTGTTGAGTTTTCTAGATTTTGTCAAAAAATAGCGATTTTGGATGTATAGATTAGGAGTTATGAATTTTATGGGAAAAGACTATTTTAAAAGTAAATCATTATAACTCCTTGTGGTTAACTCCAAAATTGGTGAAATTTTTATTGGGAGTACATATATATAACAGGAGCATACCCTGTAAATTTTGGAATTTTTGGACAAAAGTATAATTTATGATAAATGTCTAAATATTCGGTAGTTTTGGCCATATGAAAAATAGTAAATGAATTTTAAAAATTTCGAGAAAAATATATGTTCAATATGGGGCTATATTTTGCTAAATCCCAGAAAAGAAATATTTTTGGGACTATTTGGTATTTTTCATGAAAATGAACTAGTTATGAGTAACTGAATTAAATATGTTATGTGAAGTAACAAAATTGGAATGGCTTGGGAATCCTATATAAGGTATATGCAGATTTTTGATGAGGAATTTGATCTTTGGTGATGAAATCTTATGAGTATGACATTTTTGAATGATTAAATGCATTATTTGGTAAAGTGTAAATAATTAAAATAAATTGTTTATAAGTTTAAGAAGTGATTAAAATATTGTTATAATATTAATAATATTAGATTATGAGTTTATCAAGTGATTGATAATATTTGGATAAATTTAAAGTCTTTAATATTTATCCTTGTTTTCGTTTGATTAATGATTATATCATTGTCATCATCCTCATGCTTATATTATGATGAAAGTCATCTTTGGCTTACGTGAAAAGGTGGACTGTTGATTATTGATTTTACAATTGTATATCTTTGGCTTACGTGCAAAGATGGAATGTTGATTATTGGTTTTATAGTTGTATATCTTTGGCTTACGTGCAAAGGTGGACTTTTGATTATTGATTTTACAATTGTATATCTTTGGCTTACGTGTAAAGATGGATTATTGATTATTGGTTTTATAGTTGTATATCTTTGGCTTACGTATATTGATGGACAATTGTTTGTATAATTATAATCAGGGATTATTCGGTATAATTATGACCATTGTTGAAAACACGAATATCCTTGGCCCGTAGTGCATGGATAATTCATGGTCGTAATACTAGTGAATATCCTTGGCTGTAGTGCAGGGATGATTCAATGATGTGGATTATTTATTAAGCTGAATCTTAGCGATAACATATTGATAATACACTTTTAATTCGTAGAAGATAGTAGATATCACGCTCTACTTGACTCTTCTATAATACAGTTGTATGTCTTTGGCCTGTAGTGAAAAGATGAATTGTTAGTAAATATCTTTGGCCTGTAGTGCAAAGATGAATTTATTAGTATGATTATGAATAAGAATTTTGATTTTGGTATAACCATGATTTTTGATGTTTCTGGTAAAGACATGTGATGAAAATTATCTTCGTCCTGGGTGCGAAAAGGAAATTTAAAATCACAATTATGATTATGAGTTATTCACATGATTGTTGAAAGGAATTGTTGATTGATGTTACAGGGATAAAACATTGTTTAAGGACTTTTAACATGGAGAAGATAATAGACCTTATGGCCTATTTGACTCTTCTAATGGATTGCTCGTTCCACTGCAACTATGATTGAGAAGTTTTATCATCTACTATAAGTTCTAAATCTCTGATTTATTTCTGATGAAGGATATTGATAATTTAATTATCTTTAGTCATGATATTCTTTACTGGGCTAGTTGTGCTCACCCTTGTTGCTTCATAATTCGTTTCAGGTAATAAGAGTGTTTCCGGGTCGAGCGGAGATAACAGGGGAATAGAACGGTGGTCTATAGCTATTGAGGTTCTCCCTAAATAGTATGAAAATAATTTTATTGAGAACTTTAGATAAGTGTGTCGTATTGTATACCTCATTTGATATTTAATTTTGGTGAATCGAATAGGGTGAGGTGAACCCTACTTTGGAAGGGTGTTTTGCCACTATCATACAAGATGTCTAATGACATACAACCTCGTGTTATCGTAAGATAGGGTTGTGCACATCCACTTGCTGAGTATATCTGCGAGCACTACCTATATGATTTTGGAGTTTGTTTGAAATATAATTCTCAATTGGAGAAAACGGAGATAATTATATGTCAAGAGAAGACTCGCCATTGGAAAGAAGATGATAGTAATATTCTTGTTTTTCTTTGGGGACTATTGTGTCAACCAAGTATAATTTTGTGGACATATGATATGTATCATAACCTAGACGCATGGCCTCCCATGTATGAAGGATTCCTTGAGTATTTTCTAAAGATTTTAATTAATAAAACAGTTATTGACTATACTTTTATGTAAAGTATCATTGTAAGGTTGTGGTCGAGGCACCATGAGAGTTACATACATTTGTATTAAAACTCACAATTTAACTGTGGTCGTATTCTGCACGACAGTTCAACAGTTATATAAATGAAGTTTGTAAATGATTTTTTTTATAATGTGATATCTGGCGACTCAGAATGGGTGATGTATACCTATTTTGGGGGCATCAAAAATGGTATTAGAGCTTAGGGATATGGTCGTTGGTGGAGATAAGAGTCTAGAACTAGGAGGGGAGAGACGAGTTATATACTTCGCTAGTGTGTGACTTACCTAAGCTGAAATTGTTTACGTGATAAGTTGACAAATTGTGATATGTCAATTAACCTTTGTTTCGAAGATATATTCTAGAATGATATCTGAAATACATGAGATGAGCAATGGGAAAATCATGATACAGAGGAAATAATCGGGAAGGTACAATCCGAAAAGAAAGCAAGGTATTCTCATCTCTTCGAACTACCAGGTACGTAAATTTTGAGGGCGAAATTTCATAAGGAGAGGAGATTGTGAGACCCCAAATTTTATGAAATGAAAGTATTCAATTTTCTTATTATTATTTTATTTAGTAAATTGTTACATTGAGAAAGGGTTAAAGTTAAGGGTGATATTTGAAATTTATACAAAGTAAGCAAGTTGTTATTCGTTTGGTCGGGGAATATTCTTTTTATCGGGAAATATCCGTACGACGGCACAATCATTGGTGGACCCCACAACGAAAGTATTGTCGTAGTAAGAAAACTACATAATTATCTTTTTATAAAAATAACAGCGAAAGTGTTACCGTTAAAACTGTTGAACTACTCAGTAGTAAAAGTACAAGAATACGATGTCTGGCGTAGTTGCGTAATAACGAGGCGGTATTGATTATTAATGCTTACGTGAGAAGTCACACAGCTTATACTCAATTATTGCTCACGAAGAATTGCTTTGCATCATATCTCTCATATTATTGATTCAATTATTGCCACAGTATCATCTGCATAATATGTTATATTATTAAATCAATAATTGAGACGACAAAGTTATTCATATTATTATTTGCAATATTGATAATGTCTAGAAGTTCTGTCAAGGAGAGGTTTGGTCACCTAATTGCGCGCTAATAAGGAGAAATCCTTATCGGAAAGCCCCCTCTTTTCTTGGGAACGACCTGGTTGTTAAATATTGTGAGTTATAATATTAATGATGAATGTTATTAAAAATCGAATTTGAGTTTGGAGTTGAATTTGGAGACGCGGATGTGATATTTGAGTTCGGAATGATGAAATTAGTAGAAATAGACTATAAGAACAAAATTTATCAAGGTTGACTTTTTGGTCAAAAAAAGTCAACAGTTGAATTTTTCAGAAAAAGCTAAACTTCAAAATTTCAAAAAATGAAATTGTTGAGAAAAATATTTTCATTGTATTGGGATTATTAGTGTTAGTGGAAATCGACATTTATTTCGATAGTAATTGATGTCTGGAAGTTATATTAACCAACCGGGTAATTAATCGGGTAAATGAGCAATTAATTGCTATTAATTCACATGATTATAACTATTTGTTCACATGTGTGAACTATTGATTCACATTATTTACTATTAGAGGAGGTAGTGCAAGTTTGATAATACTTGCAGGACTAAGGAAAAAAGGAAGGTATTATACTATAATATTTTGAGCCCCAAAATGTACAATTATGGATTCTATATTTTCCTATAAATAGAAGCTCATTCCTTCATTATTTTTCACCAATTCACTAAAGCTATAGAGAAAATATTATAGAGAGAAATTATAAAGAGAAAGAAGAAGAGAATTCTGCTAACTCACTATTCTAGTATTCAGTTTTCTTCTAAGGTAAGGGGTATTATTCTTTCATATTCATGAAGAGAGTTATTTTCTTTCAATACTCGTAAGGGTTGTTATTCCATTCTTTATTATTATGTTGGAATAACTTTATGCGTATGAAATATCGCATACATGGTGAAATTCTTCTATTATTCCATTCTTTATTATTACATTGGAATAACTTTTATGCGTCTTGATACTATCGCATACCTGGTGAATTCTGTTGTTATTCCATTCTTTATTATTTTGTTGGAATATTTTGTTTGTGCAGATTACGCATGACCTGGTTCCATTCTTTATTATTCTATTGGAATAACCTGCCTATGCGGTCTATCGCATGCTTGGTGAATTCTGTTGTTATTCTATTCTTTATTATTCTATTGGAATATCCTGTCTGTGCGGATTATGCATGATCTGGTTCCATTCTTTATTATTCTGTTGGAATAACCTGCATGTGCGGTATCTTGGTCTATCGCATGCCTGGTGAATTATGTTGTTATTTCATTATTTATTATTCTGTTGAAATATCCTGTCTGTACGGATTACGCATGACCTGGTTCCATATTTTATTAGTCTGTTGAGAATAACCTGTCTGTGTAGTCTATCGCATGCATGGTGAATTCTTCTGTTATTCCATTCTTTATTATTCTATTGGAATAACCTGTCTATATGGATTACCACATGCATGGTGAATGATCCTTCGTATTCATTTCTTATTAAATTGTGGAAATGATTTGTCTACGTGGATTACCGCATAGCGGACGAAAATCCATTTACAGTTTCGTAATTTTTTTGTAACTCAAAAATTCTGGAAAATTTTAAAATTATGATTTGTTGAGTTTTCTAGACTGTGTCCAAAAATGGGGATTTTTGGATGTATAGATTAGGAGTTATGAATTTTATGGGAAAAAACTATTTTAAAAGTAAACCATTATAACTTCTTGTGGTTAACTCCAAAATTGGTGAATTTTTTATTGGGAGTACATGTATATAACAGGAGCATACCCTATAAATTTTGAAATTTTTGGAAAAAAGTACAATTTATGATAAATGTTTAAATATTCGGCAGTTTTGGCCATATGAAAAATAGTAAATGAATTTTAAAATTTCCGAGAAACATATATGTTCAATATGGAACTATATTCTGCTAAATCCCAGAAAAGAAATATTTTTGGGACTGATTTGGCATTTTTCATGAAAATGAACTAGTTATGAGTAAATGAATTAAATATGTTATATGAAGTAACAAAATTGGAAAATAGGATTTTATGGCTTGGGAATCCTATATAAGGTATATGCAGATTTTTGATGAGGGATTTGATCATTGGTAATGAAATCTTATGAGTATGGCATTTTTGAATGATTAAATGCATTATTTGGTAAAATGTAAACAATTAAAATAAATTATTTATAAGTTTAAGAAGTGATTAAAATATTGTTATAATATTTATAATAATAGATTATGAGTTTATTAAGTGATTGATAATATTTGGATAAATTTAAAGTCTTTAATATTTATCATTATTTTCGTTTGATTAATGCTTATATCATTGTCATCATCCTCATGCTTATATTGTGATGAAAGTCATCCTTGGCTTACGTGAAAAGGTGGACTATTGATTATTGATTTTACAATTGTATATCTTTGGCTTACGTGCAATGATGGACTGTTGATTATTGGTTTTATAGTTGTATATCTTTGGCTTACGTGCAAAGGTGGACTATTGATTATTGATTTTACAATTGTATATCTTTGGCTTACGTGCAAAGATGGACTGTTGATTATTGGTTTTATAGTTGTATATCTTTGGCTTACGCGCATTGATGGAATGTTGTTGGTATGATTATAACCAGGAATTTTTAGGTATAATCATGACCATTGTTAAAAACACGAATATCCTTAGCCCGTAGTGCATGGATAATTCGTGGTCGTAATACTAGTGAATATCCTTGGTTGTAGTGCAGGGATGATTCAATGATGTGGATTATTTATTAAGCTGAGTCTCAACGATAACATATTGATAATAAACTTTTAATTCGTAGAAGATAGTAGATATCATGCTCTACTTGACTCTTTTATAATACAGTTGTATGTTTTTGGCCTGTAGTGCAAAGATGAATTGTTAGTAAATATCTTTGGCCCGTAGTGCAAAGATGAATTTATTAGTATGATTATGAACAAGAATTGTGATTTGGTATAACCATGATTTTTGACGTTTCAGGTAAAGACAGGTGATGAAAATTATCTTTGTCCTTGGTGTGAAGAGGAAATTTAAAATTACAATTATGATTATGAGTTATTCACATGATTGTGGACAAGAATTGTTGGTTGATGTTATAGGGATAAAACTTTGTTGGTGGACTTTTAACATGGAGAAGATAATATACCTTATGGCCTATTTGACTCTTCTAATGGATTGCTCGTTCCACTGCAACTATGATTGAGAAGTTTTATCATCTGCCATATGTTCTAAATCTCTGATTTATTTCTGATGAAGGCTATTGATAGTTTAATTATCTTTAGTCATGATATTCTTTACTAGGCTAGTTGTGTTCACCCTTGTTACTTCGCAATTCCTTTCAGGTAATAAGAGTGTTGCCGGATCAAGCGGGGATAACACAGGAATAGAACGATAATCTATAGCTATTGAGGTTCTCCCTAAATAGTATGGAAATAATTTTATTGAGAACTTTAGATAAGTGTGTCGTATTGTATATGTCATTTGATATTTATTTTTGGTGAACCGAATAGGGTGAGGTGAACCCAACTTTGGAAGGGTGTTTTGCCACTATCATACAAGGTGTCTAATGACATACAACCTCGTATTATCATACGACAGGGTTGTGCACATCCACTTGCTGAGTATATTTACGAGCACTACCTATATGATTTTGAAGTTTATTTGAAATATAATTCCCAATTGGAGAAAACAGAGATAATTATATTTCAAGAGAAGTCTCACCATTGGAAAGAAGATTATAGTAATCTTCTTGTTTTTCTTTGGGGACTATTGGGTCAACCAAGGATAATTCTGTGGACATATGATATCTATCATAACCTAGACGCATGGCCTCCCATGTACGAAGGTTTCCTTGAGTATTTTCCAAAGATTTTAATTTCTTAAACAGTTATTGACTGTACTTTTATGTAAAGTACCATTTTAAGGTTGTGGTCGAGGCACGATGAGAGTTACATATATTTGTACTAAAATTCACAGTTTAACTGTGGTCGTATTCTGCACGACAGTTCAACAGTTGTATAAATGAAGTTTGTAAATGATATTTTTTTATAGTGTGATATCTGGCGACTCAGAATTGGTGATGTATACCTTTTTTGGGGGCGTCACACTTTACATGGTCCAACTCCCCTAATAGTACATGAATGTGAATCAATAGTACACACATTTGAACAAATAGTTATAATCATGTGAATTAATAGCAATTGATTCCTCATTTATCCGATTAATTACCCGATAACTTCCAGGCATCAATTATTATCGAAATAAATGTCAATTTTCACTAACACTAATAATTCCAACACAATGGAACTATTAATTTCATCTTTAACCAACACAAACTTATTCATCATTAATATTATAACTCACAATATTTAACAACCAGGTCATTCCCAGGAAAGAGGGGGCTTTCCGATAAGGATTTCTCCTTATTGGTGTGCAATTAGATGACCAAACCTCTCCTTGACAGAACTTCTAGACATTGTAAATATTTCAATTTAATAATATGAATAACTTTGTCGTCTCAATTATTGATTTAATAATATATCATATTATACAGATGATACTGTGACAATATTCGAATCAATAATATGAGAGATATGATGCAACAATTACTGTAGCAATAATTGAGTATAACTGAGTGACTTCTCACGTAAGCATCAACAACCAATACCGTGTGCTACTATGTAACCACACGTATTACTGTACTTTTACTACCGGGTAGTTCAATAGTTTTAACAGTAACATTTCCGCCGTTATTTTTATAAAAAGATAATTTTGTCATTTTTTTACTACGACAATACTTCCATTGTGGAGTCCACCAATGATTCTGCCGTCGTACGAATATTCCCTGTTAAAACGAATATTCCCCAACCAATCGAATATTATATAACCACTTGCTTACTTTGTAAAATTTGTAAATATTACCCATAACTATAACATTATATGATATCCACACCATAATAAAAAAAATATTTCGAGAGAAATTAATCTTTATTCATAAAAGTTGGGGTCTTACAACCTCCCCTTATGAAATTTCGTCCTCGAAATTAGGGTGCGTACCTAGTATGTCGAAGAGGTGAGGATACCTTGATTTCATTTCAGATTCTAACTCCCAGTCATTTCCTCAACATCGTGGTTTCTCCACAAAACATTGACTTGAGGTATAACTTTAGAGCGTAGAATATGATCCTTCTTATCCAAGATTTTAACAGGTACCTCTTCATACGTTAAATCTTCTGCTATCTCGTCCACTTCTAATTCAATAATGTGGTTCGGGTCTTTCACATATTTACGTAACATAAATATGTGAAAAACATTATGAACAATAGACATACTTGGCGGTAAGGCGAGTTTATAGGTCATAGCTCCTACTCAAGCGAGGATTAAAAATGGGCCAATGAATCGAGGATAGAGATTTTCTCTCTTTCAAAATCTTGTAACTCCTTTCCATGGAGTAACACGTAACAACACATGATCTCCAATATCGAATTCCACGTCCTTTTGATGAAGATCATCATAACTCTTTTGTCGATCTTGTGAGGTTTTTATACGTTGTCGGATCGTTTGAATCTTTTCTGTAGTCATACGTACCAAATCCAGTCCCAACAACGTTGCTTCACCCACCTTATCCCAGAATACTGGAGAACGACACTTTCTTCCATACAACGCCTCAAATGGAGCCATGCAAATACTTGCTTGATAACTATTGTTGTACAAAAACTCCACCAATGGTAAGAACTTGTCCCAACTTCCCTTGAAGTCAAGGACACAGAGTCTTAAAAAATCCTCAAAAGTTTGAATAGTCCTCTCTGATTGTCCATTCGTTTGAGGATGATACGCCGAACTAAATTATAAATCCGTGCCCATAGCTATTTGCAAACTCACCCAAAATCTTGAAGTGAATCTTGGGTCGCGATCAGAAACTATGGATACTGGCATACCATGCAATCTTACAATCTCGTTTATGTACATACTAGCAAGACGTTCAAGTGTATAAGTTTCTCGTATCGAAAAAAAATGAGAAAACTTGGTCAATCTATCAACAATTACCCAAATCGCATCTATGTCTTGAGAAACCTTGAGAAGACCAATAACGAAATCCATGGTAATTTGCTCCCACTTCCATTCTGGAATTTCAAGTGGTTGCAATGGACCTTTTGGCACTTGATGCTCCGCCTTGACTTGTTGACAAGTTAGACACCTTGAGATAAACCCCGCTATCTCTCTCTTCATATTGCTCCACCAAAATGTATGTCGAAGATCACGATACATTTTGGTACTCCCAGGATGGATTGCAAATGGTGTGTTGTGCGCCTCCATCATGATTTTATACTTCAAGTCAGAATCGTTCGGAACACAAAGTCTGGAGTTGACTCAAAGTATTCCTTCTTCATCGATTCTTGCTTCTGGAATAACACCTTCTTGAACTTTCTTCTTCATATGTATCAGCTCCAGGTCTGTAGCTTGAGCAGCTTTAACTTTATTGATTAAAGTCGGTTCCACTCGTATATTCACCATCATCACATGGGTCCCTATAGTCTTTAACTCTATTTCCATCCTTTCCAAGTCATACACAATGCGCCTTTGCGTTGACAATAATGCACTCGTGCCCGCATATGATCTTCTACTCAATGCGTCAGCTACTACGTTCACTTTCCCGGATGGTATTGGATGGTATAATCATAATAACCAGCTAAGCCAAGAAAGCTAAGTACTTCGGTCACTGATTTAGGTTTCTCCCAACTTTGAATAGCTTCAATCTTTGCTGGGTCAACAGATATTCCATGACTTGATACTACGTGCCCAAGGAATGCTACTTCCTCAAGCCAGAACTCGCATTTCTTCAACTTGGCATAAAGCTTGTTTTCACGAAGCTTTTGGAGTATCAGCCTCAAGTGTTTCTCATGATCTTCATGGCTTTTGGAATATATGAGGATGTCATCAATAAAGAAGACCACAAAGTGATCCAAATATTCTTTGAATACTCGGTTCATCATGTCCATGAAGGCAGCAGGAGCATTAGTCAATCCAAAAGACATGACTAGGAATTCATAATGCCCGTACCGAGTTCTGAAAGCCATCTTTGGAATGTCATCGGTTCTAATCTTTAATTGGTGATATCCGGAGAAAAGATCAATCTTTGAAAAGAATTTGGCACCTTGCAACTGGTCAAACAGGTCATCAATGTGAGGCAATGGATATCTATTTTTGATAGTGACATGGTTCAACTCCCGATAATCAATACAAAGTCACATACTCCCATCTTTCTTCTTCACGAATAGAATAGGAGCACCCCATGGAGACGTATTAGAACGAATGAAACCGATGTCTAACAATTCCTACAGTTGGGTCTTTAACTCCTGAAGTTCAATAGGAGCCATTCGATATGGGGCTTTGGAAATGGGTTTCGTACCGGGTTCAAGGTCGATACAAAATTTAATTTCACGCTCTGGGGTATGCGAGGAAGTTCTTCAGGGAATACGTCAGGAAATTTATTAACAATAGAAATATCATTCAAAACTGACGTATTTTTTTTTAAATCCATGACATGAGCTAAGAAAGCTTGACATCCGTTTTTCAATAAATGAATAGCTTTATGGCTTGAGATGACAGTGATTGATTTTAATGGTTTGGTTGATTGAATTCGCATAATAGGTTGGTTAGGAATATGAAAGCTAATAACCTTATGAAAATAATCAATTTTTGCATGATGAGTAGTTAACCAATCAATCCCTAAAATTACATCAAATGCAAGTATTTTCAAAGAAATAAGATCAACAAGTAACGTGCGGTTGCCGATTTGAACTAAACAAGACTTATAAACAGTGGATGTAATGAAGGTTTCTCCCAACGGAGTTTCAACAGATAAGTCAAAGTCCAATTTCTCTGGAGTCAAATTTAAACGTTGAGCGGTATAGACTTCGCTAGAGTTTATGATAAGCTTACCCGTGATGACCTCGTTCGGGTTCCTTGCTTTCTGGGAGGTCACAACAAACGCTCTCCCTTGAACTACCGGCTTTGACTTTTCTGGGATGGCCTTTGGTGACTCCATCCCAGCTGAACTTGCCTTCCCTAAATGACAAAATCGAGCTAGGTGACCTTCTCTTCCATAATTATAATAGGTTTTGGACTACTGCATACAGTTTAGATTGATATGTCCCTCTCCTCCGCATTTGAAGCATATGATATGTGGTCGTTCTCCTTCCTTAACAACGGGTGCTGATGCTGATGTCTTTCCATCATTGTTGAATCTCCTCTTCTTGAAATGTCCATTCTTATTGTTTTGGCCATGATTACCACCGAAGTGGTTACCATTTCTGGCATGTTGATTCCCTCCACGCTTATTGTCACCACTTCGATGACTGCTATCACTGGTATTATCATTTTTCCGGATGCTCTCTTTTGGTTGGGTTGACTCATTATCGCGCTCCAATAACTGAGCCCTATTAACAACATCTGAATACAAACACAGTTTATGAGATATAAGATATTAACGTATCTAGGGTTTCAAACCTCTTAGAAACATTCGCATCATTCTCTCCTCATTATCAACCAAATGGGATGCAAACTGGGACAACTCGGCAAACTTAGCTTCGTACTGCGAGACGGTCATGTTGTTTTGCTCTAGTTTAATGAACTCTACCTCTTTCATGTGACGAATACTTTCGGGAAAGTACTTGTCGTTGAACAGTTCTTGGAACTTTTCCCAAGACATCTTCAGTGCGGCAGGTTGAGTACGCTTTATAGATTTCCACCGAAGAATCGCCCGCGCCGCAACATGAAGGTGGCAAAGGGAACCTTTTGCTCCTCAGATCATCCCAAGACATCAAATATCTTATTGATTTGCTTTATCCACGTCTCCACCTTAAGTGGTTTTGGCTCTCCAAAAAACTCTGGTGGTCCCAGCTCCTTGAACTGTTTAGGAGTGACCGTCCGAGAGTTGCCAGTGTTTCAACCTGCATTTTAGACAGGAGCCGCTCTCGCCTGATGTTGCATAAATTGCATAAAGCCTCTGAATATTCCATTGTTCATCATTTGGTCAGTGTTGTCGTTTGCAGTAGGATTGTCGCCTTCCTGATGCACATTATCCTGATTATTGATCTGTGGAGACTCAACGGTCTCCTATGCTCCATTGCTATTTTTAACATTCTCGGATGTCATTTTTAAATACTGCCACAAAACAAGGGTTAATTAACATATCACATATTATCCCTATACTATGACTGACCAATTAAAAACCAAATAAACTTAGGTAGGTCATACTAGCGAAGGAATTCCCCGTCTCTCCCTTCCTAGTTCTTGTCTCACATCTCAGCCAGGGATCATATCCCTAAGCTTTGATACCAACTGTGACGCCCCCAAAATAGGTATACATCACCTATTCTGAGTCGCCAAATACATGGTACAGAATACAAATACAATCTTAAATATAGAACATCAGCTGTGAGTTTTAATACAAATATTGTCTTCTAGACAGTATTCAAACTCAAAATAAGTCATCAATACATTTATTATCACACTATTTCATAGAATAGTGAGGACTACTAATGCTATCATCTGGACCATCACTCCGTTCCCCTACTAGTCCCTGCTACATTCTCATTTCTTGAAGAAAACAATGAAAGCAAAAGGCTGAGCTCAACTAGCCCAGTAACAAATATTATGGCAATGATAATGAAAAATAAATTATCATTAGCCTTCAACAGTGTTAAATTGATACAATATAACAAACATCAAGTTTAACTGCAGCGGAACAAACAATCCATTAGAAGAGTCAAGTAGAGAATAAAATCTACTATCTTCTATGATTTAAAAGGTTTTTCATCACTTTTATCGCTGAGACTCAGCTTATTAAATAAACCACGTCATCCCTGCACTACGGCCAAGGATATTCATTAGTATCACGACCACAAATTATCCATGCACTACGGGCCAAGGATATTCGTGTTTTCATCAATGGTCATGATCATGCCAACAAGCATCCATCAATACTGAGACGGGCCAATGAGGACTTTTACCACATCATTTGTAACATTACGGTTATAATTATACCGAATAATCCTCGATCATAATCATACCAAGTCCATCTACTTTCTGAGGCCACGTAGATGACTTTCAATATAATATAAACATGAGGATGATGACAATGACATAATAATTCAATAAAACAAGTTCAAGAATTAAATTTTAAAGATTTATAAGTTAATTTATCCCGAACTCAAAAAACGTCCAAATTGTCAACATGATCTCGCTTTGTGGAGTAAAATTCAAGAATGCTCAGAAGAATATTTCTATGAAAAGATACTGGATGAAGCGCAAATATCTAGGATATTATACTAATTTCATGTAGTATAAAAGCCAAAACTTTAACCAAATGAGTATAATA
This sequence comes from Panax quinquefolius, assembly GCA_020205615.1. Classification (NCBI taxonomy): domain Eukaryota; kingdom Viridiplantae; phylum Streptophyta; class Magnoliopsida; order Apiales; family Araliaceae; genus Panax; species Panax quinquefolius. Next base: position 107,422,654 of record CM035153.1, read on the forward strand.
GAATATATGAACCTGCAAATAGATTTTCGCCCGCCATGCGGTAATCCACGTAGACAGATCATTTCCATAATTTAATAAGGAATGAATACAAAGGATCATTCACCATGCATGTGGTAATCTACATAGACAAGTTATTCTAACAGAATAATAAAGAATGGAATAATGAAGAATTCACCATGCATGCGATGTAGCGCATTTAAAAGTTATTCACAATGTAACAATAAAGAATGGAACCGGTCATGCGAAATCCATACGCATATGATATTCCAATGAATAATAAAGAATGGAATAACAATGAATTCACCGGTGCATGCGATAGGCCGCACGTAAAGGTTATTCCAACATAATAATAAATAATGGAACCCGGTAATGTATGTAATACGCATTGCATGACGGGATATTCCAATGTAATAATAAAGAATGGAATAATGTAAGAATTTCACCATGTATGCAAGTTACTTAGCATAGGCAAAGTTATTCCAACAGAATAATAAATAGTGGAACGTGTCATGCGTAATCTGCATGTACGCAGGATATTCCAATAGAATAATAAAGAATGGAATAATGAAGAATTTCACCGTGTATGCGGTGCCAGCATAGACAAAGTTATTCCAACATAATAATAAGGAATGGAATAACAATAGCTCTCTTCATAAAAATGAAAGAAATAATACCCCTTATCTTAGAATAAAGCTGGATACTGGAATAGAGAGGTAGCAGACTTCTCTTATTCTTTCTCTCTATAATTTCTCTCTATAATAATTGCTCCATAGCTTTAGTGAATTGGTGAGAAATGAAGGAAGAATGAGCTTCTATTTATAGAAAAATATAGTTTTGATAATTGTACGTTTTGGGGCTCGAAAAATTACAAAGACAATACCTCCAACTTTTCTTTCATTTTAATTTAGTCCGCAAGTATTATCAAACTTGCACCACCTCCCCTAATAGTAAATAATGTGAATCAATAGTTCAATCATGTGATTCAATAGTTATAATCATGTGAAAATACGAAAAATAGTATAGTACCTCCATCTATACCTCCATCTTTAACTTAGTCATGCAAGTATTATCAATCTTGCAGCAACTCCCCTAATAGTACATGAATGTGAATCAATAGTACACACATTTGAACAAATAGTTATAATAATGTGAATTAATAACAATTAATTCCTCATTTATCCTATTAATTACCCGATAACTTCCAGACATCAATTATTATCGAAAAAAATATCAATTTTCACTAACACTAATAATTCCAACACAATGGAACTATCAATTTCATCTTTAATCAACACGAACTTATTCATCATTAATATTATAACTCACAATATTTAACAACCAGGTCATTCCCAGGAAAGAGGGGGCTTTCCGATAAGGATTTCTCCTTATTGGCGCGCAATTAGATGACCAAACCTCTCCTTGACAGAACTTCTAGACATTGTAAATATTACAATTTAATAATATGAATAACTTTGTCGTCTCAATTATTGATTTAATAATATATCATATTATACAGATGATACTATGAAAATAATAGAATCAATAATATGATAGATATGATGCAGCAATTATTGTAGCAATAATTGAGTATAATTGAGTGACTTCTCACGTAAGCATCAATAACCAATACCGCGTGCTACTATGCAACCACACGTATTACTGTACTTTTACTATCGGGTAGTTCAACAGTTTTAACGGTAACACTTCCGCCATTATTTTTATAAAAAGATAATTCTGTCATTTTCTTACTACGACCAATACTTCCGTTGTGGGGTTCACCAATGATTGTGCCATCGTACGAATATTCCCTGTTAAAACAAATATTCCCCTTCCAATCGAATATTATATAACCACTTGCTTACTTTATAAAATTTATAAATATTACCCATAACTATAACATTATATTATATCCACACCATAATATTAAAAAAAAATATTTCGAGAGAAATTAATCTTTATTCATAAAAGTTGGGGTCTTACATATAGGCCATAGTTCCTACTCGGTCGAGGATTTCAAATGAATCAATATATTGAGGATTGAGCTTTCCTCTCTTTCCAAATCTCTTATCTCCTTTCAATAGAGCAAAACATAACAATACATGATCTCAAAAATTGAATTTCACGTCCCTTCGATGAAGATCATCATAACTGTAATGACCCCAAATTTCATACAATTCAATTACCGACTTTGGTCGTTAATAATATATCTAACTTCTGATTTTACATCATTATTCGATGTTAAACTTAATAATATGCAGAATAATTTAAACTTTTCTATCTTCTTACTTTAATTCCCTGAATCAAAACCTTTATCATCTACATGTCTTTGAATCATATATAATCCATGATTCACTTCATCACAGTTATTATAAAAAATTTTACATTTCAATTCGATAACCTTTGTATATCAGATAACTCAAACTTTCACTTTACAACTCAACATAAAACTATACATCATAAAACATTTCTCATCAATCTTAATCATTGTTTAAAGAAATAACAACTTTAGCTAAAATATTAATCTTCGTGTATTATTTCTGATCCACGTCATTCAAGTAGCACATAGTGTTACCTTCAATCCTTAACCTGCAAAAATGGTTATTTGCAAGGTTGAGCTCGACAGCCCAACAAATCTAACAGTTTTCATGCATCACGTAACACATAATAACATACTTATCGTACATCTCATAAAAATTAAACTAACATAACAAACATGCTGCAGTTTACATAACATGTATAAAGATTGAGTTCCTTACTCAATCATCATTCATTACTCAATCAACGTAGTCATAAATTGACTTTAATGTTTCATACATTCAACATACATATAACACATCATGCTCTTTGCAATAAATATTTAAAAAAATTTATTATCAAGTTCACATAACAAATAGGAACTGAAAGACTTGCCTTGATCGTTGTTTACCAATAACAGTTTAACAACTTACAGATATCTGCACTTCATGTACCCTACACAATTATATAATCATTCACATTAACTATTAGTTACATAGAAACGCATAGTAGTTGTAATGTAAACTTTAATCTAAATCCTATAACCCTTCCTATTAATCAATACACAATGTTCAATTTGATCGTGTTAACTTTAGACTTATAACTCACTATATTTCTTCTTTGTCAAACTCGAAGTTCATTCAAGTGTTTAAGTCTTGCTAGGACTACTTATTGGTTTTATATTAACCCTATTCAATATCTTATAATATTCATTTCATTTGATTTAAAACACTTTTTACGTTCATTAACACTTATCACGACGTTTTGACGTTTATTCGTTACACACCCAATTTGTCTCTCTTGTGTGTGCTTAGTATGCGTATACAACTTATCTAATATATCATTTATTAATACTAAGCATCATTATACTTCATAATATTCATTTTCTATAACTTAGAATAACATCTATTATCGTCGACATCACTGTACTTGTGTATGTACATGTCCTACGCCCTCCGATTGCCTCTGAATACGCATTAGTATCAAAGATGAAAATTTTGACTACTGTTCCTGACCTCAAATTTAAAAACTTAAAGAATAGAAGTTGTAGGTCTATTTTTCCTCGTTCCGGATCATCTTGAATTGTCTCAATCGGAGTTCGTATGAAAATTTTATGCCTATTTTACTAAAACAGGTCAAAATAGTCACACCTAACATAGTTTGGGCGTAGCTCCACCCAATTAAGACTTGGGCATAGCACAGCTGAGCCCTAGAGTGTTGCTGCGCCCCAAATGACTTAGGGCACAGCGCAGCTGCGCTCGTTAACACAAACGGGACCTGAAGTTACTGTTCAAGTAATTTTTTGACCATTTTCTCCTACTAATCTTCATAACTTGAGTTATACACATCCAAATTAGTCTGTTTTTGATTCTATAGATTCGTAATTCATAGAAATAGAACATACTATAATTATAACAATTTATAGAAACACTAACTAGCCTAAATCTTGACCCAAAACTTATGTTCATATTAGTTTTATATGTTTCAACATATTTAGCGTAATCATTCACCACGGATTCGATTCCTAACCAAATCAATCCATTTAACCTTCGTTGTTTTCGTAATTCAATATACTAACAATATCTATAACCAATTTTTGATTAAATCATGATTTCATTATCAATTTTGATTCCAAAATGAGCCCTAACGTACATATATCTATAAAACTCAATTTCTTCTTGTTTAATCATACTTTCATAAATTTGATCACCTTAAAACCACTTTTAGATTATATGAAACGAATTAAACATAACCATTAACATGTATAACCACTTCTTTAAATAAAACCATGCATCAAAACCATCTACAGACAACTAATTCTAGAAAATAAGAACTAGAACTAGATCATTACCTTGATTCCTCTTTAAACATAGAGAGTGGATGATTAGAAAGCTTTGATTGAATCATCTTCTTCCTTCACAACTTTCAGAGTTCCCTCTCCAATTCATAGAGAACTCATACTTTATTACGCCTTACCTTATGAATACTCACCAAAAAAATAAAGCGTATTTTATTTACGCATTTGGTTTCCGACACGTTACTAGAAATCTATAGTATCAGCAGTTAGGAATAATAAGGGTCTCAAGGCCATGTTTGGCTAGAACCCAATTATTCTCTCCTAATAATTCCCTTTAACATATGATTCATTCATGTCACAAACATTAACAAATTCTAATATTTTAAATTAAATTAAACCTTATTATTATAATTATAATTTCTATTATTATAATTATAGTTTCTATTTAGCCAACCATAATTATAATTTTATTCAACAAATCAATCCTTTAATTTAATTATTAGATTAAATTGGAATATTTTCATCAAATATTTATTTTACTCAATAAATATTCCAATTAAAATATTTATTTTGTTTAATAAATATTTTAACTATTTACAAAATTCACAATCATATTACATTAACATACCACATTTATATATATATACTCTCTCATTTTACTAAAATAAATATATTCACATTAATTCATTATTTTAACTAAGTGAATTACTCACATTATTTATGAAATTTAATTCATAACAATTCCATCGCCAATCAAGGCTTACCAATTAAATTATATTATTCCACAATATAATTTCCATCTTAATCAACTAATATTATTCAGTTAATTTCTTTTGCCACCGTTTTCATATTTCATAACTAATTTGCTTCACTTTCTTCAATAGTTTAATCAACTATTAATTCTCATAAAAATTTAATTTTTTCACACCAAAACACATAATTCAAAATATATACATCTCATAATAAGAATTTTAATTATTAAATTCTTATTTAAATAACTTATGAAAATTTGGATTGTCACATTCTTCCCCCCTTATAAGGATTCCGTCCTCGGAATCACCGAAACCCTACCTTACCCAGGTTTTCATCAAATCTCTTAAAAAAAACTATAAAAAATTTATCGTTGAATAACTTCAACACACTACCTTAATATAGGTTTTTATTTATTACCTCTACCACAATTCTTCATAATAAATTCTTGCAAGTTTTATTTCATAACCTTTACTTAGATTCAATTATATTTGAGTATTACATATTCGTTAACCCATTCATTTCCTTTTCTAAGGATCGTTATCATATACTCAACTCATAAACACTCGGGATATTACATTCACCCCTTCTTCTATGAATTTTGTCCTCGAAAATTTATTTATTACTCTTCATTCATTCAATCTATCAAAATAGATTTTACGTTATTACTTTATTCATTCACTGGGTTCTTTAACCACTTTCTTTCCACAAACGTCTTTCTACAATTATTAAACTTTTATATTAAAAGTTTTACATTATTCTTTGATAATTCATCTCCTTCTCATTTCAAAATTTCTTTTCTCACTTATTCAATATATTTATAATTCAGTGTCGCATTCTACGACTTACTTCTTTCTAAGGAATATCATCTTTACCACATTAGCCTTTTAGAATAGCAAGAATCTTCCACAATTGCTCAATAATTGGGAAGTAGTATGAATAACTCAGGAATTTAAAAGATTCCAAATCATGTTGAGGAGTCACAAGACCTTGAACTACGTCCACGATTATAAGTACTCTTTCAACATAAATCTTAATGATATTAGATCGTAGGGACTCCGTGCTTTTAGGGTGTTAAGCCCTTCAGACGATGTATTGTGCACTCATCCCACCAGTTATAAGTACTCTTTCAACTTAAACCTTAATGATCATTTAGAATGTAGGGACTCCGCATTTAAGCCGATCGACCCTTCGTACCATGTATTATGCACAAACATCTAAACGCTTCCGCGTACTCCCCTATAAAAGGGTTGTTCATATTAGCTTTTCAACATCTGAATCCGCACCAAAGCAATTTGGTTTGGCATCACTTCTCAAGAAATGCTTGAATTTCATGAACATCTTTTAATAATCGTCTAGCTGAATCAAATAGCATAGACTTCTACAACAATTCAGACATCAATCGAAATATATATATATATATATATATATATATTGTAAGACCCCAACTTTTATGAATAAAGATGAATTTTCAATAAATATCATTTTTGAATATTATGGAGTAAATTTGATATAAGTTTATAGTTGTGGGTAATATTTAAAATTTTTGAAAAGTATGCAAGTTGTTATATAATATTCGATTAGTCGGAGAATATACGTTTTAACATGGAATATTCGTACGACGGCACAATCATTGGTGGACCCCACAACGGAATTATTATCGGGTGGAGAAAACGACAAAAATATTTTTATGAAAATAACGGTGGAAGTTTTACCATTAACTGTTGAACTACTAGGTAGTAAAAGTACAGTAATACGCGTGGTTGCATAATAGCAAGCGGTATTGATTATTGATGCTTACGTGATAATTCACCCAATTTTTTTCAATTATTGCTACAATAATTACTGCATAGTATCTCACGTTATTTGATTCAATTATTGTCAATATTTATATATTATTAAATCAATAATTGAGACGATGAAGTTATTAATATTATTATTTGCAATATTAACGATGTCTATAAGTTCTATCAAGGAGAAGTTTGGTCACCTAATTGTGCGCCAATAGGGAGAAATCCTTATTGGAAAGCCCTCTCTTTCCTAGGAACGACCTGGTTGATTAATACTGTAAATTATAATAAAGGTGATAAGTTTTATTTTATTATTATTATAAATGTAATAAAACATAAAACTTTTTATATAAAATGGAATACTTTTATAAAGTTATTCATTTTATTAGACTATAAGTAGAATATATAATATTCTATTATGCATAGTAAAATCTTTTTATATAAAACATAATACTTTTATAAAGTTATTCGTTTTATTAGACTATAAATAGAATATATAATATTCTATTATGCATAGTGTTTACATAGTGCATGCATAGTATTTTCATAGTAAAATCTTTTTATATAAAACAGAATTCTTTTTTAAAGTTATTCATTTTATTAGATTATAAATAGAATATATTATATTTTATTTAAAAGATTTTATTTTATTATAATATTTTATTAATACTGCATAGTAATTTAATATGGACCGTCCGTTTAAAAGTAAATCAATCTGGACCGTTCATGAATTAGTTACTATTCAGTCCATTCTCCTATAAATAGAAGCTCATTCCTTCATTATTTCTTACGAATTCACTGAAACTCTAGAGAGAGAAAGAAGAAAATTATTCTACTACTTCACTACTTTAATATCTAGTTTCTTCTAAGGTAAGGGGTATTATTTCTTTCGTATTCATGAAGAGAACTTCTGTTATTCCATTCCTTATTATTCTATTGGAATAACCTGTATATGCGAAGTACCGCATACATGGTGAAATTCTTCTGTTATTCCATTCTTTATTATTCTGTTGGAATATCTTGTCTGTGCGTTTATGTATGACCTGGTTCTATTATTTATTATTCTATTGGAATAACCTGTTTGTGCGGTCTATCGCATGCATGGTGAATTCTTCTGTTATTCCATTCTTTATTATTCTATTGGAATAACATGTCTATGTGGATTACCACATGCATGGTGAATGACCCTTCGTATTCATTTCTTATTAAATTGTGGAAATGATCTGTCTACGTGGATTACCGCATGGCGGGTGAAAATCCATTGCAGTTTCATATATTCTATGATACTCATTTGGTTAAAATTTTTGCTTCTATACTCCATGAAATTAGTGGAATATCCTGGATATTTGCGCTTCATCCAATATCTTTTCATGGAAATATTCTTCTGAGCATTCTTGAATTTTACTCCACAAAGCAGTATCTTGTTGACAATTTGGACATTATTGAGTTCGGGATAAATTAACTTATAAATCTTTAAAATTTATTCTTGAACTTGTTTTATTGAATTATTATGTCATTGTCATCATCCTCATGCTTATATTGTGATGAAAGTCATCTTTGGCTTACGTGCATAGATGGACTTGGTATGATTATGACCAGGGATTATTCGGTATAATCATGACCTGTAATGTTATAAATGATATGGTAAAATTCCTCAGTGGCCTGTAGTGTATTGACGGACAGTTTTTGGTATGATTATGACCAGGGATTATTTGGTATAGTCATGACCATTGATAATTTAATGAATATCCATGGCCTGTAGAGCAGGGATGACTCGATGATATGGTTTATTTATTAAGCTGAGTCTCAGCGATAAAAATTGATGAAAACATTTTAAATCATAGAAGATAGTAGATATCATGCTCTACTTGACTCTTCTAATGGATTATTTGTTCCGCTGCAGTTAAACTTGATGTCTATTGTATTTTATCAGTTTAACATTGTTGAAGACTAATAATAATTTATTCTGCATTATCTTAGTCATAATATTTCTTACTGGGCTAGTTTAGCTCACCCTTTCTTTCTTTGTTCTCTTTCAGAAATGAGCGTGAGCAAGAGACTAGTCGGGGAGCGGAGTGACGGTCCGGATGATAGTATTAGTTGTACTCACTATTCTGTTAAATAGTGTGACAATAAATGTAATGAGGACTCCTTTGAGTGTGGATATTGTTTAGATGACAATATTCTAATTAAAACTCTCAAATTATGTTTTGTCGTATTTTACACGACTGTTGTATAATTTGTTTGTATTTGTATTCAGTACCTTGTATCTGGCGACCCAAGATGGGTGATGTATACCTATTTTGGGGGCGTCACACACACACACACACACACACACACACACACACACACATATATATATATATATATATATATATATATATATATATATTCTCATATCTCAAAGAAATCACAAAAATCTTTTTATGGCATCAAGATTATGACGTTGTCATACTATATCTCACTATAGTGAGTTGACGATCATATGATCACATCCAACACCAGGTTCCATTGCATTGATGACTCCATCGTTTATCATATCACCCGATACATATAGTTAAAATATATTTTGAAATTTAAAAAATCATTTTTTTTCTAGCCGAAACAAACAGCATAGACACACGAATAATAGCACTGTTTTAAAAATTCTTTGGTTCACTAGTGTGATCCAACATTTTTCAAAAATCAAAAGTATAACCATCGGTACGAAGTCAATAAATCTCGAAAGTCTAGCATAGCTTAGAGGTTTTCCACAAACAACCAACAAACTAGGTTCTGAGTTGCTAGTTTGTATATACCTTCGCTCTATGAAGGAATCATTTAGCCCAGATACCATACATCAACTATTAAAGAGTACAACTGTACCATATTTAATATAACTTCTAGTGTGTACAAAAGGGTCAGTGGGAGCGTCGTGAAATTTCTAGTATTATATGTTGATATACTACGGATGAGGAATAACATACCAATGCTACAATCAATAAAGATAAAGTTGTCTAAACATTCCTCCATGAATGGTTTGGAAGAGTATCTTAATTGGGGATATAAATCTATATAGATAGATTTAAGAGGATGCTCGACTTAACCCAAAGAACGTATATTCATTTGATGCTAAAGTCGTTTAGCATGGCAAACTCCAAGAGATGTCTCATGTTGATGAGCTATGGAGTGTATCTAACTTAATAGTCCCCACAGACTCCTGAAAAGAGAGGTCGCATGAGTGACTATCATGTATGCAATGAAATATACGAGACCTGATGTTGATCAGTCATATTCTGGAGAAGTTCACTATGAATCAGTGAAAAACATATTAAAGTGTTTAACCGGCACTAAGGATGTGATCATATTCATGGTGGGTCTTAATTAAAACTAGAGGGCTTAACAGACTCAAGTTTTTCAGACAAACCAAGACGACAGAAAAATCCACTTTAAGGGAAAGGGTTACCTTGAGCGATTAGTACAGTTGAATTGGAAAGGTTCCAAACAAAGAAAGAGTTCTTTGGTTTAGTGATAAAGACAAAGTAAGTAGCTATAAATGAAGTTGCAAGTTGATTGTTTGGATAAAAGTTCATTACAGAACTAGGAATAGTTCCTAAGTCTCATTTTGGATCTAAACATGTGTTGTGGCACTTTCATTTGATTATTACAATCATTGAAAGATGGGAAATCGCTATAGAGATAGTGGACTCTCATGAACAACATTACATATCCATTAACTAAAGCTTATCCAACAGCAGGATAATCGTCACTTAGAGAAAAAGAGTATGAGTTACCATGATGATTGGCTTTAGTGCAAGTGGGAGATTGAAAGTAGTATGCACACAAGCCAATCATGTTTGATGATAAAGCATATACTTTGTAACAATCTTATTCATTTATTAATAAAAAGTATTAATTTATTAAAGGCTTTTTAATTATCTACATGATGCTGTTTTATAATATGTGATAAACCCATAGTTTTAAGCAATGCTTTTAGAATAATGAAGATGATCATTCTAATGAGATCTAAATTCTTAGAAAGCTTAAAACTAAAATAGTTCCCAATCATTGGATTACTAAATTGGGGATTAGTGAATCCAGGATAGATTGGTACATACGTTAACTTGCTTTCATTAGATGAGGATGATTGATCTCATGATTATTTGTGTGGAGACACTAAAGCAAGTATGTAGGTGCTTATTAGAGAATAAGTTCCTTTGAGCGTGGCTCGCTAAGGAATACCTAATGGAGAGTTTTACTTGCTGTCAATAGGAATTCTGTAGTGATAGTAGTACAAGTAATCCTTGGACTTGAGATCATCATAGTATCTTGTGTATGATGAGTTATACTTTGACTTATTCCTTAAGACCCTTAGGGTATATCAAAGGGTATGCTTGGGTATAATAAGTTATACATGGAGATAATGTATGATCGATAAAGAATCTACCACTTCTAATAAAAGAAGAGAAATGTCCTATGTGATTCGATAAATGACAACCCAAAGTAGTCCTTGGTTAAGGCGAGAATGAAATTAGAAAGGAGTTTCTAATTTGCATTATTTGAGTTGTGCATTTAAGAGTCGAAATACATATAATTAAATAAAATAAGACTTGTGAGTAATTCCATGTCTTATATTTAATTGGGACATTGTATGGTGGAAGGATTGAATTGTCACGGTAACTATTTACTCAAAGGTTCTTTTATGATTAATGTTGAAATCTATATTATCCGAAAAGTCGTTGATCGCTAGGGAGGCTTATCCCTATTGTAGAATAAATATTATTTATTTAAATAAATTAATTGTTTAATTTATTTATTTAAATAAGATTAGAATTATTCTAATTGATTTATTCACAATAGGTTTAATATGGAGAACCTAAAGGGTCACACCATAAAAGGAAGAATAATTATTTAAGAAGTTAATGGCATAATCGTAATAATATGTTATGTATATTTAATTTAATCTATAGTGATAGAATAAATTAAATAACTTAATATTTATTATTTAATATTTTAGAAATATTAAATATAAATTAATAAGAGAGTCTTATTAATATTATTACAATTATTATTATTTTAATTTCTAAAAGAGTTTAGGAATTAATTTAATATAAGTACTCTCATTTATTCCTAATTGGATTAGGAAGGAAAATTAGTTAAAGGAGTTTAATTAATTATCCCTAATAAGATTAGGGAGCTTAGTTAATTAAAAGAATTTAATTAATTAAATAAAACCCAATTCCTTAATTGTTAAGATGGGTTGCCCACATTTATAAATAAGAGGAGTCTTATTATGGGTGGTGGGGGTTATTGACTTTTTCAACATACGACATAATTCCAATTTGTTGGAGAGTACGTTCTTTTCTATAGAGATAGAAAACTAGGGTTTGAGCCAATACCCCTTTCTTGAATTCTTATTATTCCTTGGTGGATCACCTCTAGAAGCCAAACATATGGGTGGCTAACGTTGATCAAAGGAAGGAACCAAACCCGGTGGATTCAAGTTGAACGCGAAAGGATTTGGAGGTGAACTTGTTGTACGAGGAAGCTCGATCTTCAAGGGTATGATTTTATTCTTTATCTTTTCGTTTAATTAATAATTATGCATAAAGGGTGATCCAGGTATATGGTTTGTAAAATTTTTAAACTCTGATTTTACTCGCTTCCGCACTTTTTGCAATTTGATTGCGTTCAAGAATATTACAAACCTAACAGTGGCATCAGAGCCAAACCTTTATGCGAATTATTAATTGTTTTAAATTTGATATTATATTGATATGTGTTTAGAACAATTTAATTGGGCATAATTTAATTGTATAAAATTTAAATTAATTAAAAAAAAAAACGCGAATTCGGCCTGATTTTTTTTAATCACGTGTCATACCAAAAATCTCATTTTGTAAGGCAACACGGAAATCAAAGGGAATCAGCAACTTCAAGGACTTTACAGGTGATTTTAAAAGTTGTACAAGTGATTCCCTTTTAAAAAAGTTTTCCTGCAGCGTGGCCCATGTAATCCGAATTCAATCAAGCAGTACACGAATTATGTTTAAAAAAAAAAAAAAAAGGAACTTGCCACGTTTTTTTTTTTGAAAAAGGAGATTACAGGATTAGTGCACGGATTTCAAGGGGCTTAATGTATCAAATGTTAACATTTGATTTCCATGGATATATATATATATATATATATATATATATGTTAACATGTTAGTTTATATATATATATATATATATATATATATATATATAAACTAACATTACTTAAATCGATATATTATATATATATAAACCAATATTTTAATAATCGTTTGCTAGTATATATATATATATATATATTATATAAGTATTACATATATAATATATATATTTTAATAATTTTATAATTAAAATAAAAGTTTATTTTAATTTTAAAATAAAAGGTTTATTTTAATATTAAAATATGAGAGTTTATTTTAATTTTAAAATTAGAATTTCATGCTAACTAATTAGAGTTGGAATTGGATTTCAAGATTACTAATTGGAGTTGAAATTGGATTATATGTTTCCTTAAATAAAGGAGTTTATTTAGATATGAAATAAGATTTCATATTATTCAAAATAAAAGAGTTTATTTGTGAATAGGAAAGAGAATCCGTGTTTTCTTAAATAAAGGAGTGTATTTAAATATGAAATAAGATTTCATATTATTCAAAAATAAAGGAGTTTATTTGTGAATAGAAAAAAAGATAATCCGTGTTTCCTTTAATAAAAGATTTTTTTATATGGAATTGGATTCCATAATTAATTAAAATAAAGGAGTTTATTTTGATTAAAATTTTGATTAAAATAAAAGCAGTTTATTTTATTCAAAATTGGATAAATTAAAATAAAATAGTTTTATTTTGATTTAAATTTGGATTAAAATAAAAGAGTTTATTTTGATTCAAAATTAGATTTTATACTAACTAAATTTTCCCATTAGATGATATCAATATATATATTAAATGTTTATTATTCATAAGATGAATGTTATTTATTATTGCATATGGTGATGTATATGATAATAAATGGGATTGATTATGGACTATTGACCAATATGATTGGATTTTATTTTAGTTGGATGCATGAATGTATGAGTTTTATTAAATGGGGTCTGCGTACCTCGTCTTCTCTAATTTTTCTTAATGTAAATTCTATTCCCCTCCTATGTACTTCCCCTTGACTGCTGATCAAGGTTTCTATTTATTTTAAATAGTTTTGTAATAGGAATAGTTAGAATTAATTTTTTTTTTTAAAAAAAATGGAGATCAAGGAGCAAGGAGCGCTTGAAGACCCGTTTGTAATGGAGCCCGGGTTTAAATGTAATAGTTATATTTAAATATTATTTCTTGCACCCCTAGGGTTTGACCTTTTGGTTCACTTGGTGGCTCTAGTGAACCAAACTAGAATAAAAGTCCATAATCAATTCGGATAGAATATAGTATTCTATATGTGCATGCTTATACTATATATATTATATATTATGCAAACATGCTTCGCATGTTCATTAATATGACGTGTATTTTATATATATATGTGCATGCGCGCTAAACAAGATGAGACAAATTAATAATAAACCCCTCAATTTTTTATATTAAGCCCTAAGCGTTCAAAGATATTTGAAATATCGAACGTCGCCTTCTAGCATGATAAAATTAATAGAGTATTAAATATTTAATATGAGTTTGTTGTGTCACCACAAGGCAAGTATTAAGTATTTAAGATGTTAATTTATCACATTTGATGCTTATAAAGAAAATTGAACAATATTGTTTTGTTGTGTCACCACAAGGATGATATTTTTCTTTTTTGAATATATGGAGTGCTAGGTCGGACTTAACTTGGATAATTTTGAATCGGATGTGCCACCACTTGATCAAAATAATCTAAGAGGCAAAAGAAAAGGAGTTGCATAGTTGATGTAATTGACAAAATTTGTCTACCTATTTATTTATATATAGTTTGTTGTGTGACCATAAGGCTATATACATTTGAAATGGGATCCTTATTCTCACTAGAAAATCTTTAATTAGATTTTGCCGAACTATATAAGTGTGGGTAATATAGTTTGAAGAAAATAGTGGGAGATACCAATTTAAAACAAGACCTAATTTATTTTGGTAATTAATAAAAGAATGTATGTTAAAATGTTGTTAATTAAAAATTCATTTACGTAATTTTACAATGTCTAAATTACTATCATCACAGTAGCATATTAGATGCTAAATTAACTGGAGACCAAATTAAAGCGGATTGGTTAAGGAATTTGAGAATAGTTCTCATGGTGAAAAATTATCTTATGTCCTTAATACGCCTATCCTCGCAATGGTTGCGACATAATGCCTCCGAGGAAGAGATTGCTACTTTTAGAAAGTGGCAAGATGATGCCTGATTGGCTCAATGCATCATGCTCACATCCATGAGTAACGAGCTTCAGCCACACAAGATGAAACTATGGATGCTCCTCTTATACTCCCCGCACATCAAGTAGTTGATGGTGAGGAAAGTAGGTCCGATAGATATCGAGATATCTAAGGAGCTCTTCCGATCTAGAATGGCCAATGGCACTATAATGCATGCATAAAGCAGGTTCTTAACATAATCAATTTGATTGATCAATTAGGACAACGAGTTTTGTCATGGATGTAGAGTTGAGCCAAGATTTGATCTTGCACTCACTCCCGGACTCCTTTCACAATTGTTGTGAATTTTTCATATGAATAAGCTAGATATCGACTGGCGATTTTCTTAACATGTTGAAAAATGTTGAGAGTCACTTTCCAACCAAGAAAGAACAAGTCTTCTTGGTAGGGGCCAAAGGATCTTCGAAAAAGAAGAACGATTCAAAGAAGGTAAAGCAGAAAGGCGTAAACAAAGGATAATAAGAACAAAGCGTCACGGATAGCAAAGGAGTTTGCTTCCTTTGCATTAAGCATAGACACCTTTGGAAAGTAAGCTGTAGAAGCATCTTGCAGAGAGGCTAACCAAAGAAGCTTAGTGAAGTTTGACATAATACGCTTTTTGTTCATGATTGAAATAAATTTTCTTTAAGTCAAGGTTCTACTTGGGTATTGGATACCGACTTTGGTTATCATAAATATAGATTTATGAAGGGACCAAGCAGAAGTAGAAAGCTAAAAAAAATATAAGTAATCCTATATGCTGGAAATGTAGCAAAGGTTTCCATATTAGCCATAGAAACTTATAGTTTAGCGATGCCTACGGGAAAATCTATTAAATCAATAAGTTGTTATTGTATTCCAGTTCTTGTTAAAAATATTATTTCCATTTTATTGTTGGACAATGAAATCTTTGGTATTATAATTAAGAACAATTGTTGTTCTATTTATAATAATAATGTTTTGTATAGATCTAGAATATTACTTAATAAATTTTGTAAACTTGACTTACATGAAAATAATTTTGCCTATTGAACAAATTAGTATAAGAAAAGGAGATGATCATTCAAAGAGTTGAATGTGTGTATTTGCTAAAATACAAGTATGAATTATTTGAAAGGTTCAAAGAATTCAGAAGTGAAACAAATTGGCAAAGTATTAAGATTCTTTGATTAGATCAAGGAATAAATACTTGTGCAATAAGTTTTTAGATCATCTCAAATGGTTTTCTCACAATGGACGCCTCCTGATACGCAATAATTGATTGATGTATCTGAAAGGAAAATTCGGTACCTTGTTGGACATGGTGCGGTCCATAATGATTTTACCTACATTTTCAGTATCCTTCTAGGATCATGTCCTAGAAATAGCTGCATATCTACGAAAAGGTAACCTTAAAATCCGGCCCCAAGACTCCATAAAAGTTATGGACAGGGAGGATTCCTAATCTTAAGTATGTTAAGATAAGGGGTTGTCCAACTTATGTGAAAAGGTTTCGAAGGATAAGCTTGGGACAAGATTTGACATGTACAGATTTGTGGGACATCCTAAAGTAAGTTTAGGGCATGTGTTCTATAATCCTACTTAGCAAAAGGTGTTTGTTGCGAAACACGCTGCCTTCTAAGATAAAGGTGTTTATCATTGAAAGGGCTAGTGGGAGGATTATAGATCTTGAAAAGTTCATGATCCACAAAACACTATAAGTCAAATAAGAGGAACACGTAGATGAACTATTGTACCCACAAAGAATCGTAAAACTGGAATAGTACCAAAGATATCTAGGAGGTATGGATTCATCATGGATGATGATGATGAGGTACACATCATAGAAGATGATGATCCGAGTTACATTCGATGAGGTAAGACTTCTAGTGTGTACAAAAGGGTCGATTGGGGCGTCGTGAAATTTCTAGTATTATATGTTGATATACTACGGATGAGGAATAACATACCAATGCTACAATCAATAAAGATAAAGTTGTCTAAACATTCCTCCATGAATGGTTTGGAAGAGTATCTTAATTGGGGATATAAATCTATATAGATAGATTTAAGAGGATGCTCGACTTAACCCAAAGAACGTATATTCATTTGATGCTAAAGTCGTTTAGCATGGCAAACTCCAAGAGATGTCTCATGTTGATGAGCTATGGAGTGTATCTCTCTTAATAGTCCCCACTGGACTCGAAAAGAGAGGTCGCATGAAAGTGACTATCATGTATGCAATGAAATATACGAGACCGATGTTGATCGGTTATATTCGGAGAAGTTCACTATGAATCGGTGAAAAACATCTTAAAGTGTTTAACCCCAAGCACTAAGGATGTGATCATATTCATGGTGGGTCTTAATTAAAACTAGAGGGCTTAATGAGACTCAAGTTTTCGAGACAAACCAAGACGACAGAAAAATCCACTTTAAGGTAAAGGGTTACCTTGAGCGAAAGGGTACGAGTGAATTGGAAAGGTTCAAACAAAGAAAGAGTTTCTTTGGTTTAGTGATAAAGACAAAGTAAGTAGCTATAAATGAAGCTGCAAGTTGATTGTTTGGATAAAAGTTCATTACAGAACTAGGAATAGTTCCTGAGTCTCATCTTGGATCTAAACATGTGTTGTGGCACTTTCATTTGATTATTAGAATCATTGAAAGATGGGAAATCGCTATAGAGATAGTGGACTCTCATGAACAACATTACATATCCATTAACTAAAGCTTATCCAACAGCAGGATAATCGTCACTTAGAGAAGAAGAGTATGAGTTACCATGACGATTGGCTTTAGTGCAAGTGGGAGATTGAAAGTAGTATGCACACAAGCCAATCATGTTTGATGATAAAAAATATACTTTGTAACAATCTTATTCATTTATTAATAAAAAGTATTAATTTATTAAAGGCTTTTTAATTATCTACATGATGCTGTTTTACAATATGTGATAAACCCATAGTTTTAAGCAATGCTTTTAGAATAATGACGATGATCATTCTATTGAGATCTAAATTCTTTGAAAGCTTAAAACTAAAATAGTTCCCAATCATTGGATTACTAAATTGGGGATTAGTGAATCCGGATAGATTGGTACATACGTTGTTTCTTTCATTGGATGAGGATGATTGATCTCATGATCATTTGTGTGGAGACACTAAAACAAGTATGTAGGTGCTTATTAGAGAATAAGTTCATCGAGCGTGGCTCGCTAAGGAATACCTAATGGAGTTTTACTTCATTTGTCAATAGGAATTCTGTAGTGATAGTAGTACAAGTAATCCTTGGACTTGAGATCATCATAGTATCTTGTGTATGATGAGTTATACTTTGACTTATTCCTTAAGACCCTTAGGGTATATCAAAGGGTATGCTTGGGTATAATAAGTTGTACATGGAGATAATGTATGATCAATAAAGAATCTACCACTTCTAATAAAAGAAGAGAAATGTCCTATGTGATTCGATAAATGACAACCCAGTAGTCCTTGGCCAAGGCAGAATGAAATTAGAAAGGAGTTTCTAATTTGCATTATTTGGAGTTGTGCATTTAAGAGTTGAAATACATATAATTAAATAAAATAAGACTTGTGAAGAATTCCATGTCTTATATTTAATTGGGACATTGTATGGTGGAAGGATTGAATTATACGGTAACTATTTACTCAAAGGTTCTTTTATGATTAATGTTGAAATCTATATTATCTGGAAAGTCGTTGATCGCTAGGGAGGCTTATCCCTATTGTAGAATAAATATTATTTATTTAAATTAATTAATTGTTTAATTTATTTATTTAAATAAGATTAGAATTGTTCTAATTGATTTATTCACAACCGGTTTAATATGGAGAACCTAAAGGGTCACACCATAAAAGGAAGAATAATTATTTAAGAAGTTAATGGCATAATCGTAATAATATGTTATGTATATTTAATTTAATCTATGGTGATAGAATAAATTAAATAACTTAATATTTATTATTTAATATTTTAGAAATATTAAATATAAATTAATAAGAGGAGTCTTATTAATATTATTACAATTATTATTATTTTAATTTTTAAAAGAGTTTAGGAATTAATTTAATATAAGTACTCTCATTTATTCCTAATTGGATTAGGAAGGAAAATTAGTTAAAGGAGTTTAATTAATTATCCCTAATAAGATTAGGGAGCTTAATTAATTAAATAAAACTCAATTCCTTAATTGTTAAGATGGGTTGCCCACATTTATAAATAATAGGAGTCTTATTATGGGTGGTGGGGGTTGTTGACTTTTTCAACATACGACATAATTCCAATTTGTTGGAGAGTACGTTCTTTTCTATAGAGATAGAAAACTAGGGTTTGAGCCAATACCCCTTTCTTGAATTCTTATTATTCCTTGGTGGATCACCTCTAGAAGCCAAACATATGGGTGGCTAACGTTGATCAAAGGAAGGAACCAAACCCGGTGGATTCAAGTTGAACGCGAAAGGATTTGGAGGTGAACTTGTACCTGAGGAAGCTCGATCTTCAAGGGTATGATTTTATTCTTTATCTTTTCGTTTAATTAATAATTATGCAGATCCGGGTATATGGTTTGTAAAATTTTTAAACTCTGATTTTACTCGCTTCCGCACTTTTTGCAATTTGATTGCGTTCAAGAATATTACAAACCTAACACTATTATCATCGACATCACTATACTTATATATGTGCATGTCTGACGCCCTCCGATTGCCTCAGAATAAGCATTAGTCACAAAGATGACCATTTTGACTATTGTTCCCGACCTCAAATTTAAACACTTAAAGAGTAAAAGTTTTAGGTCTATTATTCCTCATTCCGGATCATCTTTAATCGTCTCAATCGGAGTTTGTATGAAAATGTTATGCCTATTTTACTAAAATAGGTCAAAACAGTCACACCTAACATAGTTTGGGCCCAGCTGCACCCAATAAAGCCTTAGGCACATCGCAGCTATGCCCTAGAGCACGTGTGGCGCAATTGCGCCCAAATGACTTAGGTGAGAGCACAATTGCTCAGATTAGCGAAAGCTTGGACACAGAGTTTCTTTGTTCATGCGATTTTTTGACCCTTTTCTCCTACTAATCTTCATAACTTAAGTTATACATATCCAAATTAGTCCATTTTTGATTCTATGGATTCGTAATTCATAGAAATACAACATACTAGAATTATTACAATTTATAGAAAAACTAACTAGCCTAAATCTTGATCCAAAACTTATGTTCATATTAGTTTTATATGTTTTAACATATTTAGCGTAGTCATTCACCACGGATTCGATTCCTAACCAAATCAATCCATTTAACCTTCATTTTTTTCGTAATTCAATATACTAACAATATCTATAATCAATTTTTGATTAAATCATGATTTCATTATCAATTTTGATTCCATAATAAGCCCTAACGTATATATATCTATAAAACTTAATTTCTTCTTGTTTAATCATACTTTCATAAATTTGATCACCCTAAAACCACTTTTAGATTATATGAAACAAATTAAACATAACCATTAACATGTATAACCACTTCTTTAAATAAAACCATGCATCAAAACCATCTACAGACAACTAATTCTAGAAAATAAGAACTAGAACTAGATCATTACCTTGATTCCTCTTTAAACATAGAGAGTGGATGATTAGAAAGCTTTGATTGAATCATCTTCTTCCTTCACAACTTTCAGAGTTCCCTCTCTAATTTATAGAGAACTCATACTGTTCTGCCTTACCTTTTGAATACTCAGCCAAAAATAAGCGTATGTTTTATTTCTGCATTTGGTTTCCCAATACGTTACTAATAATCTATAGTATCGGCAGTTAGGAATAATAAGGGTCTCACGGCCATGTTTGGCTAGAACCCAATTATTCTCTCTTAACTCAAAATATATACATCTCATAATAAGAATTTTAATTATTAAATTCTTATTTAAATAACTTATGAAAATTTGGGTTGTCACATTCTTCCCCCCTTATAAGGATTCCGTCCTCAAAATCATCGAAACCCTATTTTACCCAGATTTTCATCAAATCTCTTTAAAAAAACTTTAAAAAATTTATCGTTGAATAACTTTAGCACATTACCTTAATATAGGTTTTTATTTATTACCACTACCACCATTCTTCATAATAAATTCTTACACGTTTTATTTCATAACCTTTACTTAGACTCAATTATATTTGAGTATTACATATTCGTTAACCCATTCATTTCCTTTTCTAAGGATCGTTATCATATACTCAACTCATAAACACTCGAGATATTACAATAACTCTTTTGTTGATCTTGAGGTTTGTATACATTACCGAATAATTTGAATCTTTTTCCGTAGTCATATGTACCAATGATTTTATGTATATCGAATATCACGATGCATTTTTGTACTCCTAAGATGAATAACAAACGGTGAGTTGTGTGCCTCCGTCATGATTTTTACTTCAAATCAGAGTTGTTAGGAACACAAAGTCTGGAGTTGACTCAAAATATTCCTTCTTCGTCGATTCTTACTTTTGGAATAGCACCTTCTTGCACCTTTTTCTTCATAATCAGCTCCGGGTCTGTAGCTTGAGCAGCTTTAACTTTATCGATTAAAGTCAGTTCTACTCGTATATTGACATCATCACGTGGGTCCCTAATGTTTTTAACTCTATCTATATCGTTTGTAAGTCATACAAAATGGGTCTTTGTGTTGACAATATCGCACTCGTACCCGCATATGATCTTCTACTTAATGCGTCAGCTACCACGTTTACTTTTCCATGAAGGTATTGAATAGTATGATCGTAATCTTTCAATAGCTCAGGCCATCGTCGTTGCCGCATGTTGAGTTCCTTTTGGGTGAAGAAATATTTGAGGCTTTATGATCTGTATAGATCTCCACTTTCTCCCCATACATGTAATGTCTCCATATCTTTAGCACAAAAACGACTGCTGTAAACTCTAGATCATGAGTAGGATAATTCCTCTCATATTCTTTGAGTTGTCGTGAGGCATAGGCTATGACATTTCCATGTTGCATGAGAACACATCCTAAACCTCTGTCTGAAGCATAGCTGTAGATGACAAATCCCTCCGAACTTGATGGTATTGTTAGAACATGTGCTGAAATGAGTCTCCTCTTGAGTTCTTGAAAACTCTTCTCACAATTCTCGCTCCATCCGAATTTTGTATCTTTTCGAGTCAGCTGAGTTAGTGGAGTGGCGATTCAAGAAAATCCTTCCATGAATCTCCGATAATAACCAGCTAAGCCTAGAAAGCTACGTACTTCAGTTACTTACTTAGGTTGCTCCCAACTTTATATTGCTTCAATCTTCACCGGGTCAACCGATATTATATGTTTTGATATATATTCAAACAATTACACATTAATATTCCATTTTCCGAATCACTTGAGCAGATGCCGAGTTACATTAAATTCATAAAAGACATACTGTCGAAGAAATGCAAGCTCAACGACTTCAAAACAGTGGCGTTGACTGAGGAATGCAGTGTAATACTATAGAAAAAGCTCCCTCCTAAATTGAAAGATCCGGGAAGTTTTACAATTCCTTGTGCAATTGGCAATCAAGATGTGGGAAGAGCTCTATGCGATTTAGGAGCGAGTATAAATCTTATGCCATTGTCCATTTATCGAAAGTTGGGATTAAAGGAAGCAAAACTAACCAATATTAGTCTATAACTCGCCGATAGATCAATACCATACCCTTTAGGAATAGTTGAAGACGTATTGGTCAAAGTTGATTCATTGATCTTTCCAGCTAATTTTGTGGTACTAGATTATGAAGAAGATAAGAACATCCTTATCATCTTGGGACGACCATTCTTGGCGACTGGATGAACACTGATTGGCGTGCCTAACGGAGAACTGATTATGAAAGTGTTTGATCAGGTAGTAAGGTAAAGGTGTTCAAGGAAATCCCAATCCCGACTGACAAGGAAGAGTGCGAATTGCTCGAGAAATCTACACGTGTGAAGTTCAGGGATTGCAAAGAGGATAGTGGTCTTAAGGTATTAATTGAGGATAGAAAGTCAAATTCATTATCTAACTTACAAGTGAACGGGCATGTAATATAACAATGATGGTGTTGCGTGATAAATAATCAACATGTCGCAGTTAACCCTACCAATCCGGGATGAAACAAGAAGTAGTCAAGCTGAACGACTTAAAATCAAGCATTAATTGAGAGGCAACCCAATAAAACTTTTATTTTTAGTATTTTCATTCATAACTGGTAGACTATAGTTGTAATAAGTTCATTAGGTAGGTATTGTAAGACCCCAAATTATTAATAAATGAAATTTATTTTCCTCTATTTATTATTTTGAAATAGTAAGGGTTGATTTGATTAATGTGGATAGTTATGGGTAAAATACGCAAATATTTCGAATAAGCAAGTGGTTATAAAATATTCATTATTGTCGGGGAATATTCGTTTGGTTGTGGAATATTCGCATCGTTTGTCGGGGAATATTAAATGCGACAATAGCGCATCTTTTGTGGGCCCCATAATGGAAAGCGATTGGATGAAGAAAGCGACAAATATAAGTTGTTTATAAATAACTATGGCGTAGTTATTACCAGATTATCTTGTTGGAATACCCGGGTGGTTAAAACACACTAATCGCGTTGTTGAGCAAGAGCTTTGCAGTATTGCACCAATTATTGATTCTTACGTAAGAATGCACTACTCAATAATTGTTACGATAATTCTTATTCAAGTATTTTATTTTATTGATTCAATAATTGTTGCGTTGATATTTTATATTCTTTGTTGTTTCAATAATTGTCATTACACAAAGTATTTTTTATTATCGAAGCAATAATTCATATTATCTGAATAATATTATTAGATAACATTATTGGCAATGTCTAGAAAGTTACATCTAAGGAGAGGTTTGGTCACCTAATTACTGCCAAGAAGAGAGAAATTCTTATCGAAAGCCCCTCTTTCACAGGGCGGCACTGGTTGCCAAGATCTTGTGATTCTGTAATATTATTTGTGAATAATTAATTATTGATTTATATGATGAGGAAAATATTGATTTTATGTGGATATAGATGGAGAAAATTTTAATGTGACAATTGTTGAAAATTAATATTTTATCTTTTTACGATAAAATAATTCATTTAAATATATTATTTTAATAATATATTAACGGTGATATTTTTACAACGAATGTGGGATATATGAGTATACGAGGAGGAAGAGTATTTTTGTTGCAATAAATGTTTAAAACATGTTAAACATGTCGGTGGACCCCATTTCTTGGTTGAAATTTGATTATAGCTTTGTAAAATCGCTTCTGTTTGAGGATTTCGGTCAATTTTGTTTGGAATTTGGAAAAACTTTCTTCGCAAAGTTGTAGAGAATTGAATTTCCTATAAAAAGTCGTGAGATTGAATTTTCGATAAAAGAGCTATTTATTGTGAATTATTGAAGTTCAAGTTCAAATAATTGATTTTTGGAAGTTTAAAATATTTTTAATTACAAAAACGTTTTTCCATTTTGAAACTCATTTAACATGTGTTAGGGTGGCTGAGTTCAGATTCTTGGATGCGTAGGGAAGTTGTAGAAAAAATTATAATATTAATTTATTAAATTTTCTACTTTGGTGTTCTAAGCAATTTCTATAAATAGGGTGCTTAGGTTAGAATTGAAAATCACAATTTAAATTGAAGTTTTCTCTCTATATTATCGGCGTATTCTTGTGAGTATTTTGAGTATACTTTGAGTATTGCGATCTGATTGCAAGTTCAAGTCATAGCCTATATCCGGTGTTTCAACTAAATCTTGTCTTTCGAGGTAAGGGATGTTATTTTCTTCTCAAATGATATTATTTCTTCAATATCATTATCTTTGAAATATTGGTTGGAACTTTTTATCAAATTTGGAACTTTTTCATGTCTGGGTTACTATTCATGAGTTACTATTCACGAGTTACTATTCACAGTACTATTCATAAAGCGTGAAGATGATTTTTGTGGAATTTCTATCTTTTGGTGTCGAGTTACTATTCACGATATCAAGACTATTCACGTATCTGGACTATTCACGAATCGGCACTATTCACCGAAAATGAAAATTTTTCTTTTCGTCTAAAATATCTATTCTGGATACTAGCTTTGATTGTATCCATGTTTTGATCATTCTTGAATTTTACACCACTATGATTATTTTTGAGGTATTTTTGGACGTGGATAAAACAAAGTACGAATCCTTAATCCTTAATCCTTGTCATTTTGTTTCACTGGATTCGTTTCTTTAAAAATATTTTTCATAATCTTCAGTCTTAAATGATGATATTATGGAATATCTTTGGCCTGTAGTGCAAAGATGAATGATTTCAGAAGAATATCTTTGGCCCGTAGTGCAAAGATGAACAGGTGTTTGGATGAACGTGACCAACTGATGAATATCTTTGGCCTGTAGTGCAAAGATGAATATTTGATTTTAGATATATATTGATTGATGTTACAGGGATAAAATATCGATGATGAACTTTTAAATTCATATATAGAAGATAGTAGTTTGCATTCTCTACTTAACTCTTCTAATGAATTGTTGTTTCCGCTGCAGTTGTTGATTTAAAACTGGTTGTCTATTGTATTCTATTAGATTTTCCCTGTTGGAGACTAACGATAATTTGTTGTATATTATCTTAGTCATAATATTCTTCTTGGGCTAGTTGAGCTCACCCTTTTCCTTTTTGTTCCATTTTTCTTCTCGGGAGGCGAGAATGTAAAGTAGTACTAAGCCGGGGTATGGAATGAAGGTTCTAGAGAGAGTTGTTTAGTAGTCCTCACCATTTTGTAAAATAATGTATCAATAATTATGATGGGGATTTATTTTGCGTGTGGATATTGTCTAGATGGCAATATCTGTATTTAAACTCACAGTTTATATGTTGTAATAATAAAGTTGTAGTTATTTCTGTACCATGTTTTTGGTGACTCAGAATGGGTTGGATGGAATGGACCTATTTTGGGGGCGTCACAGGTATTATATAGTAAAAATCTTGTTAATCTCTTAATCATACTCCAAGTGATCAATAATCTAATAACTTGTACGTTTCATAGCTTGTAGGATGGGGAAATAAACGTTAAATGGCATAGCATGAAGAAAAGATGAGCCAAAAAGTCAGTTAGTAGAAGGCACCCCCGCCGGGGTGGGCATCTAATGAGCTATACCCCCCCGCCGGGGCGGGGGTCTCCCCAGAAATTTGATAGTGACCATGCCCGCCGGGGCTGGCTATATTATCCTTGTACCCCCTGCTGGGGCGGGGGTCCTCAAAGTTAGTTAGCAGAACCTATGCCCATCGGGGAGGGCTTTCTAAGTGTAATACCCCCCGCCGGGGCGGGGGTCCTGAATCCTAACAGACTAGGCAGTTATACACGCTTCCTTCTTCTTCTCCCCAATTACACACCATTTCCCCACTAATCATACTCTCATTACTTCTTCCTCAATTGAAGGTCCAACCTCCATCCATTACACCCACTACTCCATTACTTCTATCTACAACTCCAATCCACTAATCCACCACTTCACATAACCATCTATATATAACCACACCTTTACAACCCAAATTCCTCACAAACATTCATCAACAACTTCCAAAGCTGCGAATTAGGGCTTCCATAGAGGTGAGTATAGAGTAATTTTGAGTGAGTACTTTCTATCCCAAATCCTCAACTCCAAGTACCATAAGAGATCAAAGTTTCAAGTTTTGTGGAGGTTAAATCACAGTGCCCACCAAGTGCTCGACGGTTTGCGTGAACCAAGTTTGGGGGGGGGGAGATAATGTTATTAAGGAAGTCAAGAGTCAATGGCTTCGCAACCCACATCGAAATGCCAAAGAGGAGAAAGTTCAAGGCCCACACAACCGACACAGACCTTAGATCACCAGAAATTTGTAAGTGTCGTCGCCACCAACCGGTAAGATTATATGATGACAAAAGCCCTTACACCGGAGCGGGGGTTGGCACCGGATCCTGTCGATGGGGAGATGATGCAGCAAATCTATCAAAAGGGTTGGAACAAATTCACCGAAGAACCGAAACCCGCCGTGGTCAACATAGTCAATGAGTTCTATGCGAACGCTGAGGACAAAAACCCCTTCAACGCTTATGTGTGGGGTCGCTTAGTCCCGTTCAGTGTTGATGCCATAAACACATATTATCAACTGCATGTGCCTCGACAATGTCAATATGCCCACTTACGTGATTTTGATCTGGACTATGAGGCAATACTCAAGGAAATGACTAAGCCGGGAACAACATGGATCAAAGGTCGGAAGGGAGGAACAGTTTTCCATAGCAAAGATCTTAGTCGGTATGGAAAAATTTGGTACACATTCTTATGTGCTAAATTTTATCCGTCCCAACACACCTCAGACGTGACCAAAGAGAAGGCATTACTGCTATACGCGATTGTGCAAGACTTCATCATTGACGTCAGGGCCATTATATGTTTTTCCATCTGTCGGTGCTTACGAGCAAACTTTTCAGGTGGCTTGCCGCATCCATCACTCATATGTGGGTTTTGTCGCCAAGCGGGTGTGAGATGGTCCTCGAGGTCTAGGTTTTACTTTTCCTTCGACTTCAGAAAATGAAGTTGATGCTACAGACACCTCGGTGGATAAGGATGAGGCTATGGGAGATCAAGGAACCGAGAAGGTACCGCAGTCTGAGGCATTACCCAGTCCTTAGTTTCTTGACTTTCAACGTCAAATGGATGCGCACAACAAGGCAGCACGTTGAGAGATGCGGCGACTCGCATTGAGGCAAGACCATATATTTGATGGTATGAACACGTCTTTTGCTTTTCTCAACACGACACTTCAGAGCTTCAATCCAGCTGTGCAATTTCTATATCAGCTACCCATGCCAATGCCAAGGTTTCCGCCAAGTGATTCAGAGGAAGAAGATCAACCACCACATCCCTATACTTAGGTGATTGCAGGGAAGTCCTCACACACTTAATTGCGATTATTCATCCAATGAGGGCATTGTATTACTTAAGTTTGGGGGATTTAAATTCTTGTTTGCATGCATAATGTCATTAGTTAGGCTTACATTTGTCATAGCATTCTAGTTTTGCATATTAGTTTAGGAATTATGATGTTGCATTCATATAGTCACACAGTAGTTTAGGTCACTTTTATTATTGCATTTTTATTATGTCATGTTATGCTTGATTTTCTATTAAAAAAATGAAAAAACTGAATTTTTTTTTTAATTTAGTTACATATTGTCTTTGCATATGTCCAGTAGTGTTGCAGTTCATGTTATTTTAGGCCAATGATGAGATTGGGAATAAGTTAACCAATAAATACATCATTGATTATTAGAACTGTGATATAGTATCTGTTATGAATCGAATCTTGTGCTTGTTTGAAACTGGTATAAAAAGGTTAGCACGCTAATAGCATCTTTGTGACTGGTTAGTTCAAATTGATACATAAAGATTTTCTAAAGGATAATGCTGGGGTGAATGAGAAAAAGACAGGATTGGCAGTTAAAACGACAAATTAGGCAAGAACTTAAGTTTGGGGGAGAAAGGTAGGGTATATAAGCTTTAAAAAAAATTATCTAGTTGAGTCTTGTGGTGGGTTGAGGAAAATATACTCCTTATAAACACGAGCGTGAGATGGAGCGTAAATCGCACTCACCAACCATCTATCTATAAAAAATATATGAAAAAATATATGCGAAATAAGAGCAAAGGGCCCCCGTCAGTGAAAAAAGAAAGAAAGCATGAATACCCTATTTGGTTCCCTAGTCTTGGTAAATGATTGAGTGGAACTTGTCTATTTTTGAAATTTTTAAGTTTGCGCTGTATAATTCCTTCTAAGAAATTGGTTATGTATTGAATTTGAGTCCGTATCAGTTATCATGGATATTGAACACACACGCACACTATACCAGTGATAATTGTTTAAGATTTGAGAATTAATACGGAATTATGGATGGGTTTTTGTGATTAATATTGTAGAGTTAGCTTGTTTTCTCTGAGGTCACTGAGATAATTTTGATTCTGTGATACTGTTGGACTCGTTATTATTTAGATTATATACATTCCATCTCATTTCATTGCATAGTATGTAGTTTGTTTTGTACTCGAGGACTAACACAATTTAAGTTTGGGGGATTTTGATAAGTGGATTTCATATCCACGACTTGTTGTCCATTTCAAGCTTAATCATTGTTATTTTTTTTGTTTTTATGTTTGTTTTTACTCTTTTGTGTTCTTTTATGTGTAGAGTGGTTGTTGTGGCAATTAGCGAAGAATTGAAGTCATTTAGAGCATTTATGGAAGCAGACATGAAGCTAGCAACATAGTTTAGCAGAATAGACCCCGCTAGTATGGCCCTTTTTATTTATACACCCCGTCAGCCGGAAGTCTCAACATCAACTAACAGAAAGGATGCCCATTTGGGTAGGCCTTATTTAAACTTATACTTCCCGTAAGGCAGGGGGTCTCATTCTTGAGTCTCCGTCTTACTTTGAACTCTGCTGGGATTTGATTATTAGCAATTGTAATGTGTTTGGACTCTAATAAACTGAGGATTTCGACTTTAACTTGTGTGTGGGATATCTATTACTCAATTAGCAATGAATTAAAGAGACACAAGGCATATTACAGAGATTAATTCCAGTTTTTCATATCAAGCTTTGGAGGGAGATTTTGAAGAGATTTTCGTGACGATTGCAGATTTAAGCTACGTGAAGGGTGTTTTTCACTATTCTTCTTCTTAGTCTTTTATTTGTAATTGAACGGATGTTATCTTTGAATTATTCAGTTATTATTTCATTCACGATGAACTAATTTACTTTTTAGGCTTAAGGTGGATCCTTAAGTGAAACGATGATTTTGTAAACTTTGATTTCTAGTTCAATAAGCTATTTTCCAGTTTATCTATATTAATTTGAGCTTGAATTTATGAATTGTCTGATCAACAATTCTTTGTGGATTTGTGTGGAATCGAGAGAGGATATTCGAATCTAGACTTAGTTAATATAGCATATGTTCATGAATTTTGTGAATAACAGAATCTTGATGAATGTTAAGGTAGAGATATGATTGACATCGCATGTAATCGGATAGAGAACTTAATCTTAAACCTTCTTTAATTATAATTCACATAGAGATATAGTGAGTTAGTTGATTAAGGTGTTTAACTTGTTTCTATCTAATTTGTGGATTTAAGTTAATACGGTATTAGTGCATCGAGAGGTGGCTAGTACTACATTCGTGTTCTTGATTAATAAACTTGGATAGTGAGTTGAATTGGAATAAAGGTTAGGAATCAGAGTGAAACTTAGGGTGAAATCATAAGTCAATTCTCCAATAAATGTTTGAAATTTTAGATTTTGATATTTGTGATTGTTTTGTGATAGTATATGTATTTATTAATTTAGTTTTTATAATTTTCATCATTAAATTGAATAGTTTAATAAAATTAGGATTAATAGGAAATTGATATATGTAAGGTTAAATTTCTTGCTAATTTATCTCTGTGGGAACGATAATCTACTCATTACTATATTACTTGTTGACCACGTATACTTGCGTGTTGTGCGTAATTAGATTTTACCTACCAATATTCATATGCCAAATTGTTACAATTACATGATCCCCTCTAGCATACTTCTATAAATGACAACAACATATCCCCCTTTATCAGAAAAGACGGGGACAACACCAACATACTACCCCTCTAACATTTTTCAAAAGTTTGGGGTTCACATCTATCTCACTTCTTACACAACAGATTAAACATCATATATATAAATACAATACTACCACTACTAAGCTTCTACATATAGACTCAATCTAACATTCCATGCTCCACAGCGCTCTGATACTCCTTCTGAGTAATGTGCACCACCAAATCTTGGCTTATGGTGTGTCGGGTCTGTCCCTGCTCTACCGGGTAATGATTCACCCCATCAATCAGTCTCTCTATGGCCGTGTGTAACACATAACTCATCTTATTCATCTTTCTTCTTTTGCATCTTACCTCATCCTCTAAGTCATTAACCCGATCATTAGCTTCTTCCACTTCTCCTCGAAGTGGATCCTATCCATCACCTCAATATCTACCTGAGTACGGAGTGCTTCCTTTTCTATCCTCTCACTCAACTTTTTCTATTCCATCTCTTCCAACTTCCTACCAGCTCTACATTCCTAACCACCGACCTTTGAAACAAAGTCCCCATTTGGATCCCCGTCTCTTTTCGGTGAGCAATCTCCACCACCATCTCTTGCATCACTAATTTTCTCTAATGGTCCTCATCCCTCAGTTTTTGGAACTCGGACTCCCTCTCTCAAGCCTCAGCCTCAGCCTCTAACTCCTCCACTCTACATCATAACTCCAGAATATGCTCCTCATACTCCCCCAACATACGATCCTCGAATGTAGCCTCGTCAGAGTCTTCCATGGGCTTAGGCTCCTCCTCTATAGGCTTCTCCTCTGGATTCGACTCCTCAGGTAATGGATCTATCTCATCCTCCTAATCATCATCAATGGGGACCACTGTTGATATAGGCTCCGCTATAAATGGTGCCTCAAATACCACGTGTATGTCATGCGTCTCCTCCTCTACTACTTGGCTAGGTTCTCCCACGTTAGTAATCCTACAACCACCAACATAAGACAAATAAACAACAACTCCATTAGAATGTTAAATAAACATAAGTTCATTGTATATAATGAAGAAGAGAGAGAGAGAGAGAGAGAGAGAGAGAGAGAGAGAGAGAGGTAGCCATGGAAGAAGAATCTTAGATCTACATGTTATTTCTTTTGTTAAATCAAGTCTCAAGTTATGATTTTGAACTTTAAAAATCTTAGATCTACATGTTATATGGTGTGTTATGTGTAGAAATTCTGGGCTTTTGGTATGTTATAGTAAACTCAATAAGCTTTCCATAGACTCCAGAACAGACTAAATCCGACTTCCGAGGAGAGAGTTATGACATTTCAAAGTAGTAGTGTCAAAAGTGTCCAACAAGTGCAGTCCACTTGAACGGAATTTTTGGGCTGATATGTTCGGAATCTAGAAAACTATTAGTAAGACGGAGTTGTAGGCCCGGAAGTTAGCTTCGCATGGGCTCAAAAATCGCCTAAAAATGTTTTAAAACGAAAAAGTTATGACTGTTTTAGCGAAAGAGGGTAAATCTGGGAAAAGGATGAAAATTGTTGCTAGTGGACATTTTTGGGGCCTATTTTAGACTGCCTAAGAAGTCCGAAATTCCTGGGTGATATTTTTTAAAAATAATTTGGTATACCATGTATAATATATCCAAAGTTGGGAATTTTTTGATAACCGAGCAAGGCGTGAGAAAATCGCGAAGTAGCTAGGTTGATAAGCGCACGGCAGGCGAGCGAGATGTGACATGAAGACACCACAAGACGCTTGCTTTAGTCTAGCTGGCATGGGCCGTCATTGTGGTTCGACGTCCTTTTCGCGCAGTGTTTTGATTAGTTTCCATGATCCATTTTCGCGGTATGAAATTTTTCTAAAATACTATGCCATGAGGTCTATAATACGCTTGAATTTTCGCTGTTATATGACTCATGATTTGATAATTAAAAATGGGCGAACAGGCATGTCAGAACTAAAATTTGAGTGAACACCGAGCATCGGCGCGTCGAGCGACTTTGACGTTCGCCGTTCCGAATCGCGTTCCGGCGAAATAATAAGTATTAATAAATCTAATATAGTCCTACGGGACGAGATTTGGCTATAAATGATATTTTACGTCGATAAACTTCTTTTCAGGCATAAATAAAGCAATAAAAATATGTAATAAATATAAATTACATATTTAAGTGAAATAAAAACTACAATTGCCTATAAAACTATTTTATGGTGCAACGAAGAACGTAAACCCTTTTAAAAATTGTATTAATCATAAAAAATGATATTTTGAGGTTTTTGGTGCTCAAAATGTGGTTTTTGAGTTGAGATTTACGTAACGAATTTAATAATATATATATATATATATATATATATATATATATATATATATAAAGCAAAAATGCAAATATTTGTAAAACTAAAAATAAAGCAAATGTGCTAGCAGGATAAAATATTTGTATACGAGGCCATAGTCATTGTTGACTCATGAACGAACAAACTGATGTAAAAAAAAATATTTAAATTAAAGAAATATTATAGTAAGTTGAGTTTTAATATAAAAGCTATGTATTAGTTGTTTAAACCTCAAATTTGCAAGTAAAGGTAAAAGATATTTCTAAAAAGGAATATAAATTATTTAAGCTTCGAGATGTAAAATATTTATATCTTAAAATGTGTGAGACCTTTATTATTTATGAAACAAGTAAAATATTATTACATGATTAATAATATTAGATAAAGAATAAAAATACTATTAAATGATAATAATTAGTTGAAAATTATTATAAGCCTTTGAAAATTATTTTGCCTATTAAATAAATTATCTAAGATAATAATTAAGCTTTTAAGTAGTATTATTGATATTAGGCTCGATATTTATCCGATTAGGTAATCGGGATGTCAAAATAGTATCGAACTCAACTCAGACTAAAATAGTTTGACTTGAGATCAGGTCTTATGTGTTTTATAGACTGATAGGATTATATGATAATGTGTTTAGGTTATTTTATAACTGTATATAACAGTATTATACTATGATGATATTATTCTAATATTTATAGATTAATATTATTTATAATAGGTCTTCAGGTAAAGCTAAATAAATTGCGTAACCGTAATCGACCGAACATTAAAGTTTTCTCTAACTCGACCTCGAGTTGATATTTTTGAAATATGTTTGTGGTTAATCTCTACTAATTATACCATGTCTATGAATTATTGATTCGCACTATGTGCACATTACATGTATTCATCGGGTATGAAAGGCTGATCACCTTCATTACCATTCGATCCAGATATATTTGTTCATGTTCCATGTTCGTTCAGCTATGAAAATTTGTTCATGCTAGTTCATAATTATATTGTAGAACTTTAGCCAACTTATTGTTCAATTATTTCTATCATGATATATCTTTAATTTATTGAACTTAAACTTGTTGGGCAAACTTGTTGCTCACCCTTGCTATATCATGATAAACATTGCAGATTAAGGAGAATACATCGGATACAGGAAAAGACAAAGCCAAGTCCAGCTTTGGATTGTATGTACAGCTAGAAATGTATCAATAATATATGATAATGACATTATATGTCAGTTAGGTTATGAATTGTGTATAAGTTAAGGTTACTCGACCTTGGAAAAATAGTGTGTAATATTTATTGTATAAACAATTTATGTTTATATCTTCCGCAATAGTATAGAATTAATTGTACCAGATCCGCGGTGATTTGGGACCCAGATTTGGGGCTCTCACAGCTGCGCTATCACTTAGCCTGACCAGAGTTGAGCTTCTGCTCTCCTGGTTTTAGTCCAATCTTCTCATACTAAGTTATTATTAACTATCATGTACATATGCTAGACGGCATTAAATAAGCATATGACTATTTCAAGATCAAGCTTATATGTTATGGACTTTAGTTTAGGATTTTCACTAAATCAAGGCCAAATATGGTCATGTAATCACCATGCATACTAATTAGCCTTATTTTCACATATGGATATTACATAATCTGTTAATACACATGCTCATAGTGTTCATATCATTTATTCAAAGCTAGCATCGTTTAGTACCTTAAAACATACTTTAAACTTATACTTGGTTTACTACTATTATGTTTAACATATAAGAATCATGTTTAGAGATATAATGATCATAAACATGTCATCTTAAATCTTCAAAATCTAACTACTCATACTTAATGCACTTGGTTTGAAAACATATTCAAGTTTGCCTTAGAAATCATTTTAAACTTGAACGATACAATTCAACACATACAAATCACCTTTAAAGCTCTTATCATGTATGGTTAAGTCATGTACACATCTTCACAAGATTAGAACACACATCATGTAGTATTCATACATATTTGCTTTGATATGTCAAGCTTTTCTTTAAAAAAGTACTCTAACACAAAGCCTAACCAGTTGTTCATGAACAAAGGAAATATAAACCACAACTTATGCTCATTTATGTTCAGAAATTAGCCATGTGTGTATACTAACAAGCTCAAAATTTGTAGAACATAAGTCCCATCAAAGTTTGTTTTCAAAACTCAAGGTTTTTGTTATAAATCTCCTATTAATTCATGTTGGACATTTAATAACTTATAAGAAAGATTTATAAAACATGTTATACCTATTTTTCAAGTATATATTAGTCATAGAATCAAGTTAACAACAACTTATCCCAATAGAAACCAGAATCTGGTTCTGGGGTTCGGTGCAGATCCATTGCACCCTAGTATAAACTGGGCGCAGTTACACCCTTCTTGGGCCAGCAGCAGTAAGGTACTCTATTTTGCAAAGTATCTACCAAACTTCAATTCCATTAGTTTAATCATGCTCAATCCATCATTACAGGTTCCATACATGCAAACATACTTCATAAACACTTGATAGTATGCTAATTCATGCTAATTAACAAAAAATTTTAAGAAATTTCAAGAATTTGACAAAACCCAACTAAGAACAAAAGTTAGAATTTCTACCACCTTGAAGCTTAATTGAATTCCCTCTCTTCTTTAATTATGCTCCCTTAACTCTCAGCAACTCAACTCTCCAATAAAACTTATCAATTAATTCTCAAGCAACAGAGATTGGAAAAAAGAGGGTGCTTTATATAGAAAATTTGATGCCCAGTTATTACCTTTTTTCTATGGTTTGAATCAATGGAGAATGAAAGTAAACAACAGATATGCAAGGGTTGGCCAACTGCCCATTTTGTAGCAATCATTTTGCTAATCTTAGCTCTCAACTGCCAACTATTTTTTACGCAATGTAGAGTTAGGCTACTGTTCATGTACTGAGTATGGTCACTAATTTTAAGACATGGTTTAAATCCCAGCAATAAGCTTAGTTTGGTTCTTTGAACTTCAAAAATGTAATTTTAATGTACAATTGTTACTATCTTAGAAAAATTAAGGATTATTTATGTACTCACATCATATAATCCATGTACATTAGGTACATATAATTTAATATTTGATGCAAATAAAATAACTCAGTTAGATATTATTGTCCGGGTATTTCCCATAGATATTTGCACTACTAACATAACCATATTATGACATTATACAATATTAAGTGTCCATTTTAAACATTTAATTTCTTTCACAATTTTTGGGATTCGTAGTTACTTAATCATTTCTATATTAAAATGTCACATATGATCTCATTGTACTACTTGGTTCTTTATGTCATTAAAATGTACTCTTATCAAATGATTTTATTAATGTCACATATTACAATAATGTCCCATTTAATTTCTACAATAATAACCAACTTTTTCAGATCGCCTTGGCCAAATTGTGCTGGGCTTTATCTTCTTTGGGAGGACACAATTGTGTTTGGGTCCTCATAAAGATTAAACTGGTTTAGCTCTAAGCCAGTTCCGACCTCTATCACCACATTAGTTTTACATGACATGAATTATCTTCCATATTGGTAATATTACTAGTTAAGGAGTTTATTAATTCCTTATATGGAATCATATAATCACACATAATTAATCTTCCTCTTCATAAACTATTTCTCTTATAATTCACTTAGTGAATTTTCTTATTCCTCATTATGCCACGCAAGGCATTTCACAATTCTCAATCCTCATATACATTCAATTTCCACTAATTGAATTACTCATCTTACAACACATCAATATTTATATTCAAATAAATATTCATTTTCTTATTATATAAAAATAATTATTTATTCATGAAATTCATGGTTCTTATAGAACGAGCAATTTTAACTCTATTGTAGGTGTATGTTAAAGTAATTCATGCATATAGACATAAAATGAATTTAATAAGCTCTAGGTTAGAATTTACCATACCCTTTCTGAGGTGATTTGGAGACTTGTGTCCATATATATGGATCCAGACTAGCCGAGTAGCTCCCGTAGGACATCTTCAGGTGTGGAGGAGAGCATATGATGTGCCTCGACCTCGACCTCGCCCAACCCGACAGCTTCGTCGGTTGACGGAGTCATTGATTCGTCCTGTCTAGGTTGAGGTACCAGATGTTGAGGACGAGGAGGAGGATGTACCAGTTGCGGCTCTGGCTCCTGCTGCTTCTATTCCTCGTAGGAAGTTACCATCCATAAATGTGATGAATCCAGAGCTTCTAGATGATTTGAGTCGCCACCCCTCGATCTAATTGCATGCAAACGAGGTAAAAACTATGTTTGATCTCCCTTTTTCCTATTAATGAGGAACAAGGATTCTGATGTTAATTTGCATTTGCGATGCAAGTTCCCAGATTTACGCAGCCTCAAGGGAACTAGTTCAGTATACACTCTTTGTACCAGACTCTTCACCTAGAGTAATGACATATTATGCATGCTTGGGGTTTCGAGGTGTTCTTTTCCATTCTCCCCCGTCGTTGTCTCTAGGGTTACCTCAGAGCATTGTCTAAGGGATGGTTTTAGCAAACTAAGTCTTTCCATTTGCTGGATTGTGAGGTGATGATGACGTCGATGGATTGGCAGTTTATCATCGGTATAAAGTTTTCAGGCGCGCCAATGCCTTGTGTGGCTGACATTTCCCCCACTACCGTTAGATCATTGCTAGGAGTTCAGGATGAGGTGCTCAAAGGGAGAATAGTTTGTACTGGTCCTTTGAGTATAGATGCCACGAGTGGGGTGCTGAGTGAGCCATTGGTCATCCTACGGGGTTGTTTCCTGGTAGATAACTCTTCCACGGTGTCATTCACTTTAGTCAGCGCCACACGGGAGGTGGACTTTATTGGAGAGTATGATTGGGGATCATATACCTTTACCTATTTCCTCAGGGTAATGCGCATGCGCTCGCAGGGCTTGACAGAGGCTTGGCTAAGATTTTACCCATTCCTGTTGGTGAGTATTTCTCTTTTTATTTCCCTTGTGCGGGTTAAGATTGTTGAATGACTGCTGATTTTTGATCTTGTATTGGCAGTTTTGGGCCTATGAGAATCTTCCATGCCTGCGTCCCATCAGCATGTTAGGTTTTGACACCTATCCACGGGGACGATGATGGCATTATTCCATGCTGGTGGAGGTTCCTGTAGCTGAGGGTTTCACCCATTCTCGCTTACAGTTGGCGCTGTTAACAACCAATGTCATTACATGGGTTCCCTATTCTGAGGACCACTTGACAGTTTACTTTAAGGGTGGTTTCCCGACTGGTGTCAAGCATATGATGTGCACCAGTCGGATTCCTCTATTCACATATGGAGGATGGGAGCTTTATTTAGGAGAGCGTGCTATCAGGAGCATCACAAGAGAGATTTGTATACCGATTTGTCTTCCTGCTAGGTGTTATTAGCTTGTATCACAGTCGTCGATTAGAGATATCCCCGTTGGTCGGAGTTAATGGCTTATTTGTAAGAGGGACCGTTCACTCAGGAGGCAATCTACCACTGGTGGTCTCCTCGTAATGTTAGAGCTCGGACCCGCGCCACATAGTTCATGGGGGATATGGTTCCTAGCTCCGTCATTATGGTAGATTGGATTGCCTGCGTCCAAGAGCCTACTCCTTTGACGCAAATTGATAGCTTGACACATCAGTTGGACCAGGCCCATTTTTTCATCTAGTATTTGGGTAGAGATCCTTCCGATGTGGATTCTTTTGATCCTTCCAGCTAAGGGGATGCCCCTTAATGTGGCCCATATTCAGATGGTTTTGTCGGTGCAAATACTTCGTTGTATCAGCCTAATATCCCTCTTGGCGGAGATCTAGTGACTCAGGAGGAGTTACATCAGATGGATAGGTTGGATGATGTAAACATCAACATTATTGACTTCTTTTGATGTATTTCTCGCTATATCTTTTGATAGGCCTGTGTTAGATACTGGGTGGCTGTGCCCCATTCTCGTTACATCTTTTGATAGGCCTCTGTTAGTTGTTGGGCAGTTGTGCCCCATTTCCCTATATTTTCCAGCTATATACAGAGATGATGTATTAGATGATGATGTACTTAGGAATGTATTTATACTGTTTTCCATTCTTTACATCATATTGCCATCTATTATTTATCATGAATGGATTATGTTATATATATGTATGTGCAGAGATATTAAGCATTGACCCCTGGATGGTCTTATGACACGGCCTATACAGATGTCTTCATCGATAGTTAGCCACATTGATCACACCCACCAGTATTGTTGGCCTCCTGTTTGAGATCGTGGTATGATAGTTTGTCATCCTAGATTGGGTGACCGTAGATCAACTATTGCGGTACTCTGTGACCCTCCTGATATTCCAAGTTCCATTGGGTTTTGTAGAGGGCATGCTAGAGCACTGGGTACCGGATAGGCAGGTATTCTGGTTTATGACCCAGGAGTTGACTCCTACCTTAGAGGAGTATGAGCGTCTAATAGATTTACCACTGGTGTTGATGTAAAAATCTAATTACGCTCGCACATAAGTGCACGTGGTCAACAAGTAATATAATGATATGTCGAGTATCGTTCCCACAGAGATATAGTAAGATATTAACCCTCACAATTACCGGCCTTATATTAACCTAAATTTTATTAAACTATCCAATTTAAGAATTATAACTATTAAAAATTGAAAATATTAAAATTACTAAGAATACCAAACAATCAACAAATTTAAAAACTATAATATCAAGTAGATATTGAAGAATTAGGCTTACAACTTCACTCTAAGTATCACTCCAATTATTACACCTTGTTCCAGTTTAATGCACTATCCCAGTTTATTAATCAAGAACACTCAAGTAGAACTAGCCATCTCTCGATGCACTAATACCGTATTAACTTAAATCCACAAATTAGATAGAATTAAGCTAAACACCATAATTAACTAATTCACTACATCTCTATGTGAATTACAATCAAAGAAGGTTTAAGTTCAAGTTCTCTACCCCCGATTACATGCGATGCTAGGCATATCTCTACCCTAACATTCATCAAGATTCCATTCAATCACAGAATTCAAGAACACATACTATAATGATTAGGTCTAGACTCGTATTTCCTTTCTCGAATCCATACAAATCCACATAAAATTGATGATCAAGCAATTCATAGATTAAAGAACAAATCACTATAGATAAACTGAAAGATAGATTATTAAACTGAATATCAAAGCTACATAATCATCGTTCAACCCAAACATTCGTCATAAGCCTGATAAGTAAATTAGTTCATCATAATTGAAATAACAACTAAATTCATCAAAGTAAACATCATCTCAATTATAATTATTGAACTAAAGAAAAAGAATGAATCCAGAACCACCATTCTCTCTAGCTTCAATCTGCAATTACCGTGAATTCTCCTTCAAATCCTCCTTCCAATGCTTTTGCTCAAAAAATAAGTCTTCCAATTATCAATTGATTATTTCTTCTTAACTCCCTTGTTGTTGTTGTGAATAACCAGCCTAGGACCGGTATTCTAACCATAATTCAACGCCCAATTGAGTTCCATACCATGTCAAACACTATCCTTCACGCCACTACAGCAACACAATCAAAACAGGACTCTGGCCTCTTTCCGTACCCTCGCCTTTACGTGGGTTTTACTCTATAATTTTTCTTGTTAACGGGCCATGCTTAATTAATTAATTAACTATACCCGCTCAAGCGGGGTTTTTCCTTTATAATGTCTGCCCCGGTGGGGGTCCATTCTGTTTAAGTCCAAAGTCTATGCCACCACACCTAAACCTAAAACAACAATAAACAAGTAAAACAAAAACAAAAAACAAAGAATTAACACAGTTTAAGCTTGAATTAGAAGCCGATTCGTAGGTACAAAACCTCACTCATCAATTGGATAGGCCTTATGCTCTGATGGCTGTTGGAGATATGAGCCGACAGTTTATGACCCGCACTAGTTTGAGGTGTAGGGTTGCCCTGGATGAGATCTCGTCAGGGCATGTAGTGTCCATGTATTTTCTGATTGACAGATTTAGCTCTTTAGATAGTTATGTACAACACTCCAGGGATTTCACCAAGTTGGAGGATGATTGGCGTGTTGCCAGAGTAGATGTACTCCTAATATGTGTAGTGACTTATCTGTACATGCCACTATACATGGATCATTTAAACATCGGCGTGGTTATGGCAGTGCGGGCTCTTCGGGAGGGACATACCATTATTTTGATTATTGTGGCAGAGACCTTGAGGTCGACCACATATTGCCACACCCATTTTGCGGGGGTATTTACAAGTAGTTCGGTCTTGCTGTACGTGTGGTTTATGACACACTTGAGACCGATTGTCATATTTCGACACCATTGGTATTACTTTTCCTATGAGATAGCCATGTCTTACTCCTTTCAGTAGGCAGAGTGTACAGATGCTACTTCTTGGTCGGTTTTCTTAGCAGGGATCGAGGATCCATTTGACATTTTACCATGTTTAGGGCTGAGTTCTCCCTACAGTTTCATTACCCATGCATCCGACATGGATTACCTTCCTCTGGTTGGTTTGAGGGTTATGACCACTTATCATCCACTGGCTATGATGTCACAGTTTGGCCAGTTTCAGGATGTTCATCCCTTTAATGGGGCATTGGGTCAGCGTATGTTATCTTGACTTTTATCAGCAGAGGATTTGTCTGAGGTTTATGCCTGTTGGGCCAGCGTGAGAGGGCTGATTTACCTACTACCCATCCGGGCCATTCTAAAGAGTATTCTGCATGGATGGAGGCAGAGATTACATCGGCTGGGGTTGTATCCATAGAGCTGGGTGTTGATTTTGAAAGTGTGGATCCCATGGAGGACACTGAGTCTCCCACTGAGGATAAGCTGTTCACTGGGTTGACAGCAGCTCTGATTGATTCTCCCAGTATTTCTACTATTGTGACTCCACATTCTGCAGAGTATTTAGAGCAGAGTCTGCATCTGATGACACTTGAGAGGGATCAGGCTAGGGCCTTGATGTTGACAGCTCTTTCTGGTAAAGATGTCGGTATAGTTGAGAGAGATGACGCTTTAGCTCATAGAGACACCATTGTTGCTGAGCGGGACGAGGCTAGATCATCTAAAGATGCAGTTAGTGTGACAACCCGAATTTTTCATAAGTTATTAAAATAAGAATTTAATAATTGAAATTCTTATTACGATGTGATTAATGTAACAATCCAGAATTTTAATTGTAATTATAAATATTTAATGGGTGTGTTTATTGTTGAATAAATATTTGTTTGCTGTTGAATAAATATTTGTTTAATTTGATTTGATTTGATTTAGTTAATTATTTGTTTAATAAATAATTAATGGGTTAAGGAAATTAATTGTTTTGACATAATATTCTAATTTAATTTAATAATTAAGTTAGAGAGTTTATAATGATTAAATGATTTGTTCAATAAATTGTTATTAGAATTAATTAAATTAAAAATGAAAACTTAATTAAATAAAGTGTGATAAATAACTATATTATAAAGGAGTTATTAAAATAAATTAAAGGAGTTTTATTTAGTTTTGTCAAATAAGGCTTAAATATATTAAGTCTTTATATTTTAAAGAGTTTTGCCAAACGAAGCCTTATGGCATTTCATTTTTTTTTTAATTTTAAATTATAATAAATTAAATAAATAAAATATAAATAATATATATATTATTTTTAGTAACTGACAACTTATTAGTATATTAATTATAACGTCAGCTTTTAAAACGTTTGAAAATAGTACGTTAGCTTTATTTTACGTCAATTGTGTGTGGTCT
The DNA here is from genome assembly GCA_020205615.1 of Panax quinquefolius. NCBI lineage: Eukaryota > Viridiplantae > Streptophyta > Magnoliopsida > Apiales > Araliaceae > Panax > Panax quinquefolius. The sequence goes on from CM035153.1 coordinate 107,465,718, forward strand.
AAGACTGAGCCTAAGAAGAAAGAAAAGAAAAGAGTGTTCAGAGAATTTTGAGAGAGTTTGAGAGAGCCTGAGAGAGAATCAAGAGAGAAAGTTCTGAGTTCGTCAAGCGATTCTCAATGATTATCAAGGATTTCTTAAGCAACAAAAGGTATGTTATACAATCTTAACATATAGGTTTTACGCTATAATTTTTAAGTCTCTGTGTTTCTGAATTTGACTGTAATATAAAGTTATTTACAAACTTTCTGTAAAACCATGTTTTTATAATTGGTTAGGAAATTATGTGTATTGGAAATTATAATTGTTATACTAGCATATATATGAGTGTATGCTTAACATATAGATAAGAGTGTATGCTAAATTAAGTCTACAAGAAAAGAAATTGGTTTTACAGTGAACACATGTATGAATGTGTTTTGTAGGATATCAAAATTAGTATTTGATTGTATGCTAAATTGTAAAATTGAACTATAAATTGTTAATTGGGTATGAAACAAAGAGAACTTAGTTCAAAAGAATCAAATTGGTGTATCATTATGATTACAGTGTTCACCGTGTCAAGAAATATCAAAAATGGAGTTTTTGGTTTTAAAATATGCTATTCCAGTATGTAATTTTTCTAGAATTATGGTTTAAGTTGTGTTAATTTAGTATTTGTATGCTTGGTGAAGTTTATGTGTAATTTGCATAAGTTATACATGTTAATTGATGTTAGAAATTAAGACATAGCTTTGTTCTGTGTTTTGTTTTGGGGTGTTCTATAATTCGGAGCCTCAGCACCAAGTTTCGCGCCCCAGCTCTGAATTTCGCGCCTCAGCGCCAAAAATAGTCCAAAACTTCGCGCCCCAGCGCTGAAGTTCGTGCCCTAATGCAGGAATTCGCGCCCCAACGCCACTGTCTCGCGTCCCAGGGCTGAAAAAGTGGTCTAGGTTAGACAGTTTTCACCTCCTGTAGTAAAATGGCCATAACATATTTATACGAACTCCGTTTGAGGTGATTCAAGATGATCCGGAACGAGGACGAATAGACCTACAACTTTCATTCTTTAAGTGTTTCAATTTGAGGTCGGGAACAGGGGTCAAAATGGTCATTTGTTGGACTGATATGTATTAGGAGGCAATCGCAGGGCGTCGGGAATGCACATATGCAAATGTAGTGCTCTTGACGATAAAAGATATTTTCATAAGTTATAAAACATGAATATTAGTAAATATAGTGATGCTTAACATTAATTAATGATGTATTAGATAAGTTTTATAAGCATACTAAGCACACACATGAGAGACGTATCGGGCGTGTGACGAAAGAATGTAGAAACGCCGTGCCAAGTGTTAATAGAATTAAAAAGTGTTTCAATTCAATTGAAATGAATATTATAAGATATGGAATGGATTTAATATAAAAACAATAAGTAGTTCTAGCAAGACTTAAGCACTTGAATGAACTTCAAATATGAAATATAGTGAGTTATAAGTCAAAAGTTAACACATTCAAATTGAACATTGTGTATTGATTAATAGGAAGGGTTATAGGATGTAGATTAAAGTTTACATTACAACTATTATACGTTGCTATGTGACTAATAGTTGATGTGAATGATTATATAATTGTGTAGGGCACGTGCAATACAGATAACCGTAAGCTGTTAAACTGTTATTGGTAAGCAACGATCAAGGCAAGTCTTTTGGTTCCTATTTGCTATATGAACTTGACGATTAACTGTTTCAAATCTTTATTGCAAAGAGCATGATGTGTTATATATATGTTGAAAGTATGAAATGTTAAAGTCAATTTATGATTATGTTGATTGATTAAAGTATGCTGATTGAGTAAGGACTCAATCTTTATACCTGTTATATGAATGGTAGCATGTATGTTATATGTTGAGCATGTTATTATGTGTTATGTGATGCATGACAACTGTTAGATTTTGCTGGGCTATCGAGCTCAACCTTGCAAATAACAACTTTTGCAGGTTAAAGATTTAAGGTAAAGTATGTGCTACATGAAAAATATGAATCAGATGTGATACTTGAATAAGTATACACTTTTGTTGTGTTATTATTATTTGAACCATGTTTAAGATTCCGAATAATGTATTAATGTTGAATTGTAATATCATTTGGCGATATAAACTATTGTAGTATTAAAATGATTCTGAGATATTTAGATGTAAAGGTTGAAGGTTTTGGGAATGAGAATAGTTTGTAATAGAAAATTTTAATTATTCCACAAATTTTAATGGTTGTATTATCGTTTAATGATGTAAAATTAGAGGTTGAATATATTGTTAATGACCGAAGTCGAGAATTAAATTATATGAATTTTGGGGTCGTTAAAGTTGGTACTGAGCGGGATGGTGTTATCTATCTTCCCGAGATGCTACTATTACAGATAGTACTGCATTGAGATCCCATACTACTGATATCATTGCTGAGATGAGCACGTTCATTAATGAACATTGTTTCACCATGTAAATGGTTGTGGATCTCTTGGCTTGCATTGATACCATAGGGTAGGAGCTCACAGAGTTATCCCCTTCTTTTGAGAGGGATACCATGTTGGATTTGATAACGCACATATACACTGATTTGTAGATTGGCTTGGATTTTTATGCATAGACTAGCTTAGCCATTTTTGTCATGTACAGGACACATTGTATATATCAAACAATATTATATATGGTAGAGAAATATTTTTTGATTCACTTCCCTTTTAGTTATTATGACACCCCCAAATCGGGGTCCTCTGACCCCGGTCCGGTCATTACGATAAAATACAAAAATCCACCACCAAACAACATACGATAACTAAAATGCGGAATATAATAAACGTACGTTATTCATTCAAAAGGTGTTACTAGTCCCAAGATTTGATAATCTCAATACAATCTTACCAATATACCCTTAAATAATCATTAGGGTTCATAATTACATAACAATAATTTAAACTATGCGTAAGGTAAAGTATGCTCCTCGCCACTATCCTACATCTTTCCTTTACCCTTGTCCTTTCCTGAGGTCTCGGGCTTAACTGCAATATAATTCATGATATAGCAAGGATGAGCAACAAGTTTGCTCAGCAAGTTTAAATACAATAATAAAGATATATCATGATGAATGGAAAATATCTGACAATGAATTCAACAATATGAATATCTAAAGGATTCAACAAGATGAATATTAAAAGCAAAGATAATGATTTCTTTTAGAATAACTGATAGTCAAATAGACTTTAAACTATAAAACTCTAATGGAATCAATAGCTAATTAACCCTTTGGTTACTGGCTACAGAATAAGTACTTGAGGGGATTAGCCTCGCGTACACCATGTATATGCATAACATTTAAATCTGCTCTTTCTATCTTATATTAGATACCTAGGGTACTCCCCTATATTAAAAGTGGTGTTCTTTCAGTCTAAGAATCCTTACCATCAATTAGTTTGGATATCTTTTGTAAAACTTCATATATTTGTCTGACCGAACAAAGGTTCTGACTCTATCTGACACAGTTCAAGAATTATAGAACTTTAAATGATGTACAAGTCCAAGACTGTACGAATACGAGTGCACTAAGTGCGAATATCAATAATATCGATGTGGAATAATTATAAAGTAATAAACCACTTAATAGTATGCTTGAAAATAATGTTCAAGCTTAAATGAATAACTTCAATTTAATAATAACCTGCTCAATACAATATGAGGAGGATAGGAAACTTTCACAAAACTCAAAATTGTGTAAGTTAGGAAACTTGCAACACAATAAAAATAGTGTTCGAATACTTGCTCAAGTAAAAGAGTAAGAATTAAGGAACTTGCACAACCAAAGAGTGAAGTTCGGAGACTTGCTCAATATAAATTTGAGTAAGGTTAGGGAACTTGCCTGTTTGCACAGCTACAATTTAATTCTAGCTTTAATTAACTTGCGTTGAAATGACCTAACGTTAACAAGTCGGTCTTTTCAATTAGTATGCGTAAACTAGTATGAGTATATAATTACAAGAATCAAATCATCACATAACATACTACTTAAAACATTACATAGCATATTGGTCATATATTACAAGGTAAAGTAATCATATAATTATGCTTTGAACTTCAGATCAAAATCTTAAACTATTCATTACTTCAGGATGGCACAGCTGCGCCTGGTCTAGGCTTAGGGACGACGCAGCTGCGCTGTCCCCTGGCCAGACCAAGGTTGAGCTTTGCATTCCTGTTTTCAAACCAAACTTTAACACACTTAGACACTTACAGTTCTCATGCATACATGCTAGAGGTCTTTACAAAAGTGTATAACCATTCTTGAGTTTATTTTTACAAGCTTTTAGATTATGACTTTCCATGGAATTAAAGCATAAAAGGGTCATGTAATTATTATACCTTATAACTTGGCCATAGGTTTACCTAGAGAGGTCACACAATCTATTAACACACATGCTCATGGTGTTCATATTGTTTATTCACAACTAGCATGGTTTAATACTTTGAAACATGCTTTAAACTTATGTTTGATTAAATTATATTTATATCCATCATATACGAATCGTGTTTACAGACATAATAAACATAAACATGTCATCTTAACCCTTTGGAATCTAGGTACTCATGTGATGCAACTAGATTTTGAAAACATGTTTAAGGTTGCCTTTGAAATCACTTTATCATGAATGATGCAAGATAGCACATATAAGACAAATTTAAAACTCTTATCATAAATAACTAAATCATGATAACTTCTTTTTAAGATCAGAAACTACACCTTGTAGCATTCATATTCATTAGCTTTATTATACTAAGCTTTCCTTTTAAAATAATTTCTCTAATACAAAGCTAACAAGTTTAATCGTGATAAAGACACTATCTATCATGCTCATTTAGGTTTGGAACCAGTCGTGTGTATAACAAGCTAAGTCCAGAACTTGTAGATCAAGTATTACTTCAAAGTTTGTTTTTAAACTTTAAGTTTTAATTACCAATCTCTCACTAACTCGTGTTGATTACTTCATACTACATAAGCAAGCTTTGTAAAACATGTTATACCTCTTTTCTATATATATATATATATATATATATATATATATATATATATATATAAGTCATAGAATCAAGTTAGTAACAACTTAACACAAATGAAACCGAAACTGTTCGGGGTCCGTATAAATTGCATTTGCACCCTAGTCTAAATAATGCTTGCAATTGCGCCATATACAGAATAGAAGCAAAGAACTTGCTCTGTTTTGTAGAGTATCAACTATCAATGATTCTCCTTGATTTAAATATGTTTAATTCCAACATTTAAGAGTTCATATTTGAAAGCCTACTTCCTAAACACATTATAGCATGATAATTCACATCAATTGACATGGAATTTTAAGAAATTTCAAGCATTTTACAAAACCCAACTTAAGAACACAATTAGAGTTTATACATCCTTAAGCTTGAATTGGACTCCTCACATACTGAGTATGCTTCTACAATTGCTCAGCAACTTAAAACTCTCAAACTCAAAAAATTACAAGCAACAAAAACTTAAACTAAAGCTTCTATTGATGAAGGAAACTTGGATTGGACAATCATATTGCACTGAGGTTGAATTCATGGTGTATGTAACAATCCATAATTTTATTTTAAATTGTAATTCAAAATATTTATTGAGTTATATAAATATTTTAATTGATGTGTTATTATTGAATAAATATTTATTTAAGGTGAGATGATTTGATTATTTATTTGTTGAATAAATAATTTACGAGTTAAGGAAATTGATCATCATGAGATAATATTTTAATATTTAGTTGATTAAATAAAATTATAATTATAAAAAAAATTATAATTTTGTTCAGATTGATCTATGTGGTAAATTTATTTAATAAATTATTATTGGAATTAATTAAATTAAGTGTGAGCATAAACTATATTATAAAGGAGTTATTAAAATAAGTTAAGGGAGGTTAATTCAGTTTTGCCAAACAAGGCCTAATGAATGTTAAGTCTTTGATTTAAATCTATTTTACCAAACAAGGTGTAAGATTTAATGGGTTAATTTTTAGTTAGTTAGCCAAACAAGCCTTATGGCTTTTGAGTTTAAAAAAAAGCTGATGTCAATTAAAATTATATTTATATTTTATAATATATATATATATATATATATATATATATGATTACCTATACGTTATATTGTTAGTACGTAAGGTTAGAGTTAGAAAAAAAGAACTCGGAAGAGGAAAAAAGAGGAGAAGAAGATAGTTACAGAGAAAAATTTAGAGAGAATTGGGAGAAGTCTAGAGAATTTGAGAAAAGAATTGGGAAAAAGAAAGCTTGATAATCAATGGATAACCATCATCTTCTAAAACTAAGGAATACATGAAGTGCAGATAAGCATTAAGCAGTTAAGTCGTAGTTCATAAACTACGAATCAGGCAAGTCTTTCAGTTCCTATTTGTTATGTGAACTTGATGATTAACTGTTTTAAATCATTATTGCAAAGAGCATGATGTGTTATATATATGTTGAAAGTATGAAATGTTACAGTCAAATTATGACTATGTAGATTGATTAAAGCATGTTGATTGAGTAATGACTCAATCTTTATACTTGTTATATGAACTGTAGCATGTATGTTATAGGTTGAGCATGTTATTATGTGCTATGTGATGCAAGAAAACTGTTAGATTTTGTCAATTGTCGAGCTCAAATTTTTGCAAATAACCACTTTTTGCAGTTCAAGATTCAAGGTAAAGTTATGTGTTACTTGAAAGACATGAATCAGATGTGATACTTGAAGATTTATATACTTTGGTTGTGTTATTATTATTTGAACCATGTTTAAGGTTCCGAATAATGTATAAATGTTGAATTATAATATTGTTTTGCGATGTAAACTATTGTAGTATTAAAATGATTCTGAGATATTTAGATGTAATGGTTGAAGCTTTTGGGAACGAGGATAGTTTGTAATAGAAAAGTATAATTATTCCGCAAATTTCAATGGTTGTATATCGTTTAATGATGTAAAATTAGAGGTTGAATGTATTATTAACGACCGAAGTTGAGAATTAAATTGTATGAATTTTGGGGTTGTTACAGTTGGTATCTATAACAATCCAAGATTTATTTGTAATTTAAAATATTTATTAAATTAAATAAATATTTTATTGATGAAGTTGTTGTTTTGTAATCTAAAATATTTCTTAAACTGAATAAGTATTCTATTTATGTGGTTGTTATTAGTAGAGATGTGTGAGTTAAATTTATTAGATAACACTCTAATAAATATTTTATTGATGTGATTGTTGTTATTAAATATTTATGAATTAAATTTATTATATAATATTCTAAATTAAATTAATTTATAATTTAGAGAGTTGTAATATAACATGAGATGTTATCTTTGTTGTTTTAATTCAATAATTTAAATTGGTGTGTTGATTATTAAATAAAATTATATTGAAGTTATAATTTTCCGATAATTTTTAAGTGGAATATTTATTTAATATATGGTAGGTGTAATTAATTTATTTGATTTAATGTTGGTTATGGAAATTCAAATAAGTAATATGTGGTTATAAATTATAAACTAAAGGGTTTATTAAAATAAAATTAAAGGAGTTTTAAATTAATTTAACCCAAACAAGGCTTAAAATATTAAGTCTTTATTTTAAAGACTTTTTGCCAAACAAAGCCTTATGGCTTTTGGATTTTTAATATTTGAATTATAATAATATAAATAAAATAAATTAAAATAATAAATATAATATATTTAAAATCTATACGTTATATGTTATAACTGATTAGGCTTATTATGGCCATATCAGTTTTATTTTATTATTACGCATACATGGTTATCAGTTTTGGGGGTTATACGCATTTTAGTTTTGCTAAGCCTAAGATTACAGAGTGCTTGAGAGAATTAAGAGGAGGTTCTAAGGATTTCAAAGCGTTTTCAATGTTTAACAAAGAGGATTGCAAGCTATGTGGAGGTAATTTTTACATAACCGTAGTAAAAGCTGAGTAAAAGTTGATTGACTGGGGGGACAACAATGATGTTGTTGTTGATCTGCTTTGCTTAAGAAAGTCGATGATATTCAATATCTTTGTTGGATCGATCGTTCGTCTCTGCCAGTCTTGGGAGGTCTTTGTTGATCATCTTCTCAGATGGATCACCATCCCTATACTATTCAGCCCCAAAATTTTTATCCAGGAATTTCCCTTTCACCCCTAAAAAGTTAGGTTTATAAAGAGAGGAGAATTTTGGGGTGAAAGGAAATTCCTGGATAAAAATTTTGGGGCTGAATAGTACAAGGATGGTGATCCATCTGAGAAGATGATCAACAAAGACCTCCACACTTCTAAGCAGGAGATGGACGATCCACCAACAAAGATGGCCCCTACCATCATCGCTTTCTAAAAGTAGAAAGCAGTCAACAATAGCATCATTGCTATCCCCCCAGTCAATCAGCTTTTACTTTAAGTAAAATGCTTTTACTTTTACCTTAGTAAATGTAAATGAAAAATGTTTTTACTTTTACTTTTACTTTAGTAAATTACTTTTACTTTGTACTTTTACTTCAGTAAATGTAATAGTGAATCCTGCGTGATTCAATAGTAATTTACTTTTCAGTTTTCTATTTAAGTAACTCGAAGTGTTTAGAGTTACTTAGGCTTTTCTTTTGTAAGAAAACCTCACCTGAGGTCCTCTCTTTGCCTTCTCTCTAGGATACGAAGAAGAAGCTTGTTGCTTCCTTCTTCTAGTAAGATGAAGAAGAAGTTCTTCATACTTCTCTCTTCCATTTACAGTTTATCTAGGTTATACGTAATCCTTTCCTTAACTATTTATAAATAAAAGAAAGAGATTACTTTACCGATTCACCGGTCATCTTCTTTAAGTTTCTTCTTTCTGTTTAAATTTCATTAAGAAACTTATTCCGCTGTCAAATGGTATCAAAGCCACACGGTTGGTTCTTGGTTCTGTTGGTGGTTCCCGGTCCAAAACAGTTAGCCTAGCTTCTAAATGTTTATTCAAACCTTTGCTTCTTTTGCTCCATCCTTAAATCACCTAGCTTACTGTAAAACACCTGAGATCTCCATAAGTCCCGTTATGCCGTTGTAAGTCTCTAGCTTGGGAGCAGTTTAGGCAAAGGGAATCCTTAGATCTAAAGGTATGTGTTTACATAAGGTAAGAGAGTTTGAGTTAAGCGGAATGCCAAAAGAACAAAATTTTGATTACTCAGTTAAAACGAAGTAGACTGTTTAGATCGAGTTCACTGATAAATCAAGGCCAATCGAGTGATCCTTTGTGTCAGACGCAGTCTGATTTGTTTTTAAACAAAAAATTTTACAAAATATATGAAATTTTGAAGATGTTGACCAATTGTTCGTTGAAAATTTTTTAGTATAGGGATGGTGATCTATCTGAGAAGATGATCAACAGTACCCTCCGGCACCGGGAGGAGACGGACCAATCAGTCAATAAAGATGGCCCCAGTTATCATTAGCTTTCAGCAAAAGTAGAAAGCAGTCAACAACAGCATCATTGCTATCCCCCCAGTCAATCAGCTTTTACTTTAAGTAAAATGCTTTTACTTTTACCTTAGTAAATGTAAATGTAAAACATATATAAGTTTATGGCAAAATTTTATACTCTATGAATTTCATTTGTTTTTTGAATTGTTGTTATATAACCTATTTATGGTGATTGCATGTATTATGATGTTAGAGTATGTAGTTAGGCATGAATTGGTATGCTAATTTCGGTTAAAAGGAAGGAAAAGTAATTACAGTGAATATTTTGCATATGGCTTATGAAAGTACCAATTTTAGTGGTCAATTTGTATGTGAAACTGTAAATTGAGTCTTGTTTATGCTAGTTCGTTAAGAAACGAAGAGAACGTAGTTTGAATGAAGTGATTTGGACAAGAATAGTGATCACAGTGATGATTTCTATAAAGGATGTCAAAAATTGAGTTTTTATATGAAAATATGAAATTTAAGGAATTAAATTAGTTAAAATTGTTGTTAAATTGTTCTAAGTGGTTGAATATGTGAGGAAACATGTTTGTGATAGTTTTATATCAATTGTACATGTTAATTTCAATGTCTTGTGGGTGAAATTCATGTTAGTTGGACTAAAAACGGCAACTATTCATACATTTCGCTTCGTTCATGCGTGAACGGCAAGATCTCGCTATTTGGTGCCAAGGCCAAAATGGTGCAATGCTTACATCGGTAGCAGACTACTTGGTCCTGTGCTCATGTATGGCGCAGCTGCGCCATACCCTGATTTGGGACAGTGGCTTCTGCTACTGCTGCAAACCTAGGATGTCGCTATAACTTAGTTTAATTATGTACTAATGTAACAAGCATGTAATAAGGATGCTAAAACAGAACCATGTCATGTCATTGATAATTTCAAAGTTGTAAAAGGTTTTATAAGTTATGAATGCGATATGTTAGGACTTAGTGTACACATTGAAGGGTAACTAAGTCTTGTGATGTTAACACTTGTGATTCAGAAATGAACACTAAGATATGGAAGGTGATTAATATAAAACCAATTAGTCTTGGGAAGACCTAAACACTTGATTGAACTTTAAGTTCGATTAAGGAGAAATGTGGTATTGATTAATAAGAGTTGAAAATGTGATTTAGATGCTAAAAGTCTTATATACGTGTTAGTGAGTTTTCGGATTTGTGTTATGTGATTTATTAATATGGTTAGACCTTAAACTAAAGTTTATAACTTAACTAAGATGAGAAATGAATCTATAAGGTTAATGTATGTAGCTAATTGATGTGATAATCCTAATGGTATGTGTAGGACATTGGAGTACGTGAGTTGTAATTGTATATCTTACGCAAGAGGCAAGTTCCCTAACCTTTGCTACTTTATTATTCAACAAGGTTATTTTTCACTGTTATGTTATACTTATGCAAATTCTCTATCTCTAATCTCCTGTTTAATGATTTATTGTCATGCAAGTTCTTTAACCCTCATTTATTGTTGAGCAAGTTAGTTAATCTTTGTTTCTTTATTCCAATCGAGATTACCTTGGTTTTTCAAAGTCTTTAATTTTATTGTAAGAAGTGTGTTTATTCAACTACTAATAACTGTTGTTTGATCTTCGTTCTTCAATATAATTATACTATCCTACATTATTGTACCGAACTCTAAGTTGCTTAGCGATTCTTTACCAATTCAACTAATCCTTAGTTGATGAATGTTCTAAACTCTAAATTACTCTTGAAGTCAACCCAAACCAAACTTTCTTTGGTTTGCTTATGTACTCACACAATTTTTTAAAGCATGTTGTCGATGATAACATTTGTTCAATTTAGGAATTGTTAATATACTAGCTCTTATTGTTCAAACTCTTGAATAGTTATTGGTCCCTATTTGATTCAACCAGTACTTGGTTGATGAGCGTTATAAAAATCTAGAATTCCTTGAAGTTAATTCCCAACCAAACTTCCTTTAGTTCGGAACCTGATAATCTAAGCTAAGATGAACAACCCTATATTAGGGGATTATTTTAGAGCTACACAATAGCGTTAAAATATTTGCGCAATACATAGTACAAAGGGCTGATCACCTGGAGTACGGGATGATGGTCCATATATCGTTTAGACTGTAAAAGGTTATAGTAAAAACACCTGTGAACCTAGGACATAGATGATGATTATAGTCTTTTAGATTGTTAAAGGTTAAAGTAGAAATACTTGAAAACCTAGAGTATAGTTCGTGGTCCTGTGACCCTCAGTATATTTGTGACGCCCCCAAAATTAGGTATACATCACCCATCTTGGGTCGCCACTTACATGGTACAAAATTTAAATACAACTTATTAACATAACTGTCGTGTACAATACGACATAAACTGTGAGTTTAAATACAAATATCGTCTACTAGATATTATACAAACTCAAAAAAAGTCCTCATTAAAATTATTATCACACTATTTCACGCGAATAGTGAGGACTACTAATGCTATCTTCAGACCATCACTCGCTTCCCCGACTCGTCCCGCCTATATTCTCATTTTCAAAGAAACGGTGAAAGAAAGGGTGAGCTCAACTAGCCTAGTAAGAAGAAATATTATGACTAAGATAATGCGAATAAATTATCAATAGTCTTCAACAATGTTAAACCGATAAAATACAATAGACAACGGTTTAATCTGCAATGAATAAGCAATCCATTAAAAGAGTCAAGTAGAAAATAAAGTCTACTATCTTTTAGATTTTAAAAGGTTTTTCATCATCGTTTATAAATGAGACTCACTTTAATAAATATTCCACATCATCGAATCACCCGCACTACTACGGCCAAGGATATTCTTTAAGATATCACGACCACAATTATTCATGCACTACGGCCAAGAATATTTTGTGTATTCATTAATGGTCATGATCATGCCAACAATCGGCCCATCAATGCACTACTACCATCGAGGATTTTTATCACATCATTTGTAACATTACGGCCATGATTACACCGAATAGTCTCTCGGTCATAATCATACCAAGTCCATCTATGCACTACATGTGCCACAAATGACTTTCAAAAAAAAATATAAACATGAGGATGATGACAATGATATAAGAATTCAATAAAAAAGTTCAAGAATTAATTTATCCAGAATTATTAACGTCAAATTGTCAACATGATATTGTTTTGTAGAGTAAAATTCAAGAATGATCGTAAGAATATTTCCATGAAAAGATTTGGATGAAACGCAAATACCAAGGATATTCTACTAATTTCATGGAGTATAGTAGTCAAAGTTTTAACCAACTGGGTATAATAAAGAATGGAATAACAAAAGAAATCACCATGCATGCGATAGAGATTGTGACAGGCAAAGTTATTCCAACAGAATAATAATAACGGAACCAGTCGTGAAATTCACAATCAAACGTGATGTTCCAACAGTAATAATAAAGATGGAACTGCATCCGGTGTAAAACACACGATAGGATATTCCAAATGTAATAATAATAAAGATTTTAACCAGTTAGGTGTAAAACACATGCAGACAGGATGTTCCAATGTAATAATAATAAAGAGCGGAAACCAGTCCTGTAAAACACATGCACAGGATGTTCCAACAGTAATAATAGAAGAATGTCACCAAGTATAGGGTAAACCGCGTATACTGAGTTTTTCCAATGTAATAATAATAAATGGAATAACAATAGTTCTCTTCATGAATAAGAAAGAATAACACCCTTACTTTTGGTAGGAGATTGAATATCGCAAAGCAGCAGTAGTAACAAAATACTCTTCTTCTTTCTCTTATTCTCTCTATACTTTCTCTCTCTATAGCTTGAATGAATTCGTGAAAAAAATAATGAAGCCCTAGGCCTCTATTTATAGAAGATTTCTAGCTTAGCACCGCCGTGTGTGAAAAGCAAGTGGCTTGACGACTAATGATGTGAAAAGAAAAGTGGTTTGACGCCTGTAATGTGAAACGACAAGTGGTTCGACGCCTGTAATGTGAAACGACAAGTGGTTCGACGTCTGGTAAAGGTAATTACTATTAACGAAGGTAAATACTATTGACGAAGGTAAATACTATTCACAAGGGTAACTACTATTGACGAAGGTAATTACTATTGACGAAGGTAAATACTATTCACAAGGGTAATTACTATTGACGAAGGTAATTACTATTGACGAAGGTAAATACTATTCACAAGGGTAATTACTATTGACGAAGGTAATTACCATTGACGAAGGTAAATACTATTGACGAAGAGACTCTTAGATGATGACATATGAGCCTCCCATAAAATAATCAAACTTACCACAAATCATTTTATTTTTCATCAACACATATTTAATCTTTCAACAATTATTAATCATTTATAACTTGTCATCTCAATTATTGATTTAATACTATAACATATTATACAGATGATACTGTGACAATAATTGAATCAATAATATAATAGATATGATGCAAAGCAATTATTTGTGAGTAATAATCGAAAGCATAAATGAGTGACTTCTCACGTAAGCATCAATAATCAATACTAAAGTGTGCTACTACGCAACCAATGCCAGACATCGATTGTACTTTACCACCGGGTAGTTCAACGTTTTAACGGAAACACCTCCGCCGTTATTTTTATAAAATATTTTTGTCATTTTCTCAATCCGACAATAATTTCATTGTGGGGTCCACCAATGATTGAGTAGTTATGCATTTAATATTCCTAACAAAAAGAATATTCCCCACCAAACTAATATTTTATAACAACTTGCATACTTTGCAAAATTTATAAATATTACCCACAACTATAACATTATATCAAATTTATTCCATAATATTCAAAATAATATTTATAGAAAAATTCATCTTTATTTATAAAAGTCGGGTCTTACAACCTCCCATTCTTATGAAATTTCGTCCTCGAAATTAGGGTACGATACTGGTATGTCAAGAGGTAAGGATACCTTGATTTCATTTCGATTCTAACTCCCAAGTCATTTCCTCAACATCGTGGTTCCTCCACAAAACTTTGACTTGAGGTATAACCTCGAGCGTAGAATATGTTCCTTCTTATCCAAAATTTGAACAGAACCTCTTCATACGTCAAATCTTTCGCTATTTCGTCCGGTTCTAACTCAATAATATGGTTCGGGTCTTTCACATATTTACGTAACATAGATATGTGAAAACGCGTTATGAACACGGTAGACATATTTCAAGCAGGCAAAAGCGAGTCTATAGGCCACAGTTCCTACTCGATCGAGGATTAAAATGGACCGATGAATCGAGGATTAAGTTTTCCTCTCTTTCCAAATCTTGTAACTCCTTTCCATGGAGCAACTCTAACAACACATGATCTCCTATATCGAATTTCACGCCCTTTCGATGAAGATCAAAGATAACTCTTTTTGTCGATTTTGTGAGGTTTTTATACGTTGTCGGATCGTTTCAATCTTTTCCGTAGTCATACGCATCAACTCCGGTCCCAACAACGTTGCTTCACCCACCTCATCCCAAAGATACCGGAGAACGACACTTCCTTCCATACAATGCTTGAATGGAGCCATGCCAATACTTGCTTGATAACTGTTGTTGTAGGAAAACTCCACCAATGGTAAGAACTTATCCCAACTCCCTTGAAATCAAGGACACAGAGTCTTAATAGATCTTCAAGAGTTTGAATAGTCCTCTCCATCGTCCGTCCGTCCCGAGGATGATATGTCGAGCTAAATCGTAAGTCTGTGCCTCATAGCTTTTTGCAAACTAACCCAAAATCGTGAAGTGAATCTTGGGTCTCGATCGAAACTATGGATACTTAAGGCATATGCGATCTTACAATCTCGTTTATGTACATACTGAGCAAGACGTTCAAGTGTATAAGTTTCTCGATCGGTAAGAAATGAGCAGATTTGGTCAATCTATCAACAATGACCCAAATAGCATCAATGCCTTGAGAAACCTTAGGAAGACCCAGAATGAAATCCATGGTAATGTGCTCCCACTTCCATTCGGAATTTCAAGTGGTTGCAATGGACCTTTTGGTACTTGATGCTCCGCTTTAACTCGTTGACAAGTTATACACCTTGAGATAAAAAAGCGCTATCTCTCTCTTCATATTGCTCCACCAAAATGTATGATTTAATATCATGATACATTTTGGTACTCCTGTGATGGATTGCAAATGGTGTGTCAGCGCGCTCCATCATGATATTATACTTTAAATCGTGGTCGTTAGGAACACAAAGTCCGGAGTTGACTTGAAGTATTCCTTCTTCATCGATTCTTTCTTCCCAAGATAGCACCTTCTTGCACTTTCTTCCTCATACGATCACGGCCTCCTGTGTCCGTAGCTTGAGAAGCTTTAACTTTATCGATTAAAGTCGGTTCTACTCAGATACTCGCTATCATCACACGCGCCCCTCGAGTCTTTAACTCTATCTCCACCCTTTGCAAGTCACACAAAATGGGCCTTTGCGTTGACAATATCGCACTCAGATTTGCATATGATTTTCTACTCAATGCTTCGCCTACCACGCTCGCTTTTCCAGGATGGTATTCGATGGTATGATAATAATCTTTCAACAGTTCAAGCCAACGTCGTTGTCGCATGTTGAGTTCCTTTTGAGTGAAGAAATATTTGAGGCTTTTATGATCCGTAAAGATCTCCACTTTCTCCCCATACAAGTAATGCCTCCAAATTTTAAGCAGAAGACAACAAATGCCAACTCTAGATCATGAGTAGGATAATTCCTCTTATATTCTTTGAGTTGTCGCGAGGCATAGGCTATAACTTTTCCATGTTGCATAAGAACACATCCCAACCCTTTGCCTCAAGCATCATCAGAGATGACAATCCCTCCGAGCCGATGGTATTGTCGTAGCGGTGTTGAAATAAGTCTCCTCGAGTTCTTGAAAACACTTCTCACATTCTTCGCTCCAACCGAACTTTGTATCTTTCCGAGTCACCGAGTCAATGGAGTAGCGATTCGAGAAAATCCTTCCACGAATCTCCGATAATAACCAAATTTAAACCGAGAAAGCTACGATTTCTGGCCATCGATTTAGGTTGTTCCCAACTTTGAATAGCTTCAATCTTTCTTTTGGTCAACAGATATTCCATGACTTGATACCACGTGCCCAAGGAATGCTACTTCTTCAAGCCGTAACTCGCATTTCTTCAACTTGGCATAAAGCTTTTATTCACAAAGCTTTTGGAGTGTCACCTCAAGTGTTGCTTTCATGATCTTCACGGCTTTTGGAATAAATAAGGATGTCATCAATAAAGACAACCACAAAGTGATCTAAATATTCCTTGAATACTCGGCTCATCATATCCATGAAGGCAAAGAGGAGCATTAGTCAATCCAAAGGACATGACTAGGAATTCATAATGCCCGCATCGAGTTCTCAAAGCCATCTTTGGAATGTCACGGTTCTAATCTTCAATTGGTGATATCCTAACGAAGATCAATCTTTGAAAAGAATTTGGCTCCTTAACGTGGTCAAACATGTCATCAATACGTGGCAATGGATACCTATTTTGATGGTGACATGATTCAACTCCCGATAATCAATACAAAGTCGCGATACTCCCATCTTTCTTCTTCACGAATAGTAACAGAGCACCCCAAGGAGAAGTACTAGGACTAATAAAGCCAATGTCTAACAATTCTCGCAGTTGGGTCTTTAACTCCTCAAGTTCAATAGAGCCATTCGATATGGGGCTTTGGAAATAGGTTTTGTACCGGGTTCAAGGTCGATACAAAATTCAATTTCACGCCCGGGGTAGGCCAGAAGTTCTTTGGGAATACGTCAGAAATTTATTAACAATAGGAATATCGCTTAAAACCGATTTATTTTTATTTAAATCGTGACATGAGCTAAGAAAGCTTGACATCCGCTTTTCAATAAACAAATAGCTTTATGGCTTGAGATGACCGTGATTGATTTTAATGGTTTGGTCGTTTGAATCAAGATAATATGTTGATTAGGAATATGAAAGCTAACAACCTTATTTAAAACAATCAATTTTTGCATGATAAGTAGTTAACCAATCAATCCCTAGAATCACGCCAAATGCAAGTATTTTTAATGAAATAAGATCGACAGTAATGTGAGGGTACCGATTTGAACCAAACAAGACTTATAAACAAGTGGATGTAATGAAGGTTTCTCCCAACGGAGTTTCCACAGAAAAGTCAAAGTCTAATTTCTCCAGGAGTTAAATTTAATCGATGAGCGCAAGTAGGAGAAATAAAAGAATGGGTAGAACCCCGGTATCAAATAAAGTATAGACTTCATTAGAGTTTATGATAAGCTTACCCGTGATGACCTCATTCGGATTCCTTGCTCTTTTGGGAGGTCACAACAAACGCCTCCTTGCACTACCGGGGCTTTTGAATTTTTCGGGACGGCCTTTGGTGCCTCCATCCTAACTGAAATTTGTCTTGAGAAACGACAAAATCGAGCTAAGTGACCTTCTCTTCCACAATTATAACATGCTTTGACGGCATGACGCAGCTTTGATCGATGTGTCCCTCTCCTCCGCATTTGAAGCATATGATAGGTGCTCTTTCTCCTTCCTTAACAACGGGTACCGGTGTCGACGCCTTTCCACCATTGTTGAATCTCCGCTTTCTTGAAATGTCCATTTTATTGTTTTGGCCCCGATTACCACCTAAGTGGTTACCATATCTCCGCCCGTTGATTCCTCCTCCGCTTGTTGTCACCGCTCGATGACTACTCACCGGTATTATAATTTTTGATTACCGCTCTCTTTTAGTTGTGTTGACTCATTATCGCGCTCCACTAATCGAGCCCTATTTACAACATCTCGAATACAAACACGCTTTATGAGAAATAAGATGTTGACGATCTCCGACTTTAAACCTCTTAAAAACATTCGCGCCATTTCTCTCTTCATTATCCACCAAGTGGGACGTTAAAACCGTGATAACTCCGCAAATTTTACCTCGTATCGCGACACGGTCATATTGTTTTGTTCCAACTTGATAAATTCCACCTCCTTCATGTGGCTTAATACTTTCAGAAAGTATTTGTCGTTGAATGACTCCCGGAACTTCTCCCAAGATATATTCAAGACAAAGAAAGTTGAGTACGTTTTACCGATTCCCACCAAGAATCCGCCTCCTCAAGCAACATAAAGGCGTAAAGGGAACCTTTGCTCCTGAGCATCCCAAGACATCAAATATCTTGGTAATCTGCTTTATCCATGCTTCCGCCAAGTGGTTTTGGCTCTCCTTAAACTCCGGTGGTCCCAGCTCCTTGAATTGTTTAGCGGTGAGAGTTTTCTATGTTTCCACCCACGTTTTGGACAGAGTCGCTCTCTCATTGCCGTCAGATAAATGCATAAAGCCTCCGAACATTTGATCATTCATCATTTGGTCGTTGTTGTTGTTTGCATGAGGGATTATCGCCTCGATGCACATTATCCCGATTATTGATATGTGGTGAATCAACGATCGCTCTGGCTCCATTGCTATTCTCAACATTCTCGATGTCATTCTCAGACATCGCCACAAAACAAAAGGTTAATTGACATGTAACAAATTATCCCTATCTTCGACCAACCAATAAAATAGCACATAAACTTAGGTAGGTCATACTAGCGAAGGTATTCCCTGCTCTCCCTCCTAGTACTATTCTCACATCTTAGCTGTGGATCATATCCCTAAGCTCGATACCAACCGTGACGCCCCCAAAATTAGGTATACATCACCCATCTTGGGTCGCCACTTACATGGTATGTAATTTAAATACAACTTATTAAGCATAACTGCGTAGGTACAATACGACATAAATCGTGAGTTTAAATACAAATATCGTCTACTAGATATTATACAAACTCAAAAAAGTCCTCATTACAATTATTATCACACTATTTCACGTAATAGTGAGGACTACTAATGCTATCTTCAGACCATCACTGCTTCCCGACTCGTCCCCGCCTATATTCTCATTTCAAGAGAATAAAAGGTGAAAAGAAAGGGTGAGCTCAACTAGCCCAAGAAGAAATATTATGACTAAGATAATGCGTAATAAATTATCAATAGTCTTCAACAATGTTAAACCGATAAAATACAATAGACAACCGGTTTAATCTGCAATGAATAAGCAATCCATTAAAAGAGTCAAGTAGAAAATAAAGTCTACTATCTTTTAGGTTTTAAAAGATTTTTCATCACTGTTTATAGTTGAGACACGGCTTTAATAAATATTCCACATCATCGAATCACCCCTGCACTACGGCCAAGGATATTCTTTTTAGTATCACGACCACAATTATTCATGCACCACGGGCCAAGAATATTTGTGTATTCATTAATGGTCATGATCATGCCAACAATCGCCCATCAATGCACTACTACCATCGAGGATTTTTATCACATCATTTGTAACATTACGGCCATGATTACACCGAATAGTCTCTCGTCATAATCATACCAAGTCCATCTATGCACTACAGGCCACAAATGACTTTCAAAAAAATATAAACATGAGGATGATGACAATGATATAAGAATTCAATAAAACAAGTTCAAGAATTAATTTATCCAGAATTATTAACGCCCAAATTGTCAACATGATATCTTTTTGTAGAGTAAAATTCAAGAATGATCAAGAATATTTCCATGAAAAGATATCGATGAAACGCAAATACCAAGGATATTCTACTAATTTCATGGAGTATAGAAGTCAAAGTTTTAACCAACTGGGTATAATAAAGAATGGAATAACAAAAGAAATCACCATGCATGCGGTATCGCAGACAGACAAAGTTATTCCAATGTAATAATAATAACGGAACTGTGTCGTCGTGAAATTCACATCGCATGTGATGTTCCAATGTAATAATAAAGATGGAACCTGCATCCTGTAAAAAACACACGATAGGATATTCCAATGTAATGATAAAGACGGAACCAGTCCCGTGTAAAACTCACGCATGTGATGATCCAAAGTAATAATAATAAAAAGCGGAACTGTGTGGGTGTAAAACACATGCATGTGATGTTCCAATGTAATAATAATAAAGACGGAACCAGTCCTGTAAAACACACGTATAGGATGTTACAATGTAATAATAGAAGAATGTCACCAAGTATAGGTAAATCACAGATACAAAGTTATTCCAATGTAATAATAATAAATGGAATAACAACAGCTTCTTCTTCATGAATAAGAAAGAATAACACCCTTACTTTTGGTAGGAGATTGAATATCGCAGCAAAGCAGTAAGAATAAAATACTCTTCTTCTTCTTTCTCTTATTCTCTCTATACTTTCTCTCTCTATAGCTTGAATGAATTCGTGAAAAATAATGAAGCCCCTCAGCCTCTATTTATAGAAGATTTCTAGCTTAAGACCGCCGTGTGAAAAGGCAAGTGGCTCGACGACTAATGATGTGAAAAGAAAAGTGGTTCGACGCTCGTGAATGTGAAACGACAAGTGGTTCGACGCTCGTAATGTGAAACGACAAGTGGTTCGACGTCCGGTAAAGGTAATTACTATTAACGAAGATAAATACTATCGACGAAGGTAAATACTATTCACAAGGGTAACTACTATCGACGAAGGTAATTACTATCGACGAAGGTAAATACTATTCACAAGGGTAATTACTATCGACGAAGGTAATTACTATCGACGAAGGTAAATACTATTCACAAGGGTAATTACTATCGACGAAGGTAATTACTTATTGACGAAGGTAAATACTATCGATTTAAGAGACTCTTAGATTATGACATATGAGCCCCCATAAAATAATCAAACTTACCACAAATCATTTTATTTTTCATCAACACATATTTAATCTTTCAACAATTATTAATCATTTATAACTTGTCGCCTCAATTATTGATTTAATACTATAACATATTATACGATGATATCGTGACAATAATTGAATCAATAATATAATAGATATGATGCAAAGAATTATCGTAGTAATAATTGAGCATAGCCGAAAGTGACTTCTCACGAAGCATCAATAATCAATACCGCAGTGCTACTATGCAACCACGCCAGACATCATTTCTTTACCACCGGTAGTTCAACAGCTTTTTAAATTGCAGTAACACCTCCGCCGTTATTTTTATAAAATATTTTTGTCGTTTTCTCAATCCGACAATAATTACATTGTGGAGTCCACCAATGATTGAGCCATTGTATTTAATATTCCCTAACAAAAAGAATATTCCCCACCAAAACTAATATTTTATAACAACTTGCATACTTTGCAAAATTTATAAATATTACCCACAACTATAACATTATATCAAATTTATTCCATAATATTCAAAAATAATATTTATAGAAAAATTCATCTTTATTTATAAAAGCTGGGGTCTTACAATATTCTTTGATGTTGTTATCTATTATTAACTTAAACGTTCATTATTCCTTTAAACTCATAGCTGTTGAATTAAAGCTTATTGTTCCGGTAAGAATACTTTACTATTGAAAGCCCAGTTAATTGTCATTCATAAAACGTTATTGTATATTATCCTTCTTGTGGGCAATTGTTTGCTCACTCTTGCACAAAACAATGGAAATGATGTTAAGAAGTTTGAAGAGCTTTCTACAAGCAAGGGCAAGGACAAAGTGCTTGATTAGATGACAACGTTTAATTTATCTTTTATTATGAAGCTTATGTAATAAATTTATTTATGATCATGTTTTAATTTTCCGCTGATGATTGTAATAAAGGTTAGATGACCTGGGATTTATTTTAGATTATGTAACCCTTTAATGGGAGATTGATTATTTAAGCTTTTGAGTTTAATTATATCATTTGTTTATGGGTAATTAGTTACGATTTATTTGGATAGTGAACACCAAATCTATGGGATTGAAGTGCTTGGATTTGGGGGTGTCACAAGTTGGTATCTGAGCTTTAGGTTATGGACCTTAGGTGGGGAAACCTTAGGCTATAACCATCTAGGAGATCAAAAATATAGAGGTGATAAACTCTTATCGAGTTCTAAGGAATGAATTAAGGAAATTCATTGAAGATAAAATGATAAAATACTTTATGTGTTAATGAATTATGTGCTCGCAAGTGCTTAGGAGTAGCAAGTATTATACACATTAAGTTGTGGGTTGTTAAAACTTTGTTGTCGGAATGACTGATAAAGGAAGATAGGGATTAGGATCCCTAAGAAGTTCATACAGTCTAAGTATGGTTTGTATTGGGAAAGCCATACCCGTTGTTTTCTAATGTAACGCGTGAAAGTATTATGCATACAAGCCAATCATGTATGATGATAAAGCATATACTGTGTAATCAATCTTATTTATTTATTAATAAATGAATTATTTATTAAAGGCATTTATTATCTACATGGTGCTGTTTTAATAATATGTGATAAACCCATAGTTTATTAATCTGGCAGATGGACGTGAAAACGGCCTTCCTCAATGGGAAACTTGAGGAGGATGTGTATATAACACAACCAGAGGGATTTGTTTCAAAGGTTGGAACAAATCAAGTCTGTAAGCTACAACGATCCATTTATGGATTAAAGCAAGCTTCTAATAGGTGGAACATCCGTTTTGATGAGACAATCAAAAAGTTTGATTTTATCAAAAATGAGGATGAACCATGTGTGTACAAGAAGGTTAGTGGGAGCGCTGTTTCATTCCTTGTATTATATGTTTATGATATATTACTGATAGGGAATGATATTCCTATGCTGCAATCAATTAAAATCTGGTTATCTAAACACTTCTCCATGAAGGACTTGGGAGAAGCATCCTATATTTTGGGGATAAAAATCTATAGAGATAGATCTAAAAGGATGCTTGGCTTGTCACAAGGAACGTACATTGACTCGATGCTAAAAAGGTTTAGCATGGAAGATTCCAAAAGAGGCCTCATGTCGATGAGCCATGGAATACATCTCTCCAAGAAACAAGCCCCAAAGACACCTGAGGAGAGAAACCGTACGAGTAAGATTCCTTATGCTTCAGCAATAGGATCTATCATGTACGGTATGATATGTACTAGACTAGATGTCGCTCATGCACTTAGTGTAACAAGCAGATATCAGTCGAATCCAGGAGAAGAACACTGGAAGGCAGTGAAAAATATCCTAAAGTACTTAAGAAGAACTAAGGATGTATTTCTTATCTACGGTGGGTCTGAATTAAAACTAGAGGGCTTCACAGACTCAAGTTTTCAAACAGACCAAGATGATGAAGAACCGTTTCCGGGTATGTATTTACCTTAAACGGTGGCGCAGTGAGTTGGAAAAGTTCTAAGCAGCAAACAGTTGTTGATTCAGTGACAGAGGCAGAGTACATAGCTACAAGTGAAGCTGCAAAGGAAGCTATTTGGATAAAGAAGTTCATTACCAAACTTGGTGTGGTTCCTAGCATTAAAGGACCAGTGCCTTTATTTTGTGACAACACTGGAGCTGTTGCGCAAGCTAAGGAACCCAGGTCTCATCAGAAATCCAAACACGTGTTGCGGCGATTTCATTTGATCAGATAGATCATTGAAAGAGGAGACGTCACCCTGGAGCGTGTGGACTCTCAAGACAATATTGCAGATCCATTTACTAAAGCGTTAACACAACAAAGCAGGTTTGATCGTCACTTAGAGAAGATGGGTATGAGATACCACTACGATTGGCTTTAGTGCAAGTGGGAGATTGAAAGTATTATGCATACAAGCCAATCATGTATGATGATAAAGCATATATCTTGTGTAATCAATCTTATTTATTTATTAATAAAAGAATTATTTATTAAAGGCATTTATTATCTACATGGTGCTGTTTTAATAATATGTGATAAACCCATAGTTTTAAGCAACGCTTTTAGAATAATGATGATGATCATTCTAATGAGATCTAAATTCTTAGAAAGCTTAAAACTAAAATAGTTCCCAATCATTGGTTTACTAAATTGGGGATTAGTGAATCCGGATAGATTGGTACATACGTTGCTTGCTCATTGGATGAGGATGATTGATCTCATGATCATTTGTGTGGAGACACTAAAGCAAGTATGTAGGTGCTTATTAGAGAATAAGTTCACTGAACGTGACTCGCTAAGGAATACCTAATGGAGTTTTACTTACCTGTCAATAGGTATTCATGTAGTGATAGTAGTACAAATGATCCTTAGACTTGAGATCATCATAGTATCTTATATATAATGAATTACACTTTGACTTATTCCTTAAAACTCTTAGAGTATATCAAAGGGTATGCTTGGGTGTAATAAGTTATATATGAAGATAATGAATGATCAATAAAGAATCTACCACTTCTAGTAAAAGGAGAAATGTCATATGTGATTCGATAAATGACAACCTGTGAATCTTGGCTTAAGGTGGAATGAAATTAGAAAGTAGTTTCTAATTTGTATTCATTAGGAGTTGTGCATTTAGGAATCGAAATACATACAATTAAATAAAATAAGACTTGACAGTAATTTCATGTCTTATATTTAATTGGGACATTGTATGGTGGAAGGATTGAATTGTATGGTAACTATTTACTCAAAGGTTCTTTTATGATTAATGTTAAAATCTATATTATCTGGAAAGTCGTTGATCGCTAGGGAGGCTTATCCCTATTGTAGAATAAATATTATTTATTTAAATAAATTATTTGATTAATTTATTTATTTAAATGAGATTAGAATTGTTCTAATTGATTTATTCACAACCGGTTTAATATGGAGAACCTAAAGGGTCACACCATAAAAGGAAGAATAATTATTTAAGAAGTTAATGGCATAATTGTAATAATATGTTAAGTATATTTAATTTAATCTATGGTGATAGAATAAATGAAATAGCTTAATATTTATTATTTAATATTTTAGAAATATTAAATATAAATTAATAAGAGGAGTCTTATTAATATTATTACAATTATTATTATTTTAATTTCTAAAAGGTTTAGGAATTAATTTAATATAAGTACTCTCATTTATTCCTAATTGGATTAGGAAGGAAATTTAGTTAAAGGAGTTTAATTAATTACCCTAATAGGATTAGGGAGCCCATTTAATTAAAAGAGTTTAATTAAATAAATAATACCTTATTTTAATTAAAATAGGGTTACATGATATCTTTATAAGAGGAGTATTATATCAGATATCTGATATACGTAATTCCTAGAGTTGGAGAGTACGCCTTTTTTTTTTTCTATTTAGATAGGAAAAACTAGGGTTTGAGCCAATACACCTTCTTCTTGAAAAATTCTTCTTCCTTGGTGGATCACCTCTAGAGGTCATACATTTGGGTGGCTTACATTGATCAAAGGAAGGAATCTACCCGGAGATTCAAGGAGATCGCGGAGAAGTAGGAGGTGAACTCGTACCTGAGGAAGCTCGTTTCTACAAGGGTATGATTTCATAATTTCTTATTCTTCGTTTAATTAATAATATGCATAAAGGATGATCCGGGTAATTGGTTTGTGAAAAATTTTAAAATCTGATTTTATTTCGCTTCCGCTATATTTTTGCAATTTGATTGCTACTTTAATTTTCACAAAACCCAACAGTGGTATCATGAGCCAAACTTTATGCGAATTATTAATTATTTTGATTTCATATATGTATGGGTATGTTTTTTGAATAATTTATTGGGCATAATTTGTTGTATAAAATTATTATTTTATAAAAAAAAAAAATATTTTCCGAAAAAAAAAGTTTTCGGAATCATTTTTTTTTACGCAAATCGTGCAACTTTTTTGGAACTGTGTGGCGCTAATTTATAACCTTTTGCTATTTTGGTAGGGACGCTTAATAATATATATATATATATATATATATATATATATATATATTATTATATTTTTATTATTAAATCGGTGATATACGCTAATTTTTTTTGTAAAACACGTTAGCATGAGTCCTCTTACACGTTAGCATTTAGAGTCATGTTTTTTTTTTCTCAAAAGATGAGTCTCATTACAATAAAGGTTTGGCATTATATATATATATATATATATATATATATATATATATATATATATATATATATATATATATATATATATATATATAACAACCACGCCCACGCTTGAAAAAAAAACACAACAACCGCACCTATTTATACAAGGATATATGTGTTATGTCCAGGATAGCAATTCATGGTCCTGTCGTTTTTATAAGGAGTAGGACTTTTATTATATATATATATATATATATATATATATATATATATATATATATATATATATATATATATTAATCTTAATAATTTTATAATTAAAATAAAAGAGTATATTTTAATCTTGAAATTGGATTTCATGCAACATAAAATTGCCCATTAAATGATACTCATATATATATATATGGAATGATTTAATTTATTGATACATATGATGATATGTATGATAATAAATGGGATTGATTATGGACAATTGACCAATATGATTGGATTTATTTTAGTTGGATGTTTGAATGAATGGGTTTTATTAAATGGGGTCTCTGCGTGCCTCGCCTTTTTCGGTTTTCTTCTTGATGTAAATTCTATCTCTCTCCTATGTACTTCCCTCGATCGGCACGATCAAGGTTTCTATTTAAATTAAATAGTTTAATGTAATAGGATTAGTTAGAATTTTTTGAAGAACAGGAGATCAAGGAGCGCTTGAAGACCCGTTTGTAATGGAGCCCGGGTTTAAATGTAATAGTTATATTTAAATGTTTATTCTTTGCACCCTAGGGTTTGACCTTTTGGTTCACTTGGTGGCTCTAGTGAACCAAACTAGAATAAAAGTCCATAATCAATCCGGGTAGAATATAGTATTCTATATGTGCATGTTAGTATTATATATATTATATATTATGCAAACATGCTTCGCATGTTTAATAATATGACGCGTATTTTATATATATATTTGCATGTGCGCTAAACAAGATGAGACAAATAATAACAAATCCCTCAAAGTTTTTATATATTAAGTCTTAAGCGTTCAAAGATATTTAGAATATCGAACGTCGCCTTCTAGCATGATAAAATTAATAGAGTATTAAATATTTAATATGAGTTTGTTGTGTCACCACAAGGCAAGTATTAAGTATTTAAGATGTTAATTTATCACATTTGATGCTTATAAAAAAAATTGAACAATATTGTTTTGTTGTGTCACCACAAAGGCTTATATATTTTTTTTTTGAATATATGGAAGTGTTAGGTTGGACTTAACTTAGATAATTTTGATTCGGATGTGACACCACTTGATCAAAATAATCTAAGAGGCAAAACATAATGAGTTACATGTTGATGTAATTGACAAGGAGTTGTCTACCTATTTATTTATATATAGTTTGTTGTGTCACCACAAGGCTATATATATTTGAAATGGGATCCTTATTCTCACTAGCAAAAACTTTAATTAGATTTTGCCGAACTATATAAATGAGGGTAATATAGTTTGAAGAAAATAGTGGGAGATACCAATATAAAATAAGACCTAATTTATTTTGGTAATTAATTAAATGAATGTTTGCTAAAATATTGTCTTTTACATGCAGAATTTTGAAAATGTCACATTCACTAATTTCACTGCGTAGCATACTTGATGCTAACAAACTGATCGGACCGAACTACACGGACTGGTTAAGGAATCTGAGAATTGTTCTCACTGCTGAAAAGATTTCTTATGTCCTAAATTACCTGCATACTGCAAAAAGTTGAGAGGCGACCTCCGAGGAAGAGATTGCTACTTTTAAGCAAGTGGCAAGATGATGCATCTCGTGGCTCAATGCATCATGCTCGCATCCATGAGTAACGAGCGAAGCGTCAACATGATGAAAACATGGATGCTCTACTATCTTTCTTGCACCTTGGAGAGTTGTATGGTGAGCAAAGTAGGACCTGCTAGATATGAAATATCTAAGGAGCTCTTCCGATCTCGGATGACCGAGGGCACTACCGTTGAGACTCATGTCCTAAAGATGATCAACTGATTGAACGTCTTGGGATGACTTGGGTTCAATCATGGATGGGGAGTTGAGTCAAGATTTAGTCTTGCAAATCACTCCTGACACCTTCTCACAATTTGTTGTGAATTTTCACATGAATAAGTTGGATGTCACCGCTCAATTACTTAACATGTTGAAAATCGGCTGAAGGTCACTTCCCATCCAAGAAGAACCATGTCTTCTTTGGTGGATGATTCTTCCAAGAAAAGGAAGAGGCCCAAGGTATCTTCTGAAAAGAAGAAATCCAAGAAGGCTAAGGGAAAGGCGAAAGTGAAGGATCAAAAGAAACCTGATCCAGCTAGCAAAGGAATTTGCTTCCATTGCAATAAGTTGGGTCATGGAAGAGAACTGCAAGGATTATCTCGCAGAACAAAAAAGAAGAAGCTTGGAGAAGCTTCGAATCCTAATCAAGGTTTGTTTATGATTGAAATTAATTTTTATGAAAGTCAATCTTCTACTTGGGTATTGGATACCGGATGTGGTTCTCACATATGTAATAATATGAGGGTGGACCGGTCGAAGTAGAAAGTCGAAAGAAGGATGAGGTCGCCCTACGAGTGAGAAATGGAGCAAAGGTTCTTTGCATTAGTTGTAGGGACTTATTGTTTAGCACCGCCTACGGCAAGTTCATTAATTTAAATAATTGTTATTTTGTTCCAAATATCATTAGAAACATTATTTCTATCTCTCAGTATTGGATATGGATGGTTTTAATATTATAATAAAGAACAACAGTTGTTCTATTTATAATGATAATGTTTTATATGGTGTTGGTGATTTATGAAATGGACTTTATATACTTGACTTGCATGAAAATATATTTCAAATTGAACAAACTAAGAAAAGGAAAAGAGATGATGTTAATTATACCTTCATGTGGCAATCGTAGACTCTGGTCATATTAATGAAACAAGATTATCCAAGTTGCATAAAGATGGGCTCTAGAGCTATTTGATTATGAATCATATCCTACTGTGAATCTTGTCTCATGGGTAAAATGACTAAATCTCCTTTTAGTGGAAAAGGAGAAAGAGTTTCTGAGTTGTTAGCGTTGGTACACACACGTGATGTATGTGGACCTATGACAACGATCGCACGAGAAGGGTATTCTTATTTTATTACATTCACTGACGACCACTCAAGATTTGGATATGTGTATTTAATGAAATACAAATCTGAATCATTTGAAAAGTTCAAAGAGTTCAGAAGTGAAGTTGAGAAGCAAAACCTGGTAAGAGTATTAAGATTCTTCGATCCGATCGAGGAGGAGAATACTTAAGTGGTGAGTTTATCAATTGTCTTAAAGAAAATGGTATAATCTCACAATGGACTCCACCAGGACGCCATACGGATGAATGGTGTATCTCGAAAGGAGAAATGAACATTGTTGGACATGGTTCGATCTATGATGAGCTTTACCGACCTTCCGGTTTCTTACGGGATATGCCCTAGAATCATTGCATACGTATTTTCAATAAGGTACCTACAAAATCCGTCCCCAAGACCCCATATGAGTTATGGATAGGAGGAAACCAAATCTTAAGCATGTTAAGACTTGGGGTTGTCCAGCTTATGTCAAAAAGTTTGAAAACGATAAGGCTGCAGACTAGATCTGACAAATGTGGATTTGTGGGATACCCTAAAGAAACATCGGGTATTATTTCTATCATCCAACTGATCAAAAGGTGTTTGTTGCGAAACATGTTGCCTTCTTGGAAAAGGAGTTTATCCTTGAAGGGTCGATTGGGAGTAAGATATATCTTGAAGAGGTTCAAGAACCACAAAATACTACGAGATCAAAGTGAGGTACCTAATCAAGTAGAGATTCTTCGTACCACACACCCTATTCAGAATCTGGAAGAGTACCAAAGATACCAGAGAGGTATGGACTTGTCATAGAAGATGACAATGAGGTACGATCATAGATGATAATGATCCATTGAATTACTGAGCAGTGCTAAGTATAGTAAAGACTCAGAGAAGTGGCAAGAAGCCATGAAATCAAGATGGACTCCATGTATGAGAACCAAGTATGGACTTTGGTCTCACCACCTGAAGGCATTAAGCCTATTGGGTGTAAATGGGTCTTTAAAAGAAAGACCTGGAGCAGAGCGGTAAGGTGGAGACCTATAAGGCTCGACTGGTTGTAAAAGGTTTCAAACAAAGACAAGGAGTTGACTATGATGAAACTTTCTCACCAAGAGCAATGCTCAAGTCCATTCGGATTTTGCTTGCGATTGCGACTTACCATGACTACGTAAATCTGGCGAGATGGACATGAAAACGGCCTTCCTCAATGGGAAACTTGAGGAGGATGTGTATATGACACAACCAGAGGGATTTGTTTCAAAGGTTGGAACAAATCAAGTCTGTAAGCTTCTACAACGATCCATTTATGGATTAAAGCAAGCTTCTCGTAGGTGGAACATCCGTTTTGATGAGACAATCAAAAGTTTGATTTTATCAAAATGAGGATGAACCATGTGTGTACAAGAAGGTTAGTGGGAGAATACTGTTTCATTCCTTGTATTATATGTTGATGATATATTACCGATAGGGAATGATATTCCTATGCTGCAATCAATTAAAATCTGGTTATCTAAACACTTCTCCATGAAGGACTTGGGAGAAGCTTCCTATATTTTGGGGATAAAAATCTATAGAGATAGATCTAAAAGGATGCTTGTCTTGTCCCAAGGAACGTACATTGACTCGATGCTAAAAATGTTTAGCATGGAAGATTCCAAAAGAGGCCTCATGCCGATGAGCCATGGAATACATCTCTCCAAGAAACAAGCCCCAAAGACACCTGAGGAGAGAAACCGTATGAGTAAGATTCCTTATGCTTCAGCAATAGGATCTATCATATACGGTATGATATGTACTAGACCAGATGTCGCTCATGCACTTAGTGTAACAAGCAGATATCAGTCGAATCCAGAAGAAGAACACTGGAAGGCAGTGAAAAATATCCTAAAGTACTTAAGAAGAACTAAGGATGTATTTCTTGTCTACGGTGGGTCTGAATTAAAACTAGAGGGCTTCACAGACTCAAGTTTTCAAACAGACCAAGATGACAGTAAATCCGTTTCCGGGTATGTATTTACCTTAAACGGTGGCGCAGTGAGTTGGAAAAGTTCTAAGCAGCAAACAGTTGTTGATTCAGTGACAGAGGCAGAGTACATAGCTACAAGTGAAGCTGCAAAGGAAGCTATTTGGATAAAGAAGTTCATTACCGAACTTGGTGTGGTTCCTAGCATTAAAGGACCAGTGCCTTTATTCTGTGACAACATGGAGAGTCGCATGCAAGCTAAAGAACCCAGGTCTCATCAGAAATCCAAACACGTGTTGTGGCGATTTCATTTGATCAGAGAGATCATTGAAAGAGGAGACGTCACCCTGGAGCGTGTGGACTCTCAAGACAATATTGCAGATCCATTTACTAAAGCGTTAACAACAATGAGCCAGTTTGATCGTCACTTAGAGAAGATGGGTATGAGATACCACGGCGATTGGCTTTAGTGCAAGTGGGAGATTGAAAGTATTATGCATACAAGCCAATCATGTATGATGATAAAGCATATACTGTGTAATCAATCTTATTTATTTATTGATAAAAGAATTATTTATTAAAGGCATTTATTATCTACATGGTTCTGTTTTCATAATATGTGATAAACCCATAGTTTTAAGCAACGCTTTTAGAATAATGATGATGATCATTCTAATGAGATCTAAATTCTTAGAAAGCTTAAAACTAAAATAGTTCCCAATCATTGGTTTACTAAATTGGGGATTAGTGAATCCGGATAGATTGGTACATACGTTGCTTGCTCATTGGATGAGGATGATTGATCTCATGATCATTTGTGTGGAGACACTAAAGCAAGTATGTAGGTGCTTATTAGAGAATAAGTTCACTGAACGTGACTCGCTAGGGAATACCTAATGGAGTTTTACTTACCTGTCAATAGGTATTCATGTAGTGATAATAGTACAAATGATCCTTAGACTTGAGATCATCATAGTATCCTATATATAATGAATTAAACTTTGACTTATTCCTTAAGACTCTTAGAGTATATCAAAGGGTATGCTTGGGTGTAATAAGTTATATATGAAGATAATGAATGATCAATAAAGAATCTACCACTTCTAGTAAAAGGAGAAATGTCCTATGTGATTCGATAAATGACAACCCAGAATCCTTGGTTAAGGTGGAATGAAATTAGAAAGTAGTTTCTAATTTGCATTCATTAGAGTTGTGCATTTAGGAATCGAAATACATATAATTAAATAAAATAAGACTTGACAAGTAATTTCATGTCTTATATTTAATTGGGACATTGTATGGTGGAAGGATTGAATTGTGCAGTAACTATTTACTCAAAGGTTCTTTTATGATTAATGTTGAAATCTATATTATCCGGAAAGTCGTTGATCGCTAGGGAGGCTTATCCCTATTGTAGAATAAATATTATTTATTTAAATAAATTATTTGATTAATTTATTTATTTAAATGAGATTAGAATTGTTCTAATTGATTTATTCACAATAGGTTTAATATGGAGAACTAAAAAGGGTCACACCATAAAAGGAAGAATAATTATTTAAGAAGTTAATGGCATAATTGTAATAATATGTTAAGTATATTTAATTTAATCTATGGTGATAGAATAAATGAAATAGCTTAATATTTATTATTTAATATTTTAGAAATATTAAATATAAATTAATAAGAGGAGTCTTATTAATATTATTACAATTATTATTATTTTAATTTCTAAAAGGTTTAGGAATTAATTTAATATAAGTACTCTCATTTATTCCTAATTGGATTAGGAAGGAAAATTAGTTAAAGGAGTTTAATTAATTACCCTAATAGGATTAGGGAGCCCATTTAATTAAAAGAGTTTAATTAAATAAATAATACCTTATTTTAATTAAAATAGGGTTACATGATATCTTTATAAGAGGAGTCTTATATCAGATATCTAATATACGTAATTCCTAGAGTTGGAGAGTACGCCTTTTTTTTTCTATTTAGATAGGAAAAACTAGGGTTTGAGCCAATACCCCTTCTTCTTGAAAAATTCTTCTTCCTTGGTGGATCACCTCTAGAGGCCATACATTTGGGTGGCTTACATTGATCAAAGAAAGGAATCTACCCGGAGATTCAAGGAGATCGCGGAGAAGTAGGAGGTGAACTCGTACCTAAGGAATCTCGTTTCTACAAGGGTATGATTTCATAATTTCTTATTCTTCGTTTAATTAATAATATGCATAAAGGATGATCCGGGTAATTGGTTTGTGAAAAATTTTAAAATCTGATTTTATTTCGCTGCCGCTATATTTTTGCAATTTGATTGCTACTTTGATTTTCACAAAACCCAACAACGCGTGGGTATGAGCTTGTGTTTGAACGCGACGATAAATTTGAAGTGAACAAGGTGAAGGATGAGTGCAAGGAGGGGGATTCCTCAAATGAAGTGTATGGTCATAACATTGAGTTATAAAAGAAGGTCGAGAAATTAGAAGGTCAAGCCGTAAAGAACCAACTCGCGTTAGTGCAAGAAGATGTCGCGACTCAAGACCGTCACTGCACAACTTGTAGATGTAGAGCAATTGTTAGCTCAGTCAGAATGTTAAAGGGGATAGTTATTAGCTAGGAATGAAATTGCATAGGAATGACTAGGGAAAGGAGTCGACAAAGCGGGCGAAAGCTGAGGATGCGTGAATGAAGGCTTCTAAATGCATAGATCGTGTTGAAGACAAGTTGAAGAAGGCCAATCGAATGATGGAACTTAGAATTTAGTATTCTATTTTCTGTATAGATTGAGATTTATTTTTGGTGTGTGATGGATCGTCAATGATTCGTATCATGGAGCAAGAGCGCAAGGCAGTTGTACAATGTGGAATGTTCTTATAGATTGCAAGAAAAACATTAAGATTATTTATAAATCACGATGAAAATTAATAAAATTTAAATCCTAACTTTTGAAATATATAGTGGGATATGATGAACTAATCCTGGAATTTAATTATTACAGGATAAATAATATAAATAGCGGTGAGGCTGTTTTGTGATGTGGTGATGTAATAAATGAATAAAGACATCATTGTTTATTAAGATATATTATGTGTTATCTATAAGTGGTTGAGATAAGCTTGAAAATTTTAATATGAGAATGAACGATGATCTAATGGTGCAAGTTTGAAACAGTAAGATGCCGCCTAGAAGAAGACAACAGCGTCAACAGAGACCCAAGGAATATGCATACAATAGGGAAGGTAACGCAAATCCAGTGCCACAATTGGTGAATTTTCAGGTGGGAGCACTGGCAAATCAACTGAATTTCTGGCTATATAATCAAATCTCGATGTTCCAACCAAATTCATTCACAACAGGGCTGGAAAGAATGATTGACATAGATGAGGAAGGTAATACGCTGACGTACAATCAAGAGCAAAAGGGAAAAAAGAGTGAAGATGATAAGGTGGGTGATAGCCATACCAGTAACGCTTGGAAAAGAAAGTGGAACAACGGTATTGATGCTCAAAATCAGCAAGGAAAGGAAAAGAATAAGGTGGAGGCATGTAGCAACTGCAGAAAAAAACATGTAGGTGTTTGTTTGAAGGGAAAAAGGGTGTGCTTTAATTGTGGCTCGAAGGGTCACATTGCACCAAAATGTTCAAGACCGGGGAAGGGAGCCTGCTTCACGTATAGATCAAAGGAGCACTTAGCTCGAGGGTGCCCAAAGAAAGTGGCAGGAAAAGCAAGTGGCGCAAAGGCGATGGTAAAGTTTGGTTATTGTAGAAAGTCACTCACGAAGTCGACCAACCGAATAATCATCCCACATAGCGATGCAGGGCGAAATGCAAGGTATGGTTCCGATTAGTTATTTGTATAACTGTGTGTTATTTAATTCAAGTGCCACTTGTTAATTTATGCCTGATGAATTTGCTTAGAATCTAGGTTCGTTTCGGGAAGAGTTAAACTATTCCTTAAATAAAGAAAGTATGAATAATGATTCCTTTTATGTGGATTTGTAGAATTTCCGTATTAGTATTAAAGGCCACGTGGTGACAATGGATTTATTCCCGAATTAATTTATAAGACTCTGAGGAAGTCAAAGGTAGTATTTTATTCTTTTAGTTGCACCTGTGATGTCTCTACCAGATAGTACAGGAAATTTTGTGTTGTATAGCGATGCGTTATACAGTATGTGAGGCTGTGTGGGTAGGTGGAATGACACGGTCATCTTATATATATCGCGTAAGTTAAAATTTATATGTGAAAGGGCATCTGACTCACGATCTAGAGTTAGAGTTAGTAGTGGTTGCCCTGAGGGTTTAGAGGTGTTATTTTGGAAAGTAGTGTGAGATATAAATAGACCATAGTGTCTAAAGTATATTCCCGCACAGGAGTATTTAAGCATGTGTTTCAAGTGATAGTTGAAGTTGTTCAAGGATTATGACTGCAAAATCCTAAACGAATGTGGTTACCAACGTTTTAAGAAAAAGATAGTAGTTATTTTGTTAACTGTGCAAGATGGGTTCATAATAGAAAGGACAAATTTGTAGTAGAAGGTAAGATATATGAAAAAGTCATGTATAGAAGCTATTCAGATGGAAAACCGTATAACTTTACTGGACAGAGTAAAAGAAGAGTAGCTCAAAGATGAAGGTGACAAATTCAAAATCGACACTAAAGGATAGTTGAAGGTAGAAGGAAGAAACTAGGTTTCACTGATATCAGGAATCAAAAATGAAGTTTTGCATAAATTTATATGTTGAGTCAACTAGGAGCACGAATATATATATATATATATATATATATATATATATATTGCCTTACATATTACTATTGGTGGCAAGATATGGTGATAGATTTTATTTAGCATATTATCTATCGATCAGTGTGCGAAGTTATATGTTAAAGAAGTTTTTTCAAGGCACGATGTTTCAGTGTCAATTATGTTAAATCGAGATTCACGATTTAAATTGAATTTTCAGAAAGGTTTGCAAGAACATGTGGAACACAATTAGAAATAAGTATGTCATATCGTTTGCAAATTGATTGCCAAACTAAAAGAAAATCTAGACATCGGAGGGCGTGCTAAGCGCATGAGAAGTTTTTGATAATGTCATACGAGGAATCTGCATTGAGCAAGTATAGGCAAGTTAAGAATATGTTAAGAGTAAGACATGCTAGGTGGGATTTCAATTGAGGACTCATATGGTAACTAAGTCGTACAAATCTTTGTATGGGTAGAGATTTTGTGCATATACTTGGTTTATCGCATTGATAATCATTGGAATATCGGTATTGCGCTATCCATGTATATGTGGTGGAAAGGTGATTCTTTTCTCATGTATATATTTGATAGTTAGATGATATTAGGATTAGGTTCGGTTATTAAAACTAAAGCAAATGGTAAGTTTGTGACTCATAATCGTATGGTATGTTTTGAACCCCTCAATGAATGGACGCCTATGGTCTGACTAGGATAAGTTCCTAAACTCATATGATTATGGCAAGCTCCTGAATTTCCAAAGTGTGGTAAGTTTGACGAACTATATTGGGTATAAATCGGTTATAGTATAGGAAGCATGGAAGAAGTGAAAAGATGATTTTGAGGTAGTCTTACCTCTACAGTTAGAGCGCATTCGAAATGTTTTCATGTTTCGGTGATATGATCGAACAAGCTCGACAGCAATTGTGTGATCAAGTATGAACCGTTATGGTTGTCCTACAAGGAAATTTCTATTTAGATAAGTTAACAGAAAAGAACAAATTCTTAGGAATCAAGTGATACCTTCTGTGAAGGTGATATGGAGGAACCACATTATCGAAAAGTCTACGCGGGAACTCAAAGCTGAAATGATGAAGAATTACCCTAAATTATTTATTTAATCTATGTCTTCGATTCTGGGGACAGAATCTTTTTAAGAAGGGAAGAATGTGACGAACGAATTGTTTGAGTTGTGATTCTGGGGACAAAATCCTTATAAAGAGGGAATGATGTAACAATCCAAGATTTATTTGTAATTTAAAATATTTATTAAATTAAATAATTATTTTATTGATGAAGTTGTTGTTTTGTAATCTAAAATATTTCTTAAATTGAATAAGTATTCTATTTATGTGGTTGTTATTAGTAGAGATGTGTGAGTTAAATTTATTAGATAACACTCTAATAAATATTCTATTGATGTGATTGTTGTTATTAAATATTTATGAATTAAATTTATTAGATAATATTCTAAACTAAATTAATTTATAATTTAGAGAGTTGTAATATAACATGAGATGTTATATTGTTGTTTTAATTTAATAATTTAAATTGGTGTTTTGATTATTAAACAAAATTATATTGAAGTTATAATTTTGTGATAATTGTTTAAGTGGAATATTTATTTAATATATGGTAGGTGTAATTAATTTATTTGATTTAATGTTGGTTATGGAAATCCAAATAAGTAATATGTGGTTATAAATTATAAACTAAAGGGTTTATTAAAATAAAATTAAAGGAGTTTTAAATTAATTTAACCCAAACAAGACTTAAAATATTAAGTCTTTATTTTAAAGACTTTTTGCCAAACAAAGCCTTATGGCTTTTGGATTTTTAATATTTAAATTATAATAATATAAATAAAATAATAAATATAATATATTTATAATCTATACGTTATATGTTATAACTGATTAGGCTTATTATGGCCATATCAGTTTTTTTTATTGTTATTACGTATACATAGTTATTAGTTTTGGGGGTTATACGCATTTTAGTTTTGCTAAGCCTAAGATTACAGAGAGCTTGAGAGAATTGAGAGGAGGTTCTGAGGATTTCAAAGCATTTTCAGTGTTTAACAAAGAGGATTGCAAGCTAAGTGGAGGTAATTTTTACATAACCTTAGAATTATATATATATATATACACACACACACACACACACATATAAGTTTACGACAAAATTTTATAATCATGTAATAGATTTATTTATGATCATGTTTTAATTTTCCGCAGATGATTGTAATAAAGATTAGATGACCTGGGATTTATTTTAGATTATGTAACCCTTTAATGAGAGATTGATTGTTTAAGCTTTTGAGTTTAATTATATCATTTGTTTATGGGTAGTTAGTTACGATTTAATTGGACAGTGAACACCAAATCTGTGGGATTGAAGTGCCTGGATTTGGGGGTGTCACAATATCAAAGCTGTAGGTTTTAAAGCTTAGGTAAGAGTACCCTAAGCTATAACCTTAGAGAATAATGGAGAAGATGATAAAGAAGTTTTTAATATATAATAAAAAAAGTTATATTTAAGTATGGTACAATTATACTATTTAATGGTTGATGTAGGTATCTGGGCTTAACGATTCGTTCATAGAGCGCAGGTATATACGAACTAGCAACTCGAAACCTAATTTGTTGGTTGTTTGTGGGAAACCACTCAGCGTACCATATTGAAATTGTTAAAGACTCGATGTGTACCAAGTATAGAAAATGGATACATATGATGAAAAAGGAAAGAAAGAGGATCGTAAAACAAAACAATCACGAGTTAAGAAAAGAATTTTAAGGGAGATGATTATAGAATAAGATCGCGATGCAATCAGTTTAAGTTATAAAAGGAAGATGGTATGTAATGTTTGAATAATTATAGCTTGATGCAATGAAGATGATATACTATGAAATAATATGAGATAACTCATGAGGAGTTATAGATGAAGTGATACGAGGAATTCGTATTGAGTAAAGAGCAAGTTATAAGCAAGATAGATTTAGGTGGAGATTTCAATTGAGGACTCATGTGATGGCTGAGTTGTACAAACCTTGAAAAGGTGATTCTTTTTTCATATGTATATTTGATAGTTAGAAACTATTAAGATTAATTAGATATTATAAGGATTATGTGCGGTTCTTAAAACTAAAGCATATGGTAAGTTCGTGACTTATAATAATATGGTATGTTTTGAACACCTTGGCGAATGGACGTATATGGTCTGACGAGGATAATTTCTTAAACTCATATTATTGTGGCAATTTCCTGAATTTCCAATGTGCGGTAAGTTTGATGAACTATACTGTGACACCCCCAAATTTAGGTACTTCATTCCCACAAGATTTGGTGTTCACTATTCAAATATTCATACCATCTACCCAAATAAAACAATATTTGAATCATAAAACCTCCCCTTATATAGGGTTACATCATTAAGTTCAAAAACATCCCAGGTTATCTAACCTTTAAACGTCATTCAAATGCAGAATTAAAATTATAACATTACATCATTTAAAATAAAATCTAAGATCATAATAATAAAAGTCTAATATCATAATCATAATCAAAATTACAAGTCTTCATCACTTGTACATTTTTCCCTTTCCTTTGCTAGTCGAAGGTTCATCTACCTTCTCCTCTTTAGCTGCAATGAGTTTATAAATATGCAAGAGTGAGCAAAATAATTGCTCACTGGATATAACAATTAATCAACATGAGAATAACAATAATAACTGCCAATGAAGGCTCATCAAACCTGAATAGTACTCTAACAATGATAATCAAAAACTGGAATCCAAAATATGGAATAAACATAACTGAGGGTCATAAGACCATGAACCATGTCCACAGTTGCGAGTAATCATTCAACCCCAACTTTAACAATCAAAAGACTATAAGGACTCCTCGTACTTAAGGGGATCAGCCCTTCGTACCATGTATTTAACGCAACGCATAAGTTATCCCCTAATAATAATAGGGTTGTTC
The DNA here is from genome assembly GCA_020205615.1 of Panax quinquefolius. Taxonomy (NCBI): domain Eukaryota; kingdom Viridiplantae; phylum Streptophyta; class Magnoliopsida; order Apiales; family Araliaceae; genus Panax; species Panax quinquefolius. The sequence continues at coordinate 107,505,967 of CM035153.1, forward strand.
ATCACAGTATTTAGAGTACAAGTCCGCACCAAAGAAGGTTTGGTTTAGATAAGCTATCAAGGGTAATTTGAAGTTCAACGAAGATCAACTAGTGGTCTAGTTGAATCATTAGTGTTTGATAATACAGTAGTTGATCAATAATAACATAATATAAAACAATGAATAAGTGTAAGCGAACTGACTATACTTGATCTCATGCTTAGAAACAACTACAAAGCATAAGTATTGAATGACAATAATAAACCTTACTTGAATAAAATTAAGTTAAGACTATGAATTATTGAATAAACATTAAGTAATAGCAAGCTGAAAATTAAGCTTACTTATTATGAAAATGACTTGTGTCAAGTAAATGAACTATAATAATTCAACATTTGAAATTAGAATTCAAGAAAGCTGCATTCATAATATCCGAATAACAATAATGAAACATGTCTAACAATAAACAAGTTAGAATGCATCAATAAGTATTGGACTTCAAACTTGTTTGAATAAAATAATGTCATAGCTAGATTATTCAAATCATGATTAAGAATACAATAGTTCGTTTAACGAAACTTTAAAGTAAGAACTAGTTCAACATAAATGTAAGGATAAAAGGCTTGCTCAATGTAAATAGAGAATTTTAGAAACTTGCTCAATGTAAATATAGAGTTAAAAAACTTGCCTTGAGCGTAAGCTATAAAATTAAACTCACGATCACCTACACATAATTTTTGAACCACAATACCTATTAGATATGCCAACATATCATAACATGATCATTATCATTTACATTTCAGAAACTCTAAGTGTTCTACTTCGCAACACTTAACTAACGTTCATTGTCTAACTAACTTGCAACATAACACGTTCTTGACTTACTAAACATTTTTGCAACTTTGAACTTACTAACCCTAATTCACTATGTTATGTTACCCTTAACATTACTCATTTAACATGCTAACATAATTTCAGGCCATACCATGATGCTATCCCAAGACTGCAGTAACAATGTAAGCTTTTAATCTTAAACTGTAGGTATAGGGCAAGATCACACGCCATACAAAGGCTTGGGACCGCCAGCAAATGCTGCCATTTTTTTTTTAGCACAAGCAACAAGCACCTTGCTTTGTTCGGGACAGAATCTTGAGAGAGAGGCTAATGAACAAAGAGTTTAATTTTAGCTCAACAAACATAAATTTGTCCCACCAAACAGTGAAATTAACACGTAAAATAAATATACCACAATCATAAACATGATTTCTCACATTTACAACCAATTCGAATAATTTAACACCAACTAAAGCTATTTTAATTTCTCAAAATTCATGTTTTTCATAGAAAACTCCATTTTTGATATTCATTCTAGAAATCATCATTGTGATTTCATTACTTGACCAAATTACTCCATTCAAACTATGTTACGTTAGTATCTCAATGAACTACCATATACAAACTTCAATTTACTATTTCTCATACGAATTGGCCACTAAAATTGATACTTTTCATGAACATATGGAAAAATACATATACTGTCAAAAATGTCTACTGATATCCAAAATTAACATGCAATTTTGGTTTAAACATAACATATAATCATCATATACGCATGTAATCATCATAACTAAGTTACCTCACAACAATTCGACAAAAACATAATTCACAGAGTATAGCAAACTTTACCGAGATACTCATAAGTAATATCAAAATAGTAGAACATACCTTTTGTTTCTTGACAGAAATTCTTGCTAAACACACTGGAATTGACGTGAAAATTCCTAAACTCCTCTCCAATTCTTTCTCAAGTTCTTAATTTTCTCAACTCTCAATTCTCTGAACTCTAGGTTAGTAAATAGAATGCGTAAACCAACTGATAAACAACGCGCACAAATAAAACGCTGCACCTTAATACGCCAACTTAATAAAATGGCATTATAAAACAAACGCCAAATTCAAATTATAAATATATTATATTTATTATTCTATTTATTTTATTAAATTTCAAAACTAGAAATTCAAAAGCCTAAGGCTTATTTGGCAATTCATTTAAAATTAAAGAGTTAAAATACTTAAGCCTTGTTTGACAAAAACTAATTTAAACCCTTTTTAATTTATTTTAATAAACACTTTAGTTTATAAACTATAATCACATATTATTTTCATATCCAACATTAACCCATTAAATTAATCACATACTATATTTTAATTAAATATAGCCATTTAACAAATATCACCAATTTATAATTTTCATTATAACTTTATTTAATAATTTAACACCATCTAAATTATTAAATCAACACAACCACATAACACCTCATGCTATAATACAAACCTCTAAATTATAAATTAATTTAATTTAGAAAATTTCTAATCATTTAGATTCATCAACCATCACATCAATAAAATATTTATTTAACAATAAACACCTCAAATAATATTTATATAACTCAATAAATATTTAAATTACACTTTGAAATTTCAGATCGTTACATCTTTCCCTCCTTACAAGGATTCTGTCCCCAGAATCTCAATTCAAACAATCAAATCGTCACATTCTCCCCTACTTACAAAGATTCTGGTCCCCGTAATCAAGACATTGACTAAACAAATAACTCTGTGGTAATTTTTTATCATATCGCCTTCGAAGTTCCCACGTAGCCTCTTCGACGTCAGGGTTCCTCCATATCACCTTCACAGAAGGTATCACTTTATTCCTAAGCACTTGTTCTTTCATGTCGACTATCTGGATAGGAATCTCTTCGTAAGACAAATCTTTACTAAACTGCAACGGTTCATATTTGATCACATGCTTGTAATCGGGTTTATACGATCGCAACACCGAAACATGAAAAATATTGTGCACATGCTCTAATTCTGGAGGTAAAGCTACCTCATAAGGCACCTATCCCACTCTGCGTAGAATTTTGAAAGGTCCAATAAACCACGGGCTGAGCTTGCCTTTCTTGCCAAAATGAATCTTCCCCTTCCAAAGAGAGACTTTCAGGAACACAAAACTTCTTGCTTCAAATTCACGACTTTGTCTGTGTTGATCAACATACTTTTTCTGTCGATCTTGAGCAGCTACCAATCTTGCTCTGATGAGTTTGACTACTTTAGCGGTCTACTGAACCAGTTCTGGGCCTAATAGTTGACGTTCTCCAACTTCATCCCAGCATAGTGGGGTTCTGCACTTTCTGCCGTATAACGCCTCGTATGGCGGCATACCAATGCTTGCATGGTAACTGTTGTTGTATGCAAATTCCATGATCATCCCAATTTCCTTTGAAATCCATGATGCACGCTCTGAGCATATCTTCAAGCGTCTGGATCGTTCTTTTGCTTTGCCCATCGGTTTGCGGATGATACGCTGTGCTCATCTTCAATTGCATTCCCATGCATTCTTGTAGTCTCCTCCAAAAAATTGATGTGAACCTCGGATCTCTATCTGATACAATTGATATTGGAACTCTATGTCTTGAAACTATCTCCTTAACGTATAATTTTGCCAGCTGATCAAGATTAAATCTAATCTTTATTGGCAAAAAGTGTGCAGATTATGTTAATCTGTCCACTATCACCTATATCGCGTCGTATCCTTTCTGAGTCGTTGGAAGACCTACCACAAAATCCATTGTGATATGCTCCCACTTCTATTATGGTATTTCCAACGGTTGAAGTAATCAGCTTGGTCGTTGATGCCCGACCTTCACTTTCTGACATGTCAAGCACTTTGCAACGCATTCTACAACATCTCTTTTCATGTTCGGCCACCAAAAATGACGCCTCAAATCTTGATACATTTTCCTACTTACCGGATGAACTGAATATCTTGAGCTATGTGTGCTTCACAAGATTTCTTCTTTAATATCCCGAATTATTGGAACCCAAATTCGTCCCTCGAATCTTAGTATTCCGCAGAAGATCGACTTCGGTACTTCACTTCTTTACCCTCGACCACATTTTCTTTTATTTTCTTGTATTCCTCATCCTCAGTAGTCGAAAGCATTCTTCACTTTGTCCACCAAAGTTGGACTAGCTTCTATCCGGAACAATTTTTCATCTGATTCTTCCGAAATTTGATTTCAACTCCGCCTTTGCCATCTTTGAAATGAGCTCCTCCTTATCGCTTAACATCAATAACTTTTCTCTGCCTTTCCTACTCAAGGCATCTGCAACCACATTAGCTTTACTCGGATGATAAAATATCTCACAATCATAATCTTTTATCAGTTCCATCCATCTCCTTTGACGCATGTTCAGGTCTTTCTGTGTGAATATATACTTCAGACTTTTATGGTCTGTGTAGATCTCACATTTCTCTCCATAGAGATAGTGTCTCCATATCTTCAATGCGAACACAACCGCCGCCAACTCTAAATCATGAGTCGGATACCCTTTTTTCTAGTCTTTCAGTTGCCTTGATGCATACACAATAACCTTGCCATTTTGCATAAGGACACAGCCCAATCCTTTGTGTGAAGCATCACTATACACCACAAAGTTTCTTCAGATTATCCCAGAAACGACAACATAAAGTGTCACACTTAACTTTTCTTAAGTTCTTGAAAACTTTCCTCACACTTTTCCGTCCAAAAAAATTTAACAGATTTTATCGTCAAATTTGTCAACGGAGTAGCAGTCTTAGAAAAATCTTGAATAAACCATCTATAATATCCTGCCAACCCCAAGAAACTCATTACCTCCGAAGGTGTTCTTGGTAGTTCCCAATTTATCACAGCTTCAACTTTTGATGGATCTACGGAAATCCCATCCTTATCAATTGCAATCCCAAGAAATTGTACACGTTCCAGCCAAAATTCACATTTAGAGAATTTTGCATACAACTTTTCCTTTCTTAGCGTCTCCAGCGTCAGACGTAAGTGTTCCACGTGTTCCTCTTGAGTTTTAGAGTACACTAGAATATGGTCGATGAACACCACCACAAATTTGTCCAAAAATGGTTTAAACACCCTGTTTATCAAATCCATGAACGCTGCAGGGGCGTTTGTCAAACCAAATGACATCACTAAAAATTCATAATGTCTATACCTAGTTCAGAATGCCGTCTTCGGTACATCCTCCTTCCTCACTTTCAATTGATGATACCCACTTCTGAAATCTATTTTTGAGAAATATCTAGCACCCTTTAATTGATCAAACAAGTCATCTATTCCCAGCAATGGATAATTGTTCTTAATAGTGACTTTGTTCAATTCCCTATAGTCAATGCAAAGACGCATCGACCCATCCTTCTTCTTCACAAATAACACCCCGGTGCTCCCCCACTATGACACACTCGGTTGAATATACTTTTGTCTAACAATTCTTGCAAATTGCACCATTAATTCCTTCATCTCTACCGAGCCATTTTGTATGGGGGCCTTCGATATAGAGCGGTTCTCGACGCTAAGTCGATCACTTAACTCGATTTCTCTCGTCAGTGGAAGTCCTAGAAAATCTTCCGTAAACACGCCCATTTAACTCCCTAACCACCGGTATTTCCTCCAATTTCATACCCTTCTTTTTGAGTATCAACTATGTAGGCTAAGTACCTACACACGGCCTTTACTTAACAACTTCGGCTCAGATCATCGTCGACATTTCATTTGTTCAGCGATTTTCTACAATGAAAACTACCTTCGATTTTGAGTCAAAGGTTTACACACTTCTTTTGGTACCAATTATCGCTCCATAATTGAATAGCCAATCCATTCCTAAAATAACATCGAACTCTCCGAAGTTTTATCTGAATTAAATCTACTTTCATAACATTCCCCTTAATGTTCACCCTACAGTTCTTGTATACGAACCTAATAAGAATCACTTCTCTATTCGCAATTTCTATGTTTAAAGAAAATTTCAACTCTTCACAAGGTATTTCTAACTTCTTAGCAAATTCATCAGATATAAACGACCAAGTAGCACCCGAATCAAATAATATATATGCATCTATATCATTGATTGGGATAATACCTGACACGACATCTTTTGATTCAGACCAAGGCCCCGCACCGTCATGTTCAAGGTTCTAGTTGTGGGCTTATTTGTTGATGTTGGCCCAGCAATAGCCAATGCTCCCCCACTAGCATTTCCTTTGCTCCCATTTGTCTCACCAGATCTCTTCTTAGGACACTCATGAGCAAAGTGATCCTTGGATCCGCACGTGAAGCACACATTCTTCTTAGCTTGAGTGCAATTTGGGGCGATGTGACCCTCCCGCCATAATTGAAGCATACTGCTTTCCCAAAGAAACACACTCCCTTATCAAACTTTTTCGCACGTAGTACATGCTTTGAACTTCTTATTTTGTTTGGTTTCTTTGTCGATTTCAGCTCCCCATTCACATTCCACTTCTTCAAAGTTGTTGTTGCCATTTCCGCCATTACCACCACCACCATTCTTAGTTTCACCTTCACTCTTCTCCTCTCGCTCTTGATTATGTTTTGTTATCGTCACCGCACTTTCAACGAGAATCGCTTTCTCCATCACTCCGCAAACATCTTCAATGGAACAGGAAACCTATCATACAACTGTGGTTTCAAATCCCCTCGTCAAACCTCTTTGCCAAGGCACTCATCTCAGGACTTGACTTGATATGGTGCAAACCTAGCCAACTCGTTAAACCTTGCAAGATATACTCAGACACCGACATTGTTCCTCGCTTCAATTCCAAAAATGAACCTCTAGTCGATTTCTTCAAACTCTCTCGGGAAATAAGTCTCGGAAAAAATAGCTCCTTAAACCTATCCCAAGTCATCACTCCCCTGCCCTTCCCGAAGTTTTGTTGGCTCGCCACCACCAATAGCTAGCCTCCGCTTTCAACATGAATGTTTCAAAAGCAGTCTTCTGATTATCCTCAACCCTAGCAACATCAAAAACCTTCTCGATTTCCATGATCCAGGTCTGTGCTTCAACTGGATTCATGGACCCACAAAATTCAGGTGGTCTGACCGCCTTGAAGTCCTTAAACATAGTACCTTGGTTCTGAGGTTGATTCTGCAAAGCACCCGTCAGTAATGTAACTAGCTGCTGAATCGGGTTTCCTTCCCCATTGTTGTTGTTGTTGTTTTCCTCAACGGTTCTTCGTCGTGGTGGTTGACGTCTTGAAGCTATTTTCTGTTAAAATACATCCATCAGATTCTATTCAATCTCTTAAGTATTATATACTTAAGTCGCACATCATAACAGTTTATCACGTAACACTTAACACTTTGAATAAAATAATAACTTTTATTCATTCATCATAAAAACATCAAAACAATAGCATCACTGCTATTTACATTACTTTCCTGAACTATAACAGTTGCAGGATAACATCATCATCATCTATCCCATTGGTTATCATACCTGGGATTTACATTTCATTTATTTTCAAAATCACCTATCAATTACAATCTCTATAATGTCCTACTAAGATACTGCGTAGCCTTACGACGCTCTTCCTCCATAATTCGGAACATTGTTCGGCGATCCAATACGTATGATGGTAGCATCTCGAACTGAATCAGATAACTCATGACTCTATCTTGAGCTCGATTGACCATGGTGATGAATACGTTGCTCATTTCCTCCATCTTCCTCCTCTTAGCTTGTTCATCACTCTCTGTTATTCCGGCTCGTTGATAAGCTTCATCATACGCGCCTTTGGCTCTTCTCGCTCTTTTGTAGATTCTTCTTTTCGCTTATTCTCCGCTTCGTAATCTTCTCCATCATTCGCTCATTCTCTCCTTCAGTGTGGACCAGCTTCTCTTCAATGTTGTTCAGTCGTTCTTCTCGATCCTGGATCTCATCGTCTTTCTGTGCCATCGAGGTCTGTTGTTCAGCTACTATCTCTTGTAATTCCTCGACAGTATCTTGAAATTCCACATTGTGATCATACACCTCGTCGTACATACGGGCAGCTATCGAGTTTAGTGGAAGCTCTTCCTCCTCGTCCTCCTCATCCGACTGTGGCAGCTCCACGGGATCCTCCTCGTCCATCTCTATCTCATCAACCTCATCAGGGACTCTCTCCTGCTTAACTACTGTGACCGATAGAACTGTTTCCCGTGGTAGTAGTTTTTCCCAAATCACCTGAATATCTCGAGGCTCCTCCTCTCTAGCCTAACTGGATCCTCCTACATTAGCCATCCTGTCAACCAAAGTTTAAGTTTTAATTACTAATCATTACTTCTCGATACTCACGAGCACAAAGATTACTATCACATAAGCACATAAGTGTTTTATTACTTTCTTTTTCCTAAAACTCGATAAGAGTTTATCATCACTATCTTTCCAAAGGTTACTTCCTAAGGCTTTTTCCCTACCTAAGGTTCATAACCTAAGGCTTTGATACCACCCTGTGACACCCCCAAATCTAGGTACTTCATTCCCACAAGATTTGGTGCTCACTATTCAAACATTTATACTATTTACCCAAATAAAACAATATTTGAATCACAAAACCTCGCCTTAAATAGGGTTACATCATTAAGTTCAAAAACATCCCAGGTTATCTAACCTTTAAACATCATTCAAATGCGAAATTATAATTATAACATTACATCATTTAAAATAAAATCTAAGATCATCATAATAAAAGTCTAATATCATAATCATAATCAAAATTACAAGTCTTCATCACTTGTACATTTTTTTCCTTTCCTTTGCTAGTCGAAGGTTCATCTACCTTCTCCTCTTTAGCTGCAATGAGTTTATAAATATGAAAGAGTGAGAAAAACAATTGCTCACCGGATATAACAATGAATCAACATGAGAATAACAATAATAACTGCCAACGAAGGCTCATCAAAACTGAATAGTACTCTAATAATGATAATCAGAAACTGGAATCCAAAATATGGAATAAACATAACTGAGGGTCATAAGACCATGAACCATGTTCACAGTTGCGAGTAATCTTTCAACCCCAACTTTAATAGTCATAAGACTATAAGGAATCCATGTACTTAGGGGGATCAGCCCTTCGCACCATGTATTGTGCACAAACATTTAACGCTACGTGTAAGTTATCCCCTAAAAATAATAGGGTTGTTCATCTCAGTATTTAGAGTACAAGTCAGCACCGAAGAAGGTTTGGTTTGGATAAGCTATCAAGGGTAATTTGAAGTTCAACAAACATCAACTAGTGGTCTAGTTGAATCAATAGTGTTTGATAATACAGCAATTGATCAATAATAACATAATATAAAACAATGAATAAGTGTAAGCGAACTGACTATACTTGATCTCATGCTTAGAAACAACTACAAAGCATAAGTATTGAATGACAATAATAAACCTTGCTTGAATAAAATTAAGCTAGGACTATGAATTATTGAATAAACATTAAGTAATAGCAAGTTGAAAATAAAGCTTACTTATTATGAAAATGACTTGTGTCAAGTAAATGAACTATAATAATTCAACATTTAAAATTAGAATTCAAGAAAGTTGCATTCATAATATCCGAATAACAATAATGAAACTTGTCTAACAATAAACAAGTTAGAATACATCAATAAGTATTGGACTTCAAACTTGTTTGAATAAAATAATGTCATAGCTAGATTGTTCAAATCATAATTAAGAATACAATAGTTCGTTTATTCAAATCTAAGTGTTCTACTTCGCAACATTTAACTAACGGTCATTGTCCAACTAACTTGCAACATAACACGTTCTCGACTTACTAAACATTTTTGCAACTTTGAACTTACTAACCCTAATTCACTATGTTATGTTACCCTTAACATTACTCATTTAACATGCTAACATAATTTCAGGCCATACCATGATGCTATCCCAAGACCGATAGAATAAATGAAGCTTTAATCTCAAACCGGGATATAGCAATTTAATTGCGCCCATACAAAGGCTTGGGACGGTAATAAGTAATTGCACCATTTTGCCTCAGCACCTCTTGGAAGCAAATTGCCTTGTTCGAGACAGACGCAGAGAGGCTAATGAACAGTAGCCGACTTTAGCCCAACAAACACAAATTTGATCCACCAAACTGTGAAATTAACACGTAAAATAAATATACCACAATCATAAACATGATTGCTCACATTTACAACCAATTGGAACAATTTAACACCAACTAAAGCTATTTTATTTTCTGAAAATTCATGTTTTTCATAGAAAACTCCATTTTTGATATTCATTCTAGAAATCGTCACTGTGATTTCATTACTTGACCAAATTACTCCATTCAAACTACGTTACGTTCGTATCTCAATGAACTACCGTATACAAACTTCAATTTACTATTTCTCATAAAAATTGGCTACTAAAATTGATACTCTTCATGAACATATGATAAAATACATATACTGTCAAAAATGTCTACTGATATCCGAAATTAACATGCAATTTTGGTTTAAACATAACATATAATCATCATATACGCATGTAATCATCATAACTAAGTTACCTCACAACAATTCGGCAAAAACATAATACACAGAGTATAGCAAACTTTACCGAGATACTCATAAGTAATATCAAAATAGTAGAACATAGCTTTTGTTGCTTGACAGAAATTCTTGCTAAGCACACTGGAATTGACGTGAAAATTCCTAAACTCCTCTCCAATTCTTTCTCAAGTTCTTAATTTTCTCAACTCTCAATTCTCTGAACTCTAGGTTAGCAAATAGAATGCGTAAACCAACTGATAAACAACGCGCACAAATAAAATTGCCAGACCTTAATACGCCAACTTAATAAAATGGCAGTTACAAAACAAACGCTCAAATTATAAATATATTATATTTATTATTCTATTTATTTTATTTATTTTATTAAATTTTAAAACTAGAAATTCAAAAGCCTAAGGCTTGTTTGGAAAATCATTTAAAATTAAAGAGATAAAATACTTAAGCCTTGTTTGACAAAAACTAATTTAAACCCTTCTTAATTTATTTTAATAAACACTTTAGTTTATAAACTATAATCACATATTATTTTCATATTCAACATTAACCCAATTAAATTAATCACATACTATATTTTAATTAAATATAGTCATTTAGCAAATATCACCAATTTATAATTTTATTATAACTTTATTTAATAATTTAACACCATCTAAATTATTAAATCAACACAACCACATAACACCTCATGCTATAATACAAACCTCTAAATTATAAATTAATAAAATTTAGAAAATTCTCTAATCATTTAGATTCAACAACCATCACATCAATACAATATTTATTTAACAATTAACACCTCAAATAATATTTATATAACTCAATAAATATTTAAATTACACTTTAAAATTTCGGATCGTTACATCCTCCCCTCCTTACAAGGATTCTGTCCCTAGAATCGCAATTCAAACAATCAAATCGTCACATATACTGGGGATATAGGAGGACTGTAAGTTGAAATACGAGAATATTTAGTGTAAATATTAAAATTGATGGAGAAAATTAGATATTCCAAATCATCTAGCTTTGCTAGATTTTTGAAATTTATTGACTTCGTGTCGATGGTTATACTTTTGATTTTTGAAAAAAATGTTGGGTCACACTAGTGAACCAAAGGATTTTTAAAACAGTGCTATTATTCGCGTATCTATGATGTTTGTTTCGGCTAGACAAAAATAATTTGAAATATATCAAAATGTATTTTTTATATCATCAATGCATCATGTAACCTGGTGCAGAGATGATAAAAATGATGGAGTCATCAATGCAGTATTACTTAGTGTTGAATGTGATCTAAGGATCGTCAGCCCACTATTGTATGATGTAGTATGATAAAATCACCAAATGACGGAATCCTCAAACGGACTGTAAATACAGTGCGGTATCATGACGTCAAAAAAAGATTTTTGATATTTCTTTAAGATATTAGAAAATATATATATATATGTATTTTTCGATTGATGTCCGAATTATTGTAGAAGGCTATGCTATTTGATTCAGCTAGACGAATATTGAAAGATGTTTATAAAATTCAAGCGTTTCTTGAGAAGGTATGCCAAACCAAATTGTTTTGGTGCAGATTCAGATGTTAAAAAGCTGAAATGAACAACCCTTTTATAGGGGATTACGTGGAAGCGTTTAGATGTTTGTGCACAATACATGGTACGAAGGGCTGATCACCTTAAGTACGGGAGTCCCTATAGTCTAATGATTGTTGATAAGTAGATTTTATACCTACTTACCGGTATATATTACTTGAATTATTTGCTTAAACTCGTGTTTCTTAGTTACTTTTCATGCATTTTGTGTTCATTTTGTAGATAATATGTTTTGGAGCTGTATGAGCGACTATTGGTATGAAAACTCAAGGAAAAGCAATCCCGAACATCGTTTGGGATTTCATGTTCATTTCATGTTCTTGGCTTGGAACTTGAAATATATTTTAGAGCTTCTTATTATCTTTACGGAACATCTTGAATCATTCCAATCGGAGTTTGGATGTGAGAGTTATGGCCTTTTTATCAACAAAGATCAAATCTAAGAGTTGTCATGTTTGCCATTTGCATAGCAGTCACTTCTAGTCCAATTTTGACCTTCATCCGTTTGTTATTTTTCAAAACTTAAAGAATAAAAGTTGTAGTGCTCGTCGATAGCTTCGATTTGATAGGTGGAAGGCTTCGTAAATCCTCCCGAATCAAAAGTTATGGCCATTTTACCTTAGGTCACTACAATAGAAAAATAATTAGTAGAACATACCCAAGCCGGGGCTTGCTCTTTTAAGCCTTATACCCAAGCCGGGGCTTGGGGTC